>JAJJWW010013871.1:0-600000 GCA_023531295.1 Papaver armeniacum | reverse complement strand
ACAAATTTCCTCCCTGTTTTGCGCTGTCTCCAAAGCAACTACTACAAATCAATTGATCATGGCATCTAATGTTCATGATGATCATGAATAACTACATAATTAGCATAATAATATCTCCTCTCAAAAGTAATTAATAGATCTTACTTCTTCTACATTTCAACATGTATTGTAATTTCAAGAATGAATATAAATCGATTCTGGCTTCTTTCTGTTTTCAGGAGTTTTATTCCAGGTGAATATAGGTCATGAATGGATCTAAAAGCAACTTCTAGTTCCCTGCTGATGGCACCTAACTGGGGAGGCTGTGCTATCTAGTTCCTTTAGACCCTTCCTTACCACTGGCTAGTAAGTTGTATGTTTAACATAATTTGTAGATTCCATTTGATATTTATATCTGTAGATCTTTAATTGTAGGATAAAGCCTTTTATGAGCTAGACATGGATATTATTGTGGCTTTAAAAGACTTGTCTTAATTTCGTATTTGCCAAATGCAGGTGCCCGGAGAAGAGTTTAATTAATGCTTTACTTTAGGCTGAATTGCAAGTCCAATTCACATGAATAGCATGATGTCACGGCGATCTTACAAATCTTAAGGTTGAAAATCATTATGAAGTCTTGGATAATGGTTAAACTCCCATGAAAGGGGTTTTCCTTTCCATTCATTATTATATCACATAAAGAGTATATCACAGTAAATGAGAATACTATATTTTAATGAGAGTATCACAAGAATAAAGCTAAGTAAGCAAACAACATAATATCTAATCTACCACACCCCTTAGTCGGAGCGGGAGAAGAGCAGACGCTCAGACTAGCACGGAACCGAGTAAATAGCTGTCGTGGAAGGCCCTTGGTAAAAATATCAGCATATTGATTTTCCGAGGGGATGTGCAGTACATGAATATCACCAATACGAACGCCATCACGAACAAAATGTATATCAATCTCCACATGTTTGGTGCGTTGATGTTGAACAGGATCACCCGGACATATAGGCCGCACTGACGTTATCACAATATACAATAGTGGCACGTCGTAGAGGTAGATGAAGCTTAAGAAGTAAGTTGCGAAGCCAAGTAGTCTCTGAAACTACATTGGCCACTCCCCGATATTCAGCTTCAGCACTTGAGCGAGAGACAGTTGCCTGACGCTTAGAAGACCAGGAAACTAGGTTATCACCTAGAAAGATGCAGTAGACGGAAGTGGATCGACGTGAATCCGGACACCCCGCCCAATCAGCGTCATAATAAGCAGTTAATCTAGTGAGTATAGTAGCAGATAGGAACAAGCCATGATCAAGAGTACCCTGAAGACAACGAAGAATCCGCTTAAGGGCCTGCATGTGAGGCTCCCTGGGATCATGCATAAACAAACATACTGTTCAACTTGCATAAGTAATATCCGGTCTAGTGAAGGTGAGGTGCTTGAAGAGCCCCGCTAGGCTTCGGTATAAAGTAGGATCCTCGATTACGGGACCGGATGTTGCACTGAGTTTAGAATTGGTATCAACTGGTGTGGCCACGGGATTACAATTTATCATGGATGCACGTGCAATGATGTCTGCGCGTAAAGCGACGAGACAAGTAGAGGCCTGAAGATGAGCGGTTAACGAAAATACCCAAAAAATGATGCGGCGGGCCAAGATCGGTCATGGCAAACTCCGTTTCATCAACATAATAAATTTTCCAAGGAGATGATCGGTATTTCTTTGTTAAAATGATGTCATCGACATATAAAAATAAGTATGCCATCTCGGATCCGGATTGGTAGACGAAGAGAGAAGGATCACATACACTGCCCCCCACCACAATTGGTAATAAACTTGGCAAATCGTTGAAACCATGCACGAGGTGCCCGCTTTAGACCATAAAGTGAGCACGTAGTCTACATACATAATCAGGGTGTTCAGGATCAACAAAACCCGGAGGCTGATGCATATAAACTGTCTCAGTCAAATCCCCGTGGAGAAAGGCATTCTTGACATCCAATTGATGTATAGGCCAAGAACGTGAAGCTGCAATAGTAAGCACAGTACGGATAGTCGCTGGTTTGACAACCAGACTAAATGTTTCAAAACAATCAACTCCAACCTGTTGGGATTTACCATTTGCAACAAGGCGTGCCTTGTGACGCTGTAAGGAACCGTCGGCATGAAATTTGTGGCGAAAAAGCCACATGAAACGAATAATACGTGCATCTCGTGGCCGAGGAACTAGTTACCAAGTATTAGTTTTTAACATGGCAGTGTATTCATCTAGCATGGCTGCATTCCAGTTAGGGTCCCTAAGAGCATATAGGTGGGAGCGAGGCAATGGAGAGATCTTACATTTGGACTGGACATGAAGATTGAGTTTGTGATTGGTACAAAAGATGCCTCGGGAGGCCCGAGTGACCGGACGAGAAGGAGGAGGGATGGGTGGGGCCGTAACAGTGGGAGGATGTACATGAGTAGGAACTGGAGAGACCGGACTAGGGGAGGCAGACGGAATGGATATTCTAGGATGTTCAATCGAATCAGTAGGAGCCGGACTAGTAGAGGTGGTAGCGGAAGAAGTGGGAGGCAACGTAGGTGCTGCGCTTTGTGGGAAGGAGTATATGGAATAGGGGAACCGAGGACAGCAGGCGAAGGGGATGAGGGAGCTGCTGACGGGTAGGCATGTTTGTCAGAAAAAGAGTGGTGGATAGGAGGGGGAGAGGATTCAGAGTCTGTAGGACTGGTGGGAATAGAGGTTGCGAATGGGAAAACAGTTTCGTCAAAGGTTACATGACAAGAGATGATAATTTTATGAGTGGTAAGATCGAGACAACGATAACCACGATGATTTATAGGAAAACCAAGAAAAACACATTTAGTAGAACGAGGAGCAAGTTCGTGAGGTGTAGTGGAGGAAAGATTAGGATAGCAAAGACAACCAAATGTACGAAGATGATCATATGTAGGATGACGACCATAGAGGGCAAAAACAGGAGAATGAAAATGTAGAATTTTGGTGGGAAGAATATTGTGAAGATAGACGGCCATGTTAAGAGAGCCAGCCCAATATTTGGAGGGAATTAAGGCATGAGACATGAGTACGAGTAATATCGTTGACTCGACGAATCATACGCTCAGCCTTGCCATTCTGGGAAGAGGTTTGTGGACAAGAGAAACGAAAAACAAAGCCATTTGTATGAGCAAAATTATGAACAGAAGAGTTATCAAATTCACGACCTAAGTCACATTGAAAGCTTTTGATGTCACGCTCAAATTGAGTTTTAACGAAAGAGTGAAATTCCAAGAATTTGGTGTAGACTTGAGATTTGAATTTTAAAGGATAAACCCATAGATAATTAGTGAAATCATCCAATAAAATGAGGTAATATCGGAAACCTGTTTCAACATGTGATGGACAGGTCCATAAGTCACTATGAATAATATCAAAGGGTGCAAAAGTATTGGAATTGGACTCAAAAAATGGTAATCTAACATGTTTGCTAACTTGACAAGAATGACACAGTTGAGAACATGAATTTTTATTACACGAAATAAAACTTTTGGTGCGTAAGACATCTAATATAGCTTTGCCAGGGTGACCAAGCCGGTTATGCCAAACATCTGGCGAACAAACAACAAGAGAGATAGGTTGAGGAAGGGGCGGAGTAGGAGGAGATACGATGGACTTGGTGATAGGATAGAGCTCTTCAGAACTGTCACATCGTATAATAGTCTTCTTCGAAATCAGATCCTTCACAGAGAAACCAGATGGGTGAAACTCAACATACACATGATTATCAGTAGTAAACTTGCGGACAGACACTAAGTTTTTGATTATGTGAGGGACAACAAAGGTATCTTTGAGCTGAAGAAGACGAGAAGGAAGATGTATGAATTTGGTACCACTAGCCGTAACTGGAATACTATTGCCATCGCCAACTAGAATAGAACGAACATTGCTAGAGTTAAAAACGTTATGTAGCGTACCTAGATTTGCAGTGAGATGTGAAGTAGCACCGGTGTCCATGTAGAAGTCATCATCCGGAAGATGAAGACTCATGGAGCTATATGTCTCTGAATATCATCGGGTTGGAGAACTTCAGTGGTTGGAGTGAAGTAAGCTTGGCCACGACCCAATCCAGTGTGACCGTGCGCGTTGCGAGCGTTGTTGGTGTGGCTGTGGTCGACGGGGTTGCCAGGAGGAGGCTGTAGGGTACGGGCAGGGAGGTACCGGCCAGTATGGTGGCCAGTGAGGCTGGTAGCTGGGTTGAAGGGCATAGCCTGTAGGTGGTTGGGACGCTGTGTGATGCATGCTGGGAGTTGGCAGAAGAGGTGGTTGGGTCGCTGGACCAAGGGTCGTATCATTGCCGTTGGAGGGTGGACGAGGACCACGTCTCATTCTTTGTTGGTGCGGTTTTGCCGCTGGTTGTTGCGATGCATAGGGGAGGCAGCAACAGCAGCCAGTGCCGTTGGTGTAGAAGCTAGGGTTTGCTGAGAACGCCTTATTTCTTCCGTTCGTAGTTGAGATCTAGCAGAATCAAAACTAGGCATAGACTGTTGGATGAAAGATGCAACAATGTTGTATTCCCCCGGAAGGCCATTGACAAGTTGAATAACCAAACGCTTGTCATTCATCGGGAAATCGAGATCACTTAATCGATCGGAGAACGACTTAAGTTTATCACAGTAATCATCAACACCATTACATTCAGTGAATTTAAGGTTAACAAACTTACTTTCAAGTGTTTCTGCGCGGCTTCCTTTGTTGTCTTGAAATAACTTCTTAAGGTGATCCCAGATTTCTTTAGCAGTTTTGCCTGATTTGAGAACGGTGAGCATCAAATCTTTGGCCATGGTAGAGAACATCCATTGGAGACAGAGAGCGTCTAGCTATTTCACGGTAGCGGCATCAAGATCTGTTGGGGTTATTGAACCATCAATAAGAAAAACCAGGTTGTGAGCTTGGAGATGGAGTTCGAAAAGAAAAACCCATGAAGAATATTCATCCTGTTTGATGTCCAGGAGAATGGGAATGAGGGTTTTGATGTTGGTGACAGCAAATGCTGGATGCAATGATTTCTTTTCACCGGCCATTTGTTTTTGTGTAGGAGAAGAAGAGGGATTGATGGATCGAGTTAGGCTGATACCATCTTGGATAATGGTTAAACTCCCATGAAAGGGGTTTTCCTTTCCATTCGTTATTATATCACATAAAGAGTATCTCACAGTAAATGAGAATACTATAGTTTAATGAGAGTATTACAAGAATAAAGCTAAGTAAGGAAACAACATAATATCTAATCTATTATGAAGTTTTTCATCGTTTAAGAGACATCTGTAATAATGAAGTGCAAATATTTTGGACACTATGAAGATATTAGAACTGAATTATATAGAGGTTATATCTATGCTTATTTAGATTTAACTTTTACTATGCATACTAGGAAACGTAACACAAGCACTTGAGGCTGTTTGGTCCTTTATAAACGTAACACAAGCACTAGATGTCTGTTGCAGAATTGATTCTGTTAGTTGCTGATGGATTTGTATGAAGCATGTTTTGGAGCCATAAAGGAAGCCGGATCATTATTCAATCTATAAATGGGAAATGATGACATAATTGCAAGCTTGTGGTAGTGAGTAATTAGCAAAACCACTCAGCTAATAAAAGGATGCGTAATCAATCCTACAATGACAAAAGTTTCAAAATTTTATGGCGGCAAGTTATCCAACGGGCCGGAAGGACCCTGATTGTCTCGTGGGGATTAGTAATGGGCTAGGTTAATGAGAATGGGACCCGCATGTCCTCTTATCTAAGAGATTGCGTCTAGGGTTCATTTCTTTCTTCTTCCTCTCTGTTTTGAGCCGTCAGTCTCTAAACCAACCAACACAAACACAGATCTATGGCTTATGATGTCGACGACGATCAATTACAACTACATATACTCAGCGTAATGATATCTCCTCTCAAACCTGAGTAATATATCTTAATTTTTTGAGTTTCATTTTTGTATTCTTAAAACTAATATAAATCATTTCTGTTTTCTTTGTTTTTTTTTTTTTTTTTTTTTTGAAGGAATCTGCTTTGCGATCATCCTTGTCATCCGTTTCAGTTCAGATGATCAACTTACTCATTAAGACCTTGCATCTCTTTCAATTTTCAGCTTCAAATCTTTTTGTCTATCCAATTGCTCCTGTAAAGCAATTATTCCATCGTTATCAGAACCAAAGCAATTATTCCATCGTTATCAGAACCAATTGAAAAATTACTATCTTTTTTTTTTACAGCTGGAACATTTCTGCAATCTACATTTTGCAATGCCATCAACGCTGCTGTAGATCTTGGACTCTGTAAGCTAATCGAAAAATGTATTCCTTTTGTTTATTCTTTAAGGTTTTTCACCTGAGCTAGAGGTAAAGGTGGTGTATACTTGTATGATTTTCACTTACGAGATATTGTATATCCTTGATTTTGCGGTGTTTCCCTATGTCCTTAGACTTCCAAATTTAGAGCAAAAAAAAAAAAATTTGTTATGGATTTAAAACACTTGTCCAGAATTCATTGTTGTCAATTGCAGATGCCTGGAATTAGCGCTGAGAAAAATGAAGAGGTTAAGACTTTGTTGCAAGAACACGACTGGCATGAGGTATCAAATTTTGTTGGATGAATATACCTGGTCACGGCCTTTAGGCTTAGAGTGCAACTTGTGAATTTTGGATTGTCTTTTTTTTGGGCTTTAATTCTGGAATGTCATTGTAAGTTTATTGTAGTTGATAACAATAATGGAACTAGTAAATTAGTCATTGTTCTGTATATGAAGGACAACAATGCACAAAATCTTTTAATTATTCTTAGAATGTGTTTATGAAGCAATCAACTCCGTTCAAACATATGATGCTGCGACACATGTTTGCGTTCATAACTATGGTTAGATGAGTTTGTACTTCTTACATTTGTCGATAGAAAAAGGTCTAGTCACTTATCTGGTGGTATGTTTAGCATTTCGTATCTTTTTAAATCCTACATATTGTACTAGTGAAGTGCAAAAATTATTTGGATGCCATCTAAGTATATCGGAACTGGATATGGGGTGTTCGCTCTATTCTCATTTAAATTTAATGATCCAAATGCAACTATACAAATAGTTATCCTATGTATGCCAGGAAAGGTAATGCAACGCACTTGAGGTTATTTGGCCCTTTATAACGGAGTTTGTCCTGATGAATACGGAGTTTGTTTAGAACTTGAGATGTATCTAAATTTTGCTGTTTTTATTTTTTTAAACTCTGAATTTTAAAAGACAATTGTTTGTCTGCAGCATGCTTTTGAGCCATAAGGAAGTCACACGGTTACGGAATTAACAAGGTCAAATGCCATGAAAACAAGAGATTTGAGGGGTTTTGCACGAAGGATTTGAATCTCAAGAGTCACCGAGTGAAGTTAGAAATTGAGAATGGAGCTCTTCTTATTCCTTTTGGCTATATTTTTTTTTTTTTTTTTTTTTTTGAAAAGATAAAATTCATTCATAGTGAAGTGCTGAGATACAAGTTGTAGATGGGTATACAAGTTAAGAAGACCCTGAAATAGTAAAAATTTAGGGTAAGTTTATGTAGGACTGTATACCATATGGTCAATGTTTGCAAATATCAAAGATGAGATGACATACCAAATTTGGGGCTTGCACGTGTTTTTGATGCACCTTGCATGATCAACAAATGTAAGCAGAATTTACAAAAAAAATAAATAAGGAGGGTAATTTTGACTTCTATGAAAGACAAAAAAAAAACAGAAATTGAAACCTAATGCTATAGCTCCATCTCCGCCACCCCTTCTTCCTTTCCACCTCTTCTCTCCCATTGTTTTGTTCTAAGGCTAAAAGTGATTGTATAGATCCCATAGATTTTGAACGGCTTTGCCAAACTTACAACATCTATTCGATTATTAGGTGCCGGAATGTATATTTCCTACGGTAATCAATCGAGTTCAATAATTGTTGTTATGTAGGGTTTTTTTTTTTTTTTTTTTTGGAGCATTGTTATGTCTAAATGTTGAAGCTATGCGTATGGGTTTTGTAGGTTTTGTAAAAAAAAAAATTGTAACATGAACTGAAATTGTAGTTTGAGTCTGTTCTTTCGTGTTTTTTTTTTGTTCAATTTTTTCTCAAAAACATAAGTACAATATGGGTCGAATATGGTTACGTGTTGGACTAGTGAAGCCCATATCCAGAAACTTCATCTTCTCGCCCGTCTCTGTAATACCAAAATTCATTCTCTGCTAGTGCAATTGAATTAGGTTAACTTGTAATTAGACTGTATATCTGATAAAAATAGTTAATTGGGCTCCAATTGAGTTAGTTTCTGTTGGTTAATTTGGTACAAATTCATTGTAATTAGCTAAATTTGTTGGATTTATTTCAAAATTGAAAATCATCATTCTTCATTTTTTTTTAATTGATCGAATTCGAAGTTATTCTGATTCGTTTTGGATCATTGAACTGAAATTGGTAATGAATGCAATAGTATCGTCTGGATTAGATTGAAAGTTGAAGAAAAAAACTTCAAAATTGATCGAATTTTGATCAAATTAGAAAAAAATATTGATGTAAAAAGAGGACCATGAAAGTGTGACGGACAAAATCCAATACGGTCACCCTATAGAAGGCCTCCACGAAGTCGGCCAATAAGGATGGATATCTATTTGGGTGTTATTTCTGAAGGAGGAGGAGCAAATAATAATCTTGTTGATTTTCTATGGGTAACTTTGAATTGATTGATAGAGATTTTCACACTTCCTTCGTACCTAAACTTTGAACTAGCTAGTACTATATATGTTTTTTTCGAAATAGCAAAATTCATTCCGGGAGTCTTTGAGAAAGCATAAGAAAAACACGAAGTACAATAATCACAATAGTACTATGTATGTTAATGGTGAGTTTTTCGAACTTCCTTTAGTTGAGTTAATTTTTGGGGTTCAACTTCATTCTTTAGTTGAGTTCGATATTGAGAACGCAGAGAGAACTCAACCATAAATAATTTATTTTTTCAATTGTTTTCACCATGTTATCTCGATGTCGGAGATATTTGTTGGAAGTTCCAGTAGTGATGCTAAGGTTTATATCGCAGGTGCCGTCACTAGGTTTAAGTATCGAAAACTTAAAGTCGCCACAAATAATTTTGCAACAGAATCTCTTTTGGGTGAAGGAGAACACGGGCGTACATACAAAGGTCGCTTATTAAAGGTTCACCCAGTTGAACCTTATAACCATAGGATATATATTAATGAAAAAATAGGTTATTACAAATCTGTAAACTGAATGGAACCTTATAACCATAGGTCCTTCCAGTCCTAAGAGTACAAAAGAAATTTATCTCTCAACTATCTCAGCCCATTATAAATCATATCTTGAAAACGAATTCCCTCGGGAGCTTTAGATGGGATTGCCCAATACAGAATCAAAGCCTTGATGTCCATGATTAGCATGTCGTCACTTCTCTCGGTACCCTTGAAGATGCGATTATTTCGCTCTTTCCAAATGGACCAACAAATGGCATACGGGATTGCGTTCCACATATAATTCCATGCAATAGTAAAATCGTTTCTGTCGATCTCAAGAAAAACATCTTTCACTTGTTCCTTGAACACCCAGGCTCGTCCCAAAAATGTTTTTGAAATGACCCCAAACTTTTGATGCCTTGTTATAGTGTAGTAGTAAGTGATCGATAGATTCCATACTCTCTTTGCACATAACACACCGATTTGCCGTAATAAGACCTTTATGTTGGGGATTATCGACTGTCAAAATGGAATTATGATGGACCAACCGAGATAAAGAAACTAACCTTTGTCACTACGTTGGAATTCAATATTGAATCTTTTGGAAAAGAGACCGTACTTGTATTCTCCATGTGTTCGTAACAAGATTTACGGTGAATTTTCCATCTTTTTCCCACTTCCATATCCTTGTGTCTTCCTCCCACTGAAACTAGTAATGAGACTCCAAAACAATTTATATACATTGTGGTTACATTCTTTGGTCCAGCATGGATTTTGAAATCTGACCCTGTTAAAATGCAAGAAACTCGTAAAGAAAGTACAGTTAGACTTGTTCTCCACATACACCAATATTTTGGTTACGATTCTGTCCACTGGTGTATGAAGTCTTCGGCCATCTAACGTAGGAACTCGCTTGAACGCTGCAGCTATAATCTACCATGACATACTCCTTGGTCATCGTATCATACTTAATAAAAACATTTATTTACTCGAGTGATATTGGTTTGTGATTTTGGGAAAATAGAAAGTGCTTGAGATTCATTTTCAATTTCACAAAATTAGTTAAAAATACCAAAATCAATAATTCCTGGGTGAAAAAGACATTTAGATTTTGATACCGTTTAAATGGAAAAAAATATAAAAATAGCATGTAACCGAGTTTCATCCTACCCATTTCAAATTCTTTTTCTTATTTTTAACTTACATCGGGATGCATCCAGTTTCATCCTCACTATTTTTAAGTTTAACCCAGGATGAATCCAGTCTCATCCTTGCTATTTTTTTGTGTCCATTTCACCCATAATAATTTTTACTTGTCCATTTGAACCATGTTTTAAAAATTTTTGGGCAAATGACCCATTTTCCGTTTCAATTTTCTTCTTCCACAAGCCGAAGGTTAGAACATAAGTCGGTAATGCTTTAATCCCAAGTACCTTTGAGAATAATGGACCCTGTTAAAATGCGGTAAAGAAAGTAATTACACTTTCTACTCCACGTATAACCAATCTTTCGATTGGGATAGGGGCGGAGGCACATGGAAGGGTGGGTGTGCACTTGCCCACCCTTGGTTGCCAAACTCCACCACTGGGTCTTAATTTCTCAAAGCCCAATTTTTATTTTAGAAGGTTTTGCACCCCTTAAAAAATAGCTGTGCACCCCCTTAGGAAGCTCGCCTATATTAAAGTTACACGAACAGTGAGATCGGGAATTCTAAATCTAGGTACTGAGAAAACTTGAAAAACAACCATGAAAGGATGAGAAGATATCAAATCTTCGGAGAACTTTGAGGGATTTAGACCAAATCGTTGTTAATTATTGCAAGTATTGTATATCTTGTTGCTAGAAAACGCTATTAGGTGTTGTAATACAATCTTTCATGTGTATTGGATTTTTTTTGTTTGTTTGAGTTATTTGTTTTTTTTTTTTTCGTGGTGTACTTTTTCGTTGCCCACCCAGCTTTGAAATCCTGGCTCCGCCCCTGGATTGGGATGCCATCCACTTTACGGTTGTATAATCTCTTTGGGTGTATGGTGTATAGTCCATTAAAATGATCCCATAACTGGGATGTCTACCACCAGTTTGTTTAGGAATGGGCCGAGTTAAAGAAAATGAGACCCGCATCCATCCCCTCCTATAGTCCTCCTATTTAAGCAATTGCGAGTAGGGTTCATTTCTCTCCTCCTTGGACAGATTCATTCTTGCCGCCTCTCACAATCTTCCTCCCTGTTTTGCGCTGTCTCCAAAGCAACCACCACAGATCAATTGACTATGGCATCTGATGTTGATGATGATCATCAGCAACTACAAAATCAGCATAATGATATCTCCTCTCAAACGTAATCAATAGATCTTACTTCTTCTACATTTCAATATTTATTGTAATTTGAATGAATATCAATCGATTCTGGTTTCTTTATGTTTCCAGGATATTTATTACGGTGAATTTGGGTCGTGAATGGATCTAAAAGCAACTTCTAGTTCCCTGCTGATGCCACCTAACTGGGGAGGCTGTGGAATCTAGTTCTTTTTGACGTTCCCTTACCACTGGCTTGTATGTTTAACTTAACATAGTTTGTAGATTTCATTTGATATTTATGTCTGTAGATCTTTAATTGTAGGATAAAGCCTTTTATGAGCTAGAAATGGATAATATTGTGTTTTTAAAAGACTTGTCTTGATTTCGTATTTGCAAAATGCAGGTTGCCGGACAATAGCCTGAATGAAATTTTGAGACTGTCACCCACAAAAACACCCCATGAGGTATCAAATATTGTCAGTACTGGTGAGTTTCATTAGGTAGAATACATGTTTGCATTTATAATATGATTGACAAAAGGTCTAGTCACTTTTCGGGTGGTAAGCTTAGTATTTGATATCATTCGAAATCATGCATATTTCATTCCCTTGTCTTAGGTCTTACACTTTCTAACGAATGACGAATCATATGGGGAATCTGTATTTAGTACCACTTGGTTAAGAGGTTAATGATTTATAATAGGTCTTATGAAATTATGGGCTTATAATTAAAACATTGAGATGTTATTTAAGAGACGTCTTTACTAATGAAGTGCAAATATTATTTAAATGCTGCTAAGATTTCAGAATTGAAAATATAGGGGTTCTCTCTATGCTTTATTTAATTCTGTGAAACTGTAGAAGACTCAACTTTTACCAGATGCCACTCTATGGAAGTACCTAAACTATATATGCTAGGAAATGTAACATAAGTACTTGAGGTTATTTGGTCCTTTATAATAGAGTTTGTCCCGATGAATACATGTTTAGAACTGGAGATGTATCTTGCAGGTTTGATGTTGTTAAATGCTGAATTTTAACGGATAGTTCTTTATTTGCAGCATGTTGTGGTCAAATGCCATGAAAACCAGCTATTTGAAGTGTCTTGCAGGAAGGATTTGAAGCTCAAGAGTGACTGAGTGAACTTACAAGTAGTTATCCTATTCTTATTCTTGAGCTCGTCTTTTTCTTTCTGGCTTTGTCTTTCTATATTTTCGGGGTGTGCTTTTTCCAGCATTATGTCTGAAGTTGAAAGAAATTGGTGGAGCATAGAATGATAGAAGACCCGCAAGTTAATTTTTTTTTGGATCCTGACAGGAATAAATCTGTTTAATCCAGCTGAGGTACTGCAATCCACTGGTGTAATATGTAGATTAAACGTTGATAAGAGTAAGTAAGTCCACGAAAAAAACCAAAGGCTTGGACTATAATCTCTTTGTTGGTTGCTGTGATAGTAATCGACTCTACATTCCTGACTATCACATTGTTTGACTTGGATCCCTTCATATCTTAATGCACTGTGATGATATCATTACATCAAGACACCGACGATGGCTGACGTAATTTTCTTTTTATTTCATAAACTTCATATCTTGTTCTTATTGCCACCAAGTAAGATAATGTGGAGAATCTTGCACCCGGGTTAACTCAGGGTGTGCAAGAACTCAAGTTGATGAAATGCTCACATTTTCAAAGACTTAGCGATATAGCACTCATTAGTCAGACTACAAAACCAAAATTGTTGAAAAGCAAAAAGCACACACAGACACACTGGTGGTGTAAACGGAGTGTAACTAGGGTTTTCCTCCGGATAAAAATTGATCTAGCAGCAATGTCTAACATTTGGCACTTTTTTGACCTAAGGAAACAAACCATGGCTTAAATCATAGTTATTTTTGGATTTTATGGTTGTCTTTTTTTAATTGCAAGATTCCACTAGTTCTAAACAATGATTAGTGGATTTAAACTCGTTCGGTATCCTTAAATTATTATTTTTGATTCAAAAATAGATCTTCATTGATTATATAGATATTACATCGTAATCCTGAGAAACCCATCCTTGAATATCAGGAGGTTACTCATCAAAATATTCAAAGTTAGCTCTCAAAAGTCTAGCTTTCTTAGCCAACTTATCTGCAACACCATTACAATCTCTTTTAACTGAAACACATTGTCAGTGTTCAATTTTATTCAAAAGAAATCTAATAATATCTAGAACTAAAACTTGATTCAACCAATGAACACAGGGAACTGATTCATTGATGGATTTAACTAAGACTTCACTATTAGATTTAAAAATAACATTGTTGAGCTTTCTTGAAATGGTTAGAGAAACAACTGCCTTCATAGCCTTGCATTCCAGTTCCTCCACCACTATTCCTTCCTTCATTCCTCTTTTAAAATATTGTCCTTGCACACCAAGGCATGTACCTACAAAATCTCTTAAAATCAGTCCTATAACGCCCTGAGAATGTTGTTTAATAAAAGATAGATCTAGACTAATTTTCAGATATCCAATATATGGAGGTTCCCATCCCATAATCTGTAATGAAACTGTATTATTAATGGTTAGGAACAAAATAAACAATTTATTGATATTATCCAAAGTCATTAATTTGTTAGGATTATGATTATGATTTTTTTTTTTTTTGAGCACCTATCTTTCCGGATAGCATAAGCAAAAACCATTAAAAGTTTGTTTATATCTTCCCTTGGCAGCCATGTACCAAAATTCATTTAATACATGTAGTCAACCAAGAAATTACCCAATTCTTGAAAGAACCAGGTTGTGACAAGATGTTACCAACATTGATGTTTAGAGCAAGCCATATAGATCTAGCATAGGACGTCAAGAAAAGAAGATCGCTTGACTCATTTGGGTGACCACACAGACTACAGTGAAGCTCAATAGCATTCCTATGTCTAGATACCTTGTCTCTGGTTGGGACAATATCTTTACTACATTTCCATACAAACAATTTAACTTTATGAGGCGCTTTAAGTTTCCGAGAGCTTTCCCGGACTGTGAGGAATAGAGTTAGGAAAAAACAACATTGTGAGTTTGTCTAGTTAAAACATTATGATTAAAGGACCATGCATTTGTCTAGTTATACATTTGTCGATTGAATAAAGTTTGCCAATACATACACGATCTATTTACTGAGCATTGGGAACCGGTTGAAAGAATACTTCGCTTCCTAAAAAGTACAAATGGATTATGGTCTTCATATCTATGCTACAAAGCACTTTTCACTTCATGCCTACTCGATGCGATTGGGCTGGCATCTTAGATGATCGAAGAAGCACTAGTGACTACCGCATTTATTTTGGGTGAAATTTAATATCTTGGAGTGCGCAAAAGAAGAAAACTATTTGAAAGTCAAGTACAAAGGCGAATATCGAGAGTAGCGATTGCAACATCTCGAAATCATTTGGATTCAGGTCCTTACGACCCAGAATTTGGTTTGAATTCTACAACTCCAATCCTATGATGTGATAATGTCAGAGCAACATATATCACTATGAATCCAAAGTGTCTTATGCTTGAACGAAGCACATCGAGATAGATTATCATTTTTTAGAGAACGTGTTGCTAACAAGTTGCTCAATGTCGTTCATCGATTCAAGAGATTAGTTGGCGGATATATTTACAAAGGGCTCTCTACACCACGGTTTCAAATTATACGTTCCAAGTTGCACATTCGTCATCTCCGGTACAACTTGAGGGGAGATGTTAACGATAGCATACTTATCTCTACAACAAAGTCTCATTGAGTTAGTCAGCTAGACCGAGTATTTGGGAAGAATCCTAAGGCTATGTATACACTCTTGTTAGTCGAGTTTTGAATTTGTTAAAGTCTTTAAATCTGCTAGAGTCTTTAACAATATTTGTAACTGTGTTGCAAAAGATTCTTCCAAGATAAATAACACTCGGATCTCCACACAAAGACTTGTGGAACATATTCTACCTAAACTCGTGTTTAAACTATTTCAATCCATCGATTATGATTCCATCCACTTTACGGGTGAGTGTGTGATGTTTCGTTCTAACCTACTCAATTTATGCACGTAGGATAAGAATGAGCCTATTTTCATTTATCTTCTTCCACAACCATTAACAAGGTTAGGTAAATAGATAAAACCTTTGAAAATGAAAAATGCTTAATAAACCCAGATTTTCAGACAAAACCAAAATCGACACACATTAAAATTAAAATCGGCCCTTTTAGCCTCCGGAGACACAAAGTCTTTGCCCACCAAATAAAAAAAAAGTGTGAGAGCAATTATGCCCAAAAATCTCGATTTTTAGACTAGTTACTCACGCGGTTAGACTGACCGTAAGATTTATCTCATTGAGAAGATCTAATGTTTGATTAGTGGTAGGCGAGGATATAACTCACACCAGTCTATCGATAAAAAGCTTTAGGGTTTAGTTTATATCTTTCCTCCTTAGATTCTTACAGCCTCTCATTCTCTTCCTCTCTCTGTTTTGCGGTGCCTGTAAAACCACCACCACCATTACGGATCCATAGATAATGGCTTGTCATGTAGACAATCTACAACAACTATTTACTCAGCATAATGATTTCTCTTCTCAAACGTAAGTAATAGATCTTACTTCTCTCATTTCAATATTTATTTTATTTTTAAGAATGAATATAAATCGATTCTTGTTTTCTGTTTTCAGGAGATTGATTTCTGGAAAATAGAGCTCGTGAATTGATCTAAAAGCAGCCTCTTTATCAAATGGTGTCACGTCCTAACCGGGGAGGCTGTGCAATCTGGTATTATATATTCAGGTAAGTTTAATTTTGGTTCGACCTTCCCTTAGGAACCCTTTGGTTCCCCTAGTTGTGGTCAGAGTAAATGTCTTCTATGTTTAATTTTAGCTTAATTTGTATATGGATGATTCCGTTTGATATAAATTTCCGTGAATCTTCAATTGTAGGATAAAAGATTTGTCCTGATTTCATATCTATCAAATGCGAACCACAATATTCTTAAAGAGGGTGATAAAGCTCTTCCACCTGGAAGACATTGTTTCCACCAGGACTAATCCAACAAGTTTAATCTGGATTTTCATTCTGAAAAAAATCATTTCTTCACAGATCATGTTTTTTCCCCTTCTTGTTTTGTGTGTATAGATCATGTTCCTGTTAATTGTCTAATGAAATTTCTCTTCGGAAAGTATCTTGAAGATTGACTTTTGGAATGTATCCTTGAAAATTATTTGCAGACAAGTTGAGAAATTTGAAATGGAAGGAATATAACCTTCCAACACAAACAAAGATCTATGGCTTCTAATGTGGACGATGATCAATTAGAACTACATATACTCAGCATAATGATATCTCCTCTCAAATGTAAAGTAATATATCTTAATTTTCTCATTTTCATTTATGTCTTCTTAGAACTAATATAAATCATTTCCGTTTTCTTTGTTTTTTTTAAGGAATCTGCTGTACGGATCCTCGATACGATCTTCCTTGTCTTTCCGTTTCAGTTCAGATGATCAACATACTCATTAAGACCTTGCATCTCTCTCAATTTTTGCTGCAATTGCTCATTTTCCGGCTTCAAATCTTTTTGTCTATCCATATGGCTACTATAAAGCAATAATTCCATCGTTATCAGAACCAATTGAAAAATTACAGATATTCTTATATCTTTTTTTACCACTGGAACATTTCTGCAATCTGCATTTGGCAACGGCATCAACGCCGCTATAGATCTTCGACTCTGTAAGCTAATCGAAAAATGTATTCCTTTTTTTTTTTTTTATTAAGGTTTTTTACCGGAGCTAGAGCTAAAGGTGGTGTGTATTTCTATAATTTTCACTTATGAGATATTGTATATCCTTGATTTTGCGGTGTTTCCTTATGTCCTTAGACTTTCAAATTTAGAGCAAATAACAAATTCATTGTGGATTGAAAGCACTTTTCCTAAATTCATTGTTGTCAATTCACAATGCTTAGAACATCTGCACCTCAAATAATCACAATGCTTCCTTGTACCAAAACAAAACGTTAGCAATTGAGGATTACCTATGCAAGTTAAAATTCCAGTAGACAAATCCAACCAAAATATCATTGTATGGGAAGCTTACATTCTGCTCAAGCAATTGAGGATATCATCAGTGGGTGCACAAAAGTTATTATATTGCAAAGAAATTCTAGTTGATGAATTACCTACATTTCCAAAAACACACCATACAGCACTAGTCAAGACTACAAAGTCAAAATTGTGAAGAAAAAAAAAAAATTATACTTGCACACACCAGCTGTGTAATCAAAGTGTAATAATATTTTTGCTTCTTGGTCTCTTTACGCGTACTATATATAAACACCTGCTTTAGGGTTTTTCTCCCTCATCCTGAATTTAATTAGTTTCCTCCTGCCTCTCCTTCTCCTCCTCTATGCTTTTACGCCTCCTCAAACCACCACCACTACCACAGATCAATAGATCATGGCTTGTGATGTTGATGATGATCAATAACGACAATTACATACTCAGCACGATGATATCTCCTCTCAAATGTAAGTAATATAAATCTTACATTTCCTATATTTTTTTTTTTTTTGAATTAATATGAATCGTTTCTTTTTTCATTGTTTTTTAAAGGTGTCCGCTGAAAGTCCATATGTACTAATATGGACCTAAAAGCAAGTTTTTCGTGTCCTTGTGGTCACAGAATTCGGCGGGTTTACAACCTTTTATGTTCATTCATGTAAGTTTAATTTCCTTGTTCCTTTTTTCCTCTCTTACTAATTAAACCTTAGATGGACCGTCTTCTATTTGTAATTTAACTAAATTTGTAGATGGATGATGTCATTTTTATATCGTAGATCCTCCACAATTGTGGGTTAAAGCCTTTGAAATTTAGAGCAAAATAAAAAATTATTGTGTATATAAAACACTTATCCGGGGTTCATACTTGTGAACCGCAGGTGCATGGAATCGAAGCTCAGGAAGAGACTTCGCCGCAAAATTACAACGCTATGAGGCATCTAATTTTGTCGGCAGTGGGAAGTTTCATATACATATAACTGTATAAGAATCTGATAACAGAACTGTTTAAATTTGGTTGATGGTAGATGCATGATTAGTTATGATGCACATCAACATGGTGTGTTTTTTTTTTTTTATGTGCCGGCAAATGAATGTTGTCCTTCATTCATGCAAACGACGCTTAGATGATTATTGATCTTGTTAGTGCATATAATCTTAGAATGGAACTTGTCAATGTCTTTTTTTTTGGGGATTAATTCTGGAATGTCATTGTAAGTAAATTGTAGCTGATGAACAATAGGATCAGTAAATTAGTCATTTTTGGATCTGTAAACGAAGGATAACAATGCACAAGATCTTTTAGTTTTTCTTACAATGAGATTTTACAATGAAAAAATTTTCAGCATCTAATATCCCCAATCAACAAATTTGAACGATTTCCTCTCTTTCAAGGTATAACTTTCCATCTATTACCATTTGACGAAGAGTTGTCAAATGGTAGAAACGCCTGCTTTCAAAGATTATTTACAAGCCCGACAGATAGAACTACTATAAAAGAACAATATGGTGCATTTTCTGGATGCAAATGAGGCTTCTCAAATTGGGCATCTTAAAGAGATAGAAACACAGATGATTCAGCATCATGGTGGAATAATTATGGAGCAGCTGCTCCTTTGCAAAAATTCTCATATCAGAGAGCCCCAGCTAGGTTTCGCAAAATAGTACACGTGCTAAGGCAGAAAAATATGCATAATTAATCTATTAACATGCACCATGTTAACTCAGTAAGTGCCCAAAAGTTATTACTATATTTGCAAGAGATGCAAGTGATGTAGTAAAAACAGGTAAAAATATTTTTTTATACTTGTACACACAAGTGGGTAAAGTGTAAGTAATGTTTTTAGCCTACTATATAAACAAAGTGTAGGGTTTTATCTCCCTCATTCTTTGTTTAGTTTCTTCCCCGGCCTCTCCCTCTCTTCCTCTCTGTTTTTGCGCCGCCTCAAACCACCACCACCACAGATCAATAGATCATGGCCTCCGATGTTGATGATCAACAACAACAACAATTACATACTTAGCACAATGATATCTCCTCTCATATGTAAGCAATATAGATATTAGATTTCCTACAAAAAAGATTTCCTTGGAATTAATATGAATCGTTTCTTTTTCATTGTTTTTTCAGTCGTTTATCTATATGTACCTTCATCTTGCATCAACAGGGCCCATATGATGGTGCTCCGTCTTGATGTAAGTTTAATTTCCTAACCTTTAGGTTTTAGATGCACTGTCCTCTATGTGTAGGTTAACTAAAATCTATAGATGGATGATTTTGTTGATATATATCTGTAACTTCTCAATTGTAGGATAACGATTTTGAAACTTAGAGCAAAACATAAAATTATTGTGGATTTTGAACACTTGTCCTGAATTCATAGTTGTGGATTTAAAAAATCATTGTGGATACCCTGCCTCATTTGATATGTCTGTACATCCCCAATTTTAGGATAACTATTTCATGAAATAGACTTAGATGCTTAAATCAAAGTAAAAAACTATTGTGGATTTAAAAGACTTCGTCTGATTTCATATCTGTCAATTGCAGGTGATAAAAGAACAAGATGTTGAGAGTTGGTCGCAAAAATACAACATCTATGGGGTATCAAATTTTGTCGTCAGTGGTGAGTTTCATATACACACGACTGTCTAAGAATCAAGATACAACTGTTTTAAATTTGGTAGATAGTAGATGGTTAGATAAGATAAGATGCACATCCACCTGAGCTTTGGATTGGGGTTTTTAATGTGCTAGCGGTGTCCTTTGCTCAGGCTAACAATGCCTACCCGACTATCAATTTTTTCAGTATATACGTGGGAAAAAAAGTAGTCACAGCTTACTAGTATAAAATGTTGTAAATTCTGGAATGTCATTGTAAGTTGAATGTAGCTGATGAATAGTTGAACTGAGCTTGCTCAAGGGGTACACTCGATTGTTTTTTGTCAGACTGTTTCGCCCAACACTGGTCGTGCAAGTATTGTAAGTATGATAGTATTTGTCTGTGTTGTTGTTTAATTTTGAACCTTTTGGTTAGCACAATTTAACGACTTGACTAACATTGTCACTGTTTATTTTACGTTTTTAATTGAACAAATTTTTGGAACAATTCGAAGCGGCTATATCATGTAGGAAACAATGTTCTTAGCTACTTTAGACTTTGGTTACTGAAAAGCTAGATAGTTTAATTCATATGGGAATCAGTATTTAAATACCACCTGTTCAGGAGTTTGATGCTTTACTCTAGGTCTTGTGACATTTTAGGCTGAATTAGAACACGGAGAGGGCTATCGGGAGTCCAGTTTAGGTGACCTGCATGATGTCACGACGATCTTTCGAAGGAGCAAGTAAAAAACTCAAACAACCATTTTTTTGTGGATTTTTGCATAACTCGAGAGACTTTGTACTAGTGAAGTGCAAATATTATTTGGATGCCATAAAGTATTTTAGAACTGGATGTAGGGGTAATATGCTTATTTAGATTTAAAGATACGAAATTGTAGAAGACTCAGTTTTAACCAGATGCAACTATGGAAGTATATCATAAAGTAAAGCAATTACTTGAGGTTAGTTTTTCCTTTGTAATAGAGTTGGTTCCAATGCATGCTGAGAACTTGAGATTTATCTTGCGGATTTGGTTTTGTTAATATGTGTTTTAACAAATAATCTTTGTTTGCAGCATGCTGTGGAGCTATAAAGGAAGCCATAATGTTACCGAACTAACAGTGACTATCGCCATGAAAACAAGCGATTTGAATGGTCTTCTTGCCGGAAGGATTTAAATTAGTGGAGCATAGATGTCTATAAGACTAGCAATTTAAATATTTTGGATCGTGACAGGACTAGATTTATGTTCAATCCAACTGAGGTACTCCTCAAACGATTCAAGATGTGTGGTCAATGTTGAGTTTCCCACCAAGTGGACTGAACAATGCGTACGCTTAACCAGTCACAGTATATATACATCGTGTGTTGTGTTGCTGGTCCAGCCTGGTTTGTGAATTCCGACCCTGTTAAAATGCAGGAAACTCAGTAAAGGAAGTACAGTTACCTACACCAATCTTTTGATTACGATTCTGTCCACTGGAGTATGATGTCTTCGGTCATCTAACGAAGAAACCCTGTTGAACGCTGCAGCTATAATCTACCATGAGCTACTCCTTGGTCATCGTACCCTATTTAAATAAAAACATTTATTTACTCGAGTGATATCTTTCAGTGTATTGGTTTGTGATTTTGGGAAAATAGATTCAGTTTCTAATTTCTTCTTCCACAAGCCGAATGTTAGAACATGAGTCAGGTAATACTTTGATCCCACTACCTCCAAAATACGTACACCAATCTTTCGATATGGATACCATCCATTTCACGGGTGTATGGTGGATGATGTATTTAGTCAGAGTGATATCGATCTCTCATAATTGCAGGCTTTTGGCAGTGGGTAATTAGCAAAAACACTCGCCAATAAAAGGACCGATAATCCGACAACGACAAAACTCAGCATTTGATAAACCCAATCTCTGGTGCCTTCATATTGCTTCATAAAGTCATTAACAGAAAGTCATGTGCACTCGAGATCGGAAGTGACTTAATTTCTGATTTTAATTGGTCCCATTCAAGAAATAATTCTGGTATCTACTCTATAGATCACAATTTTACCACGTCATGTAGGGCTTAGTAATATATGGGCAGGGTTAAAGAAAATGAGACACGCATCCATCCCCTCCTTCAGTCCTCCTATTTAAGCGATTGCTTTTAGGGTTCGCTTCTCTCGCCCTTGGATCAGATTCATTCTTGCCGCCTCTCACAATTTTTCTCCCTGATTTGCGCCGTCTCCAAAGCAACTAACACGACCACCACTGATCAATAGATCATGGCATCAGATGTCGATGATCATTATCAACAACTACATAATCAGCATAATGATATCTCCTCTCAAACGTAATTAAAGGATCTTACTGAGCAAAAAAATAATTAAAGGATCTTACTTTTTTTTGAGTTTCGATATTTTTTTCATTTTTTTTTTTTTTTGATTAGAAGAGAGATTTTAATAGAAAAGAGGATGTACAGAGGATACAATCTCTACCAGAAGTAGAAAGAAAAGGAAAAAAAATAAATAAAAATTACATGAATAAAGCATCCCAGTTGTTTAGAATTGAACTTGTGAAGTTCAGGTGCAATCTCTTACCAGTAGCACTGGCCCATGCTAAAATTGCAGACTTCACTTCAACACCTAAGTCCATATCAGTTTTGAAGCTATAATTTTTCTCAAAAATTCGAGAGTTTCTTTCATTCCATAATGTAGAAATGACAGCAGCCGGAATGAGACTCCAAATGAAGTTTCCAGAAATTGAGAAATGTTTATGATGCCAACTTTCAGCTAACATTTTCATAGTCCGCGGCACAACCCAGGACCAGCAAGTACTTGGTAAAACCATAGACCAAACCCTGTTAGCTACTTTGCAATGAAGGAATAAATGTTCCTGAGTTTCAGTTCCATCACCACATAGGACGCATGAATTATAAATCCCGACACCCTTCTTGTTCAAGTTATCAATGGTGTTAAGCTTATCATGTATCAAACACCAGACTAAGAAGTTGATCTTAGGAGGGATGGCAGGTTTCCAAATGAATACATGAGGAAAATCAGAAACACCAAAGTTCGACACCAATTTAGAGTATAAAGACTTGACGGTAAAGTTACCATTGTTGTGTAGGGACCATCTTCTTGTATCTGGTAAGTTATCAAGGGCTGGAGGAGCGTCACCAATTAGAAGTAAAAATTCAGCAAACAAATTCGTCTCAATACCGGTGAGTGTTCTCTTGAAATTAAACTTCCAACTTCCATCTAGAGTGACCATATCTGCAAGCTTAGAATTTTTCTCTCTGGATAACTTATGAAGATCAGGAAAAGTGGAAGAAAGGGAGGCATTTCCAATCCAATTGTCATTCCAAAATGCAATTTTAGTACCAGAGTGAATAAAGAGAGCCGAGTTAGCACTCACCAGATGAGCTGTATCTGCAATAGCCTTCCAACAAGACACACCATGAGAATACGGAGATTTATCGGGAACCCAACTAGAAAACGCATCACCGTGTTTGTCAGTAATAATTTTGTAATAATTTTTTTCATAATAAATGTAAATCGATTCTTGCTTCTTTCTGTTTTCAGAAGATTGATTCCAGGTGTATATAGGTCGTGAATGGATCTAAAAGCAACTTCTAGTTCCCAGCTGATATCACCTAATGGGAGGAATATGGTATTATGTATTCAGGTAAGTTTAATTTAGTTCCCCTAGCATGGTTCACTTGGCATAAAAAAGATTATTTGTAGTCGGGGCTTAACTTGAGATAAAACATTAGATCTACTGTCTTCTATGTTTAACTCAACTTAATTTGTAGATTCCATTTCATATTTATGTCCGTGGATCTTTAATTGTAGGATAAATAAAGTCTTTATGAGGGTTTAAAAGAGCATGAAATTATGGAGTTAAAACACTTGTCTTAAACTCATAAGGCTGATGAAAAAGAAGAGGGTTAAGACTTTGAGGTATCAAAATTTTTTCTTTTGCGAGCAGATGGCATAATCCAACTCGTCATGGGAGTCTTCTTATTCAACATACTAACGACAACTTACTTTCTAGATTAAATTTGTTAAATTTAGCTGTCCAGTTTAGCTAGATTAAAGTTGTTAAATTTAGCTAGATTAATTGATCATAAACATTGTTGCAAGCATGTCCAAACTTGTATGTGCTGCTGCACGAAATGGTGGTAACATAAAAATGATACGTTGTACAGTACCCACTGAAGTGCAAGTTTATATGTTGGCAGCTTCTCAAAATGCTATCCTAACCATTGGTAATTTGCTCAGAAGATTTTGTCAGATTAACGAATGTGTAATGTTCACTCTGTAGAAACAATCAATCTCTTACTTATACACTGCAATTTTTCTCCAACAATGGATCGCTTACTTATGCAGTGTGAAATGGGTTCAATATGGGACTCTCATTGCTCAATTGGAAGAAATGGAAGAAGCAGGCTTAGAACAATGGCAAGCAAGGAATATCTATATGTTTATGAGCAAATGGCTCTTTGAAAATTCACTCCATATGATTTTTGTATAGATGATTTATCTGCTTTATTGATTTCATAGTATTTTTTACATTTTGAAAAAGTTCTTCATTCAAATTGGATATACAAAAGCTCTGTTCATCATAAATTGCAACAATCAAAAATATATGCTTCAGACTACCGGGAAGCCTATTGAGAAAAAGGGAAGTCAAAATCATATACATTATATGGGTAAGCATGTGCTTTTGTTAAAGGGTTAAGTGGCAAAATGCCCCAAAATGGACCCCAAGGTTGTGAAAATGCCCCAGACGTTAGGGAAAAGATTAAAATGTCCCATTCCGTTAGAGAGAGTTAAGTAGTCGAATTACATTGTTCATAATTCAGGTTTCAGTGTTTAAAATTCAGGATTCAGGCTTAGGGTTCAGGGTTTGGGGTTCAAGATTTATGGTTCAGGTGGTGGTGGTAGTGGTGCGGTGGCATTGGTGGTGGCAGCGATGGTGATAGTGGCGGTGGCGGTGGTAGTGGTGGTGGCAACAATGGTGATAGTGGCGGTGGTGGCGGTGATGGTGGTGGTGGCAGCGGTAGTGGTGGTGGTGGTGGTGGCGGTAGTGATGGCGGTGGTGTTGGTGGTGGTTGTTCTAGTGGTATTGGTGGTGGTAGTGGTGGCAGTGGTGGTAGTAGTGGAAGTGGCAGTGATGGTGGTTGTTGGTTGTTCGTTTGGTGGTGGCGGTGGTAGTGGCGGATTGGGGCATTTTGATTAAGAAGAATAAAAATGGAATTTCAAAACTCCATTGACCGGTCAAGATACCCATTTTTGATCAAAATGCCCCAAACTAACGGAATGGGGCATTTTAATCTTTTCCCTAAAGTCCGGGACATTTTCACAACCTAGGGGTCCATTTTGGGGCATTTTGCCGCTTAACCCTCCCATCTAGTAGTGTAATTTGTAGACTGAATGATGCATACGCTAAACCAACAGAGTATATATAGATTGTGTGATAACTGACCTTGTTAAAATGCAATAAACTCGGTAAAGAAACTAAAATTACACTTGCACTCCGCCTAATTGCAGACTTGTGGTAGTGGGTAGTTGGTGAAGACACTCGCCCATAAAACTAACTTTCGGCATTTCATATCCCCAATCTGTACACTCTTGATCAAAAGTGACTTACTTTTTAATCTGATTCGATTCAATTGGTCCCATTAGAACAAGTAATGAAAGAATTTTTGAGACCCATAAAAGACCGGATGATTTAATCAGCAGTTAGGGTTTATCTTCTTCATCCATAGTTTAGTTCTTCCCCCTCTCTTCCGCCGTCTGAAACTGCTGATGTTGATGATGAACAAAAACAATTACATACTTAGCACAATGATATCTCTTCCTCAAATGTAAGTAATATAGATCTTAGATTTCCTACAAATTATTTTTGTCTAGAATTCAAATGAATCATTTCTTGTTTTATTGTTTTTTCAAAGAATCTCTTGTGGGATTTTTAGACATTATCATGAGCATAAGACAAAGTAAATTGGGGATTTTTAGACATTATCATGAGCATAATGGGAATGGGTCAGAAATGGAGAAGGTGGATCAAGACTCTAGTATCGACAGCGCACTTCTCTATTCTCCTCAATGGGACGCCTGGGAATCATGTCAAGAGTACTAGAGGGTTGCGACAGGGAGACCCTATCTCCCTTCCTCTTTACTATGGTTATGGAGGGGCTATGCAAGATGGTCCAAAAACTGGAAATTAATGGGTTATACAAAGGTTTCAAAGTCAATCCAAATGGAACACAAATCACAAACCTTTTAATTGTAGATTTATACAATTTTCTTCTCTAGCGATGATGCCAATGATTCTTAACATTCGTGCTCTTCTTATTTGCTTGAAATCGGTTAGGACTTAATATCAATCCTATAAAGAGTTCGGCAATCAGGTTTGGAGATACAATATCGGATGACATTGTTGAAACCGGTCTTGGCTGCAATTTCGGAGTTACCTATTAGGTTTCTTGGGTTGCCAAGAAAGTGCCATATAGACACAAGAATATTTGGGATTCAGTTATAGAGAAGATGGAGAAAAAACTACAAGCTTGGCAAGGGAGTTTTTTATCTTATGGTGGTAGATTGGTCTTAATCAAAAGTGTTTTGAGCACACTTTCCATACATCTCATGTCAGTTTATTCGATGCCCGCATCATTCGAGAAAAAACTTAACAAGATCATGTGGAATTTTCTATGGGGTAGTGGCACAAACAATAAGAAATATGCTTTAGTTTCATTTGAAAAGGTGTGTATGGAAAAAGAATATGGTGGGCTTGGCATTAGACAGTTGCGGGTTATGAATGACGTGTTATTGTGCAAATGGTGCTCGAGGTTTACAAGTGAAGAAGAATCACTGTGGAGAGTCCTTATGGCAGAAAAGTATGGGCTTACGAAGAATAAGTGGGATATCAAGAATATTAGATCATCATATGGTAGTTTTGTTTGGAAGATGTTTATGGTTGAAAATCGTTTCTGCCGATTTCGGTAAATTCGGTAGGTGAGTGAGAAACTGGTTCAAACCCTAAACAAATGTCTTTGCACGTGAGCACTTTATAGATTCGAGAGATCAATCTGCACAAGTCCTACCTAAACCAAGAAATGGTCGTTCCAGACTTGCTTCGGTCACAAAGTGGAAGAGAAGGGTTGATTTGGGGAGGGAAGCAAAGAAAGGTGTTGAGACCGAATAATGCAGGAGAGTAGTATCTCGACTTGTATCGAGAAAGTAAAAGCTTGGGAAGCTTGCAAGAGATGAAAGCTTTGGGAGAGCTTGCAAAGTTGCCTTTCGAGAGTGTAGTATTTTTCTCCTGACCGAAACTTGTTGTCTGGTGGAAATAGGTAAGACATATTTATACAAGTCGAGATTGAAACGTACCATGGCCTCATGAAGGAAGAGAGTAAAGGGTGAAATAATGAGAGGAGGTGGTAACCGCAAGGTGTTTATGGGTGAAAACGTTTTCACCATTATTTCCTCATTTATTTGACCGCTTTATTCCTTTTCACGCTTTCTTAATGTGAGCGTAGTGTACGCTGCAAGCTGTGACCGCCAAACCAAAACCCCGGGAAAGCATCCCCGCCCGTGTTGATATCTCGAGTGTTGGTTGCACCTTGAGTGCAATTGGCGCCGCTAGTGGCGCGTGTGGCATGTGACATTGGCATGTGCGGAATGCCCTTGTTGCGGGTTGTACTTCAGCGCAAGTGGCAATGCCGAGAGTCACAGCTAGTGGCGTGTGTGGCATGTGCCAATGGCATGTGCGGAATTCCTTGGTGGTAGGTTGCACGGTTTGTAAGTTAGGCTACCAGCGTGTGTGTTTGGCATGTGCCAATGGCATGTGCGGAATGCCTTGGTGGTAGGTTGCACGGTTTGCAGTTAGGCTACCAGCGTGTGTGTTTGGCATGTGCCAATGGCATGCGTGGCCCGTTAGGGCCGTGGCCTTGGTAGGAAAAGCTACCAGCGAGCATGTTGGCATGTGCCAATGGCATGCGTGGCCGTTAGGGCCGTGGCCTTGGTAGGAAAAGCTACCGAGCATGTTGGCATGTGCCAATGGCATGCGTGGCCGTTAGGGCTGGACTTGGTAAGAAAAACTACCCGGCAGCATGTTGGCATGTGCCAATGGAATGCGTGGTCACAGGGTCGTGGCCTTGGTAGGAAAAGCTACCAAACAAGATAGCATGTTGGCATGTGCCAATGGCATGCGTGGCCGTTAGGGCCGTGGCCTTGTTAGGAAAATCTACCAATGAGCATGTTGGCATGTGCCAATGGCATGCGTGGTCATTAGGGCCGTGGCCTTGGTAGGAAAAGCTACCCGGCCGAGCATGTTGGCATGTGCCAATGGCATGCGTGGCCGACTTGGCCTAGGTTGCATGGTTTGTAAGCCTAGGGCGCTATATTTGGCATGCGCCAATGGCATAGCGGCTTGGAAATATGGCTTGTGGTACGTGTTAGCATGTGCCAATGGCACGTACGGCCATGTTGACCTAGTTGCACGTTTCGCAAGCTTAGGGCGCTATATTTGGCATGCGCCAATGGCATAGCGCGGCTTGGAAATATGGCTTGTGGTACGTGTTGGCATGTGCCAATGGCACGTACGGCCATGTTGACCTAGTTGCACGTTTTGCAAGCCTAGGGCGCTATATTTGGCATGTGCCAATGGCATAGCGGCTTAGTTTGGCATGGTTGCCAATGAGTGTGATATGTAGTTTGGTTTTAGCGTCACGCCATGGTGCGCAGTGTGCGGCTTGGTTTTGGCGTTATTTGCCATGGTTCATGATGTGCGGCTTGGTTTGGCATTGTTGCCATGGTGCGCCGGTGTGCGGCTTGGTTTGGCATTGTTGCCATGGTGCGCGATGTGCGGCTTGGTTTGGCATTTTGCCATGGTGCGCGGTGTGCGGCTTGGTTTGGCATTGTTGCCATGGTGCGCAGAGTGTGCGGCTTGGTTTGGCATTGTTGCCATGGTGCGCATGTGCGGCTTGGTTTGGCATTGTTGCCATGGTGCACAAAGCAGCGGCTTGGTTTGGCATTGTTGCCATGGTTCGCAAAGATGCGGCTTGGTTTAGCATTGTTGCCATGGTGCGCGATGGGCGGCTTGGTTTTGGAATTAGGGTTATGTGTCGAAACCTAATCGGTATTTTGAAAAAAATACCCCTATTAATTATTTACACTGAGTTAAATGGTCTTAGTTAATGTGTTGCGGGTAACACTAGGTCATGGGGTTTTACGATTTTACCCCTTGTTTAAAAACCACCATCAACAGAAGGGTGTTAACATGAGATTGCAAAAATTCAAGGATGGTATCAGATATTTCATTGGGAAGGGAGATAGGACTCTTTTCTGAACAAATCAGTGGATCGGCGATGACACACTTCAAACATATTTTCCCAACCTGTTCAGAGTATCAAGGAAAAAGACCACAACATTAATAAGTTCTACTCTATAACTGACGACAACATCAATTGGAATTTAGATTTAAGAAGAAGACTTACTAATGGGGAGATTCTGTAAGCGGTGAGACTAACGGCACTTCTGGAAACAATATTTATCAATGGAAATGAAGATACAAGGGTTTGGAAACACACGAAAGATGGGATATTCACTGTTCGATCTTGCTACAAAGTATTGTCTCATAAAGAAAATATGGTGTTTCCTCATAGGGATGTATGGAATAGTAAGGTACCATCTAAAGTAACTTTTTTCACTTGGTTCGTACACCACAATTCCATTCTTACCCAGGATAAACTTAAAAAGAGAGGTCGATGCTTGGTTAACAGATGCAACATGTGCAAAATGGAGGAAGAATCTGTTAATCATTTATTCTTCCATTGTACTGAGGCTACCAAAGTGTGGAGATACTTCTACAAATCTTTCGGAGTGGTTTGTGTTTAGGGAAGAGACATTAGCATGGTATTTCTTGAAACAAAAACTGGGATTTTCACAAGAAAAGGAAACTTTATATGGAACTTCCTTCCAATTGTCATCTGTTGGGAAATTTTGGAAGGAAAGGAACCAAAAACTTTTAATGATAAGGAAATCCTTGTATCCAGTCTCATTTTGGAAATCAAAGCCGATATCCTATCTTCGGGCTCATTTTGTCGAGTGTTAGATGGTGTAAACTTTGAAGACCTTGTTCTTAGATGGGAGGAACTAGTAAGAGAGTGAAGAGTTGAGTGCTTGTAATGGACTGCACTGCGGATTGTTCCTTTGTTCGTGGTGTTTGTATTCTCACTTGTAATATTCTTTATTCCTTTATCAATATAACTATTTTTGCAGATCAAAAAAATAAATAAATGTGACTTGTTTGTACTGCTAAATTTTCTGATAAATATAAGTACTTCGTTTGTCATTCCTACTGCCCGAAAGTATGATTTTCCTTGGTAACATGCACCAAGTTAACTCAGCAAGTGCACAAAATTTAATACTATATTTGCAAGAAATGCAAGTTATGCATTGCCTCCATTCTGAAAGACAAAGAACTGGGAAAAGGAAAAACAGGTAAAAAAAGTGGTAGAAAGTGTAAACAGAGTGTAAATAATGCTTTTACTTCTTGCTCTTCTCTTCAGCCTACTACATAAACAGCCGTTAGGGTTTATCTCCCTCATCCTTAGTTTAGTTTCTTCTTCCACCTCTCTCTCTTCCTCTCGTTTTTACGCCGCCTCTAACACAACTAGAGATCAATAGATCATGGCATCCGATGTGGATGATCATCAACAATTACATACTCAGCATAATGATATCTCCTCTCAAATGTAAGTAATATAGATCTTAGATTTCCTTCACATTTTTTTTCGGGAATTAATATAAAATCGTTTTCTTTTTTCATTGTTTTTTCAAGGTGTCTGCTGAATGTCCAATCATCTGCCTTAATGGACCTAGAAGAAACTTATTATTCTCCTTTGATGTCAAATCGGCTCTAACTTGATGTAAGTTTAATTCCCTTTTTGCTTTAGTTTAACCCGCAGATGCACTGTCTTCTATCTGTAGTTTAACAAAATCTGTAGATCGTCAATTGTAGGATAAACTTCAATGACATTGAAATTTATAGGAAAATCATTGTTCTTTTGTGAATATTTAAACGCCTGTTCTGAATTCGTATTTGTCAAATACAGGGGTGCCTGCAACTACAGGGGTGCCTGCAACTAGAAAATGAATATTGTTCTTTACTCAGGAAAACGAAGCATAGGTGATTATAAATATTTGTTGTGCATAGGTGATTATTATATTTTGTCACGAGGTGATTGAAGCTGAACCTGAACTCAGTGCATTACGCACAGTCATACACATAAGGTTTTCAAGGGTTTTCTCCTTAGTGGAGGAAAAGGGTTTATTCTTGTATTTGGGCTTTCTCATATACTTTCATATGATTTTGCATTTGTTTGGTTCTTTCTTTGATGTTTGGCCTTTTAGGGTGAGATGAGTTAATCAGAAGGGCTTCTTATGTTTTAGTATGAGAAGTATCCATTGGGAGTCTCATACAATGTACTTACTATTCTATTTATATAATTTGTCATAATCTTTACCTATATAAAAAAACAGGTACATTCGAAGAAGAGAAACTGGAGCGGGATCGAAGAAAACAAATCTTGGTGTTCGTTGGAGATGGGAATAGAAAGACAAATATTTACGGTGGAAAGAGCGCTAAAGGTGACAATATATCGACATATCACATGACTTGTATCGCATGACTTCGTTTGGTAAGTTTTTAAACCTTTTGTTTTGACTCAAATATTACAAAAATTCCTAATAGGAGGGATGTGATGCTTGAGGTGCACTATTCCACATGTTAAGGATAGTGTGTCTTATATTGATTTTGTATTTGTCAAATGCAGGTGCTCGGATGAGATGGATAAGGCGAGACATTGAGGCATCAAATTTTGTCGAAGTGGTGAGTTTCATAGACATACTAATCGTCTAAGAATCGAAAGAATGTTTGAATTTGGTAGATGATTACATCGAACTCGATTTTGACTCGTGCAAACAATGCTTAGATGAGTTAAATTTTTTTGAAAAATACAGCGAGAAAGAGTGGCCACAACCTACAAGTTTAGAATGTATCTTGCGAGTTCTAGAATGATATTATAAGTTGAATACGATTATGATAAATTGATAACTCTGTGCTGCTTACATTTGTTGATAAAATATCTAGCCGTTTTTTGGTGGGTATGTTTAGTATTTCGTATCTTTCAAAATCCTACTATTTATGGGTGAAAATCGTTTCTGCTGATTTCGGTAATTTCGGTGGGTGAGTGAGAAATTGATTCAAACCCTAAACAAATGTGCTGCACGTGAGCACTTTGTAGATTCGAGAGATCGATCTCTGTCACAAGTCCGGCCTAAACCAAGAAATGGCTGTTCCGGACTTGCTTTGGTCACAAAGTGGAGGAGAAGGGTTGATTTGGGGAGGGAACCAAAGAAAGGTGTTGAGGAGAGTAGTATCTCGACTTGTATCAGAAAGTGAAAGCTTAGGAAGCTTGCAAGAAATAGAAGCTTTTGGGAGAGCTTGCAAAGTTGCCTTTCTGAGAGTGTAAGTGTAGTATATTTCTCCTGACCGAGACCTCGTTGTCCGGTGGAAATAGGTAAGACCTATTTATACAAGTCGAGATTGAAACGTACCACAGCCTCATGAAGGAAGAGAGTAAAGGGTGAAATAATGGGAGGAGGTGGTAACCGCATGGTTTAATGGGCGAAAACATTTTTCACCATTATTTCCTCTTTATTTGACCGCTTTATTCCTTTTCACGCTTTCTTAATGTGAGCGTAGTGTCTGTTGCATCTTTGTGACACAAACCAAAACCCTAAAGAAGCATCCCCCAGTTTGTGCCGATGTCTCGAGTGTTGGTTGCATCTTGAGTGCAAGTGGCGCTGCTAGTGGTGCGTATGGAATGTGCCAATGGCATGTGCGGAATGCCTTGGTGGTAGGTTGCACGGTTTGCAAGTTAGGTTACCAGCGTGTGTGTTTGGCATGTGCGGAATGCCTTGGTGGTAGGTTGCACGGTTTGCAAGTTAGGCTACCAGCGTGTGTGTTTGGCATGTGCCAATGGCATGTGCGGAATGCCTTGGTGGTAGGTTGCACGGTTTGCAAGTTAGGCTACCAGCGTGTGTGTTTGGCATGTGCCAATGGCATGTGCGGAATGCCTTGGTGGTAGGTTGCACGGTTTGCAAGTTAGGCTACCAGCGTGTGTGTTTGGCATGTGCCAATGGCATGTGCGGAATGCCTTGTTGACCTAGTTGCAAGTCTTGCAAACCTAGGGCGCTATGTTTGGCGTGGGCCAAAGGCATAGCGGCTTAGAAATATGGCTTGCGGCACGTGTTGGCATGTGCCAATGGCACGTGCGCCATGTTTGACCTAGTTGCAAGTCTTGCAAAACCTAGGGCGCTATGTTTGGCGTGGGCCAAAGGCATAGCGACTCGGAAATATGGCTTGCGGCACGTGTTGGCATGTGCCAATGGCACGTGCGGCCATGTTGACCTAGTTGCAAGTCTTGCAAACCTAGGGCGCTATGTTTGGCGTGGGCCCAAGGCATAGCGGCTTAGAAATATGGCTTGCGGCACGTGTTGGCATGTGCCAATGGCACGTGTGGCCATGTTGACCTAGTTGCAAGTCTTGCAAACCTAGGGCGCTATGTTGGGCGTGGGCCAAAGGCATAGCGGCTTAGAAATATGGCTTGCGGCACGTGATGGCATGTGCCAATGGCACGTGTGGCCATGTTGACCTAGTTGCAAGTCTTGCAAACCTAGGGCGCTATGTTGGGCGTGGGCCAAAGGCATAGCGGCTTAGAAATATGGCTTGCGGATCGTGTTGGCATGTGCCAATGGCACGTGCGGCCATGTTGACCTAGTTGCAAGTCTTGCAAACCTAGGGCGCTATGTTTGGCGTGGGCCGAAGGCATAGCGACTCGGAAATATGGCTTGCGGCACGTGTTGGCATGTGCCAATGGCACGTGCGGCCATGTTGACCTAGTTGCAAGTCTTGCAAACCTAGGGCGCTATGTTTGGCGTGGGCCCAAGGCATAGCGGCTTAGAAATATGGCTTGCGGCACGTGTTGGCATGTGCCAATGGCACGTGTGGCCATGTTGACCTAGTTGCAAGTCTTGCAAACCTAGGGCGCTATGTTTGGCGTGGGCCCAAGGCATAGAGGCTTAGAAATATGGCTTGCGGCACGTGTTGGCATGTGCCAATGGCACGTGCGGCCATGTTGACCTAGTTGCAAGTCTTGCAAACCTAGGGCGCTATGTTGGCGTGGGCCAAAGGCATAGCGGCTTAGAAATATGGCTTGCGGCACGTGTTGGCATGTGCCAATGGCACGTGCGGCCATGTTGACCTAGTTGCAAGTCTTGCAAACCTAGGGCGCTATGTTTGGCGTGGGCCCAAGGCATAGCGGCTTGAAATATGGCTTGCGGCACGTGTTGGCATGTGCCAATGGCACGTGCGGCCATGTTGACCTAGTTGCAAGTCTTGCAAACCTAGGGCGCTATGTTTGGCGTGGGCCCAAGGCATAGCGGCTTAGAAATATGGCGTTGTTGCCATGGTGCGCATGGTGCGGCTTGGTTTGGGATGGTTTCCATGGTGCGCAGAGTGCGGCTTGGTTTGGCATGGTTGCCATGGTGCGGCGAGTGCGGCTTGGTTTGGCACAGTTGCCATGGTGCGCGAGATGCGGCTTGGTTTGGCATGGTTGCCATGTTGCTAAAGATGCGGCTTGGTTTGGCATGGTTGCCATGGTGCGCAGAGTGCGGCTTGGTTTGGCATGGTTGCCATGGTGCAGATATGCGCTTGGTTTGGCATGGTTGCCATGGTGCGCGATATGCGGCTTGGTTTAGCATGGTTGCCATGGTGCGCGTGATATGCGGCTTGGTTTGGCATGGTTGCCATGGTGAGTATGCGGCTTGGTTTGGTATGGTTGCCATGGTGCGCGAGATGCGGCTTGGTTTTGGAATTAGGGTTTTGTGTTGAAAACCCTAACTGCATTTTGAAAAATACCCTATTAATTATTTACACTCGAGTTAAATGCTCTTAGTTAATGTGTTGCGTAACACTAGGTCATGGGGTTTTACGATTTTACCCCTTGTCTAAAATCCACCATCAACATTAAGTCCCCTGCTTAGCTCGGAACAGGGGCTTTGTTGCGAGGTAAGCATAAGATGGTGACAAACTATTAACAACAAACCGTAAAGAAAATTGAAGGAGGCTTGTCTGACCTTTTATAAATAGGATTTTGAATCTTTGCCTCTGGTAGTTTTGCACAAATCGGGAGGCGAGCACAATTGGTGGGGCCGGTGCAGCTTGGGCGACGTTGGGAAGTTGGCGCAATTGGTGGGGCCGGTCTAATCTTGGAAACCATGCTTGCAGGCGTGACTTGGGCGACCGTTGGGAGGTAGGCGCAATTGGTGGGGCCGGTCCAATCTTGGAAACTATGCTTGCAGGCGTGACTTGGGCGGCATTGGGAAGTCGCACCCTTTGTGGGCCCGCTTCTTACACCCGTGATTTTGGTGAAAGGGAATCCTTCCACTGTTTCAAAGTCTTTCACGCCTATATATGTATATATATATATATATATATAAAGCCCCTTTCTCCCCATCTTTGCGCTTTATTCTTTCCTCTTTTCATACTAGCGGCAAAGAGAAACCAGCTTCCAGGTATGTCTTCGAGTACTCTTTTTTTTTTTTTTTTTTTTTTTTTTTTTTTTTTTTTTTTTTTTTTTTTTTTATATATATATGTATACACCTTAAAAGTAGGCGCTTCCACAATCCTTGCATATGATTCCTTGGCGTGCCTCTTGTAGAAAATATAGTACGTATGCAAACAAGGGAATACTGCATATATTGTTTGAACCCGTGGGAAATATTGCATATATGAATTTTCGGTCCTGAAAGAAATATTTGAACCCTGAAAAAAATACTACGTGTGTATTTTGAACCCGTAGAGGATGCTATGTATATAATTACGAACCCGAAGAACGATATTGTAGGCGTATTTGAGCCTGCATTTAAACACCGCATGTGTATTTCGATCCCGTAGAGAATCCCCGTATGAATCCGAAGAAGAATACTGTGTATATGCTTCATATGACTTCGAACCCACAGGAAATATTGTATATATGATTTTTTTCCTCTTGAAAGAAGTACCACGCGCGTAGTTTTTGAACCAATAGAAAAATGCTCCATATATATTTTTGAAACCGACGAAGGATACTGTAGACACACTTGTACCCGTATAGAATGCCGCGTATATAGTCTCGAACTCAAGAAAATATCAGCGTATATAGTCTTGAACTCGAATAAAATACGTCCTCCTTCCTCTTTCTTTTTTTTTTTTTTTTTTTTTTTTTTGTTGGAGTACGATTATGTGTCTGAGAAATAACTTCGCCTTTCTCCGTTTGTTTTGTGCAGATATCTTATTACCAAATTGTTGTGAAGGAATTCGATAAGATGTTACCTGAAACAAATTTCACTTCGTCGAAGGATGCTAATAATTCCAAGCCGAACATAGATGATGAATTCTTCACTAGAGCCCTCGCCCACTCTCGGAAGAATCACCTGTGTTTCGTGCCAATTTTGCTAACCGGTGGTGAGGATGACAGGAAGACACGTTCGGTTCGCCCAGAGAGCACCATTCGGTTCTTGTCTTCATAAAGGGGTATATTCCTCTTCCAACATTGACTTCGGGATGTGTCAAAGTCCATTGCGTTCTTTTGACGGATGGGTTGAGTTCATGGTGAGCAAGGAGCATATAAAGACCAACTTGACTCGAGCGCAGGTCATTGATCACGGACCTCGGTAAATCTCCAGTTAGGAAGGACATCCTGTGCTTGGTTGCTTTCATCTCCAGTTGGTGTTCGGACACCCATACAATCATATGTAGATGGGGTGAGATAACTTTCTCCTTGGAGAGTGTGGCTCTCTTGCTGAATCTTCCAAGAATCGGGAATCTTAGAATCCAATTATCCTAAACGAGGTGAAGATGCGGGATGACCTAGCCGCTAAGTTGGGGATTTCGCTCGGAAAGTCTCCATTGCGAAGTCGAAGGACTCTCCGGAAAGAGGATGAAAGGTGCCCTTACGGTTGGTGGATATCTCAATGGTTTCCGGACGAGTTGGAGCACGAATAGTAGAAAGCAAAGTGATCTTCATGTCGCAGCATTTTGGCTCTGGTTGTCTAGAGAAATTTTTGATGACGGTTACGCAAGAAGGGAATAAGACCGAGAGTTGTTGGCGATTCTTTGTGAAGTTGGCAAAGGGTGAAGTTCTTCCCATTGGCAAGCATGTTCCTTGGTTCCACGTATGTGCATCTGGATCACCTAGTTGCGAACATGCGAGTTTCGAACGGTTTCATGAAAGTGGATTCATATGTGCACGTTGCTTTTCTCGCAAGTCCGCTATGGGAGCACTTTGAGAAGTATGCTCAAACCGCTGCCTTCGCTTCCCGTGAGTTGGGGTGGCTCCGAATTCTTCGATGGGTGAACAGCGTCCAAGGGTTGGCGTGAGCTTGGCTAGTTTTCTTGATAAGTTGAATGAAATCAATTTTCGTCCATGGGGTCCAGTCCATAAGTCGGTGACTCAAATTGACACTTTTGCTTCCGGGTCCGCTCATGTCTTTGTCTTCCTGATGACGTTTGAGCGTTGGTGAAAACCTCCTGTTCATCCAAAGCCGCTTGCCCGGTTATATGCCGTCTTTCTTCGTGGGGTCTTTCCGGATAGGCGCCACAATATTGACCGTGCTTTGCTCGTCACATGGGTTTCGATCAAGGGGTGCCTCTTGTTTACCGCCAGTGATCCCTAAGGATTCATTGTGTGTCGCCCTTGACGCCGTTGTCCTTAAGCCGGGTATCCGTCTTTCTTTCTTTCAAATGGGAAGAGTAACTCGACGACCTTCTACTATAACGAGTTTTGGTGCGACGAGTTTACTATGATCCGAGATTTTGTGAATAACGTGGTGGAGAACGTTCGTTGAAAACCTTCCCAGCAGCTTCCGAAGGAGTATCCAATGTTGAGAGATCCCAAGCGAAAGTTCCCTAGCAATGCGGAAAGCCCCGGTGCCAAGGAACGGAGAACGAAGAACCGTCTTTGGCGTTCCGACGGTTTCACAAGATCCTCCCACGGGTCTTGTGTCTTTCGATTCTTCCAATAACTGTATGCGTCGCCTCTTCATTGGTTTGTCTCAAAACACGCGAATTTCGGCCGAGAATATGTGTCTTGTTTCCTTCTGTGGCTTCGGTAGTGTTAATGCCTTCGTTGCTCTTGCACGTTGCCAGGAGACGGCAATTTCTTCAAAGAACTCCAGTAGTATTGAGCCTTCTCATAGCGATGATGAGTCGGAGAGAGAAGAGGGTTCAACAAGTGAGAGTGATTCCTTCGGCGTGTGGTACGGTTACGTTTCGGGAAGTGGTTCGGTGAGTTTCACGCTTCTTTTCTTTCTTCTTCTTCTGCGTTTCGAAAAATGTCTAATCCAAGTTTGCAGGAGGAATCCGGTTCGGAGGACGATTCGGGGTGGAGTCACACGAAAACTTGCCTTTGGTGACCACCACCGTGACTTGGAGATGGGAGTTAGCCAATTGCCGGGCATGAGACGTGGTTCAAACGGTGGATGATTCTCTCGATGGTTGTTGTCGAGAAGAAGACCCTTTGCGAGTCGTGAGGCCACTTGCAGGCGCCATTTTTGATCCCCGTACTTGGTTCCTTATCCAGTCATGTCTTTGGTTGGCGGCTTTAGCGTCTTGGCTAAGCATGAGGCGTTGTACACCAGAATGCAGGAGAAGCACGGACATATGGCTACAACCAAGAAAGTCGCTAGTCGATTTGCGCGGGTTAAGCGTGTGGAAGAGGCTTTATCTTCCATCGAGGATATGCGTGGGGTGACCGGTCACACCGTTTACAAGACTTTATCGTCGACCGGGAGCACCATCGCGACGTGTGCTTAGCAAAGGAGTTCAACACTTCGTGGTTTGTCGAAGGCCTTGCTTTGAGATCCAAAAGTTGAAAGATGCGACAATCGAAAGCCTTCCGCCGAGGAGATTGCCCGACAGGAGATGGAACTCGAAAAGCTTTCCAAGATGTTGACTATGAAGAGAGCGGCTCTCGAAGACGCAATGTTGACTTTTCCAAGAAGAGCGGACTTGATTGGGCGATTTTCCTTGAACGTTTCGTTAAAATTTCATTTAGGTTCTTTTTTTTTTTTTTTTTTTCGAAAGACATATTGGATGTCTGGTTCAAAACTTGATCTTTGATAGACAGCTGATAGCTTTTTAGGGTATTGGATTATTTCTGGGATGAATGGTTTTGATAATATAACTCTGATTATGTTTTGGGAAAGGAATATTGCTTTTATGAAAGTGTGTGCCAGTAATAGGCACAAGACTCAGTAGTATGACGGTTTTACTAAGAACCTAAAAATAGATTGTATATCTTGCCCAGCTAATTTACTCACTTCATAGGTTTTGCGAACACGCTCCTATCCATGTAAAAGGCGGTTTTTTGCTGGCGGCTTTGCTGGTAACATCGCCATCAAGTCCCCAATCGCTGGTAGCATCTTCGGCGATTGAGTAATATCATCTTCAGCAAGTCCCCAGTTTTCTTGTGTAGTTTTTACAACTAGTAACCGGGTCGTCCGGTAGTTGAGTCGGATTGAGTCGCCTTCCCCTACCCTCTTGACATCTAGGGGATCAAAAACACATCCCTAAGAATATACATATTTCAAAATAAATATGTTCAAAGAACTCAACATCCCTAGACTCCATAAAAATATTCACACCAATGTCAGAAATAGCATATCACAACCAAAAACTATATGCAATAGGATACTCATGATACCCTATGAAGACACAGTCAACATTTTTGGGTTCTACATTAGTTCTCTTAGGATTAAGAATAATTACCTTATCCAAACGCCCCCACACTTTGACGTATGCATAAGAAGGTTGTCTATCTTTCCATACCCATATGAAATTTTATTCGATCCTTTAAAGGTTACTCTATTCAGGACGACCTCCCCTTACAAGTTGGCGTACAATCTTTTAATCGACATGTCATACATCATCTCCTCAATGGTTCTGTATTTATGTCCAACTATACCATTAGACTATGGTGAATAAGGAGGTACGATCTCCTATATAAATTTCATACTAGCCATCATGACCAAACCTAACCCATTTAGTGGTAACATATACTTCGCCTTCAATTTCAATTTTATACTCTTAAGGCTTCTAAGGCGTCATCCTTACCCCTTAGAAAGTATACAAGATAGTACCTCGTACAATCATCTATGAAAGTTATAAACCACCTTTTACCACCTTAGTTTAGGTTGATTTCATGTCAACTAGGTCTAACTGAATTAATTCTAAGGGCTTACTATGAACAATTTTGCTAAAAGGTTTTATAACATATTTTGATTCTGCAAAGATTTAACTTTTTAGTTCGATATCCAAACTAAATTTAGGTACGCAGCCTACGCTAGCCAGTTTATGCATTGACTTATAAGTTTACAAATCTAAGTCTCTAAGTCTACCGTGCAAAACATTCAAAAGGCACAAAAAAAAAAAAACGAGAATCAACTATGTTCACTTCATTATATTTTCTTTTAAGCTTATATAAACCCTAAGTCTTATAATCGTTGCCTAAAACTCACTTCCCTAAGTTACGACAAGTTTTCCAGATTCAATTAATATCTTAAGTCTTTTACTATCTACAACAGAACAAAATACAAGATTCTTGTATATGCTCGGGACATGAAATCTTCATTCCATATGAGCTTCTGCTCGACCTTTCCCTTTTCCATTGATCAAAAAAGGGTGTACAAAAGAATTGTACCATCAAAAGCTGAGTACAAGGAGAAGAGGAAAAGAAAGCACACGAGAGGAGATGAAACAACAAAGATACAGAGAAAGCAAATTAAAATAGTTGCACCTAAGGAAATTGAAAGTATGTTAATTTCCAATTCTCAATAACGGATTCAAAAGAAACCTGCTGAAACTCGGTAAAACATAATGCCCATGTGAAAAACCAGTATTTTGCTTTAAAAATAACCCCTGGAAGCTCAATTTTCTTCTCCGAGAAGACTCTGGCGTTTCTTTCCAAACAAATTGACCAAATTACCATAGCAGGTATCATAGCCCACAACCTTTTCTGCGACTTCGTCAAATCCTTGGCATGCCGGGTGCACAGAAGAGTCTTCATCGAGAGAGGGAGGACAAAAGAAAATTTAAGTTCGCTCCTAAAATGGTTCCACAACCCTTGAGAAAAAACACAATGAATAAATAAATGATCCATAGTTTCGATTCACCACAAATCACACAACCACTACCAATTTGCATACCATTGCGCCTAAGAAAATCCTTCGTTGGAATTTTATTTTGAAGAACACACCAAATGAAAAAAGCAATTTTAGGAGGATATGGCAGTCCCCAAATATGCTTGAAGATCCGGCTATCAAGACATGATATCAAATCTTGATGAATATACTCATAACAAGATTTGACGGAAAATTTCTTGTCTTTGTTGAGTTACCAACTGATTTCATCTTCATCAGACTAAACAAAATTCATCGCATTAAGTTTGGCCTTTATAGTCTCCAGCTGAGCTCTCGAAACAGTATCAAGTCTGTTTGGAATTTCAAGATTCCAACTAGCCGGAACAGCGGACCCATTACTAACCACAACAATAAACTTACCTTTGGAGCGAGCTTTGTTGTATATATTAGGGAATTCAGTCTTCATATCTCTGTCAAACAGCCAACAATCTTCCCAAAATCTAACTTTGGGCCCTTTGTTGACTTTGAAAGTAATATTCTCTTTGAAAATTGAAGATCTAGCCATAACACCCTTCCATATTGAGACCCAAATATGTAGGATTTTCAAAGAGATGAAATACTAAATATACCACCAGCAAAGTGACTTAATCTTTTTCCAAACCACATTTATCAATAATATTATAAATGCAAACATGTATTATAACATCACATGTTACAAATAGAGTCAACATAATCTGACCACAATTATAAAAAAAAAAAAAAAAAAGCTTCTAGAACACGTACTAAGAAAAAATGAAAGATTTTGTGCAAGTGTCTTTCATTTACAGTGACATCCAAAATTCGCCAGGTTACATTCTAAACTTATAGTCTATGACCACTCTTTCTATCACGTATATACTTAAAAAAAATTATACTAATCTAAGAGAAAGACTCACTTTCCTAGATCTACAATGCCAAGTTACAAGTCCCCCATGTATGAATTCTTTTTCAGTTAAATATTTGCACACAAAGCTATAGTGGTCATTGGCCCATAAAACAATTACAAAGTTATACTTACAAAACATGATCAAGAATTCCATGGCCGCCACCAAGTTACGGACTAGCTCCATCACTAACACCAATATCAGCGACTTTCCCGCTAAATCCTGCAATTCGCAAGACCTGAGATACAACCAGTAGCATTGCTGCATTAGTGAGCCAACTGCCAAAAGTGTGAAAGATACAAATACTCTACAACATGACATACAATATGACTAGAACATAGTTATTATCGGTGTTCTTTGTACTATGTCATGTTCCTGAAAAGTTCCAGGGTACAACATCGTCGCTATGATGTTGTGCAATTGATCGATTGTATGTTAACATATTATATTCAGACACATCTCAACTACAGTAAAATACAAAGTAACAAGCAAATACTGATAACTCAAAACCAGAAATTAATTATAAAATTGAAAGAAAAAAAAACAGTAAAGAAATAGGAGAATAACTTACTTTGACCTTTCTCTAGATTTGCACTATCAACAGCTCCAAATACTCCGGATGGATAATACTCAAGAAGATAAAAATGAAGACCTTACCAAATTGTAAGCCAATTCCATCAGTGTAATTGCCTAAAGCAAGATCTATATTACTTAACTCTGAGCGGAGATATCATTGTTGTTGCGCCAAAGCCTGCGGAAGAGTTAGGTTTGCACTACTACGAGGTATCTCAATATCACCAAGAACACAATCACACACACAAGAAGAACAAGTATTTAACGAGGTTGAATCCTCGGGAAGGAATAAGAAATTTTATATATCACCGTATAGGTTGGAATATACAAAGCCTAAGCAAAGAAGAAGAGAACTCTTACTAGTTCTGGTGTATTTTCTCTAGTTCTCTCTATGGCTATTTATACACATCAATAGAATTGGACACATTCCTTAACAAGGATTACTTTCCTACAAGTATAGGGTTTCCTAACTTAGCTCTAAGAGACAAACCTCTTAAGCTGCTATACTTAGGACACAAGTACTTGGTTTCTTTAACCAACTAGATTTCCTAATCTAGACCTTGACCGACCTACCAATAATTCTCCACCTCGGATCATGCATTCATGCATGAGACGATGAATAGATAAAATCACCTCCATCTTCCAACGTCGATTGAACCATCACTGGCTGCCTACGTATCCTCAATAGGAATCAAACCCGACCGTAGTTCTCTCAAATGGTCTTGCTAGAAGACCTCCACCAGGTTCCTAAGAACCTCTACCCCAAAAGGGCCTTTCACCAAACCGGAAGGATGTGGATCAATTTCGAACAATATCGAAACTTGATCCCGTATACTACTTTAGTCAACATATCACTGGATTGTCTTTGGTATCGATCTTCACAAGTAGAATGTCTTCTTCTTCAAGAATTTCTCTCACAAAGTGAAACCGTACGTCTATATGTTTGGTTCTAGCATGATGCACTTGATTCGTAGCCAAATAAATTGCACTTAGACTATCACAATGCACAGGCAGTTGATCTTGCACAACTCCTAAGTCATCTAGCAAACCTTGTAACCATATAGCCTCCTTAAATGCTTCTGTCACTGCCATATACTAGGGGTGGGACTTGGGTTGGTTGGGCAGGTTAGGATGCTTGGCCGAGGTAGACCCGAGCTAGAAATCCTGTGCCCAGATTGCCCATCGAACCCGTGGAAGCCATGGAAGTGACTGCCAAGTCCGCCTAAGTTATGTTCCTCGGGTTCCCTGGTTCTTCGGGTTGGCCCAAGATATACAATTTTGTTAATATGACAATAACAAATTTTAGTAATAATAAGATTCAATTGCCTTATTTATCTTAAATTTCCAAATAACTGAAGATTATTTACAATAATATAATTTTTTTTTCATATTGAATGATTAATGAGATAGATATAATTTATATTTTCAATATTAGATTTGAAGATAATATCTAAAATTACTCTAGATAGATAATAAAACCAATTATAAAAATAGTTTTATATAACTATATCATAGTTCTTCGAGTTGGGCGGGTTGTTTGGGTTAAAAATATTTGTGCCCATGCTTGCCCAAATTTAACTCGGGTTTGTAAAATTTATGCCCAAGGTTGCCCAAAGTTTTGAAATATGTTGTCCATGTCCGCCCAACGTTCGGGTTGGGCACGGGTTGGGTGGGTTAACCCAACCCAAGTCCCACCCCTACCATATACTCTGCCTCCGTAGTTGAAAGCGCCACAGTAGACTGCAATATTGATCTCCAACTAACTGGTGCTCCTGCTATGGTAAATACATACCCTGTAGTTGAACGTCTCTTGTCCAAATCACCAAAGATAGTCGAATCCACATACCCAACACATAACTGATTGTTTCTTCTATCCTTCACAAACTACAAGCCAACATCAACTGTACCATAAAGATACCTTAAAATCCATTTCACAAAGATGCCAATGTCCCTTACTGTGACAATGCATATAACGGCCGACCATACTAACCGCATGTGAAATGTCCGGCCTTGTACATACCATCGTATACATCAAGTTACCAACAGCCTCAGCAAAGATATGGGACTTGGGCCATATACTTTCGTTCTTCTTTAGTAGTGGGAGACATACGCGCATTCAACTTAAAATGAGCAAAGCAAGGGGAGTACTTATGATGAGTGCCAAATAGTGCATATTTATACACCTTTTTATTGGCATTTTACTCATCTTTTGCGCTTAGAAATCAGATATTATCCCAGATTCTGTGTTTTCTTTGTTTTCAAGAATAAATATTTGTATTAATTAATTTTGTGTTTTTAGGTAATAAATAAAGCTCGGAGCATCTGAGGAGCCAAAAGAGCAGAAGAATTGGAGACAAGCGTCTATGGAGCAGATAGCCCAAGCCCGCGCGCGAATCAGTTGCATCCCAATAAGGAAGACATGGGCTAGAGCTACCCACGACCCGGATCCGAACCCGCTCATCCCGAGCCGTTCAGATATCACTCATCCACATCCTATGGTCGCTACAGCCTCCTCATCGACTCTTGATGCCTCCGCTCAACACCAAATCGCTGCACATCATCCCGAGCCGTTAAGATCTTCACCCGCTTCATCCAACGCTCGCTGATGCCTTCCCATCGACACTTAGCTGTACCGCTCAACACCACACCACCTATATAAGCTCCCTTAAGCCAAAAACCTAATTCATTTTCTTCTCTTTCCCCTTCCTTTCTTTTTCTCTCCAGTTGCTCTCACCTCTGCAAAACCCCCTCTCCCCGACCATCTCCTGCCACAGCCGATTCCTCCACCTTCTTCACCCATACCGCCACCAACTCCATCATCTCCTGACACTCCACCTACCTAATCGCTATTTAGTCCTTTTGTAGCTTCTTTCCTAGAAGCTAAGAGAGAACTAGACAGAGATAGGTTAGGGTTTCATTGATAAATCAAAGGGAAGCTAGAGTAGTCGATGGAGAGCCGATTGACAGAAGAGGGAGAAGTTGGAGCAACGTGGGTGAGAGAAATTTCACTTTAATTTTCTGTTTTTAAAATAGAATTAGGGCTTTTAGTTTTGGATGGTGCATGTATAAATAGAGGATGAAGAAGATGTTTTTAGCTACGCCTGGATTAGCCAGTGCAGTCAATTAGGTTTGATTTGTATTTCTTTGTTATTTGAATCATGTCCTAAGTTCCTTTGCTAGGGTGTGTGGAAACCCTAGATTATATGTTGGGTAAATCATGTTAATGTTGCTCATTATTACTTGTGTTTATTAGAAGTAGGATATAGTTATCCAATTAACCCAATTTTTCCCGTGATTGGCTCTTGTAAGAAGACAGCCAATACTAGGGGAAAATTGGAGTGAAAGGTTAATCATCTTCTCATTAGAAACTGCTAAGGAAGGGATGTATGTTTAACAAGAAATGAGTAATGCCTAGTTAATTGACTAAGGACTCCCGTGATAGAGTGTACCGTAAGAAGACACTCTATACTAGGGGGAATTAGTATAATTAGTGACACATTAGTCTTAGGATCTTCCTTAGAAAGGAACAAGAACACTACATGAACTCGAATTACCGTAGCATAGGTCTAGGTGGAATCACCACCCTAGTGCTTTACACATTGTCATGCTTTAGCTTAGTGTCACACTCCAAACTCGCCGCTTCGACAACCTCAATATTGTGTTACAATCATCTCGGAATTCGAGAGAGCAGTCTTAGATCAATATCAGAGCACCACAAGTCCTTGTGGGATCGACCCGTACTTGCCGCGTCTCCAATAGACGCCGTGCACTTGCTGTATTACACGTAGGTCAAAAATATAATTCATACACTTTCCAGGCCTACCAAGTTTTTGGCGCCGCTACCGGGGACTTGGCGCGTGCCTTGCTGATTTTTGGCTCGCTTCACTGTGTTTCATCCTACCCCTGTACATATTCACATTTTGTCGTTTTTAGCCCCAGTGCATTTTCATCTCAGATCTGTAACTTAGTTTCCATTGTTCGATTTTTAACTCCATCTCGTATCTCATAAACTCCATTATATAACTTAGTTAGTGTAACTTAGTTAGTCTACTTGCATTATAGTATAACTTAGCATATTGTAACTTTTACCATGGCATTCTAGATAATTTTTTTAGCACTTGCATTAGCCGCACTCTCACCCGATTCCTCATTGCATCTCGGTTAGATTACTTGCATTGTATAACTACTTGCATTGCATTAGCTCCATCTCGATCTCTCATTGCATTAACTTCATCTGCATTTTAGCATCTTCATCTCTGTGCTTTGTATTCAACTTAGTCATTGCATTTAGCACCGAACATCATTTTTTTTTTCAAGAGTTGCCTTTGGTGGCATTCTTTCTCAAGCTTCATACTTCGCGTCATTGCTTTAACATTCCAAAGACTAGTATTTTGAGGCTCTTGCTTTGACCGTGGAGAATCGATGTTCTTCCCGAGTAAACAGTACCTCTCTATGCTACTTATTGGCTCGCTGAGCAAGCCAAAGGAAAGAAGCCAAAGGAAAAGCCCAGATCTGGAGCCTGTTGCTTTGTAAATCATTAAGCCGAGCCCACCTGTGGAAAGGCTCGAGCAGAGCAAAATGTACCGCTTTGGTCACGGCCGTTGGTTGTCTCAAATCTTGTTACAATCTATACTTGCATGAATGATCTCGTATGCAAGCATTTGCTGTTATTTGAGTTTCATTTTGGACTTGTTATTTGTGCATTGCTGAAACTATTCTGAGATTTGGAATTCTTGTATAGCTGCTATGACCTGTGAGCCAACCTGTTAACCCTGAGCCATCTGCCATTTGCATGAGCCCTGTTTGCCATTTGCTAGAACCTTAGTGAGCCATTTGCATGAGCCCTAAGCCCTGTGAGCCTTCTGCTCTACTGTGTACCAAGTTGTGCCAAAACCCCAGCCCCCGGTCGTTAGGGTGATTTGTAACTCGATGACAGACAAGTTGGCCGCAAACCCCACCGAGCCACCAATTATGTGCCCCGTGCCTCGCTGTGCTCGTGGCCGATCCACATAGCATTGTGAATCTGTGTTTGCTAGCTACCCTGCTGTGGCCTGTTGAGCCCTGTGAGCCTTGTGAGCCATCTACCACCTTGCTAGCCCCCTGAAGCAGCAAGTGTGGAGCTACCCTGCACCTTGTATGCTGTGTTTGAATTTGAAAATTTATTTGTGCTTAGTCTGTGCTTAGCAACCTAGGCCCGTCTCATTGCTCTGGTTGTCTCGAGCACAAAAATTTGTGCCGCATTGTGCCTTGCCCGAATGTGCACCTATTCCGTGCTTGGCCCGACTAAGCCGTGCAAATTGTAACATCTGGGCCGCTTAGGCTAAAAACATATAACCGTGGCTTGCAACATCTAAACTCGGGCTTGCATACAAACCGCCTCGCGCATTCACACACCCGGGCTCGTGAGTAAACCAGCCCACATACTGGTCCATCAATCTAAACCGAGCCTGTAGTCTATTCGGTCAGTACCCCTTTCACTGGCCGCACATGTTAACCTAACTTGGGCTTACACCAAAACTCAGCCCAACTCAATTCATTTCTGGGCTATACTTTTTCAAACACAACCTGGACTGTGCACACAACTGGGCTGTGCAGTTTCACAAACCCTGGGCTTCAAACAACAAATCCCAAACAAACCAAAACTCACAAAAACCAAGCAACAAGCCCACAACAAACCAAAACCCAACAAACCAAAAATGAATCCCATTGAAACCAAATCCCAATAAACCAAAGCCCACATAAACCAAACTAAATTTTGAGTTCAATTTGAGTACTAAATCATGTCAGGATATTGGTCTGCAACTGGGGATTCAAACAAATCCCTTAGAGAGCTTGCTTACGGGCATCTTTCACAGGATGAACACCCCTACCATAGTGACTTTAGGGAATTTTATGAGCCTTCTCAGGGCCCTGATCTCACATACCCTAATCATTATGATCACATACATCATCCACCACAGGTTGAAAATGAACAATTTTCTCATACCCAGTCATTACTTTTAGATCAATTAGAAGCTCGACTATCTCGCTTTAGATAGGCAATCATTTTAAAAGCAATCTGTCGAATCTAGTTTTTCTAGGCAATATGAAATGCATGCTTGCACCTTATGTGGTGGCTTAGACCACCCTGCTGAGTACTATTATATTTTGCATGCTTTTAGGCAGTCTAGGGAAAACCATGATAATCCAATGTACGAAGTGTCTAGAAGTGACTATTGGGACCATAATCAACCTCGCACACATGCATCATTCACCACAGTGGGGAGATGAACAATTTTATACTCCCCCAACTCCTAGTTTGCAATCAACAATGGAAACACTCATGGAGAAAAATGCTAGGTTTGAAATGAATGCAATGCATGACCATCCATATAGCAACATGTATGAATTTCCCTTCTCTAGTGAACCTCTTGCACAACCATGCACTGAATATCCATATGAAGAATGCATACCCACTAGTGAAGACTCTCCTTCAATAGAACAACTCACTATGATTCTACAAAGGAACCTGATTGAGTTACAAAATGAAGATTGGAAGGAATATTATGATAGGAGGTTTTTTATTCCTGACAATCATGAAAATAATGTTTCTAGTCCTACTCATGCAACTAACACTGAATATGAACCTAATCTAGAGGTAGATGAGTACACTAAAAATGCTACAATTTTGAATGGAGAGATGGATTTTTGCTATGATGATGATGATGATGATGAATATGAAGAGCATGTGTATGCAGATAATATGATAGAATCTTTGAGTTCAGAGACGTTAGACGTCTCTCCTGTGAACCCTATGAATGATGCTTCTTCTGATATTCATGTATGTGATATTGATGTGGAACCTATGCAATTATCCTGTGAAAGTGAACATGATTTACCCTCTTCTGACTTTAGGAAAGTGTGTGCTGGTACAAATGATTTTACACATGAAAATAACGTAGATGTACCTAACCTCTCTCCCGAGTCACAAATTGAAACTCCTTCACCAAACCTAGGTGTAGTTTGTCACAAAATTGCAAAACCAACTTTTCTGAAAATGCCTAACTTAGGCCTAGAGCTTTGTGCTTCCCAAGTCCTCTTGGACTATTTTGCATCAAAGTATAACACTCTTAAGGAGCCACAGTTGGAATGTGTATGTCTGCCTGTAATTAGCAAAACTCATTTCGAGTTAGACCTTTTGCATGATAAAGACCTTTTGCATGATGTACCGTTAAAATTGCAAGATTTTGTGCTCCCAAACACACCCGTTCACAAGTTTAGGTTTGGGGGAAACTCCTTCACATTTGCAGTCTTACTTGCACTCTCATTTTATATCTATGTAAGGCTGCTGATGTTTGTATATATTTTCTATTGGGTTGATCCTCAACTCTTTAGACTCTTGGTTTATGGTGAATTTTCATTGTATATATCCAGTAGGACTTGTTAAATTTTCTTTTCTTGAATCGGTTGAGTCTTCTTATGCATATATTGTGCTAATCCGATATGATCTCCACTGAGAATGTTGGATTTTAGCCTTGACTAGTGAAGCTCTAACCGTGCTCCGCCGACATCCCAATCTCTTCCCTTTTCTTTTTCAAAGATAGTTCTCATGGTATGTGACTGTTTAAATTTTTCCTATCTCGTTGACGCATTGAGGACAATGTTTGATTTAGGTTTGGGGTGTGATTTGCATGTAGAGTTTTTAGTCTTTTTGGTAGAGTTTTTAGTCTTTTCTTTTTGTTTTCCTTCTTAAAAAAAAAAAAAAAAAAAAAAAAAAAAAAAAAAATCAAAACTCTTTTTTGTAAAAACCTCCAACTTTTAGAGATTTTAGAGTCACTAGCATGCTTCTAGCTATGTTTACATAGAGATTCTGACCGAAATAACAGAACTTGGAAGTACCGGAAAACGCAATCGGGTTTCTTAGTTGATTAGAGCATTAAAGTTGGATTTAACCATACCGGAGGGCGAATTAGATGCTTTTTAGATATTCGGTAGTAGAATTGTGATCAACCATAGTGGAGACTACCCATTTTACATCAAGTGAGGCACCAACCTTCAATTTTTTGCAACTTTCTAGAAAAGTCATAGAGTGTGTGTCACCGTACGTAAATTCCTGGTAGAATGGTGAGCTACCCAACTTCGCACCATTTTCAAGACTACTTTTGATCTCTTGAGTGCTAGTTTTTGTCAATCATGAGGGTGACGCCTAAAGATGAAAACTCCTTCTAAATACCGATTTGTAGTTAGCATCATTCTCTCTCTCAATCAGCAAGACCCATAGAAACACATCATCGTCAAGAACCGGAGCGAATCGAATATTGAAAGAAAAATTGATATAGTCCAAGGTTTATGTGCAACAAAGAAAAGAAAATAGGATGAGAATTAATAAAATTTATAAAATCAAGACAATACAAGTTGTGGAAAAAATTGAGTGTTAAAGTCCTTTGTCCATGGAGTTAGTTGTTTCATTATTTGTATTTTTATTTTCACTTTTTGTAATTAAAAAAAAAAATAAAAAAAAAAAATATTGTAGTTTATTTTTGCTACCACCATGGTAAAGAAGAATTGAAAAAGAAAAAATCCAAACAACAAGGAAATTGAGTATAAAAGTTAAAAATTGTCAAGTTTTTGTAAAGTTTAGAAGTTCGTCATCAACAAATTGAAGACCGAAGACCGAAGATTGAAGACGTTTCAATGGTTCTTATGAGAGAGTGATATTAATTGCCGATCGGGTGAGAAGTGAGTGAGTACTCCCACCCCTTGCTAATGGTTGATTTCCTTTCTTAGAGATCATCAAAAAAGATTCTTTTTGTCCACATTTCGTGGAGTCTCCGATTTTATTTCGGAAGGTTATCCTTCTTACCTACAACGTGTGCAGGATTTCTCTCTTTATTCCCGCTCGCACACATGAGAGACTAAAAGCGATCTTTTTGAGTGCAATTATCATAAAACCCTAATGGTGAGGCAGAAGTTGAGACTTATGATCACAATCGAATCCGAATTCTTTCATATGGTATGGTTACTTCTCGCCAAAGACTTAAGGATGAGAAGGCGTTCTTTGGTAGTTCTAACTTCTTGTTACTAGCATGCAAAACTCTATGTCCTCATAGCTTCTAGGATGCTTGAGACTCTTTTACACTCTGATGTTGGAGAAGGTTTTGTGGGTACACCTCTTGTAAACCCTCACGAGACTACAACTCGTCCACTAGGGACACCTAGGGTTTAAAGGCTTAGTGCATACGCTAAATGCATTCGAGAGACCCGCGATGGGGGTATAGTTAGGATTTCTTAATTTTTGTTTCACTTGAGGACAAGTAAAATTCAGGTTTGGGGGTATTTGATGAGTGCCAAATAGTGCATATTTATACACCTTTTTATTGGCATTTTACTCATCTTTGCGCTTAGAAATCGATATTATCCTGCATTCTCGTGTTTTCTTTGTTTTCAAGAATAAATATTTGTATTAATTAATTTTGTGTTTTTAGGTAATAAATAAAGCTCTGAGCATCCGAGGAGCCAAAAGAGCAGAAGAATTGGAGACAAGCGTCTATGGAGCAGATAGCCCAAGCTCCGCGCGAACCGCCAGCATCCCAATAAGGAAGACATGGGCTAGAGCTACCCACGACCCGGATCCGAACCCGCTCATCCCGAGCCGTTCAGATATCACTCATCCACATCCTACGGTCGCTACATCCTCCTCATCGACTCTTGATGCCTCCGCTCAACACCAAATCGCTGCACATCATCCCGAGCCGCTAAGATCTTCACCCGTTGCATCCAACGCTCGCTGATGCCTTCCCATCGACACTTAGCTGTACCGCTCAACACCACACCACCTATATAAGCTCCCTTAAGCCAAAAACCTAATTTATTTTCTTTTCTTTCCCCTTCCTTTCTTTTTCTCTCCAGTCGCTCTCACCTCTGCAAAACCCCCTCTCCCCGACCATCTCCTCGCCACAATGATTCCTCCACCTTCTTCACCCATACTGCCACCAACTCCATCATCTCCTGACACTCCACCTACCTAATCGCTATTAAGTCCTTTTGTAGCTTCTTTCCTAGAAGCTAAGAGAGAACTAGACAGAGATAGGTTAGGGTTTCATTGATAAATCAAAGGGAAGCTAGAGTAGTCGATGGAGAGCCGATTGACAGAAGAGGGAGCAGTTGGAGCAACGTGGGTGAGAGAAATTTCACTTTAATTTTCTGTTTTTAAAATAGAATTAGGGCTTTTAGTTTTGGATGGTGCATGTATAAATAGAGGATGAAGAAGATGTTTTTAGCTACGCCTGGATTAGCCAGTGCAGTTAATTAAGTTTGATTTGTATTTCTTTGTTATTTGAATCATGTCCTAAGTTCCTTTGCTAGGGTGTGTGGATGATCGTGTGTCAATCCGTCAAAATTAATTTCACTTTCTTACGCACTAAATTTAAATGAAGCACAAGGTAAGGAAGAGTTCGTATCCACAGAGAGGCGTTGGTTGTTATAAACTTTCAGTTTCTAAAGTTCCCCGGTGTATGTTTGTTGTATCTAAGCAAATAAAAATAATTAAAAGCAAAATAAATTGTAGAGAATAATCAATGGAGAGAGATATTGGTCAAGGAATTCATCTTCAATCTTAGACATGTGTTTGCATATATGAATAGAATTACGATTTAATCTCTTGTATTATCAAAAGCCTAGAGAATCAAGAAAGCAAGATAATCTATTAATTTCTCAAGTTCATCAACACACACATTAGGGCTGCGTATGTGAATTCTACCTAAAGAATAACCTAACGCCTTGCGCTAATCAAGTTCAATTCCTAGAGCATTAAGTTTCGTAAATAGGCTAATCAATGCAATTGTCATGCGTTGCGCAAAACAATTCGGACAATGGTCAAACTCTCTACATATGATTACGAGAGTGTATCACTACAAACCGTGAACATATCATGCTACTTGTATTCAAGGTTATCGCTTGATGAAAAACCCTAAAATAGCTATGGACTAAGATGCAAGTTCAATTAATTGGCCACTTAACTAATCAAACACCATAATCCTATCACAATACTTCAATCATGTGATCATAGAAACCGCAGAGAATTGAACGATAAACAAGAGAGAAAACTAATACATAAAGCAAAACACAAGTTTTAGAAATCTGACTACATCCTTAACTAATAAAAGAGAATTTAGCTACTCATAGCTATGGAGTTCATCACAAAAATATCAAAGGAATAAAGAAGAAGATGAACAAAAGCAAACCCTAGTTGTGTAACCCAAAACGGCTCGCAAAGTTCCAAGGAAAAGATATGAGATATGATGATTTCCAAAAGTTGTAGAATTCTTCTCTTTATAGCCTTTCTCTCCTTCCAAAACTAGGTTTTGTCTTCAAGGTCCATTCGATGCAAGTCCACCAAGCCCACGGGAGTGAGAAACCCATGTAGAAAATATGACCCCAAAATCGTCGCCGGAAAATCGGGATTGTGGGCTTTAAATCGGCCGAGAAGTGCTCCTAACCATTCTCCGGTGATCCAAGAAAGTCCGCCTTGGTCACCGGTCAATCGGTCGGATCGGCCGGGTCAAACCGGTTGGATCGGGTTAAACCGAGTTGGGAAGTCGGGTGTGAGTCGACCCGGCCAGTCCCCTTCGTCGACTGAGTCACCAGGCTGATGAGCTAACCGGGCGACTCATCAGTGCCGCCTTGCATGTGCCATTTGCTTCGCAAAGACAATCATAGTGCTTCACCATCCCCTCGGCCAGCCATTATGGCTACTCAACTACACACTCACGTAACATTAAATCAACCATTTAGCCAACACCACCACTTCCAAACTTTTCATCATAACTCACCCTTCAAACTCGACCACTATCTTAGCTCCAGACTGCCATTAATGCATGGTCAGCCTTCCCCGAATTGCACCACCAGCTTCTATCTATAGCCTCCACCGTAACCTACCTCACCACTGTTCTTCCCGCATCATTACTAGTGTCTGCAAGATTTCCATTCTCGCTCTAGTCAGAAGCACCAAAGACTAAAGACCATGTTTCAGCTCCCTTTCACAAGCCAACATTTACCGCTGCACTCAGCTTCATGGACAAACCCTTCCTTGAAGCTCATTCCAAGTCAATCAACCACAGACCCATTCAAGCAACACCACCATTTCAAAGATGCCATGGAACTTTAAACCCCAGGATACATCTCGCCATCTCACTCGTCTATCGTAACCCATACTAACCCAGCTCATTTCACATAATAAGTAGCTCCAACATCGACTAGTCGTAGCAACCACCAAAGACTACCATCACTCGCAATAGCAACAAGACTAACACCAGATTGCCCGCAATTCCACAATGAACACGCTTTAACTCCAAATTCTGCAATGTTAGTGCATTCCCGAGCCACAACACGTAAAACCAATTCCATCTCTACCTCCTTATTCTCTCCAGAACCACCCCGGCTCGCCGCTCAACAATCCAGCCATAACCCAAAAGAGTGCAACCCAATATCCCCCATCTCGCTAGCCACACACACTCCTTCACCAAGCACCATTAAGTCATAGCTCGTGCCACAAACTTCATTACCCGCAAATCTCAAGCCATAACTAGACCAAGATCACCATCAGCTTATTCAAGCAACAACTTTGCCGTAAATCCCAAAGCCATTGAACAAAGAACAAATCACCCGATCCACCAAAGATCCAAAACTCGCTTACCACCATCCCAGTCAACATTATCACCGCCATACATTCCACCTCGACCTTGCACTAGCATACCGCAATTACATTAGCAGTCGTATCACTCACTCCTTGTAGCTTCATACCCCGCCATTACACAGTCCCATAACTCCAACAGATCAACCACAGCCCCAACTATCTCTTGCAAAGTGCAGCTCATAGTCACCTCACTAACATCTTCAACTCCCGAGGCTTCATCATCCATCACCCTCACTGCTCACCCAATTCTCAATTGAGAATTTGAATTCATCCAACCCTTCTCAACCTTCCATTCCATATTCAAATTTCATAGCCAATCCACTGTAACCCCGAGCACATCACAATCCTTCTCGGTCATACCTGGCCTTAAAACCACCAAGACTAATTTCCCATCTCTCGAGTTATTTCGAGATCAAATCGAAACCCATGACCCAAACTATCGTCTTCCTGATCTTGAGTCTCACAACAAAGAGCATAGACTATCACAACAAAAGAAACCCATTTCTTTCAATTCCTTCCTTGAACCACAGAGAACTCAGATCTCTTCTTCCATTGACGGCATCAACACCGTATAGATTCACCAAATCACAAAACATCTCACTACCAACTTCATTCTCAGAACCAAATCGGTTTTTTGCAAAGAAACCCTAACTCGACCAACTCGGATTCTCATCTCACTGCCATTCTTCAACCACACTAAAGCCTCACCGGATCCATTCCTCTAATCGCCGTATTTGATCTCATGAGTAATACCGATACCCTCGGTCTCGATCTCGATTCGGTTCTTCCCACTCTGTCAAGCAATACGATGCTTCCTTTCCTCTCTCGAATTTCTCTCGGGCCAGTGCCTCCATTCTCTCGATTTTTCAGTCGAATCATGAGAAATGATTTCTCATTGAATTGTGTAAGAGAATGACAAGGGATAAAGCCACTGGGTAAGATAGATAAGGGGTAACTACATTGACTTTAAGCACCCCTCATTAGATAAGGGTCATCTTGATTTGCACCCCTTAACTCATGGCTCACTCCGATAGTGTCCGCTATTGATTTGAAGTGACAATTTTGCCCCTTTGGCTTAATTTGGGTAATCTCCGCTTTTTTCCTCCATGTGACTCATTTGGATAACTTCAAAAGCACACATAAGATACATAATTTACAAGAAAACTCGGCAAAGAAAGCATAAATACTAGATATTAAATACGGTGTATTCTACACCTATCAGATTCCCCCACACTTAGACTTTGCTAGTCCTCGAGCAAATCAAACAAAACAATAAAATACAACAACTCCGTGTCGTCGAGGCTACGGTCACTTTTAGCATAAATAACAAGCCTTTAAACCCCTAGGTGTCCCTAGTGGACGAGTTATAGTCTCGTGAAGGTTTACTAGAGATCTACCTACAAAACCTATATTTCAAACTCCGTCTATTCGTGACAAATCAATGAACGAATCCAAAATGACTACAGGAGGAGGTACCTTGCAAATTCAATTCAATTATTAGTAAATAAACTCTAATTAGATAGTCGAACAAGCCACAATACTCTAAAACTAACAACCACAATCACAATTAAAAGATTAAGAAGATGGATATAGATGTAGATGTTGGCGAATATTCTCAAGTGTTCGATGTTTCCCATATCTCGTCTCAAGGTCACCGCTTAAGATGAACCTAATCCTATTGGATTGAGCTACTTAAGTCTTTGAATGCTACATCAAATCAATTGGCATATACAAGGGAACCAAAAGTGACTTTATTCAACACAATAATATATATATTTTTTTTGATTGGATCAAACTGGATCCAATTTTTTTAGACGGCATGATTAGATCTTTTGGATCCAAGCGCATGCTTCTTGTCAGCAAGTACATGATAGTTGCCTTGGATCCTGCATTCCACGCTTGTTTAGGCGACGGAGAAAGGGACTACGTTTCACACATACTGCTATTCCCAAGTGTCTTTTTATTCCGTTTGGGTCTAATTGGTCGGTCTCTCTTTTTTTTTTTTTTCTTTTTTTCAATTTTTCATTCTTTTTTTTTTTTTTTTTTTTTTTTTTTTTTTTTTTTTTTTTTTTTCTAGTAACTCAACCACTCTATTTCATCCTAGCAGTAATAACACGTCGATTTTTAGTGACCCACCAAAGCACTTAGAGAACAATAGATAAATATGGAAAAATAAAAATAAAAATAGAATGTGATATGGTGATATTCCGAGATATGGTAACAACTATCATGTTAATTTGTGATTTCTGAGCTATGTTCGTCCCCTTTAGTTAATTGGTTCCTCAACTCCTGCATTCAAAATGGTTTCATCCACTAATGGTGTCATCCTAAAGGCACAAGTTCTAGATTTCGGAGTTCAAAAAGCACATTTTTTTTTTTTTTTCTATTTTTCTGATTTTTTTTTTTTTTTTTTTTTTATGACTAAAACATATAAATGCTCCCCCACACTTAAACTTTACATTGTCCTCAATGTAAATTGAATCATCCAAAGTAAGTCAAGGTGGGAAATCCTAGCAAATAATATAAAAATAAAAGCAAATACATAAAAGTAAAAAGATAAGGATAAAGATACAAAACCGGTGGGCTGCCTCCCACTTAGCGCTTGTTTTAAAGTCGTCAGCCCGACTATCTCCTTGCTTTCTATGACTCCTCCAGAGGGAGCACATCCACAAAGTTAACTCCTTCCACCACTTCGGAAGTGAAGTTCTCATAATATGGTTTCAACCGGTGCCCATTCACTTTAAGTTCATTACCTGTAGCTAAACTACGAATTTCCACTGCACCATGAGAAAACACATTAGTCACAATAAAAGGTCCAATCCAACGTGACCTCAATTTACCCTAAATAATTGCAAAACGAGAATTAAACAAAAGCACTTTCTGCCCTATGCAAAATTGTTTATTAGAAATCATATTATCATGAAAAGCTTTCGTCTTTTCCTTGTAAATCCGTGAGCTTTCAAATGCATCATTGCGAATCTCCTCTAACTCTTGAAGTTGTAACTTCCTTTGCTTTCCAGCACCATCCAACTCCATGTTGCATTGCTTAATAGCCCAAAACGCCTTATGCTCAATTTCCACGGGTAAGTGACAAGGTTTACCATAAACAAGCCTAAAAGGAGACATCCCAATAGGTGTTTTATATGCGGTTCTATACGCCCACAAAGCATCGTTGAGTCGCATGCTCCAATCCTTTCTAGTGGGATTCACCGTCTTTTCAAGAATTGATTTCACCTCTCGGTTGGAAACTTCGGCTTGTCCATTTGTTTGCGGATGGTAGGGAGTTGCAATCCTATGCGACACATTGTACTTCCTTAGCAAGCTTTGCAAGAACCTGTTTTTGAAGTGTGAGCCTCCATCGCTAATTATAGTCCTTGGAATTCCAAACCTAGCAAATATATTAGCTTGCACAAAATCAAACAACTTTAGAATCATTAGTTGGGCGGCCTTAGCTTCCACCCATTTCGATACATAATCCACAAAGAAGCAAAATATAATAATTCCCATTAGAATTGACAAAAGGACCCATAAAATCAATTCCCCAAACATCAAAGACTTCCACAAATTGAATAATAGTTTGCGGCATTTGATTTCGAGCACCTAGATTGCCGGTTCTTTGACACCTATCACATGTGATACAAAAGGCATGTGCATCCTTAAACAAAGTTGGCCAAAAGAAACCACATTCTAATACCTTGAGAGCGGTTCTCTTACTCCCGAAATGTCCTCCACAAGCATATGAGTGGCAAAAAGACAAGATAGAATTAAATTCAATTTCGGGAACACACCTACGTATTACTTGGTCACTACAATGCTTCCATAAGTATGGATCATCCCATATGTATTGGTTTGCTATCTTTTTAAGTTTGTCCCTCTCGACGAGAGACAAGTTCTTTGGGATTTGTTTACACACTAAGTAATTAACAATATCAGCGTACCATGGTTCTCCAAAGGCGATTGAGAATAGTTGCTCGTCCGGGAAACTCTCACGCAACGGAATAGTCTCCTTGTCCACAGCAAGTCGGCTCAAATGATCCGCAACGGTGTTCTCAATTCCTTTCTTGTCCTTGATTTCAATATCAAACTCTTGCAAGAGTAATATCCATCGTATGAGCCTCGGTTTCGCCTCTTTCTTTGTAAGCAAGTATCTAAGTGCTGCATGATCAGAAAAAACAACAACTTTTGTACCAATTAGATAAGAGCGAAACTTTTCTAAAGCAAAAACAATGGCTAATAACTCCTTTTCAGTGGTTGTGTAGTTTTGTTGAGCCTCATTTAACGTTCTAGAAGCATAATAGATAGCATGAGGAAGTTTCCCCACACGCTGCCCAAGTACCGCACCAACCGCATAATCACTAGCATCACACATGAGTTCAAACGGCTTACTCCAATCCGGTGGTTTAATGATAGGGGCTGAGATCAAAAGTTCTTTCAAACGATTGAATGCCGCCATACATTTCTCATCAAAGTCAAAAACCACATCTTTTTGCAATAAGTTACATAGTGGTGACGCTATCTTCGAAAAGTCCTTGATGAACCTACGATAAAAACCTGCATGACCAAGAAAAGAACGAATCTCCCTCACCGTAGTGGGAGGGGTTAGAGCACGAATAAGGTCTATCTTAGATTTATCGACTTCCAAGCCTTTAGAAGATATAATATGGCCTAAAACTATGCCATGAGTTACCATGAAATGGCACTTCTCCCAATTAAGCACAAGATTTGTTTCAACACATCGTTCAAGGATTAGAGATAAATTGTTCAAGCAAAGGTCAAAAGAATCACCAAAGACACTAAAGTCATCCATGAACACTTCGATTATGTTTTCAACATATTCCGAAAAGATACTCACCATACACCTTTGAAAGGTAGCCGGAGGTTGGAGGGTTTGTATTGATTATAGAAAATTGAATGCCACCACTAGAAAAGATCACTTTCCTTTACCTTTTATTGATCAAATGCTTGAACGTTTAGCTGGACATTCTTACTACTGCTTTCTTGATGGCTATTCAGGTTATAATCAGATTGTGATAGCGCCAGAGGACCAAGAGAAAACCACTTTCACTTGTCCTTTCGGTACTTTTGCTTATAGAAGGATGCCTTTTGGCCTATGCAATGCTCCGGCTACCTTTCAAAGGCAACTTTGCAAGCTCTCCCAAAAGCTTCTATCTCTTGCAAGCTTCCTAAGCTTTCACTTTCTGATACAAGTCGAGATACTACTCTCCTCAACACCTTTCTTTGCTTCCCTCCCCAAATCAACCCTTCTCCTCCACTTGTGACCGAAGCAAGTCTGGAACGGCCATTTCTTGGTTTAGGCCGGACTTGTACAGATCGATCTCTCGAATCTACAAAGTACTCACGTGCAACACATTTGTTTAGGGTTTGAATCAATTTCTCACTCACCCACCGAAATTACCGAAATCAGCAGAAACGATTTTCACCCATAAACAATTGGCGACCACAGCGGGAGGATTGATCTATCGGCTACAATATCAGACTGTCGATCTCGTTCTTTGACCCAGATGTCAAGATGGTAGGGGAAAGCGACTCAATCCGACTCAACTACCAGACGTCCCGGTTACTAGTTGTAAAAACTACACAAGAAAACTGGGGACTTGCTGAAGATGCTATTACTCAATCCTGGGGACTCGCCGAATATGCTACCAGCGATTGGGGACTTGCTGGCGATGCTACCAGCAAAACCGCCAGCAAAAAACCGCCTTTTACATGGAGAGGGGCGTGTTCGCAAAACCTATGAAATGAGTAAATTCAGACTGGGCAAGATATACAATCTATTTTTAGGTTCTTAGTAAAACCGTCATACTACTGAGTCTTGTGCCTATTGCTAGAACACACTTTCATAAAAGCAAAATTCCTTTCCTAAAACATAATCAGAGTCATATTATCAAAACCATTCATCCCAGAAATAATCCAATACCCTAAAAAGCTACCAGCTGTCAATCAAAGGTCAAGTTTTGAACTAGACATCCAATATGTCTTTCAAAAAAAAAAAAAAAGAGGAACCTAAATGAAAGTTTAACAGAGAAACGTCCAAGGAAAATCATCCAACAAAAGTCTGCTTATCTTGGAGAAAGTCAACTTTGCATCTTCAAGAGCCGCTCTCTTCATAGTCAACATCTTTGAAAGCTTTTCGAGTTCCGCCTCCTGTCGTGCAATCTCCTCGGCGGAAAGGATTTCGATTGCTGCATCTTTCAACTTTTGGATCTCAGCAAGGCTTTCGACAAACCAAGAAGTGTTGAACTCCTTTTCTACACACACGTCGTGATGGTGCTCCCAGTCGGCAATAACGTCTTCAGAAACGGTGTGACCAGTCACCTCACGCATATCCTCGATGGAGGATAAAGCCTCTTCCACACGCTTAACCAGCGCAAATCGACTAGTGGTTTTCTTGGTTGTGGCCATATGTCCGTACTTCTCCCAGATTCTGGTGTACAACGCCTCATGCTTAGCCGGCACGCTGAAGCCGCCAACCAGCACATGACCTGGATAAGGAACCAAGTACGGGGGATCAAAAATGGCGCACGACTCGCAGAGGGTCTTCTTCCGTGTCTACGGCAGCAACCATCAGAGAATCATCCACCGTTTGAACCACATATGTGCCCGGCAATTGGCTAACGCCCATCTCCGAGTCACCAGCGGTGGTCACAAAAGGCAAGTTTTCGTGTGGCTCTACCCTTAATCATCCTCCGAATCGGATTCCTCTGCGAACTTGAGTTAGACATTTTTAAAAAGAGGAAACAGAAGAAGAAAGAAAAGAAGCACTTGCCAGACACGCTTGCCAGACGCGCTTACCAGACGCGCTTACCAGACGCGCTTGCCAGACGCGCTTACCAGACGTGCTTACCAGACACGCTTGCAAGGCACACATGCCGCACACGCATGCCCGGCCCTTGCAGCACCATACTACGTGCTAACAGTTTGCATCTTTCCAAAGACCATCCTTGCCCTTCGAAACAACGCCATGACTCCAGCACTTCGTGATCAAAACCGTGTCATCTCTGCACGATACACTTACGATCACCGTAACTGCAGCCGCTTCCGCCACCCCAATGGTTCTTCAAGCATGGCAGCTTCAACCACACCGATACGCTACTCCACCATCGGGCAAGATCTTCGGAAGATCCGGAAGAAGCCGACCTTCTTTTAGACTGTTGATTTGATGAAAAAGACAAAAGATACTTCAAAGAAGGACATGCGTTTATAGATGAAGAGGCTCGCGTTGCTCTTGGACGCCCAGTAGAAGGGGATAAGCAATCCAATTTCGTCACACATGAAGATCAGGATAGACTTCTCAAAAATCGAAAGCAAGGGAAGTCAACAACTCTCCTGAGTTCACGGAGACCCTTATCTCATCAGGACCCGCACAATGGGAACTTCGCCCACAAAGTCGTACAGTCTATGATGAGACAGTTATGTGAGATTCTATGTTTCTCCAAGGCGTAGCGTCAAGACATATTTGCACCCCTCAATCGCACTGCATCAGGAAAGCAGGCGCTTCCAGCCAGGGAAGCCGTTCCCAAACCCCAACCTCTCCTAGAAAGCACGATCGATAGATGAAACTGGGGACTCCTAACCTCTGTTCTCTTGAGGGATGTCGAGTTTGACAGAACGTGACGCGGCCTCCGACTTCAAAATGGTAACCGTCAAGGCTCTAAAAGTTGCAAGACTTCGTTCCAACATTCTCTACAGAAGTAGCTCCGCATCAACGTTCTCTCCGTAGTAGCTACGCGTCGGTGTTCTCCAGCGGCTTCAACTTCAACGTTCGCTTCAACGCCACTCCTTCCTGCAAAGTTTGCTCGCTATATCATCCAACCTACCTTGTTACCACGATAATGTAGTCTCTCCTGATTACATCTCCAACCAAGAACTGTTGCTCCTCACCCGTTGATACCAGCCAGAGCCTCACTACAGCATCAATAATCCGCGCTCGAGTCAGGTTGGTGTTTATGTGCTCCTTACTCACCATGAACTCAACCCATCTATCAAAGGAACGCAATGGGCTTTGACACATCCTGAAATCAATGTTGGAAGAGGAATATACCCCTTTATGAAGACAGAACCGTACGGTGTTCTCTGGGCGAACCGAACGTGTCTTCTTTTCATCTTCACCACCGGTTAACAAAATTGGCACGAAACCTGGGTGATTTTTCCGAGCAGAGACAAGTTTTTGGGCGAAGAATTCATCATCCGTGTTTGGTTTGGAACTATGAACATCCTTCGATGAGGCGAAATTTTGTTCAGGTAACATCTTGTCGGATTTCTTTATAAAAGTTTAGTAACGAGATATCTGCATACGAAGAAAGACGAAATTATCTCCCTGACACATAATCGCACCCAACAACAAAAAAAAAAAAAGAGGGCGTATTCTTTACTGGCTTAAAACTGCACACGCAGTATTTTCTTCAGGATTCAAAATCATATACGCAGTATTTTATACGGGCTCATGTGCGTCTGCAGTATCGTTCTTCGTGTTCAAATTATATATGGAGCATTTTTATAAGGGTTCAAAAATATACACGCAGTATCATTCTTCGGGTTCAAATTATATATGGAGCATTTTCTACGGGTTCAAAATCGCACGCGCAAAGATTTCTTTCAGACCGAAATTCATATATGCAATATTTCCTACGGGTTTGAAGTCATATGAAGCACATATACGTACTCTTCTTCGAATTCATATACGGTATTCTCTACGGGTTCGAAATCGCACACGCAAGTATTTTCTTCAGGTTCAAAATTATATACGCAGATTTTATGCGGGCTCAAGTGCGTCCCCAGATATCCTTCTTCGGGTTCAAAATTATTTATGGAGCACTTTCCGCGGGTTCAAATCATATATGATTTCCCTTGGGTGCATATATACAATATTTTCTACAAGAAGCACGCCAAGAAATCACATGCGCAATATCATTGCAAGCGCCTACTCTTAGGGTTTACACCTATGCGAAAGGGAAACAACAAAAGTACTGGCAGACATACTTGGAAGCCGGTTCCTCTTTGTGACTGTCATTTGTATGAAAAGATGAAAGTGCAAGATGGGAGAAAGGGACTTTATATATATAGGCGTGAAGATTCTGAAATAGGGAAGGATTTCCCTTTACCAAAATCGTGCGTGTAAGAAACGGGCCCACAAGGGCGCCCAACTTCCCAATGTCGCCCAAGTTGCACCGGCCCCACCAATTGCACCGACTTCCCAATGACCGCCCAAGTCACGCCTGCAAGCACGCACACTTCCACACCTTTCATGGTCCCACCAGCTAGCACGCCGGTTCCCAAGTCACGCCAGTAGCACTCACTTTGACTTCCACACCTTGCGCTCGGTCCACCAGCTAGCACGCTCAATTGCCCAAGTCACGCCTGCAAGCACTCACAGCTTCTACACCTTGTGCCGGTCCCACCAGCTAGCACGCTCAGTTCCCCAACTCACGCCGACTTCCCAATGTCGCCCAAGCTGCACCGGGACCACCAATTGTGCCAGCCTCCCGATTTGTGCAAAACTACCAGAGGCAAGGATTCCAAATCCTATTTATAAAAGGTCGACAAGCCTCCTCAATTCTTTTTACGGTTTCTTGTTGATAGTTTGTCACCGTCTTATGCTTACTCGCAACAAAGCCCCTGTTCCGAGCTAAGCGGGGGACTTAATGTTGATGGTGGTTTTTAGACAAGGGGTAAAATCGTAAAACCCCATGACCTAGTGTTACCCGCAACACATTAAATAAGAGAATTTAACTCAGTGTAAATAATTAATAGGGGTATTTTTTCAAAATACCGATTAGGGTTTTCAAATACGGAACCCTAATTCCAAAACCAAGCCGCATACCGCGCACCATGGCAACCATGCCAAACCAAGCCGCACTCTGCGCACCATGGCAACCATGCCAAACCAAGCCGCATATCTGCGACCATGGCAACCATGCCAAACCAAGCCGCACTCTGCGCACCATGGCAACCATGCCAAACCAAGCCGCATACTGCGCACCATGGCAACCATGCCAAACCAAGCCGCACTCTGCGCACCATGGCAACCATGCCAAACCAAGCCGCATACTGCGCACCATGGCAACCATGCCAAACCAAGCCGCACTCCGCGCACCATGGCAACCATGCCAAACCAAGCCGCACCCTGCGCACCATGGCAACAACGCCATACTTCCAAGCCGCTATGCCTTTGGCCCACGCCAAACATAGCGCCCTAGGTTTGCAAGACTTGCAACTAGGTAAACATGGCCGCACGTGCCATTGACACATGCCAACACGTGCCGCAAGCCGTATTTCTAAGCCGCTATGCCTTTGGCCCACGCTAAACATAGCGCCCTAGGTTTGCAAGACTTGCAACTAGGTCAACATGGCCGCACGTGCCATTGGCACATTCCAACACGTGCCGCAAGTCTGTATTTCTAAGTCGCTATGCCTTTGGCCCACGCTAAACATAGCGCCCTAGGTTTGCAAGACTTGCAACTAGGTCAACATGGCCGCACGAGCCATTGGCACATGCCAACACGTGTCGCAAGCCGTATTTCTAAGCCGCTATGCCTTTGGCCACGCTAAACATAGCGCCCCTAGGTTTGCAAGACTTGCAACTAGGTCAACATGGCCGCACGTGCCACCATTGGCACATGCCAACACGTGCCGCAAGCCATATTTCCGAGCCGCTATGCCTTTGGCCCACGCTTAACATAGCGCCCTAGGTTTGCAAGACTTCCAACTAGGTCAACATGGCCGCACGTGCCATTGGCACAGGCCAACACGTGCTTAGTGCCATATTTCTAAGCCGCTATGCCTTTGGCCCACGCCAAACATAGCGCCCTAGGTTTGCAAGACTTGCAACTAGGTCAACCTGCCCGCACGTGCCATTGGCACATGCCAACACGTGCCGCAAGCCATATTTCTAAGCCGCTATGCCTTTGGCCCACGCCAAACATAGCGCCCTAGGTTTGCAAGACTTGCAACTAGGTCAACAAGGCATTCCGCACATGCCATTGGCACATGCCAAACACACACGCTGGTAGCCTAACTTGCAAACCGTGCAACCTACCACCAAGGCATTCCGCACATGCCAAACACACACGTTGGTAGCCTAACTTGCAAATCGTGCAACCTACCACCAAGGCATTCCGCACATGCCAAACACACACGCTGGTAGCCTAACTTGCAAACCGTGCAACCTACCACCAAGGCATTCCGCACATGCCATTGGCACATGCCAAGCACACACGCTGGTAGCCTAACTTGCAAACCGAGCAACCTACTACAAAGGCATTCCGCACATGCCATTGGCACATGCCAAGCACACACACTAGTAACCTAACTTGCAAACCGAGCAACCTACCACCAAGGCATTCCGCATATGCCATTGGCACATGCCAAGCACACACGCTAGTAACCTAACTTGCAAACCGTGCAACCTACCACCAAGGCATTCTGCACATGCCATTGGCACATGCCACACGTGTCACTAGCAGCGCCACTTGCACTCAAGATGCAACCAACACTCGAGACATCGACACAAACTAGGGGATGCTTCTTTAGGGTTTTGGTTTGGCGGTCACAGCATGCAGCGTACACTAAGCTCACATTAAGAAAGCGTGAAAAGGAATAAAGCGGTCAAATAAAAGAGGAAATAATGGTGAAAAACGTTTCGCCCATTAAACCATGCGGTTACCACCTCCTCCCATTATTTCACCCTTTACTCTCTTCCTTCATGAGGCCAGTACGTTTCAATCTCGACTTGTATAAATAGGTCTTACCTATTTCCACCGGACAACAAGTCTCGGTCGGGAAATATACTACACTTACACTCTCGGAAAGGCAACTTTGCAAGCTCTCCCAAAAGCTAATATCTCTTGCAAGCTTCCTAAGCTTTCACTTTCTCGATACAAGTCGAAATACTACTCTCCTCAACACCTTTCTTTGCTTTCCTCCCCAAATCAACCCTTCTCCTCCACTTTGTGACCGAAGCAAGTCCGGAATGGCCATTTCTTGGTTTAGGCCGGACTTGTACAGATCGATCTCTCGAATCTACAAAGTGCTCACGTGCAAGACATTTGTTTAGGGTTTGAATCAATTTCTCACTCACCCACCGAAATTACCAAATCAGCGTAAACGATTTTCACCCATAAACAAGACTCCGTAGTACATCAAGAGACAAGCGAGCGGTAAAAAAAAATGATAAAGCCGGAGAGTAAGATACGGAATGGGCCGGGTTAATGAAAATGAGATCCGCATCCCCTCCTTCAATCCTCCTATTTAACCGATTGCATTTAGGGTTCATTTCTCTCTTTCTTTAGATTCATTCTTACCGCCTCTCACCCTCTTCCTCTCTATTTTGCGCCTCCTCAAAACAAATAACCCAACCACCATAGGATCAGATCTTTAGATCATGGCCTCATATGTTAATAATCATCAACAACAACTCTATACTCAGCATAATGATATCTCCTCTCAAACGTAATTAATTAATATTAATAAATCTTACATTTTCTACATTTTAATTTTGTTTTATGAATTAACATTGATCGTTTATTGTTTCTTTTTCAAGGAGATCGATCTTTGGGTAAAGCGGCATCTGGTTTTCCCTTATTCTCATCTGAATTGGGATCACGAGCGACCTGTTATTTTCTTTAACAGAACATAATCTGTAGATGGATGCTTTCATTTGATGTCTCTAGATCCTCGATTGTAAGATAAATCTTTCATGAGCTAGATTTAGAAGCTTAGACCAAAATAAAAAGTTGTTCAGATTTAAAAGACTTTGTATGATTTCATATTTGTCAATTGCAGTGCACTGAGTTACAACAGGACAAATAAAGAAGAGGTTGGGACTAATTGTTTTTTTTGGTGGACGCCGGTAATTTTTTAGTGGTATCAAAAACACACAAATGGGGAATCAAATATTATCACTAATGGTGAGTTTCATTTGTATATGACTGATTGGCATGAGTTTCATTTAATTAATACTGTATAGATCTTAATTTTTCTACATTTGTTGTTGTATGAATTAACATAGATCGTTTCTTGTTTCTTAATTTCTTTTTCTTCAAGGAGATCGATCTTTGGGGAAAGGTGTTTGTCATTTTCCCTTATTCTCATCTGAATTCGGATCACGAGCGACCTCTTGTTTGTTTCACATAAGTTCTATTTCCTTGTTCCTTTTGATCCATTAGATGTATTTTCTTTTGTGTTTAACGAACATAATTTGTAGATGGATGCTTTCATTTGATACATCTATATATCCTCAATTGTAGGATAAATCTTTCATGAGCTAGACTTTGAAAATTTAGAGCAAAATAAAAATATTGTGGATTTAAATGACTTCATCCGACTCATATTTGCCAATTGCAGTGCAACAACCGGGTATTAAAGCTGAAAAAAAAACACATGAATCAAAAACACAAATGGGGAATTAGATTTTGTCACTAGTGGTGACAGTTGAGTTTCAAGAACAGGAATCTCGACTTGGTGGTTTTTATGTTCTAGCAAATGAGTGTTATCCTTCACTCTGGCAAATGATGCCCGAATGAGAGAAAGAGTGGTCACAAATACAAGTTTAGAATGTCACTTGCGGATTCTGGAAACTCATTTGTAAGTTGAATGTTTTTAGGGATGAATTGGTAAAATTGTCACCTACGTAACGAATATAAACATGCCTATCAAATTATGTGTATTTCTTATATTTCTTATAATCAATTAAAAGGATAATTTTAGGAATATCTCTTTGTTTAGTGATATAGGTCACTTAATGGTGGGACAAAATCTAAAAGTAACTAGGTCACTTATTAGTGGGACGGAGGGAGTATCATGCAACTACGGAAGTAATTATCCTATGTATTCCAGGAAAAGTAAAGCAATCACTTGAGGTTATTTGGTTCTTTATAACAGAGTTTGTCGAGATAGTTGATATGTATCTTGCAGGTTTGTTTTTGTTAAACGCTGAATTGTAAGAAATGTTTTTGTTTGCAGGCTGCTGTGGAGCCATAAATGAAGTCAGACTATTACCAAACTAGCAGGGTCTCTTTTTTTGATCGGTCAATAGGAAAGGATTTATTGAAAAAAAAAGGTACTTAAGGGGGTACCTCAACCCAATCAATACAACCGACACAAAGAAAAGGAGACCGATTTTTGGAATGGATCACCCAAAGAAAAGGAAAAAGAACAAAGAGCCAAATGGGAACAATAAAAAGAAAACACCAAACGACTCAATCGACTCAAACTAGCAGGGTCAAATGCCATGAAAACAAGCAATTTGAAGGGTCTTGCAAGAAGGATTTGAACTTGCAACTTGGCGATGCTTAATGGATCTCGGTTTTTTTTTTTTTTTTTTGGCGTATCTTTTTCTTTTAGTAGGTGCACGTGTCCCAGTATTATGTTATGAAGTTGAAAGAAATTAGCAGAGCTTAGATAGTAACAGGATTAGATATCTGTTCAATCTAAGTGAGGCACTGCTGCCTGAAATGAGTGAATCTCTTTCAAATCCTCTAACGTCAAGGTCTATGTTCAGAATGCGTGGTCAATGTTGAATTTCCCATCGGGTGGTGTAATATGTATACTGAACAATGCGTACGCTAAACCAACACAGTATATATACATTGTATGATCTGCATGGATTATGACATCCGTATCTTCGTTAGAATGCGGTAACCACGGTAAACAAATTTAAATTACACTTGAACCACTTTATGGGCGTATGATGTATGTATACTCGAAGTGATAATTGCAGACTTGTGGTAGTGGGCAATTAGCTAAAACACTACGATGAAAAATTTGTATTAAAGGTGTTACATTCTTGTAGTGTTTAATGACTTTCCATTGGGTTACCAGCTCTCGAAATGGTATTGTTCAAATCCAATTCTTGGCAGATCCCCACAGATATATTGCGCTCGATCTCAGCATTTGATATCCCCAATCTCTGTTGCATTCATATTGCGACCAAAAGTGATTTGCTGATTTTAATTTGATTCAATCGGGTCCTATTCAAGTATCTAAAGAAAGAATGTGAGGCGCATGATCACATATATCATAGGCCGTAGCAGTCTTTTAAAATGATCTCATAACTTTCTGCTCTCTAAAATCCTGTGAATAAGAAAAAGTGTTCATTCGTCTCCTGGATCTTCATTTTTGAGCCCTCAAAAGCAATCTCTCTGTTTCAATCACAAAAATAAAAAGAATTTGGAGTTTTTACGTGCCATCGATTTGGAGCAACACACTCCATTGTACTGTATGGATTAGTAGTGGGCCGGGTAAAAGAAAATGAGACCCGCATCCTTCAGTCCTCCTATTTAAGCGATTGCATTTAGGGTTCATTTCAGTCTCGTCCTTAGATTCATTCTTACCGCCGCCTCTCAATCTCTTCTTCCCTGTTTTTCGCCGGCTCAAACCACCACCACAGATCTATGGATCATGGCTTCTGATGTTACATACTCAGCATAATGATATTTCCTCTCAAAGGTAATAATGATCACCAACAGCAATTACATACTCAACAATTACATACTCATCCTACTTTTTCTACATTTCATTTTCAATTTTTTCTTTAATTAATTAGCATAAATCGTTTCTTGTTTCTTTCTTTTTTTTCAAGTAACATTGTCACCAGTTCTGTAGCAGTCATCAAGTAAACTGGATGTGTAGTATATTCGAATGACAAGCTTTTTTTCTTTTGCGGTAAGTCTAATTTCCTTCTTCTATGTTTATAACAGAAAGGTTAGCTAAGAAAGGATTTGTTGTTATGTTTCTGTTTCTTTACCTTGCTGATCTAGAAAATCTTCTTTAATTTTGATCTGATTTTTTGTTTAATTGATGTCCTTGCAGTTGTTAATTTGCTTGGGAGGAAGAACTATACATATTTGGGTTTGGGCTTAGATGGCTGCAAGATCTTTAGTATTCAGTCTCCTCGTTTCAATTCCTGTCTTCGATTCTCAAAGGTCGGCCGCACACTCTCAGCCATCTCTAGCTACACATTCCCTGTTACCTTGCTATATATACTACAAGACTGTAAGTTTTTATTAGGTTTTCTGTGTTTTAAATAACCATAGCTTAAGTTCCTTGTGCACTTCAAAAAGCATCTGTTTAATATTTGTCAATTGCAGGCGCCAGGATTTATAAAGCAGAAAGAAAAGAAGAGATTGAGAGTTAGTGAATCAAAAACACAAAGGGGGAATCATACTTTCTCACAAGTGTGAGCCTCATATACATATGATGACTGTAAGAATCTCATAGAACTGTTTCAATCTGGTAGATCCTAGATGATTAGATAAGATGCAGCATGAGTTTTGACTTGGTGTAGTTTATGTGCTAAAAAATTCGAGCTGCTCTTCACTCAGGTAAACGACGGTTAGATGATTATTATTTTTTGAGTTAAGCTGAATCAGCTGATGCATGATAAGTAGCTATTAAGTTAGTCATTATACAGTAAATGATGGACGATGAATAAAGCCTTTTAATTTTCTTAGATAACATGTGACGATATAATACATTATTGAGTTTGTGCTGCTTACATTTTTTAATAAAAGGACTAGCTACTTTTCTGATGGGTACCCTATGTTTAGTGTTTCATATCTTTCAAAATCCTACCGATGTTGGTAGTCTAGTGAGTGTAGAATGTCAAGAAAAAATTTATCGGAATAAAGCGCGCACAAGTTCTTCTTGAAGTGTCATCTGTTCGTATTGCCATGAATTCACTAGTAGCACTAATCTTCCTTTCTGCAATGATGTTTTGGTCACCTTTCCTGCAGTGCGGACAATACAAATGTTCTGTTCATAACACTTGGGTTTGTATTTTATTTCCCCTTCATGTTTTGGAATTCACCACTCACTAGTTGTTGTCCTGTGCAGGGTGCATCTTTACTGATAGAAAAAGAAAGGTGTTCTTAAACAAGTCAAGTGAAGTCACAGAAATACACGGATACTTAGATCACCTTGTTAGTGAAGTCGGTGCTGTTACCAAAAACAACCATGTAATTCTTGTTAGAGTTGCAATCTTATCAGTATACTATGTATGTAGACTTGTTTAATAATATCAGCAAAGTTCCGTTATGCCATGCTCTTGTATAAGGCGACTCAACGAGGGTAAAAGGGCTACCCTGAAGGATGGGAATCCAAAGTTTAGCAAATGTAAGCAAAAAATAAGGTGTATTTACTTTCTCCTGCATTTGATTCCATTATTACGAAATTATTAGTTGAAAGTACAGTTTGAAATCCAGCGTGAAACATTCCTAACTGTGTAATGAATGAGAAAGGAAAAATAAAAATAATAGGTATAATTTATTCTTCCCGAGAGAATGATTTTATGCCGTAGACTAGATTTCTCTTGGTTTATCGATCTTACAAGGAGGAAACTGTTAACTGTTATACCCCTTAATAGCCTACGAGAAAGTAAATTAAAAGACCATTCTCGGCTAGAGCCCACCCCAAGGACATGTTAATAGTATTCTCAATGTTCGTCACAGCAACTAAGACATCTTGCTAGGCTCACTGGGTTTGAGATCACAATACAGCGGATCATACACATAAGAAGTATATGATCCGCTTAAATTTACACGAATTATATACAGAAGAAGTAATATGGTTCAAGCAATGCATTAAGCATTTGCATGCAGACCTAAATGGTCATACAGACACCTTAAAGGACGTGTTGCTGTTCTGAAACCGTTCAATAAATGTGGATACATATCCAATTCATGACAAGTTACAACATTTTTAAGGAATTTGTTAAAGCTGGTAATGTTGAAGAGATACCTCGCATACTTCTGTTAGGCGAGGCTCATCAGCTTCTCTTCAATGATATACTTAAAACATCTGCAACTCAACCAACTATAAAGCTGGAGTCCTTAATTACCTTGCCAGAAACTCTATGTAGGATAGGAGGAACTGACGGTATTCATAAGAGGACTTTAATTTGATTGGTCCCATTCAAGCAAGTGAAGAAAGAATTTGAGACCTATGACTTTCTCATCTCTATAAAATCTGGTGATGAGAAAAAGCCGTGGGTTTTTGTTTTTAAACTCTAAAATACAATCTCAACTAGGAGCATTACGATCGAAGATACCATGGTAATGGGCCGGGTTAAAGAACATGAGACCCGCATCCACCCCTTCAAGTTGTCCTATTTAAGAGATAGCATTTAGGGTTCGTTTCTCTCCTAAGAATCAGATTCATTGTTACCGCCGCCTCTCGATCACTCACTTCGTCTTTCTTCTTTGCCATCTCTAAAACAACCACCACATAACAATAAATTATGGCCTTGGATGTAGATGATCGATCAATCTACAATTACATGCTCAACATAATAATTTCTCCTCTCAAACGTAACTAATGAACCTGACTATGTGTATAAATCTGAATGATTTGTCAAGCTTGTGAATGGTCCTTGAAACAACTTCTATTTCTATTTTCGGATCATCTGAATATGTGTGGTAAGTTTACCTATTTCTATTTCTATTTTCCGATCATCTGTATAATTTCAGAAAAACCATTAGATCTGTTAAATGTCTGCTATATTTAACTCAACATAATTTATAGATTGATGATTCCATTTGATATACAAGTCTGTGGATCTTAAATTACAGGATAATGCTTTCATGATCTAAGCTTGGAAATTACAGGATAATGCTTTCATGATCTAAGCTTAAATTACAGGATAATGCTTTCATGATCTAAGCTTAAATTACAGGATAAAAAGATAATTTTTGGATTTAAAAGAATGTCCTGATTTCATATTTGTCAAATGCAGGTAAGATGGCTCTTGTTTCAACAATCTAAGGCAAGAGCAGATACAAGTCCAAGTCTGCCTACTTTAAGGTTCACGAGTTATTTCTTTTTCCTGCCCTTAAAGTCTGAATCAAATTGGTGTATGCACTTATATCTCCCGATCCATTTTCATGTTAGTGTTTTTAGATGTAGAGTGTGTTATCCTAATAATGAAATAGACGCATCAGCATTAAGTTGTAAACATGATTACGAGAAGCATGTAACAAGAGAAAAAGTAAGCGTATCTGGAGGCTGATATTCTAATATTGAGAACTTGAAATGTAACTTGCAAATTTTGATTTTGTTAATCGCTGAATTTTTAAGAAGTTGTATTGCATGCATTAGCTTGGAAATTCGATAATTTCCTGAGTAACAAATGAAATAATTAAATAAATCCAATGATATCAGCTAAGATGCAGAACGACATGAATATTTTGTTGGTGTTGTTAATGTGCTAGCAAATGAGCTTGTCCTTGACTCAGGCAAATAATGCCTAGATGATTCTCAATTTTTTCAGTATATTCTTGGGAGAAAAATTAGTCGTGGTTTAGAATTTAACTTGTGAATCCTGGGAGAAAAAGTAGTCGTGGTTTAGAATTTAACTTTTGAATTCTGAAATGTCATCGTAAGTTGAATGTAGCGGATGAATAATTGAACTGAGTTTGAGTGTGATAACCTTTGTCTGTGTTGTTGTTGTATTCGGCAGAAGTTAACTTTAGATTTATTAACACAGACAAATACTTATCCGGTCTTGACTAACATTGTCTCTGTAACAATTTAACTTTAGATTCATTAACATATCCTCCGGAGTTGACTAATATTGTCACTGTAACAATTTGTAATTAAAACCCCTTCCTCTCGAGATTAGAAGCGAAAGAACCATATGACTACATATAATAGGCTACAACACCTTTTCAAAAATGATCTCATAACTTCAAGATCTCTCTAAAATCAAGTAAATGACAAAACTAATTTCCATTTATCCTCTGAATCATCATTTTTGAGTTCTTCTTCCATAATAACAAAAACATAAAAAGAATTTGGATTTCTTTGCGTGCCATCAATCTTTGCCTAACCAGGAGCATTACACTTTAGAAAATATAGATACACTCCGTTCTGCACTCTAATCAAATTGTTGAATTTTTACCCCCTCCGGTGCACTGTAAATGTTACCAATATATCAAGATTCAAGACAACGACAACCACCACCCGTATCGCTTAGTAACGGGCCGGGTTAAAAAAATGAGACCAGCATCCACCTCTGCCGGTCCTCCTATTTAAGCAATTGCGTTAGGGTTCATTTCTCTTAAATTCATTCTTACAGCCTCTTTCACTCTTCCTCTCTGTTTTTACGCCGCCTCACCACCATCACAGATCTACGCCGCCTCAGACCACTACCACAGATCAATAGATTATGGCTTGTGATGTTCATGATGATCATCAACAAAACAATGATTGCATACTCAACACAACGATTTCTCCTCTCAGGCGTAATTAATGAACCTTTCAAGGAAGTACTTATAGCAACTTCCATTTCTCTTTGGATGTGATATGAATAGGGGGGTAAGTTTAACAGATTTCCTAGTTTGTAGTCATCGTTTAACTTGAGACAAACCATCAGATATACTGTCTTCTATGTTTAATTTACCAATATTTTTGTATAGATCGATGATTCCATTTGACATGTCTGGAGACTTAGAAAAATTTTAGAGCAGATGCAAGAAAAATGAATATTATGGATTTACAAGACTTGTCCTGATTTCATGTTTGTCATATGTAGGTAAGATAGCTCTGCTTTCATCAACCTAACGAAAGAGAAGATAAGGTCGAAGTCTGGCTACCTAGAGCAACTAAGGTTCACCAGTTATTTCTTCTTCCTACCCCTCTAGTTTGAATCAATCTTAGGTGTGTACTTTTTATATCTCCCTATCTATTTTCATGTTAGTGTTTGTAGCATGTATTGTAGCTTACCAAAAGAAAAAGTACGCATAATTAGAGACTGATATTCTAATATTGAGAACTTGAGATGTAACTTGAAAATTTTGATTTTGTTAACAGCTGAATTCTAAGAAATTGAAGTTATTTTTGCAGCATGTTGTGTAGAGCCATAAACGGAGACAGATTATTACAAAACTAGCAGGGTCAATTGCCATGTAAACAAGCGATCTGAAGTGTCTTGCAGGAAGGATTTCAAGATCAAGAGTGACTGAGTGAACTTAATTTGGAAATATACATAGTGGAGGCCTATTTCTTTTGGCTGTCCATTTTTCTTCTTCTTTGGTGTGTGTGCGCGTCTGAGCATTATGTTCTCAAGCAAAAAGAAATTACTTAATGTTGCAAAGAGCACCAGCGAGGCATGATACGGAAAAAAGGTTTAATCTAACTAAGGTAATATGTAGAAATGCCCAAGGTCACGATTTCTACTCAAGATGCATGTGTGGTTAATGTTGAATTTCCTATCCAGTGGTGTAATATGTGGACTGAATGATGCAGATACGTTGCTGAACCAACATACTGTTTTGTGTTACGATTACATCAATTAGAAAACTTGGCAAAATTAGATATTTTTTTTGTTCTTCCAAATAAATTATTTGTTCTTATAATTGTAAAGTTTTTTCCGCTTATACGGTTAATACTGTAAGCATTATGCAACGCTTTTTTACTTTTTCCGTTGGTCCCTTTTCTTCTTCTTTTTCATGAATCCAAATTTGATTGAAAATTAAAATATACGGGTGTATGATTTACTCGGGTGAAACATTGCTGGAAGAATTAGTACTAAAACTTTTATTGTGGAGGTATGCCTAGGCCTTCGTTTGAGAAGTAATGGGTACTGGGAAGCAAAACTACCAGGAAAAATGAACAAAGTTAAAGAAGCACACGAACATGAGAGGTATGATTTAGAAGCAATTTTTTGATTTTTTTTGGAGTTTTCACGCAGATTAAGAAATGTGTTATTAGTGCATTTAAAAATAAACTTATAGTCCAAGACAAAAAGTAATGTGTTATTGATAGTTTTGTGGAAAAATATGAAAACTTTTAAGTATTGTGAAACAAAAAAATAACCCTAAAACATCAACTAAAATGGAACGGAGGTATTATGATGTTCTAACTTCCTAGTGTATATGGAATACAAAGAATATGTACAGGGAGGCAAAAATAGAAAAAACCACATAACAAACTGTATTGCGTCAACTTAGTGTTGATGGTGGATTTTAGACAAGGGGTAAAATCGTAAAACCCCATGACCTAGTGTTACCCGCAACACATTAACTAAGAGCATTTAACTCGGGTGTAAATAATTAATAGGGGTATTTTTTCAAAATACCGATTAGGGTTTTCAAATACGTAACCCTAATTCCAAAACCAAGCCGCATATCGCAGCACCTTGGCAACAATGCCAAACCAAGCCGCATCTCGCGCACCTTGGCAACAATGCCAAACCAAGCCGCATATCGCGCACCATGGCAATAATGCCAAACCAAGCCGCATATCGCGCACCATGGCAACAATGCCAAATCAAGCCGCACCACGCGCACCATGGCAACAATGCCAAACCAAGCCGCACCGCGCACCATGGCAACAATGCTAAATCAAGCAAAGACTGCGCACCATGGCAACAATGCCAAACCAAGCCGCATCATCGCGCACCATGGCAACAATGCCAAATCAAGCCGCACTTCGCGCACCATGGCAACAATGCCAAACCAAGCCATATATCATGCACCATGGCAACAATGCCAAACCAAGACGCATATCAAGCACCATGGCAACAATGCCAAATCAAGCCGCACCTCGCGCACCATGGCAACAATGCCAAACCAGGCCGCATACTCGCACCATGGCAACAATGCCAAACCAAGCCGCATACTACGCACCATGGAAACAATGCCAAATCAAGCCGCACCTCGCGCACCATGGCAACAATGCCAAACCAAGCCGCATATCAAGCGCACCATGGCAACAATGCCAAACCAAGCCGCATACTGCGCACCATGGCAACAATGCCAAACCAAGCCGCATACTACGCACCATGGCAACAATGCCAAACCAAGCCGCATACTGCGCACCATGGCAACAATGCCAAATCAAGTCGCACCCTGCGCACCATGGCAACAACGCCAAATTCCAAGCCGCTATGCTTTTGGCCCACGCCAAATATAGCGCCCTAGGCTTGCAAGACTTGCAACTAAGTCAACATGGCCGCACGTGCCATTGGCACATGCCAACACGTGCCGCAAGCCATATTTCCGAGCCGCTATGCCTTTGGCCCACGCCAAACATAGCGCCCTAGGTTTGCAAGACTTGCAACTAGGTCAACATGGCCACACGTGCCATTAGCACATGCCAACGCGTGTCGCAAGCCATATTTCAAAGCCGCTATGCCTTTGGCCCACGCCCAACATAGCGCCCTAGGTTTGCAAGACTTGCAACTAGGTCAACATGGCCGCACGTGCCATTGGCACATGCCAACACGTGCCGCAAGCCATATTTCTAAGCCGCTATGCCTTGGGCCCACGCCAAACATAGCGCCCTAGGATTGCAAGACTTGCAACTAGGTCAACATGGCCGCACGTGCCATTGGCACATGCCAACACGTGCCGCAAGCCATATTTCCAAGCCGCTATGCCTTTGGCCCACGCCCAACATAGGGCCCTAGGTTTGCAAGACTTGCAACTAGGTCAACATGGCCGCACGTGCCATTGGCACATGCCAACACGTGTCGCAAGCCATATTTCCAAGCCGCTATGCCTTTGGCCCACGCCCAACATAGCGCCCTAGGTTTGCAAGACTTGCAACTAGGTCAACATGGCCGCACATGCCATTGGGACATGCCAACACGTGTCGCAAGCCATATTTCCAAGCCGCTATGCCTTTGGCCCACGCCCAACATAGCGCCCTAGGTTTGCAAGATTTGCAACTAGGTCAACATGGCCGCACATGCCATTGGCACATGCCAACACGTGTCGCAAGCCATATTTCCAAGCCGCTATGACTTTGGCCCACGCCAACATAGCGCCCTAGGTTTGCAAGATTTGCAACTAGGTCAACATGGCCGCACATGCCATTGGCACATGCCAACACGTGTCGCAAGCCATATTTCCAAGCCGCTATGCCTTTGGCCCACGCCCAACATAGCGCCCTAGGTTTGCAAGACTTGCAACTAGGTCAACATGGCCGCACGTTCCATTGGCACATGCCAACACGTGCCGCAAGCCATATTTCTAAGCCGCTATGCCTTGGGCCCACGCCAAACATAGCGCCCTAGGCTTGCAAGACTTGCAACTAGGTCAACATGGCCGCACGTGCCATTGGCACATGCCAACACGTGTCGCAAGCCATATTTCCAAGCCGCTATGCCTTTGGCCCACGCCCAACATAGCACCCTAGGTTTGCAAGACTTGCAACTAGGTCAACATGGCCGCACAAGCCATTGGCACATGCCAACACGTGCCGCAAGCCATATTTCCAAGCCGCTATGCCTTTGGCCCACGCCCAACATAGCGCCCTAGGTTTGCAAGACTTGCAACTAGGTCAACATGGCCGCACATGCCATTGGGACATGCCAACACGTGTCGCAAGCCATATTTCCAAGCCGCTATGCCTTTGGCCCACGCCCAACATAGCGCCCTAGGTTTGCAAGACTTGCAACTAGGTCAACATGGCCGCACATGCCATTGGCACATGCCAACACGTGTCGCAAGCCATATTTCCAAGCCGCTATGCCTTTGGCCCACGCCAACATAGCGCCCTAGGTTTGCAAGACTTGCAACTAGGTCAACATGGCCGCACATGCCATTGGCACATGCCAACACGTGTCGCAAGCCATATTTCCAAGCCGCTATGCCTTTGGCCCACGCCCAACATAGCGCCCTAGGTTTGCAAGACTTGCAACTAGGTCAACATGGCCGCACGTTCCATTGGCACATGCCAACAGTTGCCGCAAGCCATATTTCTAAGCCGCTATGCCTTGGGCCCACTCCAAACATAGCGCCCTAGGCTTGCAAGACTTGCAACTAGGTCAACATGGCCGCACGTGCCATTGGCAGATGCCAACACGTGTCGTAAGCCATATTTCCAAGCCGCTATGCCTTTGGCCCACGCCCAACATAGCGCCCTAGGTTTGCAAGACTTGCAACTAGGTCAACATGGCCGCACGTGCCATTGGCACATGCCAACGCGTGTCGCAAGCCATATTTCCAAGCCGCTATGCCTTTGGCCCACGCCCAACATAGCGCCCTAGGTTTGCAAGACTTGCAACTAGGTCAATATGGCCGCACGTGCCATTGGCACAGCCAACACGTGCCGCAAGCCATATATCCAAGCCGCTATGCCTTTGGCCCACACCCAACATAGCGCCCTAGGTTTGCAAGACTTGCAACTAGGTCAACATGGCCGCACATGCCATTGGCACATGCCAACACGTGTCGCAAGCCATATTTCCAAGCCGCTATGCCTTTGGCCCACGCCCAACATAGCGCCCTAGGTTTGCAAGACTTGCAACTAGGTCAACATGGCCGCACGTGCCATTGGCACATGCCAACACGTGCCGCATGCCATATTTCTAAGCCGCTATGCCTTGGGCCCACGCCAAACATAGCGCCCTAGGTTTGCAAGACTTGCAACTAGCTCAACATGGCCGCACGTGCCATTGACACATGCCAACACGTGCCGCAAGCCACATTTCTAAGCCGCTATGCCTTTGGCCCATGCCAAACATAGCGCCCTAAGCTTGCAAGACTTGCAACTAGGTCAACATGGCCGCACGTGCCATCGGCACATGCCAAACACACACGCTGGTAGCCTAACTTGCAAACCGTGCAACCTACCACCAAGGCATTCCGCACATGCCATTGGCACATGCCAAACACACACGCTGGTAGCCTAACTTGCAAACCGTGCAACCTACCACCAAGACATTCCGCACATGCCAAACACACACGCTGGTAGCCTAACTTGCAAACCGTGCAACCTACCACCAAGGCATTCCGCACATGCCAAACACACACGCTGGTAGCCTAACTTGCAAACCGTGCAACCTACCACCAAGGCATTCCGCACATGCCATTGGCACATGCCAAACACACACGCTGGTAACCTAACTTGCAAACCGTACAACCTACCACCAAGGTATTCCGCACATGCCATTGGCACATGCCACACGCGCCACTAGCGGCGCCACTTGCACTCAAGATGCAACCAACACTCGAGACATCGACACAAACCGGGGATGCTTCTTTAGGGTTTTGGTTTGACGGTCACATCATGCAGCGTACACTACGCTCATATTAAGAAAGCGTGAAAAGGAATAAAGCGGTCAAATAAAAGAGGATATAATGGTGAAAAACGTTTTCGCCCATTAAACCATACGGTTACCACCTCCTCCAATTATTTCACCCTTTACTCCCTTCCTTCATGAGGCCAGGGTACGTTTCAATCTCGACTTGTATAAATAGGTCTTACCTATTTCCACCAGACAACAAGTCTCGGTCAGGAGAAATATACTACACTTACACTCTCAGAAAGGCAACTTTGCAAGCTCTCCCAAAAGATTTCATCTCTTGCAAGCTTCATAAGCTTTCACTTTCTGGTACAAGTCGAGATACTACTCTCCTCAACACCTTTCTTTGCTTCCTCCCCAAATCAACCCTTCTCCTCCACTTTGTGACCGAAGCAAGTCTGGAACGGCCATTTCTTGGTTTAGGCCGGACTTGTACAGATCGATCTCTCGAATCTACAAAGTGCTCACGTGAAGCACATTTGTTTAGGGTTTGAATCAATTTCCCACTCACCCACCGAAATTACCGAAATCGGCAGAAACGATTTTCACCCATAAACAATTGGCGACCACAGCGGGAGGATTGATCTATCGGCTACAATATCAACTCCAACTCCTGATTTCGTTTTCCGAACGTCAAATCCCAACATGGTGGAACTCGGATCCGGAGCGGCTGCCGAGAACATCAACGCAGTAACGCATCCACGATGTTGGCGTCTCCCCATAACATTGTTACTTCACCCGGTGACAACAAAGAACATCGAATGCACTCCCTTTAGTGTAAAACCGCCTATCACCAGGGCCAGAGTCGCTGCCTCCTCTAGCGTCTCTGCACAACCCTCTAATCACGGCAACGAGAATATCTCTTCAGGTGTCACGCCCCCAGTCACCAGGGCTAGGTCCGCCACCGCGACCCCGAATGCTTCTTCCAGCATGGCGCCTCCGACAACTAAGGCTCCAATTACCCCGCCGACGGGATGAGAGACCGGAGGGACCAGAGGAAGTCGCCCTTACGTCACCATCTCTGATTTGATGGAACGACAAGAGACGCTCGCCAGAGCCCAGACAGACATGGTTTCAACACAAAAGGAGGTGCTCACCTTTCTCAAAACCCCCGACAGAGCGACTACCCCGTGAGTCGCATCCTCCGTAGACGCCTAGAAGCATCTCCAACAACCCCGACGCTGGCACCTCGGCAGGGCACGCCTCACGGATGAAGAAACTCGCACTAGAGTCCCGTTGGAGAGAAATCAACCACCAAATTTCGTCACGAGAGAAGATTTGGAACAACTCCTACGTGACCGAATCAAGCATGATGAGTTCGATGTACATCATCACCAACCCCTTACCCCGTCCGAAATACAGAGAATCCCTCTCCCAAGGGGGTACTCTTCCCCTCAATTTACCCCGTATGATGGTACTGGAATGCACGCGAACATGTTTCTCGTTTCTTGGAATCCTTGGGTGAACATGAATATAATCACGTTCTTCGTTTAAGGGAATTTTCAAAATCACTTACCTAAGGGCGTATACATGGTACAACAAAGATCCCACCGAACAACATTCCCAACTGGAGTAGCATGGTCACCGCGTTTTACAGAAGTATTTCTTCGTGTCCAACAAGTTACCTTTTCGACCTCGGGAGAATGTACCGGTGGGATAACGAACATCCGAATGATTTCGTCAAAAGGTTCGGTGGTTCAAGCACTCGACTCGTCACGACCCAAACTTGACCGAGCAACAATTGGTAAACGCATGCATCAATGGTATGGTCCCGATCTATCACGCCTGCTAGAAAACTTGCGTTTCCAAACATTCTCCGAACTCCATGAGGCCGCCAGATGATCTCGCAACAACAAAGCACCAAAACATTACCGGAAAGGACTAGGCCAACTCGAATCAAGACGCACGTGAAACTCGCGGGAGTAGGCGCCTCATCGAAGAAACAATTTAATGCCGGCTCATCCTCCGTGAACATAGTGAACGAAAGAGGAAAAAGGAAAGCCGCAACTACGAGCCACCAACAACGTGAAGCGCGCAGAACGGAGCCCTCGCAACGGAAGATCGCCACTAAAACTCTTGTGCAAAAGATCGTGAGGCCGAAGGAAATATCCTTGATTTCCCATTCCCCATCGAGGAGGTGATTGACCTCCTAGAAGCCTCGGGTTCAAGATGATGTCATCGGCCCGCCACCGCCTAGACGTCCACCAACCGAGGTCGAGATGGCAAACCCAAAATACTGCCATTACCACAGGTTCGTTCACCACCCGACTAGCGATTGCAACAGATTAAAGCATATTTTCAAGGAAAGGATAGAAGCAGGAGAACTCCAAATAGGAGACGAAAGAGTGCATCGAGACCCACTCCCAATAAGAAACTGCGGTTCCTCTGGGGACTCCGTGCACGAGACTGTGCAATCCATGATGCGACATATATGCGAAATTCTCTATCTCTCCAAGGTTCAGCGCCAAGATATTTTCGCAGCTCTCAATCGTGTTGTATCCAGCAAACGGCTTTTTCTCCCCTCGGAATCCACGCCAAGGGCTCAAGCTTCCCAAACAAGCGAAGCGGAGAACTGGGGACTGCTGACCACGTCCCGTTTAAGAGGTACTGAACTTGACGACACGCTCATCGACACGACCTCTGACCACAACATCATCACTTTCAAGACACTAAAGGCAGCCGGATTTACAAAGCAAGACGCTACCTATTTCCCGTCTGTGATTAAGAGCTTGAGAGGAGAGGCTTTGAACGCGCATGGCTACTCAACCTAGAGATCGAGATGGGAGACGCTATAACTCACAGCAAGTTCCACATTGTCAAAGAACTAGATCATGACATGATTTTGGGACGCTTATGGGCGCTCGACAACAAGGCAAAATCGGGCGTACACCCTCGCCGACATCCCCGCCCGAAGGGATTCCCAACAAATCGTCCCACGGGTTATCACATCAACGAGCTATTAAAGGAACCCAAGCATCCGAAGAGGACCCGTTGGCGCTAGCCCATGATTTTCAAATGCAAGTAAGTCCACCGAGCAACCTTTTCGCAATCGACCTTTTCTTCCCCATTCGTCATGGGGACTCGGCGCAACAACCGGCACGAACACATCAAAAAATGTGAATGGGGAGCTGGACCATTCGAACACTTTGCAAGAAGCTTGGAAGCTTCTCGCGAAACCAACGAATCCAAGGCTCAAATGGTTACACGACGTCCGAACCCGTTTTCAATCGGAGATGTAGTGGTTAAGGAAAGCTCGTTTCAAGTTGGGAGGATGACAAGAAAGATGGATTTGCCCGAGGAAGGTGAAGGCGAGCTGTACACTGTTGCGGATACCCTTTTGGGAGGATATTGCAAGCTCATCAATACCGACACACCCGAAGGCGTGATTGTTCACTCGCGATGGCTCAAGGAATCCAATCCCTAAAATGTCAGTATTTCCCAATCACTCCCCTTTTCAAGTACTTCCTTTGAATCATTCCTCTTAATAATTTGTACTTCCCAGGATGAATACACCGTTTGTATTTTTTCCCGGAGATCTACCCTTTTGTCAAAAAAAAAAAAAAAAAATAAAAAATAAAATAAATATATCTCTTCCCAGAGTTAATCCTTCCGGATATCGAGAAATACATCGAAGAACCCGAAAACCATTGCAGAGCCATCATACCACAACCCCTTTCAAAAATATATATATGAAGCAAAAGGTTTACCGATGAAGAAGAAGGGAAAGATGTGTTTACAAAAAAAAAAAAAAGGGAAAAACATCGGGGAACTAAGGCTAACAATTTAAAAACAAAAGGAGGAACTAGCCCTCAAAGGATGGAGCGCAAGTCCCTTCGGGCAAAGCTATCTTCAATCATTTCCCCCAGCAATCCTTCGGGCAACAAAGGTTCCACTCAGCGGTTTTAGCAGCGTCAACATCAACATCCCATCCCGAAGCAGCCACAGCAGCAGCAGTGTCCTCCCCGATAACTATTCCAACATACGCCACCATGACACCTGCGGTATCGTCAATAACACCTTTGGAATCAACTTCAAGGGATGTCTCGCTCCTATCATATGCTCTTTCGAAAGTTTTCTCATTGACGCTTCGAAGAAAGTTTGTTGATTCATCCACATCAAAATCGAGAATCATGGCATTCTACTCCGCGTCCACTGAACCCAAGGGAGTCCGAACATGCACCTGTTCTTCGTGGGGATAGATGGGAGGGAGGTCCTTAATAATTTCATTAGCTTCATGGAACAAAGATTCAATCCCAACCAATACCTCCTCAAGAGAAGAAGATCGATCTCCGCCAATTCTGAAGTCCTTTTCCGAAAAGTTAAAGGCACGGCCATCTCTGGAAGGTCCCATCATACACTGCAAAAATGGAAGATGATCAAGTTCCATCCTGTCTATACACATATAAAAAGAGGATAGCGTGAACAAAGAAGAAGAAGAAAACGTCTCAAGCAAAGCAAAGGAAAAGGGGAATCAACAGAAGAACCCTTTCTCAAACAAGGGAGACGATGCATTCGCGTTGGGTATGAATACCAGGAAAGGAAACAATGAAGGACATAACGCTTCCAGATTTTTTGGCATGGAGGATACCCTAATTGAAGCCGCACGTGAAGGAAAGCAAGATAAGGAAACTTTGCTGTCTGAAGAAACGCCTACTCCCTCTTTATTTACATAAGTCACGCCTGCAAGCACGACTTCCAAGTTGCACCGTCCCCACCAATTGCGTCGGCCTCCCAATGGTCGCACAAGTCACGCCTGCAAGCACGCAAGACTTCTACACTTTGCGCCGGTCCCACCAGCTAGCACACTCAGCTTCCCAACTCAGGCCAACTTCCCAACGTCGCCCAAGCTGCACCGGCCCCACCAATTGCGCCAACCTGCAGGCACGCAAGGCTTCTACACTTTGCGCCGGTCCCGCCAGCCAGCCCACTCGGTTTCCCAACTCACACCAACTTCCTAACGTCGCCTAAGCTGCATCGGGCCCACCAATTGTGCCAGCCTCCTGATTTGTGCAAAACTACCAGAGGCAAGGATTCCAAATCCTATTTATAAAAGGTCAGACAAGCCTCCTTCAATTTTCTTTACGGTTTGCTGTTAATAGTTTGTCACCATCTTATGCTTACCTCGCAACAAAGCCCCTGTTCCGAGCTAAGCAGGGGACTTAATGTTGATGGTGGATTTTAGACAAGGAGTAAAATCGTAAAACCCCATGACCTAGTGTTACCCGCAACACATTAACCAAGAGCATTTAACTCAGGTGTAAATAATTAATAGGGGTATTTTTTCAAAATACCGATTAGGTTTTCAAATACGTAACCCTAATTCCAAAACCAAGCCGCATATCTGCGCACCTTGGCAACAATGCCAAACCAAGCCGCATATCACGCACCTTGGCAACAATGCCAAACCAAGCCGATATCGCACCATGGCAACAATGCCAAACCAAGACGCATATCACGCACCATGGCAACAATGCCAAATCAAGCCGCACCGCGCACCATGGCAACAATGCCAAACCAAGCCGCATAATGCGCACCATGGCAACAATGCCAAACCAAGCCGCATATCGCGCACCATGGCAACAATGCCAAATCAAGCCGCACTCGCGCACCATGGCAACAATGCCAAACCAAGCCGCATATCGCGCACCATGGCAACAATGCCAAACCAAGCGATATCACTGCGCACCATGGCAACAATGCCAAATCAAGCGCGCACCGCGCACCATGGCAACAATGCCAAACCAAGCCGCATATCATGCACCATGGCAACAATACCAAACCAAGCCGCATATCGCACACCATGGCAACAATGCCAAACCAAGCCGCATCATCGCGCACCATGGCAACAATGCCAAATCAAGCCGCACTCTGCGCACCATGGCAACAATGCCAAACCAAGCCGCACCACTGCCGCACCATGGCAACAACGCCAAATTCCAAGCCGCTATGCTTTTGGCCCACGCCAAATATAGCGCCCTAGGCTTGCAAGACTTGCAACTAGGTCAACATGGCCGCACCTGCCATTGGCACATGCCAACACGTGTCGCAAGCCATATTTCCAAGCCTCTATGCATTTGGCCCACGCCCAACATAGCGCCCTAGGTTTGCAAGACTTGCAACTAAGTCAACATGGCCGCACGTGCCATTGGCACATGCCAACACGTGCCGCAAGCCATATTTCCGAGCCGCTATGCCTTTGGCCCACGCCAAACATAGCGCCCTAGGTTTGCAAGACTTGCAACAAGGTCAACATGGCCGCACGTGCCATTGGCACATGCCAACGCGTGTCGCAAGCCATATTTCCAAGCCGCTATGCCTTTGGCCCACGCCCAACATAGCGCCCTAGGTTTGCAAGACTTGTAACTAGGTCAACATGGCCGCACGTGCCATTGGCACATGCCAACACGTGCCGCAAGCCATATTTCTAAGCCGCTATGCCTTGGGCCCACGCCAAACATAGCGCCCTAGGTTTGCAAGACTTGCAACTAGGTCAACATGGCCGCACGTGCCATTGGCACATGCCAACACGTGCTTAAGCCATATTTCCAAGCCGCTATTCCTTTGGCCCACGCCCAACATAGCGCCCTAGGTTTGCAAGACTTGCAACTAGGTCAACATAGCCGCACGTGCCATTGGCACATGCCAACACGTGTCGCAAGCCATATTTCCAAGCCGCTATGCCTTTGGCCCACGCCCAACATAGCGCCCTAGGTTTGCAAGACTTGCAACTAGGTCAACATGGCCGCACATGCCAACACGTGTCGCAAGCCATATTTCCAAGCCGCTATGCCTTTGGCCCACGCCCAACATAGCGCCCTAGGTTTGCAAGACTTGCAACTAGGTCAACATGGCCGCACGTGCCATTGGCACATGCCAACACGTGTCGCAAGCCATATTTCCAAGCCGTTATGCCTTTGGCCCACACCCAACATAGCGCCCTAGGTTTGCAAGACTTGCAACTAAGTCAACATGGCCGCACGTGCCATTGGCACATGCCAACACGTGCCGCAAGCCATATTTCCGAGCCGCTATGCCTTTGGCCCACACCAAACATAGCGCCCTAGGTTTGCAAGACTTGCAACTAGGTCAACATGGCCGCACGTGCCATTGGCACATGCCAACACGTGCCGCAAGCCATATTTCCAAGCCGTTATGCCTTTGGCCCACGCCCAACATAACGCCCTAGGTTTGCAAGACTTGCAACTAGGTCAACATGGCCGCACATGCCATTGGCACATGCCAACACGTGTTACAAGCCATATTTCCAAGCCGCTATGCCTTTGGCCCACGCCCAACATAGCGCCCTAGGTTTGCAAGACTTGCAACTAGGTCAACATGGCCGCACGTGCCATTGGCACATGCCAACACGTGCCGCAAGCCATATTTCTAAGCCGCTATGCCTTGGGCCCACGCCAAACATAGCGCCGTAGGTTTGCAATACTTGCAACTCGGTCAACATGGCCGCACGTGCCATTGGCACATGCCAACACGTGCCGCAAGCCACATTTCTAAGCCGCTATGCCCTTGGCCCACGCCAAACATAGCGCCCTAAGCTTGCAAGACTTGCAACTAGGTCAACATGGCCGCACGTGCCATCGGAACATGCCAAACACACACGCTGGTAGCCTAACTTGCAAACCGTGCAACCTACCACCAAGGCATTCCGCACATGCCAAACACACACGCTGGTAGCCTAACTTGCAAACCGTGCAACCTACCACCAAGGCATTCCGCACATGCCAAACACACACGCTGGTAGCCTAACTTGCAAACCGTGCAACCTACCACCAAGGCATTCCGCACATGCCAAACACACACGCTGGTAACCTAACTTGAAAACCGTGCAACCTACCACCAAGGCATTCCGCACATGCCATTGGCACATGCCACACGCGCCACTAGCAGCGCCACTTGCACTCAAGATGCAACCAACACTCGAGACATCGACAAACCGGGGATGCTTCTTTAGGGTTTTGGTTTGGCGGTCACGGCATGCAGCGTACACTACGCTCACATTAAGAAAGCGTGAAAAGGAATAAAGCGGTCAAATAAAAGAGGAAATAATGGTGAAAAACGTTTCCGCCCATTAAACCATGCGGTTACCACCTCCTCCCATTATTTCACCCTTTACTCTCTTCCTTCATGAGGCCAGGGTACGTTTCAATATCGACTTGTATAAATAGGTCTTACCTATTTCCACCAGACAACAAGTCTCGGTCAGGAAAAATATACTACACTTACACTCTCAGAAAGGCAACTTTGCAAGCTCTCTCAAAAAGCTTTCATCTCTTACAAGCTTCCTAAGCTTTCACTTTCTGGTACAAGTCGAGATACTACTCTCCTCAACACCTTTCTTTGCTTCCCTCCCCAAATCAACCCTTCTCCTCCACTTTGTGACCGAAAACAAGTCCGGAACGGCCATTTCTTGGTTTAGGCCGGACTTGTACAAATTGATCTCTCGAATCTATAAAGTGCTCACGTGCAGCACATTTTTTTAGGGTTTGAACCAGTTTCTCACTCACCTACCGAATTTACCGAAATCGGCAGAAACGATTTTTACCCATAAACACTTAGAGATTCGATACTTTCTTGAGATACAAAAGAGATACGTAATGATATCAACTAAAAAGTCTTCTTGGTCGTGAAACCTGGTCCCAGTCCTGAGCATTTCATCCCTGAGGTGGTACCATGACCTACTCAATCAATGGGGGCATCTTAGCCTAATTTATTAACCGGTTTTCTTATTTGTGTAGGATAAGAATGGGCTCAACAGTAAGTGGTTATCTGCAGAATTCTTTTGAGTAAAACCTTGATTTACTCGATTGATATCATTCAGTACTGTGTTGGTATATGATTTTGGGAAAATAGAAAGTGCTTTATAATCATTTTCGTTCATCTTCGTCCACAAGCCGCTGATAAGATATTGGAAATGCTCTCGCACAACGTACTCTACTCTGTACAAACTTTTTTCGCGTGTCGGGTGAAACACTTTTTTATTGAGCATGGCAAAATTAGCACTAAAACTTATGCACATTAACAACATGGTGAATCGAAGATGAATATGATGTTCTAAGTATAAAAATCATAGAATTTGTGCAATGAGGCAAAAATAAGAGAAACCGAACACAGCCGCACTTAAAATTATTGCATTTACCAACATATAGTGAAATTAGAGGGATTTGGCTCAATAATATGTGGATCTATAAATTTATTAGCAAATTAAAATCAAAATCTGTTCTAAGAAAATCCGCCCACTAGGAGGGGAGAAACATGCACCCGGTAAACTCATGGTGCACAAAGCATGATTTCGCTGTTCTAAAGTACAAGAAACCCAATGCTCATGCACAACAAATAAGATGGTTGTTCATAGTCAATGTTGATTTTCTTTTTTGAAAGCGTCAATGTTGATTTTGATATTGGATGGATTATGTTTTTTTGTGGTTGAATGGTTGCAGAAATTTACATGCAGTAACATGGTTCTAGAAAAGCATTAACGTTTTCATGCGGACCCAAATGTTCATACACAAGCAGTCAGCCATGACGGATATGTTCATGTTGTGAAACCATTCACGAAATGTGGATACATGTCATGAGAAGTTGAAACAATTTTAAGGAATTCGTTAGTGCTGATCATGTTGAAGAGATATCAATGAGAAACACATAGAAGATCATCAACTGATCACCTAACCGCAATGCTGGAGTCCTTATACCGAAATAAAGGTTCGCAATTGACCCAAGCTAAAATTCCACAAGACAAATCCAACGAATCGAAAATATCATTGTATGGGAGCTCACATTCTACTACAAATTTTTGTTAACACGAATACTTAAAATCTGTACAATGACGCAGAACTAGGAATACATTACTGCATTTACTCAAAATTATCAGCGAACTGAAAATAAAAAAAAAATGTTCTGAGAAAATCTGTAACCTGGAAGGGAGAAAAATGCAACCGGTTAACTCACGGCGCCCAAAAGTTATTATATTGTAAAGAAATTCAAGTTGATGAATTGACTATATTCCGAAAACACACAATATAGCACAAGTCAGATTACAAAATCAAAAGTGTGAAGCAAAAAATGTTTATACTTGCACACACCAGTTGTGTAATCAAAGTGTAATAATATTTTTGCTTCTTTACCCATACTATATAAATATCTCTTATAGGGTTTTTCTAGTTCATCCTTATTTTAGTTTCTTACAGCCTCTCCCTCTCTTCATCTCTGTTTTTACGCCGCCTCAAACCACCACCACCACACATCAATAGATCATGCCATCTGATGTCAATGATCATCAACAACAATTACTTACTTAGCACAATGATATCTCCTCTCATATGTAAGCAATATAGATCTTAGATTTCCTACAAACTTTTTTTTGAAGTATTATATATGAATCCTTTCCTTTTTCATTGTGTTTTCAAGGTATCTGCTGTCAGTCCAGTCATTTCTCTTAATGGACCTAGAAGAAATTCTTCGACTCCTTTGATTTCACATTGATGGGGCGCATATCCTAGTGTTCTTTCTTGATGTAAGTTTACATTCCTTGTTCCTGTGTTACTAACCCTTAGATGCACTATATATCTTTTATGTGTAGTTTAACAAAATTTGTAGATGGATGATTTCATTTGATATATCTGTAGGTGGTCAACTGATTTGATGTTTCTCATGGATAGAATTACAAACTTAAAGTAAAATAAAAAATTATTGTGAATTTAAAAGACGTCATCTGATTTGATGTTTGTCAACTGCAGGTGGTCTAGGAATAGAGCTAAAAGAATAAGATGTGGAGACTTCATCGCAAAAATACAACAGCTATGGGTATCTGAGAATCAGATACAACTGTTCTAAATCTGGTAGATGGTTAGATAAGATGCACATCCACATGATTGTTAATGTGCTAGCAAATGACTGGTGTCCTTGGCTCAGGCAAACAATTCCTAGATGGTTATCAATTTTTGGATGTCATGAAATATTTCGGAACTGGATGTAGGGGTTGTCTCTATTCTAAGCCAATAATCGTATCATACTTAATAAAGTTTAGGAAAATATGTGGACTGAACGATGCGGATTCTGAGCCAGTCACAGTATATATATACATTGTGTGTTACGTTGCTGGTCCAGCATGGATTGTGAATTCTGACGCTGTTAAAATGCAAGAGACTCGTAAAGAAAGTACAGTTACACTTGCCCAATAATTTGATTACGATTCTTTCAACTGGTGTAACGTAGAAACTGGCTTGAACGCTGCAGCTATAATCTACCATGACATACTCCTTGGTCATCGTATCATACTTAATAAAAACATTTATTTACTCGAGTGATATTGGTTTGTGATTTTGGGAAAATAGAAAGTGCTTGAGATTCATTTTCAATTTTCTTGTACCATAAGCCGAAGGCTAGAACATAAGTCAGGTAATGATTTGATCCCAGTACCTTTCAGAATAATGGACCCTGTTAAAATACGGTAAAGAAAGTAAAATTACACTAACACTTGCTACTCCACGTACAACCAATCTTTCGATTAGGATGCCATCCACTTTACGGTTGTATAATCTCTTTGGGTGTATTAGTCTATTAAAATTTAAAATGATCCCATAACTGGGAGCAAAGTCTACCGCACCCGCTTTGTTTAGTAATGGGCCGGGTTAAAGAAAATGAAACCCGCATCCATCCCCTCCTTCAGTCATCCTATTTAAGCGATTACCTTTAGGTTTCATTTCTCTCGCCTTTGGATTAGATTCATTCTTGCCGCCGCTCACAATTCTCCAAAGCAACTAACACGACCACCACAGATCAATTGATCATGGCATCAGATGTCGATGATCATTATCAACAACTACATAATCAGCATAATGATATCTCCTCTCAAACGTAATTAGTAGATCTTACGTCTTCTACATTTCAATATTTATTGTAATTTCAAGAATGAATATAAATCGATTCTTGCTTCTTTCTGTTTTCAGGAGATTGATTCCAGGTGTATATAGGTCGTGAATGGATCTAAAAGCAACTTCTAGTTCCCTGCTCATATCACCTAATGGGAGAAATCTGGTATTATGTATTCAGGTAAGTTTAATTTCGTTCCCCTAGCTAGTTGTTTTGTAGTCGGGGCTTAACTTGAGATAAAACATTACATCTACCGTCATCTATGTTTAACTCAACTTAATTTGTAGATTCCATTTCATATTTATGTCTGTGGATCTTTAATTGTAGGATAAATAAAGTCTTTTTTTTTGAGCTTGACATGGATAATATTGTGGGTTTAAAAGACTTGTCTACTTGTCAAATGCAGGTGGCTGGACAGAGCATGAAATTATGGAGTTAAAACACTTGTCTTAAACTCATAAGGCTGATGAAAAAGAAGAGGGTTAAGACTTTGAGGTATCAAAATTTTTTCTTTTGCGAGCAGAGGGCATAATCCAACTCGTCATGGGGAGTCTTCTTATTCAACTTACTAACGACAACTTACTTTCTATTATTTTAGTTGTAACTTTAGAAATTATACGACTTGAGTTGGGATAGATTTGAGCAATTTTATTCATTCAAACTCTCAGTTGTCCAGTTTATCTAGATTAAAGTTGCTAAATTTAGCTAGATTAAATGATCATAAACATTGTTGCAAGCATGTCCAAACTTGTATGTGCTGCTGCACGAAATGGTGATAACATAAAAATGATACGTTGTACAGTACCCACTGAAGTGCAAGTTTTTATGTTGGCAGCTTCTCAAAATGCTATCCTAACCATTGGTAATTTGCTCAGAAGATTTTGTCAGATTAACGAATGTGTAATGTTCACTCTGTAGAAACAATCAATCTCTTACTTATACACTGCAATTTTTCTCCAACAATGGATCGCTTACTTATGCAGTGTGAAATGGGTTCAATATGGGACTCTCATTGCTCAATTGGAAGAAATGGAAGAAGCAGGCTTAGAACAATGGCAAGCAAGGAATATCTATATGTTTATGAGCAAATGGATCTTTGAAAATTCACTCCATATGATTTTTGTATAGATGATTTATCTGCTTTATTGATTTCATAGTATTTTTTACATTTTGAAAAAGTTCTTCATTCAAATTGGATATACAAAAGCTCTGTTCATCATAAATTGCAACAATCAAAAATATATGCTTCAGACTACCGGGAAGCCTATTGAGAAAAAGGGAAGTCAAAATCATATACATTATATGGGTAAGCATGTGCTTTTGTTAAAGGGTTAAGTGGCAAAATGCCCCAAAATGGACCCCAAGGTTGTGAAAATGCCCCAGACGTTAGGGAAAAGATTAAAATGTCCCATTCCGTTAGAGAGAGTTAAGTAGTCGAATTACATTGTTCATAATTCAGGTTTCAGTGTTTAAAATTCAGGATTCAGGCTTAGGGTTCAGGGTTTGGGGTTCAAGATTTATGGTTCAGGTGGTGGTGGTAGTGGTGCAGTGGCATTGGTGGTGGCAGCGATGGTGATAGTGGCGGTGGCGGTGGTAGTGGTGGTGGCAACAATGGTGATAGTGGCGGTGGTGGTGGCGGTGATGGTGGTGGTGGCAGCGGTAGTGGTGGTGGTGGTGGTGGCGGTAGTGATGGCGGTGGTGTTGGTGGTGGTTGTTCTAGTGGTATTGGTGGGGATGGTGGTGGTAGTGGTGGCAGTGGTGGTAGTGGTGGAAGTGGCAGTGATGGTGGTTGTTGGTTGTTCGTTTGGTGGTGGCGGTGGTAGTGGCGGATTGGGGCATTTTGATTAAGAAGAATAAAAATGGAATTTCAAAACTCCATTGACCGGTCAAGATACCCATTTTTGATCAAAATGCCCCAAAACTAACGGAATGGGGCATTTTAATCTTTTCCCTAAAGTCCGGGACATTTTCACAACCTAGGGGTCAATTTTGGGGCATTTTGCCGCTTAACCCTCCCATCTAGTAGTGTAATTTGTAGACTGAATGATGCATACGCTAAACCAACAGAGTATATATAGATTGTGTGACAACTGACCTTGTTAAAATGCAATAAACTCGGTAAAGAAACTAAAATTACACTTGCAATCCGCCTAATTGCAGACTTGTGGTAGTGGGTAGTTGGTGAATACACTCGCCCATAAAACTAACTTTCGGCATTTCATATCCCCAATCTGTACACTCTTGATCAAAAGTGACTTACTTTTTAATCTGATTCGATTCAATTGGTCCCATTAGAACAAGTAATGAAAGAATTTTTGAGACCCATAAAAGACCGGATGATTTAATCAGCAGTTAGGGTTTATCTTCTTCATCCATAGTTTAGTTCTTCCCCCTCTCTTCCGCCGCCTGAAACTGCTGATGTTGATGATGAACAAAAACAATTATATACTTAGCACAATGATATCTCTTCTCAAATGTAAGTAATATAGATCTTAGATTTCCTACAAATTATTTTTGTCTAGAATTCAAATGAATCATTTCTTGTTTTATTGTTTTTTCAAAGAATCTCTTGTGGGATTTTTAGACATTATCATGAGCATAAGACAAAGTAAATTGGGGATTTTTAGACATTATCATGAGCATAATGGGAATGGGTCAGAAATGGAGAAGGTGGATCAAGACTCTAGTATCGACAGCGCACTTCTCTATTCTCCTCAATGGGACGCCTGGGAATCATGTCAAGAGTACTAGAGGGTTGCGACAGGGAGACCCTATCTCCCTTCCTCTTTACTATGGTTATGGAGGGGCTATGCAAGATGGTCCAAAAACTGGAAATTAATGGGTTATACAAAGGTTTCAAAGTCAATCCAAATGGAACACAACTGTCAAACCTTTTATTTGTAAACGATACAATTTTCTTCTCTAGCGATGATGCTGAACAGATTCTTAACATTCGTGCTCTTCTTATTTGCTTCGAAATCAGTTCGGGACTTAGTATCAATCCTATAAAGAGTTCGTCAATCAGGTTTGGAGATACAATATCGGATGACATTGTTGAAACTGGTCTTGGCTGCAATTTCGAGGAGTTACCTATTAGGTTTCTTGGGTTGCCCAGCGGTGCCCAAATATAGACACAAGAATATTTGGGATTCAGTTATAGAGAAGATGGAGAAAAAACTACAAGCTTGGCAAGGGAGTTTTTTATCTTATGGTGGTAGATTGGTCTTAATCAAAAGTGTTTTGAGCAAACTTTCCATACATCTCATGTCAGTTTATTCGATGCCCGCATCATTCGAGAAAAAACTTAACAAGATCATGTGGAATTTTCTATGGGGTAGTGGCACAAACAATAAGAAATATGCTTTAGTTTCATTTGAAAAGGTGTGTATGGAAAAAGAATATGGTGGGCTTGGCATTAGACAGTTGTGGGTTATGAATGGCGTGTTATTGTGCAAATGGTGCTGGAGGTTTACAAGTGAAGAAGAATCACTGTGGAGAGTCCTTATGGCAGAAAAGTATGGGTGTACGAAGAATAAGTGGGATATCAAGAATATTAGATCATCATATGGTAGTTCTGTTTGGAAGGTGTTTATGGTTGAAAATCGTTTCTGCCGATTTCGGTAAATTCGGTAGGTGAGTGAGAAACTGGTTCAAACCCTAAATAAATGTGCTGCACGTGAGAACTTTATAGATTCGAGAGATCAATCTGTACAAGTCCGGCCTAAACCAAGAAATGGTCGTTCCAGACTTGCTTCGGTCACAAAGTGGAGGAGAAGGGTTGATTTGGGGAGGAAGCAAAGAAAGGTGTTGAGACCCGAGAATAGTGCAGGAGAGTAGTATCTCGACTTGTATCGAAAGTAGAAGCTTGGGAAGCTTGCAAGAGATGAAAGCTTTTGGGAGAGCTTGCAAAGTTGCCTTTCCGAGAGTGTAGTATTTTTCTCCCCGACCGAAACTTGTTGTCTGGTGGAAATAGGTAAGACATATTTATACAAGTCGAGATTGAAACGTACCATGGCCTCATGAAGGAAGAGAGTAAAGGGTGAAATAATGAGAGGAGGTGGTAACCGCAAGGTGTTTATGGGTGAAAACGTTTTCACCATTATTTCCTCATTTATTTGACCGCTTTATTCCTTTTCACGCTTTATTAATGTGAGCGTAGTGTACGCTGCAAGCTGTGACCGCCAAACCAAAACCCTGGAAAGCATCCCCCAGTTCGTGTTGATATCTCGAGTGTTGGTTGCACCTTGAGTGCAAGTGGCGCTGCTAGTGGCGCGTGTGGCATGTGACATTGGCATGTGCGGAATGCCCTTGTTGTGGGTTGTACTTCGAGCGCAAGTGGCAATGCCAGAGCTGCTAGTGGCGTGTGTGGCATGTGCCAATGGCATGTGCGGAATGCCTTGGTGGTAGGTTGCACGGTTTGTAAGTTAGGCTACCAGCGTGTGTGTTTGGCATGTGCCAATGGCATTGTGCGGAATGCCTTGGTGGTAGGTTGCACGGTTTGCAAGTTAGGCTACCAGCGTGTGTGTTGGCATGTGCCAATGGCATGCGTGGCCGTTAGGGCCGTGGCCTTGGTAGGAAAAGCTACCAGAGAGCATGTTGGCATGTGCCAATGGCATGCGTGGCCGTTAGGGCCGTGGCCTTGGTAGGAAAAGCTACCAAATGAGCATGTTGGCATGTGCCAATGGCATGCGTGGCCGTTAGGGCCGTGGCCTTGGTAAGAAAAACTACCGAGAGCATGTTGGCATGTGCCAATGGAATGCGTGGTATTAGGGCCGTGGCCTTGGTAGGAAAAGCTACCAATAGCGCATGTTGGCATGTGCCAATGGCATGCGTGGCCGTTAGGGCCGTGGCCTTGGTAGGAAAATCTACCACGAGCATGTCGGCATGTGCCAATGGCATGCGTGGCCGTTAGGGCCGTGGCCTTGGTAGGAAAGGCTACCAGCGAGCATGTTGGCATGTGCCAATGGCATGCGTGGCCGACTTGGCCTAGGTTGCATGGTTTGTAAGCCTAGGGCGTTATATTTGGCATGCGCCAATGGCATAGCGGCTTGGAAATATGGCTTGTGATACATGTTGGCATGTGCCAATGGCACGTACGGCCATGTTGACCTAGTTGCACGTTTTGCAGGCTTAGGGCGCTATATTTGGCATGCGCCAATGGCATAGCGGCTTGGAAATATGGCTTGTGGTACGTGTTGGCATGTGCCAATGGCACGTACGGCCATGTTGACCTAGTTGCACGTTTTGCAAGCCTAGGGCGCTATATTTGGCATGTGCCAATGGCATAGCGGCTTAGTTTGGCATGGTTGCCAATGAGTGTGATATGTAGTTTGGTTTTGGCGTCACGCCATGGTGCGCGAGTGTGCGGCTTGGTTTTGGCGTTGTTGCCATGGTGCGCAGTGTGTGGCTTGGTTTGGCATTGTTGCCATGGTGCGCAGTGTGCGGCTTGGTTTGGCATTGTTGCCATGGTGCGCAGTGTGCAGCTTGGTTTGGCATTGTTGCCATGGTGCGCAGTATGCGGCTTGGTTTGGCATTGTTGCCATGGTGCGCAGTGTGCGGCTTGGTTTGGCATTGTTGCCATGGTGCGCAGTAGCGGCTTGGTTTGGCATTGTTGCCATGGTGCACAGTGTGCGGCTTGGTTTGGCATTGTTGCCATGGTTCGCAGTATGCGGCTTGGTTTGGCATTGTTGCCATGGTGCGCAGTGGGCGGCTTGGTTTTGGAATTAGGGTTATGTGTCGAAACCCTAATCTGGTATTTTGAAAAAATACCCCTATTAATTATTTACACCTGAGTTAAATGGTCTTAGTTAATGTGTTGCGGGTAACACTAGGTCATGGGGTTTTACGATTTTACCCCTTGTTTAAAAACCACCATCAACAGAAGGGTGTCAACATGAGATTGCAAAAATTCAAGGATGGTATCAGATATTTCATTGGGAAGGGAGATATGACTCTTTTCTGAACAAATCAGTGGATCGGCGATGACACACTTCAAACATATTTTCCCAACCTGTTCAGAGTATCAAGGAAAAAAGACCACAACATTAATAAGTTCTACTCTATAACTGACGACAACATCAATTGGAATTTAGATTTAAGAAGAAGACTTACTAATGGGGAGATTCAGGAAGCGGTGAGACTAACGGCACTTCTGGAAACAATATTTATCAATGGAAATGAAGATACAAGGGTTTGGAAACACACGAAAGATGGGATATTCACTGTTCGATCTTGCTACAAAGTATTGTCTCATAAAGAAAATATGGTGTTTCCTCATAGGGATGTATGGAATAGTAAGGTACCATCTAAAGTAACTTTTTTCACTTGGTTCGTACACCACAATTCCATTCTTACCCAGGATATACTTAAAAAGAGAGGTCGATGCTTGGTTAACAGATGCAACATGTGCAAAATGGAGGAAGAATCTGTTAATCATTTATTCTTGCATTGTACTGAGGCTACCAAAGTGTGGAGATACTTCTACAAATCTTTCGGAGTGGTTTGGGTTTAGGGAAGAGACATTAGCATGGTATTTCTTGAAACAAAAACTGGGATTTTCACAAGAAAAGGAAACTTTATATGGAACTTCCTTCCAATTGTCATCTGTTGGGAAATTTTGAAGGAAAGGAACCAAAAAACTTTTAATGATAAGGAAATCCTTGTATCCAGTCTCATTTTGGAAATCAAAGCCGATATCCTATACTGGGCTCAGCCATCAGGAGTGTTAGATGGTGTAAACTTTGAAGACCTTGTTCTTAGATGGGAGGAACTAGTAAGAGAGTGAAGAGTTGAGTGCTTGTAATGGACTGCACTGCGGATTGTTCCTTTGTTCATGGTGTTTGTATTCTCACTTGTAATATTCTTTATTCTTTTATCAATATAACTATTTTTGCAGATCAAAAAAATAAATAAATGTGACTTGTTTGTACTGCTAAATTTTCTGATAAATATAAGTACTTCGTTTGTCATTCCTACTGCCCGAAAGTATGATTTTCCTTGGTAACATGCACCAAGTTAACTCATCAAGTGCACAAAAGTTAATACTATATTTGCAAGAAATGCAAGTTATGCATTGCCTCCATTCTGAAAGACAAAGAACTGGGAAAAGGAAAAACAGGTAAAAAAAAGTGGTAGAAAGTGTAAACAGAGTGTAAATAATGCTTTTACTTCTTGCTCTTCTCTTGACCTACTACATAAACAAATAGTTAGGGTTTATCTCCCTCATCCTTAGTTTAGTTTCTTCTTCCAGCCTCTCCTCTCTTCCTCTCTGTTTTTACGCCGCCTCTAACACAACTAGAGATCAATAGATCATGTCATCTGATGTGGATGATCATCAACAATTACATACTCAGCATAATGATATCTCCTCTCAAATGTAAGTAATATAGATCTTAGATTTCCTTCACATTTTTTTTCGGGAATTAATATAAAATCGTTTTCTTTTTTCATTGTTTTTTCAAGGTGTCTGCTGAATGTCCAATCATCTGCCTTAATGGACCTAGAAGCAACTTATTATTCTCCTTTGATGTCAAATCAGCTCTAACTTGATGTAAGTTTAATTCCCATTTTGCTTTAGTTTAACCCTTGAGATGCACTGTCTTCTATCCGTAGTTTAACAAAATCTGTAGATCGTCAATTGTAGGACAAACTTCAATGACATTGAAATTTATAGCAAAATCATTGTTCTTTTGTGAATATTTAAACGCCTGTTCTGAATTCGTATTTGTCAAATACAGGGGTGCCTGCAACTATAGGGGTGCCTGCAACTAGCAAATGAATATTGTTCTTCACTCAGGAAAACGAAGCATAGGTGATTATAAATATTTGTTGTGCATAGGTGATTATTATATTTTGTCACGAGGCGATTGAAGCCGAACTCGAACTCAGTGCATTACGCACAGTCATACACATAAGGTTTTCAAGGGTTTTCTCCTTAGTGGAGGAAAAGGGTTTATTCTTGTATTTGGGCTTTCTCATATACTTTCATATGAGTTTGCATTTGTTTGGTTCTTTCTTTGATGTTTGGCCTTTTAGGCTGAGATGAGTTAACTGTAAGGGCTTCTTATGTTTTAGTATGAGAAGTATCCATTGGGAGTCTGTACAATGTACTTACTATTCTATTTATATAATTTGTCATAATCTTTACCTATATAAAAAAAACAGGTACATTCGAAGAAGAGAAACTGGAGGCAGGATCGAAGAAAACAAATCTTGGTGTTCGTTGGAGATGGGAATAGAAAGACAGTCATTTCTGGTGGAAAGAGCGCTAAAGGTGACAATATATCCACATATCACACAGCTTGTATCGCACAACTTCGTTTGGTAAGTTTTTAAACCTTTTGTTTTGACTCAAATATTACAAAAATTCCTAATAGGAGGGATGTGATGCTTGGAGGTGCACTATTCCACATGTTAAGGATAGTGTGTCTTATATTGATTTTGTATTTATCAAATGCAGGGTGCTCAGATGAGATGGATAAAGCTGAGACATTGAGGCATCAAATTTTGTCAGAAGTGGTGAGTTTCATAGACATACTACTGTCTAAGAATCAGAAAGAACTGTTTGAATTTGGTAGATGATTACATCGAACTGATTTTGACTCAGGCAAACAATGCTTAGATGAGTTAAATTTTTTCAGAAAATACCTGTGAGAAAGAGTGGCCACAACCTACAAGTTTAGAATGTATCTTGCGAGTTCTAGAATGATATTATAAGTTGAATACGATTATGATAAATTGATAACTCTGTGCTCCTTACATTTGTTGATAAAATATCTAGCCGTTTTTTGGTGGGTATGTTTAGTATTTCGTATCTTTCAAAATCCTACTATTTATGGGTGAAAATCATTTCTGCTGATTTCGGTAATTTCGGTGGGTGAGTGAGAAATTGATTCAAATGTGCTGCACGTGAGCACTTTGTAGATTCGAGAGATCGATCTGTACAAGTCCGGCCTAAACCAAGAAATGGCCATTTCAGACTTGCTTTGGTCACAAAGTGGAGGAGAAGGGTTGATTTGGGGAGGGAACCAAAGAAAGGTGTTGAGGAGAGTAGTATCTCGACTTGTATCAGAAAGTGAAAGCTTAGGAAGCTTGCAAGAAATAGAAGCTTTTGGGAGAGCTTGCAAAGTTGCCTTTCTCGAGAGTGTAAGTGCAGATATTTCTCCCGACCGAGACCACTGTTATCCGGTGGAAATAGGTAAGACCTATTTATACAAGTCGAGATTGAAACGTGACTCGGCCTCATGAAGGAAGATAGCAAAGGGTGAAATAATGGGAGGAGGTGGTAACCGCATGGTTTAATGGACGAAAACGTTTTTCACCATTATTTCCTCTTTTATTTGACCGCTTTATTCCTTTTCACGCTTTCTTAATGTGAGCGTAGTGTACGCGCTTCAGGACCGCCAAACCAAAACCCTAAAGAAGCACCCCGGTTGTGTCGATGTCTCGAGTGTTGGTTGCATCTTAAGTGCAAGTGGCGCTGCTAGTGGCGCGTATGGCATGTGCCAATGGCATGTGCGGAATGCCTTGGTGGTAGGTTGCACGGTTTGCAAGTTAGGTTACCGGCGTGTGTGTTTGGCATGTGCGGAATGCCTTGGTGGTAGGTTGCACGGTTTGCAAGTTAGGCTACCAATGTGTGTGTTTGGAATGTGCCAATGGCATGTGCGAAATGCCTTGGTGGTAGGTTGCACGGTTTGCAAGTTAGGCTACCAGCGTGTGTGTTTGGCATGTGCCAATGGCATGTGCGGAATGCCTTGGTGGTAGGTTGCACAGTTTGCAAGTTAGGCTACCAAATAAGTGTGTGTTTGGCATGTGCCAATGGCATGTGCGGAATGCCTTGGTGGTAGGTTGCACGGTTTGCAAGTTAGGCTACCAGCGTGTGTGTTTGGCATGTGCCAATGGCATGTGCGGAATGCCTTGTTGACCTAGTTGCAAGTCTTGCAAACCTAGGGCGCTATGTTTGGCGTGGGCCAAAGGCATAGCGGCTTAGAAATATGGCTTGCGGCACGTGTTGGCATGTGCCAATGGCACGTCCGGCCATGTTTGACCTAGTTGCAAGTCTTGCAAACCTAGGGCGCTATGTTTGGCGTGGGCCAAAGGCATAGCGACTGGAAATATGGCTTACAAGCACGTGTTGGCATGTGCCAATGGCACATGCGGCCATGTTGACCTAGTTGCAAGTCTTGCAAACCTAGGGCGCTATGTTTGGCGTGGGCCCAAGGCATAGCGGCTTAGAAATATGGCTTGCGGCACGTGTTGGCATGTGCCAATGGCACGTGTGGCCATGTTGACCTAGTTGCAAGTCTTGCAAACCTAGGGGCGCTATGTTGGGCGTGGGCCAAAGGCATAGCGGCTTAGAAATATGGCTTGCGGCACGTGATGGCATGTGCCAATGGCACGTGTGGCCATGTTGACCTAGTTGCAAGTCTTGCAAACCTAGGGCGCTATGTTGGGCGTGGGCCAAAGGCATAGCGGCTTAGAAATATGGCTTGCGGCACGTGTTGGCATGTGCCAATGGCACGTGCGGCCATGTTGACCTAGTTGCAAGTCTTGCAAACCTAGGGCGCTATGTTTGGCGTGGGCCGAAGGCATAGCGACTCGGAAATATGGCTTGCGGCACGTGTTGGCATGTGCCAATGGCACGTGCGGCCATGTTGACCTAGTTGCAAGTCTTGCAAACCTAGGGCGCTATGTTTGGCGTGGGCCCAAGGCATAGCGGCTTAGAAATATGGCTTGCGGCACGTGTTGGCATGTGCCAATGGCATGTGTGGCCATGTTGACCTAGTTGCAAGTCTTGCAAACCTAGGGCGCTATGTTTGGCGTGGGCCCAAGGCATAGAGGCTTAGAAATATGGCTTGCGGCACGTGTTGGCATGTGCTAATGGCACGTGCGGCCATGTTGACCTAGTTGCAAGTCTTGCAAACCTAGGGCGCTATGTTGGGCGTGGGCCAAAGGCATAGCGGCTTAGAAATATGGCTTGCGGCACGTGTTGGCATGTGCCAATGGCACGTGCGGCCATGTTGACCTAGTTGCAAGTCTTGCAAACCTAGGGCGCTATGTTTGGCGTGGGCCCAAGGCATAGCGGCATGGAAATATGGCTTGCGCACGTGTTGGCATTTGCCAATGGCACGTGCGGCCATGTTGACCTAGTTGCAAGTCTTGCAAACCCTAGGGCGCTATGCTTGGCGTGGGCCCAAGGCATAGCGGCTTAGAAATATGGCGTTGTTGCCATGGTGCGCGGGGTGCGGCTTGGTTTGGCATGGTTTCCATGGTGCGCAGAGTGCGGCTTGGTTTGGCATGGTTGCCATGGTGCGCCGAGCGCGCTTGGTTTGGCACGGATGCCATGGTGCAGTGAGATGCGGGGTTGGTTTGGCATGGTTGCCATGGTGCGCAGAGTGCGCTTGGTTTGGCATGGTTGCCATGGTGCGCAGATGCGGCTTGGTTTGGCATGGTTGCCATGGTGCGCAAAGATGTGCCTTGGTTTGGCATGGTTGCCATGGTGCGCAAAGATGCGGCTTGGTTTGGCATGGTTGCCATGGTGCGCAAGATGCGCTTGGTTTGGCATGGTTGCCATGGTGCGCAGATGCGGCTTGGTTTGGCATGGTTGCCATGGTGCGCAAGATATGCGGCTTGGTTTTGGAATTAGGGTTCTCGTGTTGAAAACCCTAATCTGTATTTTGAAAAATACCCCTATTAATTATTTACACCCGAGTTAAATGCTCTTAGTTAATGTGTTGCGGGTAACACTAGGTCATGGGGTTTTACGATTTTACCCCTTGTCTAAAATCCACCATCAACATTAAGTCCCCCGCTTAGCTCTAACAGGGGGCTTTGTTGCGAGGTAAGCATAAGATGGTGACAAACTATTAACAACAAACCGTAAAGAAAATTGAAGGAGGCTTGTCTGACCTTTTATAAATAGGATTTTGAATCTTTGCCTCTGGTAGTTTTGCACAAATCGGGAGGCGAGCACAATTGGTGGGGCCGGTGCAGCTTGGGCGACGTTGGGAAGTTGGCGCAATTGGTGGGGCCGGTCTAATCTTGGAAACCATGCTTGCAGGCGTGACTTGGGCGACCGTTGGGAGGTAGGCGCAATTGGTGGGGCCGGTCCAATCTTGGAAACTATGCTTGCAGGCGTGACTTGGGCGGCATTGGGAAGTCGCACCCTTTGTGGGCCCGCTTCTTACACCCGTGATTTTGGTGAAAGGGGAATCCTTCCCTGTTTCAAAGTCTTTCACGCCTATATATGTATATATATATATATATATATATATAAAGCCCCTTTCTCCCCATACTGCGCTTTATTCTTTCCTCTTTTCATACTAGCGGCAAAGAGAAACCAACTTTCCGTGTATGTCTTCGAGTACTCTTCTTTTTTTTTTTTTTTTTTTTTTTTTTGTTTTTTATATATATGTATACACCTTAAAAGTAGGCGCTTCCACAATCCTTGCATATGATTCCTTGGCGTGCCTCTTGTAGAAAATATAGTACGTATGCAAACAAGGGAATACTGCATATATTGTTTGAACCCGTGGGAAATATTGCATATATGAATTTTCGGTCCTGAAAGAAATATTTGAACCCTGAACAAAATACTGCGTGTGTATTTTGAACCCGTAGAGGATGCTATGTATATAATTCTGAACCCGAAGAACGATATTGTAGGCGTATTTGAGCCCGTGCATTTAAACACCGCATGTGTATTTCGATCCCGTAGAGAATCCTGTATGAATCCCGAAGAAGAATACTGTGTATATGCTTCATATGACTTCGAACCCGCAGGAAATATTGTATATATGATTTTTTTCCTCTTGAAAGAAGTACCACGTGCGTAGTTTTTGAACCAATAGAAAAATGCTCCATATATATTTTTGAAACCGACGAAGGATACTGTAGACACACTTGTACCCGTATAGAATGCCGCGTATATAGTCTCGAACCTGAAGAAAATACTGCGTATATAGTCTTGAACTCGAATAAAATACGTCCTTCTTCCTCTTTCTCTCTTTTTTTTTTTTTTTTTTTTGTTGGGTAAGATTATGTGTCCGAGAAATAACTTCGCCTTTCTCCGTTTGTTTTGTGCGTATATCTTATTACCAAATTGTTGTGAAGGAATTCGATAAGATGTTACCAAACAAATTTCACTTCGTCGAAGGATGCTCATAATTCCAAGCCGAGCATAGATGATGAATTCTTCACTAGAGCCCTCGCCCCCGCTTCGGAAGAATCACCCAGGTTTCGTGCAATTTGCTAACCGGTGGTGAGGATGACAGAAGACACGTTCGGTTCGCCTGAGAGCACCATTCGGTTCTGTCTTCATAAAGGGGTATATTCCTCTTCCAACATTGATTCTCGTGGATGTGTCAAAGTCCATTGCGTTCTTTTGACAGATGGGTTGAGTTCATGGTGAGCAAGGAGCATATAAAGACCAACTTGACTCGAGCGCAGTCATTGATGCTGTCAGACCTCAAGAAATCTCCGTTAGGAAGGACATCCTGTGCTTGGTTGCTTTCATCTCCGTGATGGTGTTCGGACACCCATACAATCATATGTAGATGGGGTGAGATAACTTTCTCCTTGGAGAGTGTGGCTCTCTTGTCAATCTTCCAAGAATCGGGAATCTTAGAATCCAATTATCTCAAAACGAGGTGAAGATGTGGGATGACCTAGCCGCTAAGTTGGGGGATTTCGCTCGGAAAGACTCCATTGCGAAGTCGAAGGACTCTGCCCCGAAAAGAGGATGAAAGGTTCCTTACGGTTGGTGGATATCTCAATGGTTTCCTGACGAGTTGGAGCCCGAATGCAAAGCAAATGATCTTCATGTCGCAAAGATTTTTGGCTCTCTCGTTGTCTAGAGACATTTTTGATGACGGTTCCTGCAAGAAGGGAATAAGACCAGAGTTGTTGGCGATTGCTTTGTGAAGTTGGCAAAGGGTGCGCTTCTTCCAATTGGCAAGCTTTGTTCCTTGGTTCCCCGTATGTGCATCCTGGATCACCTAGTTGCGAACATGCGAGTTTCGAACGGTTTCATGAAAGTGGATTCATATGTGCATGTTGCTTTTCTCGCAAGTCCGGCTATGGGAGCACTTTGAGAAGTATGCTCCGAAACCGTTGCCTTCGCTTCCCGTGAGTTGGGATGGCTCCCGAATTCTTCGATGGGTGAACAGGCGTCCAAGGGTTGGCGTGAGCTTGGCTAGTTTTCTTGATAAGTTGAATGAAATCAATTTTCGTCCATGGGGTCCGGTCCATAAGTCGGTGACTCAAATTGACACTTTTGCTTCTGGTCCGCTCATGTCTTTGTCTTCTGATGACGTTTTGAGCGTTGGTGAAAACCTGTTCATCCAAAGCCGCTTGCCTTGCTTATATGCCGTCTTTCTTCGTGGGGTCTTTCCGGATAGTCGCTTACAATATTGACCGTGCTGCTCGTCACATGGGTTTCGATCAAGGGGTTCCTCTTGTTTACCGGCCAGTGATCCCTAAGGATTCATTGTGTGTCGCCCTTGACGCCAGTGTCCTTAAGCCGGGTATCCGTCTTTCTTTCTTTCAAATGGGAAGAGTAACTTCGACGACCTTCGGCTATAACGAGTTTTGGTGCGACGAGTTTACTATGATCCGAGATTTTGTGAATAACGTGGTGGAGAACGTTCGTTGAAAACCTTCCCCAGCTTCAAGGAGTATCCAATGTTGAGAGATCCCAAGCGAAAGTTCTCTAGCAATGCGGAAAGCCCCCAGGCCAAGGAACGGAGAACGAAGAACCGTGCTTGGCGGGTTCCGGACGGTTTCACAAGATCCTCCCACGGGTCTTGTGTCTTTCGATTCTTCCAATAACTGTATGCGTCGCCTCTTCATTGGTTTGTCTCAAAACACGCGAATTTCGGGCCGAGAATATGTGTCTTGTTTCCTTCTGGGCTTCGGTAGTGTTAATGCCTTCGCTGCTCTTGCACGTTGCCAGGAGACGACAATTTCTTCAAAGAACTCCAGTAGTATTGAGCCTTCTCATAGCGATGATGAGTCGGAGAGAGAAGAGGGTTCAACAAGTGAGAGTGATTACTTCTGCAGCAGTGGTACCGGTTCTGTTTCGGGAAGTGGTTCGGTGAGTTTCACGCTTCTTTTCTTTCTTCTTCTTCTGTTTCTGAAAAATGTCTAATCCAAGTTTGCAGGAGGAATCCGGTTCGGAGGACGATTCTGGGGTGGAGTCACACGAAAACTTGCCTTTGGTGACCACCACCGGTGACTTGGAGATGGGAGTTAGCCAATTGCCGGGCACAGACGTCGTTCAAACGGTGGATGATTCTCTGATGGTTGTTGCCGTAGAAGAAGACCCTTTGCGATTCGTGAGGCCACTTGCAGGCGCCATTTTTGATCCCCCGTACTTGGTTCCTTATCTAGGTCATGTGCTGGTTGGCGGCTTTAGCGTGCCGGCTAAGCATGAGGCGTTGTACACCAGAATGCAGGAGAAGCACGGACATATGGCTACAACCAAGAAAGTCGCTAGTCGATTTGCGGCGGTTAAGCGTGTGGAAGAGGCTTTATCTTCCATCGAGGATATGCGTGGGGTGACCGGTCACACCGTTTCAAGACTTTATCGCCGACCGGGAGCACCATCGCGACGTGTGCTTAGCAAAGGAGTTCAACACTTCGTGGTTTGTCGAAGGCCTTGCCGAGATCCAAAAGTTGAAAGATGCAAAGAATCGAAAGCCTTTCCGCCGAGGAGATTGCCCGACAGAGATGGAACTCGAAAAGCTTTCCAAGATGTTGACTATGAAGAGAGCGGCTCGAAGACGCAATGTTGACTTTTTCCAAGAAGAGCATTGCATTGGGCGATTTTCCTTGAACGTTTCTCGTTAAAATTTCATTTAGGTTCTTTTTTTTTTGAAAGGCATATTGGATGTCCGGTTCAAAACTTGATCTTTGATAGACAAATGGTAGCTTTTAGGGTATTGGATTATTTCGGATGAATGGTTTTGATAATATAACTCGATTATGTTTTGGGAAAGGAATATTGCTTTTATGAAAGTGTGTGCCAAGAATAGGCACAAGACTCAAAGTAGTATGACGGTTTTACTAAGAACCTAAAAATAGATTGTATATCTTGCCCAGTCTGAATTTACTCACTTCATAGGTTTTGCGAACACGCTCCTCTCCATGTAAAAAGGCGGTTTTTTGCTGGCGGCTTTGCTGGTAACATCGCCAGCAAGTCCCCAATCGCTGGTAGCATCTTCGGCGATTGAGTAATATCATCTTCAGCAAGTCCCTAGTTTTCTTGTGTAGTTTTTACAACTAGTAACCGGGTCGTCCGGTAGTTGAGTCGGATTGAGTCGCCTTCCCCTACCCTCTTGACATCTGGGTCGAAGAACGAGATCGACAATCTGATATTGTAGCCGATAGATCAATCCTCCCGCTGTGGTCGCTAATTGTTTATGGGTGAAAATCGTTTCTGCTGATTTCGGTAATTTCGGTGGGTGACTGAGAAATTGATTCAAACCCTAAACAAATGTGCTTGAGTGAGCACTTTGTAGATTCGAGAGATCGATCTGTACAAGTCCGGCCTAAACCAAGAAATGGCCGTTCCAGACTTGCTTCGGTCACAAAGTGGAGGAGAAGGGTTGATTTGGGGAGGGAAGCAAAGAAAGGTGTTGAGGAGAGTAGTATCTCGACTTGTATCAGAAAGTGAAAGCTTAAGAAGCTTGCAAGAGATAGAAGCTTTTGGGAGAGCTTGCAAAGTTTCCTTTCTGAGAGTGTAAGTGTAGTATATTTCTCCTGACCGAGACCTGTTGTCTGGTGGAAATAGGTAAGACCTATTTATACAAGTCGAGATTGAAACGTACCCTGGCCTCATGAAGGAAGAGAGCAAAGGGTGAAATAATGGGAGGAGGTGGTAACCGCATGGTTTAATGGGCGAAAACGTTTTTCACCATTATTTCCTCTTTTATTTGACCGCTTTATTCCTTTTCACGCTTTCTTAATGTGAGCGTAGTGTACGCTGCATGCTGTGACCGCCAAACCAAAACCCTAAAGAAGCACCCCCCAGTTTGTGTCGATGTCTCGAGTGTTGGTTGCATCTTGAGTGCAAGTGGCGCTGCTAGTGGCGCGTATGGCATGTGCCAATGGCATGTGCGGAATGCCTTGGTGGTAGGTTGCACGGTTTGCAAGTTAGGTTACCAGCGTGTGTGTTTGGCATGTGCGGAATGCCTTGGTGGTAGGTTGCACGGTTTGCAAGTTAGGCTACCAGCGTGTGTGTTTGGCATGTGCCAATGGCATGTGCGGAATGCCTTGGTGGTAGGTTGCACGGTTTGCAAGTTAGGCTACCCTGCGTGTGTGTTTGGCATGTGCCAATGGCATGTGCGGAATGCCTTGGTGGTAGGTTGCACAGTTTGCAAGTTAGGCTACCAGCGTGTGTGTTTGGCATGTGCCAATGGCATGTGTAGAATGCCTTGTTGACCTAGTTTCAAGTTAGGCTACCAGCGTGTGTGTTTGGCATGTGGCAGCGTGTGTGTTTGGCGTGGGCCAAAGGCATAGCGGCTTAGAAATATGGCTTGCGGCACGTGTTGGCATGTGCCAATGGCACGTGTTGGCATGTGCCAATGGCACGTGCGGCCATGTTTGACCTAGTTGCAAGTCTTGCAAACCTAGGGCGCTATGTTTGGCGTGGGCCAAAGGCATAGCGACTCGGAAATATGGTTTGCGGCACGTGTTGGCATGTGCCAATGGCACGTGCGGCCATGTTTACCTAGTTGCAAGTCTTGCAAACCTAGGGCGTTATGTTTGGCGTGGGCCCAAGGCATAGCGGCTTAGAAATATGGCTAGCGGCACGTGTTGGCATGTGCCAATGGCACGTGTGGCCATGTTGACCTAGTTGCAAGTCTTGCAAACCTAGGGCGCTATGTTGGGCGTGGGCCAAAGGCATAGCGGCTTAGAAATATGGCTTGCGGCACGTGTTGGCATGTGCCAATGGCACGTGTGGCCATGTTGACCTAGTTGCAAGTCTTGCAAACCTAGGGCGTTATGTTGGGCGTGGGCCAAAGGCATAGCGGCTTAGAAATATGGCTTGCGGCACGTGTTGGCATGTGCCAATGGAACGTGCGGCCATGTTGACCTAGTTGCAAGTCTTGCAAACCTAGGGCGCTATGTTTGGCGTGGGCCGAAGGCATATCGACTCGGAAATATGGCTTGCGGCACGTGTTGGCATGTGCCAATGGCACGTGCGGCCATGTTGACCTAGTTGCAAGTCTTGCAAACCTAGGGCGCTATGTTTGGCATGGGCCCAAGGCATAGCGGCTTAGAAATATGGCTTGCGACACGTGTTGGTATGTGCCAATGGCACGTGTGGCCATGTTGACCTAGTTGCAAGTCTTGCAAACCTAGGGCGCTATGTTTGGCGTGGGCCCAAGGCATAGCGGCTTAGAAATATGGCTTGCGGCACGTGTTGGCATGTGCCAATGGCACGTGTGGCCATGTTGACCTAGTTGCAAGTCTTGCAAACCTAGGGCGCTATGTTGGGCGTGGGCCAAAGGCATAGCGGCTTAGAAATATGGCTTGCGGCACGTGTTGGCATGTGCCAATGGCACGTGCGGCCATGTTGACCTAGTTGCAAGTCTTGAAAACCTAGGGCGCTATGTTTGGCGTGGGCCCAAGGCATAGCGGCTTGGAAATATGGCTTGCGGCATGTGTTGGCATGTGCCAATGGCACGTGCGGCCATGTTGACCTAGTTGCAAATCTTGCAAACCTAGGGCGCTATGTTTGGCGTGGGCCCAAGGCATAGAGGCTTGGAAATATGGCTTGCGGCACGTGTTGGCATGTGCCAATGGCACGTGCGGCCATGTTGACCTAGTTGCAAGTCTTGCAAACCTAGGGCGCTATGTTTGGCGTGGGCCCAAGGCATAGCGTCTTAGAAATATGGCGTTGTTGCCATGGTGCGCAGGGTGCGGCTTGGTTTGGCATGGTTGCCATGGTGCGCAGAGTGCGGCTTGGTTTGGCATGGTTGCCATGGTGCGCTGAGTGCGGCTTGCTTTGGCACGGTTGCCATGGTGCGCAGTATGCGGCTTGGTTTGGCATGGTTGCCATGGTGCGCAGTATGCGGCTTGGTTTGGCATGGTTGCCATGGTGCGGAGAGTGCGGCTTGGTTTGGCATGGTTGCCATGGTGCGCAGTATGCGGCTTGGTTTGGCATGGTTGCCATGGTGCGCAGTATGCGGCTTGGTTTGGCATGGTTGCCATGGTGCGCGAAAGATGCGGCTTGGTTTGGCATGGTTGCCATGGTGCGCAAGATGCGGCTTGGTTTGGCATGGTTGCCATGGTGCGCAGATGATGCGGCTTGGTTTTGGAATTAGGGTTACGTGTTTGAAAACCCTAATCTGGTATTTTGAAAAATACCCCTATTAATTATTTACACTGAGTTAAATGCTCTTAGTTAATGTGTTGCAGGTAACACTAGGTCATGGGGTTTTACGATTTTACCCCTTGTCTAAAATCCACCATCAACACCTACATATTTCATTCACTTTCTACCAAACCATCAAATTCGAAATGTTATTTAAATGCTACTAAGATATCAACAACTGAATATAAGGTTTTTGCATATTATTATTTAGGTGTAATTATACGAAACTGTAGAACACTCAACTCTTACTAGATGCCACTCTATGCAAGTACTTAAACTATGTATGATAGGAAATGTAACATAAGCACTTGAGGTTATTTGGTCCAAATAAGTGTTTAGAACTAGAGATATATCTTACAGGTTTGATGGCATTAAATGTTGAATTTTAACAGCTCTGTTTGCAGCATGCGCGTAGATCCATAAAGGAGGTCGGTAGGTCACGGTGTTAGCAAAGGTAACCAAACTAGAAGGGTCAAATTCCACGAAAACCAGCGATTTGAGGGGTCTTGCAGGAAGGTTTTAGACGCTGGGAGGATTCGATATCTGGTCAATCCAGCTGAGGTGTTGCAATCCAGTGGTGGAATATGTAGAACGAACGTTGATAAGAGTAAGTCTAAGAAACAATACCAACGGCTTTGACTTCAATCTCATTATTCTCTTTCTCTTAAACCTGGTCATTGGTTCGTGTAATAGTAATTAAGTATACATTCCATTCTACTCTCTAGATACCATTGGTGCACTGTAATGATATTCCATTCTACTTTCTAGGCAGCGGTAATATTTTATATATATATACTTCATATCTTGTTGTTATTGCCGCAAAGTATGATTTTCCAATATAGAATTATGGGGATATACAAATTTATCAGCAAGCTAAAATCAAAATATATTCCTAGAGAATCGGCCAACATGCACCCGGTTACTCAGGGTTCAAAAGTTATTATTTTTTGGAGGAAATTAGTTTATGAGAGCATCTCCAATGCTAGGGGTGAAGGTAATCCTAGGTGGTTTTATTGTGGGTCATTCCTAATAAAAACTGAAGTTATACTCTATACCTAAAATTTCATCTCCAATGCCAAGGTATTATTACCCTAGAACTTAGAGAGAAATTAATGTTTGAATAAAGAATTAATGATGTTTCAAAAGACCTTGGGCCATGAAGAAGGTAAAGATATGACTTTCTCCTTTACCCTTTCTTATGAGATGGCAGCCATGTCATGCATTTATCTTTACCTTGACCTTGGCATTGGAGATAAATTCTTGGCTAGAAAAGTGCTAAATCCTAGATGTCATGTATTTATAGACCTTCACCCCTAGCATTGGAGATGCTCTGAATTGCCTACATCTTCAAATTTTCAAAGTTCTCGACATAATCTAGTACCCGAAATGGTTATATGTTTTACTCGATTGATATCATTCCGTACAGTGTATTGGTGTCTGATTTTGGGAAAAAAATAAAGTGCTTTACATTCATTTTCATTATCTTTGTCCACGAGGCGTTGATAAGATATTGGAAATGCTCTTGCACACACCGTACTCTACTTTGTACAAACTTTTTCAAGTGTTGGGTGTACACTTTTTTGTTGAGCATTGCAGAATTAGTACTAAAACTTATGCACGTTAACAACATGGTGAATAGAAGATGAATATGATGTTCTAAGTATAAAAATCAAAGAATATTATGTGCAATGAGGCAAAAATAGGAAAACCCAAGACAAATGCACTTTAAAATTACTGCGTTTACCAGCATATAGTGAAATCAGAGGGATTTGGCTCAATAATTGGGCCGACCGAGCGAATCGAGGGAGGACCTTTATATGGCCACTTTTTTGTAAATCTAAGTGATCAATTACCACAAAAAGATTGAGAATGGTCCATGCATGTCTCTCCCTTTTAGTCCAATTACTATAACTCTTTGTGTATCCTATCTTTTCAGGGGTATAATTGGAAAGCAAACTTTAATATAACATATCTAAAAATCCGTGTCTTGGAATTTTACAAAATTTATCTCGTTGGAAAGGTTATAAAAAACTCTACGCAACAAGTACAAACAACAATATCAAATTTAGAGTTTTTACAAAAAAATTCGGAGGTATTTATCATTTTAGGAACAATTTTAGAAAATTAAATTCGGAGGTATCCATTATGCAAACCACCACAAAAGATACATAATACTTTATGTAGTAAAATTTTGGTTATGCATCAACTAATTTTCCGTTGCAACTAATAAAACGATGTACTCCCCCCCATTTCAAGGAAAATGATACTTTAATTTTAGGCACAATTCTCGAAAATTGAATGCATAGCCATTATGCAAACCACCACAAAGGATGCATAACACATCATGCAACCATATTTTGGTTGGATCGACTAATTTTCTGTTTCTGAAAAAGTGATACTTTCACAACCCGTTTGAGGAAAAGTGAAACTTTCGCTTCGTTTCGGTAAAGTTTCCGATGCACTGTAGGGATTAGTAATGCGCGGTCTCATCCATACCCCTCCTTCAGTCCTCCTATTTAAGCGATTGCGTAGGGTTCATTTCTCTCCTCCTTAGATTTATTCACTCTCCTCCTCCCTGTTTTGCGCCGCCTCAAACTACCAGCACCACGGATCAATAGATCATGGCTTGTGATATTGAAGATGATGATTAACAACAACAACTACACACTTAGTACAATGATATCTCCTCTCAAACGTAACTAAAATAGATCTTAGTTTTTCTACAATTCATTATGAATTTCTTCTTTTATTAATTAACATAAATCGTTTCTTGTTTCTTTCTTTTTTCAAGTAACACTGTCACGAGTTCTGTAGCAGTCATCAAATAAACAAGATACCTAGTATATTTCAAAATTTCCTTTTGCTGTAGCTATCATTTAATTTCCTTGTTCTATGGTTAACAGAATTTGTTGATGGATGATTTTATTTGATATGTCTGCAGATCCTTAATTGTAGCTAGATTTAGAAGCTTAGACAAAGATAAAAAGTTATTATGGATTTCAAAGCTTAATTAGATTTAAAGATACAAATATGTAGAAGACCTGGTAACTAAGGCAAGTACTATCCAATGCATGCTAGGAAAAATAATGCAAGGCACTTGAGGTTATTTCGTCCTTTATAACGTAGTTTGTCCCGATGGATACATGTTTAGAACTTGTGATGTATCTTGCGGCTTTGGTCCTGTTAATTGCGTAATTGTAGCACATAATTTTTTGTTTTTAGCATGTTTGGAACCATTAAAGAAGTCAGATGATTACCAAGCTAGCAGGGTCCATTTCCATGAAAACAAAAAGGTATTCCAGGAACTACTAGGAAGGATTTAAAGATCAAGAGTGACTGAGTGAACTTATAACTTTGGAGATACATTGTGGAATTCTTCTTTTTTCCTTTTGGTTATGTCTTTTTCTTCTTTGGTGAGTATGCGGTATGCGTGACCAGCGTTATGCACTGAAGTCAAAAGAAATAAGTGGAATCCTTCATGTCAATGGTCAAGATTTATACACTAAACCAACCCAAAGATATACCGCAAGAGAAAGTAAAATTACACCTGCACTGTCCAGTTGTTTCTGTTAATGATAGCAGACTTATCTCTACAACAAAAAATCTTTAAGTTAGTCAACAGACCGAGTATCTGGGAAGAATCCTAAGGCTATGTATACGCTCTTGTTAGTCAGAGTTTTGAATTTTTTGAAGTCTTTAAACTGTTAGAGTCTCAGAATAATATTTGTAATCACGTTGCAAGATTCTTCATGTATAAATAACACTATGATCTCCACACAAAGATTGTAGAAGATATTCTACCTCAAACTCGTGTTTAAACTTGGTATCAGCCTACGATCCAAGCATATTTCCATTTCAAAACAACACCACAAAAACAAAAAACCAAAAAAAAATATCAATGGCAACTGATACCAACAACCTCAGAAATATCCAGATTCACCGTCTTGTTACCTTGAAACTCACAAAAACTAATTACTCCCTCTGGAAAACACAGTTTAAGCCTATCCTCAATGGATATTATGGACTTACTGGTTTCATAGATGGAACTCAATAAAAACTGCAAGAACCCTACCAGATTCAGAAGACATAAATCCTCTTTTTACAGACTATGAGGCACAAGACTCACTGCTTGTAGGATGGCTCAATTCCACTCTAACACCAGAGTTTCTTGGTCATGTCATAGGTTTAGCACTTTTGTCTCATGCACATATGCATGTCTCCTTCTGGTCTGATGCATTTACTACAACTTGTTATTTAATTAATAGGCTTCCAAAATCTTCCTCAGAGCCAAAAACTCCACTAGAACTTCTATTTAACAAAGAGCCAGACTACACTTTCTTAAAATTCTTTGGGTATCTAGCTTATCCATGTATAAGACCGTACAATTCCAACAAACTCGAACCTAGGTCTTTACCTTGTGTGTTTATAGGCTACAGTCATGCGCATAAAGACTATCTTTGTCTCCATCGAAATTATGGTAGAGTTTATATCTCACGGCATGTGAGATTTGAAGAACACTCACTCCCATTCCAGCCAAAGTAGCAGCAAGTACCAATGCCATATCCAGGTAACGTTCCATCTGATACTGGTATTTTGTTATCACCTCCTTTAGAAGTAGAAGCATTCAATTTACTCAAAACAATGCCGCTGCTCAGTCACCAATACAATCTATATCAGATGGTCCAACTGATACTATGGCTTAACCTGTGCATTCTGAGGCATCACCAGTTCGACATATTCACTATCAGTCTGCTTCACAAGACGATACAACTGCCTCATCTACATCAAGTGCTACTCAACAAGTTCAGTCAGATGCGCAGTCCACTCAAAGTGAACTTGTTTCTCATCCTATTGTTACAAGGGAAAAGTCTGTCATAACCAAACCAATACGTGTCGTGTTTGACCGCAACAAAACATCCCCTGCCAGAAAGAGATTTTATGAAGCCAACGTGTTACTCAGAGGCTTGCAAGAATCCGAAATGGAGAACAACAATGGGTGTTCAGATTAATTCACTCATTCTAAATGACACTTACTCGTTGGTGAAATATGAAGATGGGATGAATGTTGTTGGCTCAAAATGGGTATTTAGGGTGAAACAAAATCCAGATGGTAGCATAGAGCGTTACAAAGCAAGATTGGTTGCGAAGGGCTTCAACCAACAGGAAGGCATGCATAGACTATGGGGAGACCTTCAGTCCTGTGATCAAGCCATGCACCATTCGATTAGTATTATCACCTGCAGTAATGAATCAATGGAAGATTAAACAGTTGGATGTCGAAAATGCATCCTTGCATGGCCAACTAGAAGAAGACGTATACACGAATCAACCAGCTGGGTATGTCGATCATATCTATCCTAACCATGTTTGCAAGCTCTATAAGTATCTATATGGCCTAAAACAAGCACCGCGTGCGTGGTTTTATAGACTTAGCACCTTTTTTCTAAAGATTGGTTTTAAAGGTTCTCTTTTTGTGCTCAAAACAGCTACTTCAGTCACGTATGTTCTTGTGTATGTAGATGACATAATCGTCACTGGCTTGGATTCAGAATGTATTACACAACTTATTGCAAGTCTTGGTTCTGAGTTTGTAATAAAAGACATGGGGAATTTGTCTTTTTTCTTGGGAATAGAAGTTCTACGACAGGGCCGTGATTTTGTTGTTACTCAAAGAAAGTATGTGACAGATTTGCTCAGGCGCACCAAGATGGATGGTGTTAATCCTGTCTGCACACCTTTGGAAACAAATGTAAAGATTCAAAAGGAGGTACCGAAAGATTCTCGTATGCAACTCTTTATCGCAGTGTGGTAGGAGAATTGCAAAGATTTGCATTTAACACGGCCCGACATTTCAAAGGCGCTTAATAATGTTTGTCAATACATGCATGATCCATTTACTGAGCATTAGGAAATGGTTAAAAGAATACTTCGCTACCTAAAAAGTACAGCGGATTATGGTCTTCATATCTATGCTACAAAGGAGTTTTCACTTCATGCCTACTCTGATGCAGATTGGGCTGGCAGTTTAGATGATCGAAGAAGCACTAGTGGCTAGTGCATTTATTTTGGGGGAAATTTAATATCTTGGAGTGCGCTAAAGAAGAAAACTGTTTGAAAGTCAAGTACAGAGGCAGAAATATCGAGGAGTAGCGATTGCAACATCTGAAATCATTTGGATTCAGTCCTTACGATAGGAATTTGGTATGAATTCTACTACTCCAATCCTATGATGTGATAATCTGGGAGCAACATATCTCGCTACGAATCCAGTGTCTTATGCTAGAACGAAGAACATCGAGATAGATTATCATTTTTTCAGAGAACATGTTGCTAATAAGTTGCTCAATGTCAGGTTCATCAGTTCAAGAGATCAGTTGGCGGATATATTTACAAAGGGGCTCTCTGCACCACGGTTTCAAATTATACGTTCCAAGTTGCACATTCGCCAGCTCTGGTACATCTTGAGGGGAGAGGTTAACGATAGCAGCCTTATCTCTACAACAAAGTCTCATTGAGTTAGTCAGCAGACCGAGTATCTGGGAAGAATCCTAAGGCTATGTATACACAATCTTGTTAGTTAGAGTTTTGAATTTGTTAAAGTCTTTAAACTGTTAGAGTCTTTAACAATATTTGTAACTGTGTTGTAGTATTCTTCAAGTATAAATAACACTCGGATCTCCACACAAAGACAGTGGAAGATATTCTACCTAAACTCGTGCTTAAACTATATCAATCCATCGATTATGATTCCATCTAGCTTGGGCTAGGTGTGGCTGGCATGATTTGCCATTGGCACGGAGGTGCGGCTAGCAAGGTTAGCATGCTTTGGCGCATTTGGTGTGGCTGGCATGATTTGCCATTGGCATAGAGGTGCGGCTAGCTTGGGCTAGGTGTGGCTGGAATGATTTGCCATTGGCACGAAGGTGCGGCTAGCATGGTTGGCATGCTTTGGCGCGTTTGGTGTGACTAGCATAGTTAGGGCCTAGGCAAAGTGCGTTTGGCATGGCGCGGCTAGCTTGGGCTAGGTGTGGCTGGCATGATTTGCCATTGGCACGGAGGGGAATTAGGGTTTTGTTCGTTGTAACCCTAATTTAAAAAAATACCCCCTATTAATTACTGAGTATCTGCATTAAATGTTCTAATAAATGTGTCATTGGTGACATTAGGTTATTTTGGGTTTTACAATTTTACCCTTTGTTTAAAATCCACCATCAACAGTATCTTAACTGAATGCAAGTAGAAAGAGTGATATCAGCTTCAAATGGCTCAATGGAAGGTTAGGAACTGAATATGCAATATGCTTAAGAGAGAACATCAAGGATCCGTATCTATTTTTAGAGTTTTATTAGCTTATGGATGTCTTAGTTATCTTAGACAACAAGTTTAGGGTTCTGGTAGGTTATTTTTATGTTCAAGGAGTTATCTATATAAAGAGCTCCATGGGCTACGGCTTAGGTAGTTCTTTTTGATCAATTTTAATATGACTTTAATGTCTTTTATGAGTTTCTACCCTAGAACTCAGATTTATTGAAGTTCCGCCCGAATATACCCGTATTCTACCTATTCTAAGATTTTCTTTACATTATTAAAGGAAGTAATATATTATATTTAAATGAATTTTCCATCTTTTTCCCACTTCCATATCCTTGTGTCTTCCTCCCCTGAAACTGTAACGGACTCCAAAACAGTATATATACATTATGGTTACGTTGTTGGTCCAGCATGGATTGTGAAATCTGACCCTGATAAAATGCAAGAAACTCGTAAAGAAAGTACAGTTAGACTTGTTCTCCACGTACACCAATATTTTGATTACGATTCTGTCCACCGGTGCATGAAGTCTTCGGCCATCTAACGTAGGAACTCGCTTGAACGCTGCAACTATAATCTACCATGACATACTCCTTGGTCATCGTATCATACTTAATAAAAACATTTATTTACTCGAGTGATATTGGTTTGTGATTTTGGGAAAATAGAAAGTGCTTGAGATTTATTTTCAATTTTCTTCTTCCACGAGCCGAAGGTTAGAAAATGAGTCAGGTAATGCTTTGATCCCAGTACATTTCAGAATAATGGACCCTGTTAAAATTCGGTAAAAAAGTAAAATTACACTTGCTACTCCACGTACAACAAATCTTTTGATTGGGATCCCATCCATCTTTTTCGGGTGTATGGTGTATAGTCTATTAAATGATCCCATAACTAGGATCAATGTCTACCACCACTTTGTTTAGTAATGGGCCGGGTTAAAGAAAATGAGACCCGCATCCATCCCCTCCTATAGTTCTCCTATTTAAGCGATTGCGAGTAGGGTTCATTTCTCTCCTCCTCGGATAGATTCATTCTTGCAGCCTCTCACAATCTTCCTCCCTGTTTTGTGCTGTCTCCAAAGCAACCTCCAGAGATCAATTGATCATGGCATCTGATGTTAATGATGATCATCAGCAACTACATAATCATCATAATGATATCTCCTCTCAAAAGTAATCAATAGATCTTACTTCTTCTACCTTTTAATATTTATTGTAATTTCAAGAATAAATATAAATCGATTCTTGTTTGTTTCTGTTTTCAGGAGATTTATTCAGGGTGAATATAGGCAGTGAATGGATCTAAAAGCAACTTCTAGTTCCCTGCTGCTGCCACCTAACCGAGGAGGCTGTGGAATTTAGAGCAACATAAAAAATTATTGTGGATTAAAAAACACATGTCATGGATTTAGCGCTGAGAAAAAAGAAGAGGTTGAGACTTTGTCGCAAGAACACAACGGCCATGAGGTATCAAATTTTGTCAGTACTGGTGAGTTTCATTAGGTAGAATACATGTTTGCATTTATAATATCATTGATAAAAGGTCTAGTCACTTTTCGAGTGGTATGCTTAGTATTTGATATCCCTTGTCTTAAGTCTTACACTTTCTAACGAATGACGAATCATCGAATTCGAAAATCCATATTATATTTCTAATAGTGTGACCGAGCTATGTTTATTATAGTACGTTATTTATGTTACTTTGATGAGTGGACTGCATAAAGCAAATATCGATTTCGTCTAGAAGAGTCATCTGTTCATATTGCTATGAAATCACAACTAGTACTATTCGTCCTTCCTGAGCTCCCACTAATGATGTCTTGGTCAGCTTTTCGGCAGCGGCGACCCTAAAAATGTGCCTAGAACTCTTGGTAGAGTTGATAGAGGGTGATAAAGCTGCTCCTAAGAACCTGGAAGACATTGATATTTCACCAGGACTGAATCCAAGGGGTTTAATCTGGGTTTAAATGAAGAACAAAATAATGGATGGTTTCATTTGATATATCTGTAGATCTCAATAGTAGGAAAAAACCTTTCATGATCTAGACTTTTAAATTTAGAGCAAAAAACATGTTGCAGATTTGATTCTGTAAATTGCTGAATTTTAACAGATAATTAATTCTTTGTTTGTAGCATGTTGTTCAGCATAAAGGAAGTCAGATTGTCACCAAACTTGCAGGGTTAATCTCCATGAAAACATGCGATTTGAAGGGTCTTGTAGGAAGGATTTGAAGCTCAAGAGTGGTCGAGAGAAGCTTATAACTTTTGAGATACTTTGTAGAGCTCTTCTTTTATCTTTTCGCTGTGTCTTTTCTTCCTTAGTGTGTGTGTGCGTGTCCCAGTATTATGTTCCAAGTTCAACATCCATATTGTCCAAGTTAAAAGATCTGAACCAACAGCTGGAATGTTAGTTGATACTAATTTTTTTGTCTTATAAATAGGCAAAAGATCTGAACCAACAGCTGGAATGTTAGTTGATACTAATACTGATCTTCAAACTCTCTCCCTTGGATACCATCTTCCTGGCTAGTCACACCTTCATTTGCTGGTGGTTGAGATGGCTCTGCACTGGTCTCTCCGAATTTGGCCAAAGGGCTCATCACTATGGTAATTTTGAAGCTTCTAGACCACATCTTGATAAAGTTGTGGAACTTGATTGTGGAAAGGAAGCTTATATTTACCATGTTGATATCTTCGTGTAATAGTAATTCGGTCCATTTTACTCTCTAAATCGTTGAATTGGACCCCCTCCGATGCACTGTAGTATTACCAATACATCAAGAGACAAGCGAGCGGTAAAAACAAAAATGATAAAGCCGGAGAGTAAGATACAATAATGGGCCGGGTTAAAGAAAATGAGATCCGCATCCCCTCCTTCAATCCTCCTATTTAACCGATTGCATTTAGGGCTCATTTCTCATTTCTCTCTTTCTTTAGATTCCATTCTTACCGCCTCTCACCTTCTTCCTCTCTATTTTGCGCCGCCTCTGAAACAACTAACACAACCACCATAGCATCAGATCTTTAGATCATGGCCTCAGATGTTAATAATCATCAATAACAACTCTATACTCAGATAATAATATCTCCTCTCAAACGTAATTAATATAGATAAATCTTATTTTTTCTACTTTTTAATTTTGTTGTATGAATTAACATAGATCGTTTCTTGTTTTTCTTTTTCAAGGAGATCGATCTTTGGCAAAAGCGGCTTCTCGTTTTCCCTTATTCTCATCTGAATTCGGATCACGAGCGACCTCTTGTTTGTTTCACAGTAAGTTCTATTTCCTTGTTCCTTTTGATCCATTAGATGTACTCCCTTCTTTGTTTAACAGAACATAATTTCTAGATGGATGCTTTCATTTGATACGCATATAGATCCTCAATTGTAGGATAAATCTTTCATGAGCTAGACTTTAAAAATTTAGAGCGAAATAAAAATATTGTCGATTTAAATGACTTCATCTAATTCATATTTGACAATTGCAGGCAACTGGAATTAAAGCTGAAAGAAAAAGACATGAATCAAAAACAAAAATGGGGAATCAAGTTTGTCACTAGTGGTGACTGTTGAGTTTTATATGTTGAGATTATTAGTCCCACATGGTTGGGTTATTTAAGATTATGCGGTTTATAATCTATTAGGGCCTCTCCACTCATTGCCAATTGGTTTTGAGTTGGATGCCCGTATTCTAACATGGTATCAGAGCAGGCTATTTGCGACGAGTCATTTGGCCGCGCCTTTACTCCGCGTCACCCGATCTAACTATCCACGTGTTAGACCCAACGAGGCTACACGTGAGGGGGCGTGTTGAGATTATTAGTCCCACATGGTTGGGTTATTTAAGATCATGCGGTTTATAATCTATTAGGGCCTCTCCACTCATTGCCAATTGGTTTTGAGTTGGATGCCCGTATTCTAACATTATATTCATATTCAAGTTTCAAAATTTAGAGCCAACAGTTCTAAGAATCTGATAGAACTGTTATGAGCTTTTTAAGTAATCAGTAAGCAATCGAGAGATAGATTGGGTAGACTCTATTTGTAATATATGATGCTACAAAACATTTTTCATTTTCTATATTTGTCAAGAACAACCCTGTAATTCTTGGTAGAGCTGCAATCCAAGCTGTCTATTATGTATGTGGAGTTGTTCAATGGCTTATGTGATGGGTTTATATAATTTTCTTCCAACTTGTTCAATATTGAATTCATGATTTTGATACCTACTGATTTCCATTGACTCACAATTGAATTGACCTTCAAATACAGCTTGTGACCGTAATAGTCTGTTTGTGTTGTTACCCAATTAGAACCACCCGGTAAGTCAGCAAAATGTGAACTTTAAAAATTCCGTCTACTAGTTCTCCGCAATGTTGAAACGAGTGAATCTATTTTGAGTATTGGAAATCCTCTAAAGGTTTAAGATTTCTACTCAAGATGTGTGGTTAATGTTGGTGACCATGGTGGAGTAAAGATTAATATGATGTTCTTACCTCAACGGTGGAAAAAACGAACATAAAACTTAGGAAAATATCGAAATCCTTGAAACCGATTGCATTCTTCAAGAGAAATAGGTACTCATTGAAAGCAAAACTACCTGCAAACTTGAACAATTTCAAGATTTTAAGCAGAATTTGAAAGGTACGTTTTAGGAGCATACCTGCACGGATATCAATTGCTTTAAGTGGGGATTGTCAAATTCAAGTTCAATCTCTCTAAGTCGATCGGAAACACATAAATTTAGCGAGGGGTCAACATAAGAAAAGCTAAGAGTATGTACCAGTGGGGCGAAAATAAGAAAAAACACAAGACAAGACTAAGTTTTACTAGCTTAGAGATTCGAAAAACTAAGCAATGGGCCGGGTTAAAGAAAATGAGACCCGCATCCCCTCCTTGGATCCTCTTATTTAAGCGATTGCGTTTAGGGTTCATTTCTCTCCTCTCCTTCTTTTTTTTTTCTCTCCTCTCCTTCTTAGATTGATCCTTGCGGCCTCTCACCCTCTTCGTCTCTGTTCTTGGCCGCCTCAAACAACCACCACCACAGATCAATAGATCATGGCTTGTGATGTTTTTGATGATCATCAACGACAATATTTTCATACTTAGCATAATGATATCTCCTCTCAAATGTATCATTTTGTATCTTACTTTTTCTATATTTCATTTTTATTATTTCTGTTATCAATTAACATTAATTGTTTGTTGTTTCTTTGTTTTGTTCAAGGTGATTGATTACGGCATACCCAGCTCGTTAATGGATCTATAAGCAACTTGTCGGATTTATGCGTGGGTCATCTCTCCCTTGTATGTTTAATTTCCCTGTTTCTTTTGACCTTTCTTTACTAACTTTTTCATTCCCCTAGTTGTCTGTAGTCATGGTTTAACCTGACACAAACCATTAGATTTACTGTCTTCAATGCTTAACTTAACTTAGTTTTTAGATGCATGATTCCATTTGATACGTATGTCCTAGATCTATTGTCTCTGATTTATGAGCATGATTCCATGATCTACTGTCTTAAATTGGAGGATATAGCTTTTTTGAGAAAGACTTGGAAATCTAGAGGAGAATAATGTTATAGTGTTGATTTAAAATATATGTCCTGATTTCATATTTGTCAAATGCAGGGGGCTCGGAAAGACCTAAATGACAATTTTCTTCTCTATCGCTCTATTCCTTCTCGCCATCTCAGTAAATTCAGGTAATATGGCTGTAATTCTCCGTGCATGTTCTTCATATACAGAAAAATATCAACCGTTTCATGTTAATCTCTTTGATTGTTAACGATTAATTACCTTACCAAGCGATCTATCAACCTTGCGTAATCGCCTATAGACCAAAACCTGCCACAAAGGACAATGTCAATACCAACATTCAACGTGCTTGAATTTCCGTGCTATCGGCGACGGTGTTCACGATGACACTCGGGTTAGTACTCCATCATCAACTAATCGAAAATTCATTTTTAATTTTGGCAATAAGTTGAATTTTCATGAGTTAGTTTAGTTGAAGTCTTCAATTGGAGGATATAGCTTTTATGAGAAAGACTTGGAAATCTAGAGGAGAATAATGTTATAGTGTTGATTTAAAATAGATGTCCTGATTTCATATTTGTCAGACTTGGTCGGAAAAACACAAAGGCTGTGAGGTATCAAACTTTGTCAGTAGTTATGAGTATCGTACCCATATGACTATTTAAGAATCATGTAGAACTGTTTGAATATGGTAGATATTAGATGGGTGGCCAATTCTGGAATAAAATGCATGGCGACATGAGTTTATATGCTAGCAAACAGTGTTTCGATTATTGTGGGAGAAAGTGGTCATAGGATACAAACTTGAGAATTTTGGAATTTTATTTTAAGTCTAATGTAGCTGATGCATGATAACGAACATATTCTATAAATGAAGGATGATGCATAAAATCAATTGAGATACATGTTTTCATTGACAATATCATTGACTTTAATATGGTTTGATGAATTTGTACTGCTTACATTTGATAAAGCTCTTGTGACTTTTCTGGTGTTATGTTTTGTATTTCATATCTTTCAAATCCTACAAATTTTGTTCATTTGTTTTAGGTCTTGCAGTTTCTACCAAAATATCAAATACGAAATTTTATACTATCTTTTCTATGAATATGACCTTACAAAAAGACCAAGTAGAAAATCAAGCAACCATTTGTTATCGATTTATGCCTAGTTTTAGAAACTTCCATAATGATGAAGTGCAAACTTTATTTGGACGCTATAGAGATATCATCACATCTGGATATAGGGGTTCTCTCTAAATTTATTTAGATTTAAAGATATGAAGCTGTAGAAGACTCAACATTAACCGCATGTACTTATCCTATTATGATAAGAAAAGTAATTCAACAGACTTGAGATTACTTGGTCCTTTATAACCGACGAATACGTGTTTAGTATTTTTGATGTATCTTGCAGGCTATGTTGTCAAAGGCGCCAAAGTGGCCTTATTCTGAACTTGGGCTCCACGCAGTGGGCTAGGAGATGCCACTTTAAAAGAATGATTTAAAGGGTTGTCGAGTAGTGATTTAAAACTAAAAAAGAGCGATTCTTTCGCCTTCATGACAGGCATGAGAGGCTACTAGTGATTGACAGATTAGTAATGAGAGATGAAAAAAAGAGTATGAAATGAGGATAATTTGAATATTGAGCTTATTCATTGTTAACCTGCTGTTGATGGTGGATTTTAGACAAGGGGTAAAATCGTAAAACCCCATGACCTAGTGTTACCCGCAACACATTAACTAGGAGCATTTAACTCGGTGTAAATAATTAATAGGGGTATTTTTTTCAAATACCGTGTTAGGTTTTCAACACGTAACCCTAATTCCAAAACCAAGCCGCACCCTCGCGCACCATGGCATCAATGCCAAACCAAGCCGCATACTGCGCACCATGGCTACAATGCCAAACCAATCCGCATAATGCGCACCATGGCAACAATGCCAAACCAAGCCGCATACTGCGCACCATGGCAACAATGCCAAACCAAGCCGCATACTGCGCACCTTGGCAACAATGCCAAACCAAGCCGCATATCACGCACCATGGCAACAATGCCAAACCAAGCCGCATACTGCGCACCATGGCAACAATGCCAAATCAGGCCGCACCCTGCGCACCATGGCAACAATGCCAAACCAAGCCGCATACTGCGCACCATGGCAACAATGCCAAACAAAGCCGCAAACTGCGCACCATGGCAACAATGCCAAACCAAGCCGCACCCTGCGCACCATGGCAACAACGCCAAATTCCAAGCCGCTATGCCTTTGGCCCACGCCCAACATAGCGCCCTAGGTTTGCAAGACTTGCAATTAGGTCAACATGGCCGCACGTGCCATTGGCACATGCCAACACGTGCCGCAAGCCATATTTCTAAGCCACTATGCCTTGGTCCCACGCCAAACATAGCGCCCTAGGTTTGCAAGACTTGCAACTAGGTCAACATGGCCGCACGTGCCATTGACACATGCCAACACGTGCCGCAAGCCATATTTCTAAGCCGCTATGCCTTTGGCCCACGCCAAACATAGCGTCCTAAGCTTGCAAGACTTGCAACTAGGTCAACATGGCCGCACGTGCCATTGGCACATGCCAACACGTGTCGCAAGCCATATTTCCAAGCCGCTATGCCTTTGGCCCACGCCCAACATAGCGCCCTAGGTTTGCAAGACTTGCAACTAGGTCAACATGGCCGCACGTGCCATTGGCACATGCCAACACGTGTCGCAAGCCATATTTCTAAGCCGCTATGCCTTGGGCCCACGCCAAACATAGCGCCCTAGGTTTGCAAGACTTGCAACTAGGTCAACATGGACGCACGTGCCATTGGCACATGCCAACACGTGCCACAAGCCATATTTCTAAGCCGCTATGCCTTTGGCCCACGCCAAACATAGCGCCCTAAGCTTGCAAGACTTGCAACTAGGTCAACATGGCCGCACGTGCCATTGGCACATGCCAACACGTGTCGCAAGCCTTATTTCCAAGCCGCTATGCCTTTGGCCCACGCCAACATAGCGCCCTAGGTTTGCAAGACTTGCAACTAGGTCATCATGGCCGCACGTGCAATTGGCACATGCCAACACGTGCCGCAAGCCATATTTCTAAGCCGCTATGCCTTTGGCCCACGCCAAACATAGCGCCCTAGGTTTGAAAGACTTGCAACTAGGTCAACATGACCGCACGTGCCATTGGCACATGCCAACGCGTGTCGCAAGCCATATTTCCAAGCCGCTATGCCTTTGGCCCACGCCCAACATAGCGCCCTAGATTTGCAAGACTTGCAACTAGGTCAACATGGACGCACAAGCCATTGGCACATGCCAACACGTGTCGCAAGCCATATTTCCAAGCCGCTATGCCTTTGGCCCATGCCCAACATAGCGCCCTAGGTTTGCAAGACTTGCAACTAGGTCAACATGGCCGCACATGCCATTGGCACATGCCAACACGTGTCGCAAGCCATATTTCCAAGCCGCTATGCCTTTGGCCCACGCCAACATAGCGCCCTAGGTTTGCAAGACTTGCAACTAGGTCAACATGGCCGCACGTGCCATTGGCACATGCCAACACGTGCCGCAAGCCATATTTCTAAGTCGCTATGCCTTGGGCCCACGCCAAACATAGCGCCCTAGGTTTGCAAGACTTGCAACTAGGTCAACATGGCCGCACATGCCATTGGCACATGCCAACACGTGCCGCAAGCCATATTTCTAAGCCGCTATGCCTTTGGCCCACGCCAAACATAGCGCCCTAAGTTTGCAAGACTTGCAACTAGGTCAACATGGTCGCACGTGCCATCGGCACATGCCAAACACACACGCTGGTAGCCTAACTTGCAAACCGTGCAACCTACCACCAAGGCATTCCGCACATGCCATTGGCACATGCCAAACACACACGCTGGTAGCCTAACTTGCAAACCGTGCAACCTACCACCAAGGCATTCCGCACATGCCAAACACACACGCTCGGTAGCCTAACTTGCAAACCGTGCAACCTACCACCAAGGCATTCCGCACATGCCATTGGCACATGCCAAACACACACGCTGGTAACCTAACTTGCAAACCGTGCAACCTACCACCAAGGCATTCCGCACATGCCACACGCGCCACTAGCAGCGCCACTTGCACTCAAGATGCAACCAACACTCGAGACATCGACACAAAACGGGGATGCTTCTTTAGGGTTTTGGTTTGACGGTCACAAAGATGCGGCAGTACACTACGCTCACATTAAGAAAGCGTGAAAAGGAATAAAGCGGTCAAATAAAAGAGGAAATAATGGTGAAAAACGTTTTCGCCAGATTAAACCATGCGGTTATCACCTCCTCCCATTATTTCACCCTTTACTCTCTTCCTTCATGAGGCCAGGTACGTTTCAATCTCGACTTGTATAAATAGGTCTTACCTATTTCCACCGCACAACAAGTCTCGGTCCAGAGAAATATACTACACTTACACTCTCGTAAAGGTAACTTTGCAAGCTCTCCCAAAAGCTTCTATCTCTTGCAAGCTTCCTAAGCTTTCACTTGTCGATACAAGTCGAGATACTACTCTCCTCAACACCTTTCTTTGCTTCCTCCCCAAATCAACCCTTCTCCTCCACTTTGTGACCGAAGCAAAGTCCGGAACGGCCATTTTTTGGTTTAGGCCGGACTTGCATGCATCGATCTCTCGAATCTACAAAGTGCTCACATGCAGCACATTTGTTTAGGGTTTGAATCAATTTCTCACTCACCCACCAAAATTACCGAAATCAGCAGAAACGATTTTCACCCATAAAAAATTGGCGACCACAGCGGGAGGATTGATCCATCGGCTACAATATCAACTTCAACTCCTGATTTCGTTTTCCGAACGTCAAATCCCAACATGGTGGAACTCGGATCCTGAGCAGCCGCCGAGAACATCAACGCAGTAACGCATCCCCGATGTTGGCGTCTCCCCATAACATTGTTACTTCACCCAACGACAACACCAACATCGAATGCACTCCTTAAGTGTAACACCGCCTATCACTGTGGTCGAGCAGCCGCCTCCTCTAGCGTCTCGCACAACCCTCTAATCACGGCAACGAATATCTCTTCGGGTGTCACGCCCCAAATCACCAAGGTTAGGGCCGCCACCGCGACCCGAATGCTTCTTCCAAAGATGGCGCTCCGACAACTAAGGCTCCAATTACCCCGCCGACGGGACGAGAGACCGGAGGGACCAGAGGAAGTCGCCCTTACGTCACCATCGCCGATTTGATGGAACGACAGAGACGCCGCTGTGAGCCCAGGACATGACATGGTTTCAACACAAAAGGAGGTGCTCACCTTTCTCAAAACCCCGACAGAGCGACTACCCCGTGAGTCGCATCCTCCGTAGACGCCTAGAAGCATCTCCAACAACCCCGACGCCGGCACCCTACAGGGCACGCCTCCACGGATGAAGAAACTCGCACTAGAGTCCCGTTGGAGAGAAATCAACCACCAAATTTCGTCACGAGAGAAGTGATAGGTGTAGAATACACCTAATTTACTATCTAGTAGTTTATGCTTTCTTTGCTATTTTTCTTGTAAATTATGTATTTTACGTGTGTTTTTGAGCTATTAGATACTTTGGAGTCGCACGGAGGAAAAGAAGAAGAAATCACTCAATTTGAGCAAAAGGGTAAAATTGTCATTTCACGAAGGAGGGAATACTATATGGAGCCCAGCCAAGGTTAAGGGGAGGTCAAAGAGGTGTCCCTTATCCAAAAGAAGGGAGTGAAAATAGCACATTTTGGGTGTACTAATGGTGGGTGTCTGAATCCACCCACACCCTAAACCCGTAACCCATACCCGGATCCATACCCGCCCCATTTAACCTAAACCTAAAATCGAGAAAGGGTTCTTTCTCTTATCAATCATTCTCCAACTGAAATGAAGAAGACCCTAGGCTGCTGCTGCTCTGCCCGATTTGAGATTCGAGATGTTGATATTGATCTCAGTAGATCGATTGAGAGAGATAAGGGTTCGATGCAAATGGGTGATGAATTGAGAGAACAGATCGATTGGAAGAAAGAAGTCTCGGGAGAAGCGTAATGATGGGTTCGGTTAGGTGAAGCTCGGGGAAGAATGGGATCTCGTTGCCGTTTGAATTGAGGATGAACGATTAACTGGGAAAGTTCAAGAGTAACACAGGTGCAATTTAAACTCGGGATGTGAGATCGGGCGCCGTTGATTGTCAAGATGAAGAGATCGAGAGTAAGTCACGACGAGATGGGTTCTCGTGAAGAAATGAGGATGAATTTCAAGACTCGTGAGATGGGATTGTGGATCGATTTACAGTGCTAAGGAAAAAGATGATGTTGTTGAGTCGTTGGATCATTGGTGTATGAAATGAATGCAAGTACAAGGTGGTTTGAGCCGAGAGTTGGTCGAGAGAGCAAGCTTGAGCAGATGTTGGTGCTAGACAGATAAGAGATGGGAGTAATTGCAGGGAGGATAGATGTATGTCTAAGATACAGGGAAGAGCAGGTAGTGTTGGGTTGCAGCTGGACTGAACTGATTGAATTCAGAAATTGGTTGTGTGGATTTGAGTTGGTATGCCTGATGGTGTTGAGTTCTGGAGGATGGTGGAGCCATGGAATAATGGCATGGCAAGGTTATTGGTGGTTCAACTACAGATTGCAGGAGCAAACAGCTTTTGGGGTTGAGTTGCAATGGGATAAATTGCATATGTATGTGGAGTTGAACTCGTGCGCTTGCACAGAGATGGCAGAGGCAATGGTTTGAGCCATAGTTGATGCTGTCACTTAATGGCTTAAGTGTAGTTGGAGGAGGAGGAGCCGCAGCAAGGGAAGCAAAGAGCTCAAAGTTATGTTGAGTCAAGTGGTTGCCTCGAGATATAATTGCAGAGTGGGAACTGCAGGGTATGATGCTTTTGGCTGCAAGCTGAGGCTAATTTGTTGAACAAGTGGTGGTTGTGACTGGTGTTAAAAGTGAAAGATAGGGCAGGTTGCAATGGGGCTGTGTCTGTGCTGGTGCAACTGTGGTTAGTTTGCAATGGCTGGGCATGTGTGTATGCACAGAATGGAGATCATGGAGCTGAGATGCAGGTTACCTGATGCACTGCTATGATTCTCGATGAGCCGAGATTTGAGCCGGTGGTTGCTAAGAAGAACTTGATGCAGATGGTGGTGTTTTTGTTAGCAAGTGATGCTATGGATTCTCTGTGGTTTGGCAGTTCATATGATGGTGTCAACTCGGTGCAGCTTGACTTGAGTTGAGTTGCAAGACATGGCCATCATGGTCGGGATTGAAAGTTCAAGTGGTGCAAAGCAAAAAGCCATCTTGGTCGTGCTATTTATGGCCTGTAAATGGTTAGGTCGAATGACTCACCTGAGCCGCATCCGACTCAGTCTAACTTAGCTACTGACTCATCCGACTCTGGCCGATTTGACCCGAGTTGACTCAAATTGACTCTCTTTTCCTTTGACCCTGTTGACTAACAGTTGACTGACGGTTTGACCACGTTGACCGTTAGTCCTAACGGTGGACTGACGGAATATTCCGTCAAAGATTCCAGTGACCGGCAGTGAATTTCCAGGTGGCCGGCGGCGACTATTCCGGCCGGATTCCGGCCACAATCCCAGTTTTCCGGCGAGCCAAAAATTCCAGACTTTCTATGGACTTCTCTCATGGGTGTGAAGACTTGGGCTAGGAATTGGATGGAGAATTGGACTCAAATTTGGAAAGAGAAGGTGGAAGAGTTGAGAAAAGCTTGGAATTGGAAATTGAATTGCAAAAGGAAAAGGATTCTATTCCTTAGAAGATTTGGAGAATGTTGAAGCCTATAAATAGAGAAGTTTTCTACAACTTCTACACACCCTCTACACACACATCACTTGTGTTTTTGCTTGCTTTTCTAAGATTTTTCTTTTTAATTACTTGTGTGAATTTGAAAATTCTTCTTTTAATAATTATTATTTGTGTGAATTTCAAAAACATGAGTAGCTAAATTTCTTATTGATTGAGGATGAATTCCTAGTTCTTAACATATGATTTGAGTTTTTGTTTTCAATTCTATCTTGAGATTTTTCACATGATTATCGATTGTTTTTACTAATAGAGTGATCTTAAAGACATTCATGATTGATTGATAGATTGTTTGGAGTGCACGCTAAATTAATTTGTTAATTGATCTATATCTAGTATAAGTTAGGGAATACGTAATCGTTCTCGACACTTTACACAAGTAGAAAACACGAGACCTTGCGAGGGATTCCGTGGAGCAATTGTGTGTAGAAACAACGCTAGAAAGTGGACCAAGCGAACCGAGTTTAACTACTAGTACTAAACCTAAATTCATAAATCTTAATGCATTCGGGAATTACATCTTGTGCGGACCTCAAGGTGGTTCTTTTGAATAGAATCTGATAACTAAGCGGACCCGTTACTCGGAAATCGTGGATTTTGGGGCTAGCTAAGCGGACCCGCTATCCTACTAAGTTGGTGATAATCAGACTAATAACAAGTAGAAAAGAACATAACTTTAATCATTGTTTCGTAACGGGAAGGATTCCTTGATATTCTCTCTCTTATTGCTTTCATCTTTCAACTTTCGATTTTAATTGCTTTGTTTATTTTTATTTTGCTTTTACACCCCCTTTCGTGACAACTTTTACAACTAAGATCACTTGCTCTCGTGGGAACGAACTTGACTTCCATTATATTATTTTTAATTGAGTGGAAATATTGAATTAATTTGATTGCACCTACGACACGCATCAAATTTTTGGCACCGCTGCCTTAGGAGCAACGGGCGATTTTTAGTTGTTTTTATTTTTCTTTTTGCTTTATTCTTGCTTTGTTAGATTCTTTACCGTATCTAACTTAGTTTGTGAGAATCTTGTTTCAGGTGTTATATCTTTGGTGAATGCTAAAAGGGGGTAGACCGAGTCCAATACGTCTTCGATCCCAAGACTCAACTAAAGGATTTCATTCGTGCGATTAACACTCCACTTTCTCCTTCTTCATCAAGTGATTCTGACAAAGAGGAAGAAACAATGGCTGATCGTACACTAAAGGACCTAGCTTCTCACAAGCTTGATACACAACAATGGTGTATCCAAACTAACTCAACCTTCGAAATCAAGCCGGGGTTGATTAGAGAGTTACCAAAGTTCCATGGCATGGTGAATGAGGACCCAAATAAACATCTTATGGACTTCTATGCCATAGTTATGGCTATGCTTCCACCGGAGACTAATGCGGATGGAGCATTGTTGAAAGCTTTCCCGTTTTCTTTGGCGGGTAATGCTAAGGAATGGTTATATTATTTGCCTTCTTAAGTATCACAACATGGAATGGGATGAAGAAACTTTTCCTCGAGAGATATTTTCCCGCATCTAAAGCTACTCAAATTCGCAAGGAGATTTGTGGATTGAAACAACAAGTGGGAGAATCATTGTATGAATGTTGGGAGCGATACAAGAGGTTGGTGGCAAGCTGTCCACACCATCAATTTAGTGACGTTATGATACTTCAATACTTCTATGAAGCTCTCCACTCAAGTGATAGGTCTCTTCTTGACGCCGCGGTGGTGGTGCACTAATGAACAAGACTTTGACCGAAGCTAGAGAGTTGATTGAAAGTATGGCGGCAAACTCGCAACAATTTTACACAAGGGATGAACCAATGGTTAGGCGAGTGCATGAAGTTAGTGATTCTTCATCACATTTTGATCAAAGGATGAGTAACATGGAGACAATGATTCAGAGGATGGCCGCGGTAATTATTCCGGATGGTGAGACCGAACAAGTGAATGCTTTATATCCAAATCAAAGGCCAAGGTACGATCCATACTCCAATACCTATAATCCCGGTGGAGGGATCATCCTAATTTTAGTTATGCAAACAAGCAAGCGGCGGTTTCTAATCCATATGAGCAACAAGGTGGTTTTCAACAATCACGTTTCCAACCTCAACAACAATTTCAACCACAACAAGTCAAGGAGCGTGATTCTTTGAATGATGACAAGCTCAATGCGTTAATGCAAGGTTTGCAAGGTCTTACTTCTATGTTCCAACAAAGCCAACAAAGCCAACAAAAGACCGATTCGGCCATCCAGGACTTACAAACTCAAATGGGACAATTGGCGACCGATGTGAATCTATTAAAATCTCAAGCATCCACAAAACTTCCTTCACAACCATTTGTGAATCCAAGAGAGAATGTTAATGCGGTGACTTTAAGAAGTGGAAGACAAGTGGATGATCCAAGTCATCATGAAGAAGCTATTGAAGAGGTAGTCAAAGATAAGGAGGAAACCTCACCAAAGGAGAATTCCACACCAAACGATCAATCCAAGGAACCGGTTTCTACTTTCACTACTCCACCTCCTTTTCCTAGTCGTTTTGCTAAATCCAAGAAAGAAGTTCTAGACAAGGCACTTATGGATATCTTCAAGAAGATTGAAATCAACATCCCATTCATTGAGGCTATCAAGACAATTCCAAGGTATGCCAAGTTCATGAAGGAATTATGCATCAAGAAGGATAGGTTGCTTGATAATGAAATTACTAAAGTTGGAGAGAGTGCGTCGGCTATGCTATTGAAGAAGATGCCTACAAAGTGCACGGATCCCGGTGGTTTCATTATGCCAATTACTATTGGTAAGCAAAGGTTTGAACATGCTTTACTTGACTTGGGGCTTCCATTAGTGTGATGTCGGCCAAATATATGACTCCTTGAATCTTGGACCTTTGAAAGAGACGAGTTATTATCCAATTGGCAAACAAGTCTAACATATATCCTAAGGGGCTTATAGAAGACGTGCTAGTGCAAGTAAATGAGCTTATTTTTCCGGTGGATTTCTTTGTGGTGGATATGGACAATAATGAGAACCGTTCATCTACTTCTTTACTTCTGGGAGGCCATTCATGAAGACCGCAAAGACGAAGATTGATGTTGATAAGGGTACACTCACTATGGAATTCGACAAGGAGATAATACACTTTAATATATTTGAAGCCATGCGCTACCCAAGTGATGTGCATTCCGTTTACTCCATTGATGTGGTTGATTCATTAGCGCAACAAATGGTGGAATTGAACCGAGAGGATGAACTTGATGTGGTGTTGCAAGAGAGCATTGAATTAGACGTCCATGGCTTGTCTAACTTGGATGTTGAAATCTCCAAGGAATTGGTGGAGATATGTGGTGCTTTGGCGACATTGCAAGAAGCTAAAAAGGGTGATGTTTCATATATTTCTTTACCCGTGAATGATGAAATACTTGTACCATCTATTGTGAAGGCGCCCAAACTAGAATTGAAGCCACTTCCGGACCATTTGAAGTATGCTTTCTTGGGAGATGGAGATGAGCTTCCGGTGATTATTTCTAAGAATCTCACACCGGTACAAGAAGACCGTTTGCTTAGAGTCTTGAAAGAGCACAAAACGGCTATTGGGTGGACAATTGCGACATCAAAGGTATTAGTCCATCCATGTGCATGCATAGGATTCTAATGGAAGAGAACGTGAAGCCGGTACGTGATGCTCAACGTCGGCTAAATCCTCCCATGATGGAGGTTGTGAAAAAGAGATACTCAAATTGCTAAGTGTGGGGGTAATCTACCCAATTTCCGATAGCAAGTGGGTAAGTCCGGTTCAAGTGGTACCAAAGAAATCCGAGTTACGGTTGTTCGAAATCAAGATGATGAACTTGTTCCTACAAGAGTTCAAACCGGTTGGAGAGTGTGTATTGATTATAGAAAGCTTAATTCCGCAACCCGCAAGGATCACTTTCCTTTACCTTTCATTGATCAAATGTTGGAGCGGTTAGCGGGCATTCTTATTATTGCTTCTTGGATGGTTATTCGGGATACAACCAAATTGTTATTGCACCGAGGACCAAGAGAAGACCACTTTCACTTGTCCATTTGGAACGCTTGCATATAGACGGATGCCGTTTGGCCTTTGCAATGCGCCGCTACTTTTCAAAGATGCATGGTGAGTATATTCTCGGATTATGTGGAGCGCATCATCGAGGTATTTATGGATGACTTTAGTGTTTATGGCAATTCTTTTGATGGTTGTTTAAATAACCTTGAACTAATTCTTAAACGATGCATAGACACAAACCTTGTCCTTAATTGGGAGAAATGTCACTTTATGGTAAACCACGGCATAGTACTTGGTCACATTGTGTCCTCTCGAGGGCTCGAAGTGGACAAGTCAAAGATAGATTTAATAAGAAACTTACAATATCCCACTTCGGTGAGGGAAATCCGTTCTTTTCTTGGCCATGCAGGTTTCTATAGGCGGTTTATCAAGGATTTCTCCAAAATCTCCATGCCGATGTGCAAGTTATTACAAAAGGAGGTACCTTTCGACTTCAACAAGGAATGCAAGGATGCTTTTGACAAATTAAAGGATATGTTGACAAGTGCGCCGATTATCAAATCACCGGATTGGAATCTTCCATTTGAATTAATGTGTGATGCTAGTGATTATGCGGTTGGAGCCGTTTTGGGTCAAAGGGTGGACAAGTTGTCCCATGTTATCTATTATGCATCTAGGACCCTTAATGATGCACAAATCAATTATTGTACCACGGAAAAGGAGTTATTGGCTATAGTTTTTGCGTTGGAAAAATTTCGATCATACTTGGTGGGTACAAAGGTTATTGTGTATTCCGATCATGCCGCACTAAGACACTTGATAAAGAAGAAAGAAGCTAAGCCAAGATTAATCCGGTGGATCTTATTGTTACAAGAGTTCGACATAGAAATTCGTGATAAGAGGGGTGTGGAGAATACCGTTGCGGATCATCTTAGTAGGCTTGTGATGTCTCAAGAGGAACTTCCATTACATGACCGCTTTCCGGACGAACAACTTTTCTCCATGGACGAATCAACACCTTGGTATGCGGATATAGTGAATTACTTGGTGACAAGGAAAGTACCTAGTACAATGTCTAATTTCCAAAAGATGAAACTTAAGAAGGTAGCTAAGCAATATGTGTGGGATGAACCATACTTATGGAAATATGGCGTTGATCAAATAATGCGAAGGTGCGTGCCTAATTCCGAATTTCAATCCATTCTCTCCTTTTGCCACACTTTTGCTTGTGGTGGCCACTTTGGTTCGAAACGCACCGCTCTCAAAGTTCTCGAGAGTGGATTTTATTGGCCCACCTTATTTGAAGATTCATATGTTTTTTGTAAATCGTGTGATAGATGTCAACGAACGGGCAATCTAGGTGCCCGAAATCAAATGCCACTCACACCAATTCTCGCCGTTGAGATTTTTGATGTGTGGGGTATTGATTTTATGGGCCCTTTTGTCAATTCGAATGGGAATTTTTATATACTTCTTGCCGTTGATTATGTTTCGAAATGGGTGGAAGCTAGAGCCACCAAGACTAATGACTCTCAAGTTGTTTGTGATTTTGTAAGGGAAAACATTTTCAATAGGCATGGAACACCAAGAGTGGTGATAAGCGATGGAGGCTCACATTTCAAGAAGGCTTTCCACGCTCTCCTCAAGAAGTACAACATAACACACAAAATTGGTACGCCTTATCATCCACAAACTAGTGGACAAGCGGAAATTTCGAATCGTGAGATAAAGTCCATTCTTGAAAAAAACGGTGAATACCACGAGGAAAGATTGGAGCTTTAAGCTCAATGATGCACTTTGGGCGTATAGAACGGCGTATAAGACACCGATTGGTATGTCTCCATATAGGTTGGTTTATGGTAAGGCTTGTCATCTTCCGGTTGAACTTGAACATAAGGCTTATTGGGCGATAAAGAAATTCAACATGGAGTATGATGAAGCGGGGAAACAAAGGAAGTTACAACTACATGAGCTAGAGGAGATACGTAATGATGCTTACGAGAGTGCCCGGATTTACAAGGAAAAGACTAAGCTTTTTCATGACAAGATGATTTCGCGGAAAAGTTTTGTTGTGGGGCAAAAAGTTCTTTTATTTAATACTCGTTTACGTTTATTTCCGGGAAAGCTTAAGTCCCGTTGGGTGGGACCATTTGTTGTTACTAATGTTTATGCTCATGGTGCAGTTGATATTGTTAGCGAAAAAACAGGACAACAATTGAAAGTCAACGGCCATAGGTTAAAGCCATATTATGAAAACTTTCCAACTGAGCATGTGGACATAATTGGACTTCAAGATGCACTCCCTCTGGAGGAGTAATGTGCCGCAAGAGCTAAGTCGGGCCGTCGACTTTAAAACAAGCGCTTAATGGGAGGCAACCCATCGGTTTTGTATTTCTTATCTTTTGCTTTTTGTTATTTCTTTTTCTTGTTTCTTATCATGTTAAAATTTCCCACCTTGACTTTACTAGGAGGATTCAATTACATTGAGGACAATGTAAGGTTTAAGTGTGGGGGAGTGGTTAAGCATGTTTTTAAAACAAAATTACAAAAAAATTAAAAATTTTGAAAAAAAAAAAAAAAAGTTTTACTTAAAAATTCCAACTTTTAAAGATTTTAGAGTCACTAGCATACTTCTAGGTATGTTTACATAGAGATTTTGACCGACATAATTGAACTTGGAAATGTTAGAGAACTACATTCGGATTTCTTGTTTGTTTGAGTGTTAAATAATGGATTTAATCATGCCGGTGATGCGAATTTGGTGCAGGGAGAAGTGCGTTATTAGAGTTGGTTGATCAATCATTAGTGGAGACTACCCGTATTCATATCATGAGAGGCACCGACCAGAAATCTTCCATCTACTAAAGAGCTTCTTTTGAGTGTGTGTCACCGTAAGTTAATTCCGGTAGAATGGTGAGCTACCCAACCTCCCACCAATAAAAGCACTACTCTTTGATCTCTTGAGTGCTAATTTTGTCAATCATGAGGGTGACGTCCATGGATGAAAGCTTCCTTCTTGTAGTTCGATTTGCAGTTAGCACCATTCTCTCTCTCGACAACAACGGATCCATAGAAACACATTCATCATCAACAAGGAGCAACATCAAAATCTACAAGGAAAGTTGGAAAAGTTTAAGGTTTACAAGCAACTTAACGAGAAAAAGAGCAAATTTCAAATTCAAGTAAAGCAACATACAAAGAGCGGATTTTTACATATATGTTGAAGACTTACAATATAATGAGGTAATTTTATATCCAAGTATGAAGACTTATTCATGAAAGCGAAGAAAATTAAAAGGTGAGAATTTTTGAAGTTTATGATTTCAAGGCGATACAAGTTGTGAAGAATCAAGCGGTAAAATACTTCTTCCACGGCCATGGTTTGTTTTTGTATTTAATTTCTCTTGTTTCAAAAAAAAAAAAAAAAAAAAGAAAAAAAAAAAAAAAAAGAAAAGAAAAGAAAAAGAAAAAAAAAAAAAAAAAGAGAAAAACAAGAGAAATATTTGTTCTTTGTTTTGTTTTAATAAGCCGTGGGAAGGAAAATTTATAAGGAAGTTTCAAGCGACAAGGATTTTAAGGTAAAAGAGTTACAAATTGTTAAGGATTTATGAAATTCAAGGGTTTATCATCAATAGTTGAAACCGAAGACGAAGACCAAGGAGATCAAGACGAGGAGCGGAAGACGTTTCTATTGGATGCCGTGAGAGTGGTGTTATCATAATTGGCGATCGGATGTGAAGGTAAGTAAGTAATCTCATCCTCGATAATAATGGTTGATTTCCTTTCTTAGAGATCGTCAGAAAAATGGTTTTTCAAAATATTAAAAGATGTGGGTTTTTAAAAATATTTCTAAGTTGTCCTTCCCACCATTCAACGTGTTGCGGAATTCTCTCTTCATTCCTACTCGCACACATGTGAGAACCATAAAAAGCCGTCTTTTTGAGTGCAATTATCATAAAATCCTTTTTGGTGAGGCAGAAGTCGAGGCGAAATGCTTATTGATCGTTTCTCAAACACGCATTCTCTCATTATGGTGTGGTTATTTCTCACTCAACATTTAAGAATGAGAATATGTTCTTTAGTATTTCTAACTTCTTATTACTAGCACGCAGAAACTCTATGTCCTCATAGCTATTTGGATGCTTGGGACGCTTGAACACTTTGAAGTTGTGAGTTTTTAGTTTGATTTGCTCGAGGACTAGCAAAGTCTAAGTGTGGGGGAATTTGATAGGTGTAGAATACACCTAATTTACTATCTAGTAGTTTATGCTTTCTTTGCTATTTTTCTTGTAAATTATGTATTTTACGTGTGTTTTTGAGCTATTAGATACTTTGGAGTCGCACGGAGGAAAAGAAGAAGAAATCACTCAATTTGAGCAAAAGGGTAAAATTGTCATTTCACGAAGGAGGGAATACTATATGGAGCCCAGCCAAGGTTAAGGGGAGGTCAAAGAGGTGTCCCTTATCCAAAAGAAGGGAGTGAAAATAGCACATTTTGGGTGTACTAATGGTGGGTGTCTGAATCCACCCATACCCGGATCCATACCCGCCCCATTTAACCTAAACCTAAAATCGAGAAAGGGTTCTTTCTCTTATCAATCATTCTCCAACTGAAATGAAGAAGACCCTAGGCTGCTGCTGCTCTGCCCGATTTGAGATTCGAGATGTTGATATTGATCTCAGTAGATCGATTGAGACAGATAAGGGTTCGATGCAAATGGGTGATGAATTGAGAGAAACAGATCGATTGGAAGAAAGAAGTCTCGGAGAGAAGCGAGAATGATGGGTTCGGTTAGGTGAAGCTCGGGGAAGAATGGGATCTTCGTTGCCGTTTGAATTGAGGATGAACGATTAATCGGGAAAGTTCGAAGAGTTGTTGGTGCAATTTAAACTCGAGATGTGAGATCGGGCGCTGTTGATTGTCAAGATGAAGAGATCGAGAGTAAGTCGCTGAGAGATGGGTTCTCAAGAAATGAGGATGAATTTCAAGACTCGGAGATGGGATTGTGGATCGATTTACAAAGCTAAGGAAAAAGATGATGTTGCCGAGCTCATTGGATCATTGGTGTATGAAATGAATGCAAGTACAAGGTGGTTTGAGCCGAGAGTTGGTCGAGAGAGCAAGCTTGAGCAGATGTTGGTGCTAGACAATAAGAAATGGGAGTAATTGCAGGGAGGATAGATGTATGTCTAAGATACAGGGCAAGAGCATGTAGTGTTGGGTTGCAGCTGGACTGAACTGATTGAATTCAGAAATTAGTTGTGTGGATTTGAGTTGGTATGCCTGATGGTGTTGAGTTCTGGAGGATGGTGGAGCTGTGAATAATGGCATGGCAAGGTTATTGGTGGTTCAACTACAGATTGCAGGAGCAGCTGAGCTTTTGGGGTTGAGTTGCAATGGGATAAATTGCATATGTATGTGGAGTTGAACCGGTGCGGCTGTACGATATGGCAGAGGCAATGGTTTGAGCCATAGTTGATGCTGTCACTTAATGGCTTAAGTGTAGCTGGAGGAGGAGCTGCAGGCAAGGGAAGCAGTGAGCTCAGGTTATGTTGAGCTGAAGTGGTTGCCTGAGATATAATTGCAGAGTGGGAACTGCAGGGTATGATGCTTTTGGCTGCAAGCTGAGGCTAATTTGTTGAACAAGTGGTGGTTGTGACTGGTGTTAAAAGTGAAAGATAGGGCAGGTTGCAATGGGGCTGTGGTCTGTGCTGGTGCAACTGTGATTAGTTTGCAATGGCTGGGCATGTGTGTATGCACAGAATGGAGATCATGGAGCTGAGATGCAGGTTACCTGATGCAGCTGTTGCTATGATTCTGATGAGCTGAGATTTGAGCTGGGTGGTTGCTAAGAAGAACTTGATGCAGATGGTGGTGTTTTTGTTAGCAGTGATGCTATGGATTCTCTGTGCTGCAGTTCATATGATGGTGTCAACTGGTGCAGTTGACTTGAGTTGGAGTTGCAAGACATGGCCATCATGGCTGGGATTGAAAGTTCAAGTGGTGCAAAGCAGGGCCATCTTGGCTGTGCTATTTATGGCCTGTGTAAATGGTTAGGTCAGAATGACTCAGCTGAGCCAGATCTGACTCAGGTCTAACTTGGCTACCTGACTCATCTGACTCGGTCGATTTGACCCGAGTTGACTCAGCTGACTCTCTTTTCCTTTGACCCTGTTGACTAACAGTTGACTGACGGTTTGACCACGTTGACCGTTAGTCCTAACGGTGGACTGACGGAATATTAAGTCAAAGATTCCAGTGACCGTGCAAAGTGAATTTCCAGTGGCCGTGGCGACTATTCCGCCCGGATTCGCCACAATCCCAGCTTTCCGCGAGCCAAAAATTCCAGAATTTTCTATGGACTTCTCTCATGGGTGTGAAGACTTGGGCTAGGAATTGGATGGAGAATTGGACTCAAATTTGGAAAGAGAAGGTGGAAGAGTTGAGAAAAGCTTGGAATTGGAAATTGAATTGCAAAAGGAAAAGGATTCTATTCCTTAGAAGATTTGGAGAATGTTGAAGCCTATAAATAGAGAAGTTTTCTACAACTTCTACACACCCCTCTACACACACATCACTTGTGTTTTTGCTTGCTTTTCTAAGATTTTTCTTTTTAATTACTTGTGTGAATTTGAAAATTCTTCTTTTAATAATTATTATTTGTGTGAATTTCAAAAACATGAGTAGCTAAATTTCTTATTGATTGAGGATGAATTCCTAGTTCTTAACATATGATTTGAGTTTTTGTTTTCAATTCTATCTTGAGATTTTTCACATGATTATCGATTGTTTTTACTAATAGGAGTGATCTTAAAGACATTCATGATTGATTGATAGATTGTTTGGAGTGCACGCTAAATTAATTTGTTAATTGATCTATATCTAGTATAAGTTAGGGAATACGTAATCGTTCTCGACACTTTACACAAGTAGAAAACACGAGACCTTGCGAGGGATTCCGTGGAGCAATTGTGTGTAGAAACAACGCTAGAAAGTGGACCAAGCGAACCGAGTTTAACTACTAGTACTAAACCTAAATTCATAAATCTTAATGCATTCTCGAATTACATCTTGTAAGCGGACCTCAAGGTGGTTCTTTTGAATAGAATCGATAACTAAAGCGGACCTGTTACTCAGTGAAATTAGGGATTTTGGGGCTAGCTAAGCGGACCTGCTATCCTACGGTTGGTGATAATCTGTGACTAATAACAAGTAGAAAAGAACATAACTTTAATCATTGTTTCGTAACGAAGAAGGATTCCTTGATCTTCTCTCTCTTATTGCTTTCATCTTTCAACTTTCGATTTTAATTGCTTTGTTTATTTTTATTTTGCTTTTTACACCCCCCTTTCGTGACAACTTTTACAACTAAGATCACTTGCTCCTCGTGGGAACGAACTTGACTTCCATTATATTATTTTTAATTGAGTGGAAATATTGAATTAATTTGATTGCACCTACGACACGCATCAAGAAGATTTGGAACAACTCCTACATGACCGAATCAAGCATGATGAGTTCGATGTACATCATCACCAACCCCCTTACCCGTCCGAAATACAGAGAATCCCTCTCCCAAGGGGGTACTCTTCCCCTCAATTTACCCTGTATGATGGTACCGGGAATGCACGCGAACATGTTTCTCGTTTTCTGGAATCCACTACAAGAAAACATGCCATTAGCGATGAGATTCCTAGCGACACGTAGAATTTGGTCGCTATATATAATAAGCAGCGACCAATAAAATTGTCGTCGCAGAATAACAGTTTCAGCGACAAGTTGAAAAAATCGTCGTCAAGATAGTCGCTAAATCATATAAACGACGACAAAATTTAATGTTGTAGCTAAATCACACAAACAACGACCTAGATCAATATCATATTTTGGCGACAATATTAATGGTCGTAAAAACATATTCTTAGGGACGTACTTCAATTAGGTCGCCGTAGGGTCGCATTTAGCGATGAGTTAGACTGAAATTTACACACGTAGTACCTAATTCTTAGGCATAAAAAAAACACGATCTCGTATTCCCTCTTCCACAATAGATTTCATATCCTCAATTTTCTCTCTTAACCGCTAAAAAAACACGATCTCATATTCCTCTCCTTCTATTCACTTCATATCATTAGAAAGCTAGGGTTCGAGTTCCATCCTCTCAATCGCAAAAGAAAAATAGAAAATCAGAGTTTTGTTTGAAATTGGGTTTACTGATTTCAGGAATTGGTCATTGGGGTTGATTTTGAGCTATGGGTAAATTTTATTTCTTTTTGAACTTGCATCATAATTTTTGTGGTTTAATTTTGTTTAATTAGTTTATTTTGCTTTCAATCTTCATTTTATTTGTAGAATGAATCTAGGGTTTCAGATTATATTTTTCGAGTACTGTATTTGGGGATTTCCGTCTGTGATTTCTTTATAATGTACTTTGTGTCTGAAGTGTTACTTTTTAAGGTTTTTGATTAATTTTGTATGACTATGGATTCTGGAATATGGATTTTATTTCATGTTGTATCTTTTAGGTCTTTGATTAATTTGATATGGTGAAGAAAACAACAATTGGAGAAGAAGAATTGAGTTGTACAAATGTAATCTGTCTTCCATGAATTGTTTTGTTTCAACGTGTAACTCCTTGGTTAAACCAACTTTTTTGTTTTATGCAGGATGGTGGATGGAAGATAAAAAAGCAGAGAGCAAAGTCTGCACTCTAATTACTCAAAGAGTTTATTGCTCATTCTTTAAGAAAACATAACCAATTGATGATTCATCGATTAGTTTTGCTCTATGTTAATTTTATTTTATTTTATTAGGACATCTAAATTTTTTTTTTTTTTTTTTTTTTTTTTTTTTTTTTACTCGGCAAAAGTTATATATTGAAAAAGCTTACGAATAGTAAGCTGAGAAAGGAAACATGCCACAACCCAAAGGGAGAGGAAGAACAGGCTCAACCTCCCCAAACTCAACAGAACCTAAACCTCTTAGAAAAAACCCAAGCAAAGAGACCTACGATACAAAAAGAAAAGAATCCCAGTTAGCAATTACTTGATCTAGAGAGACCCCTGTCAAAGAGTCCAAGTTTTTACACCAGAAGAAAGTTTGGGTTTTTATATTTTCTATAAGATTCGTAAAGCTCGCCGTCCCGTTGTTGAAAATGATGTCGTTCCTAAGCAATTCCAAATACCCCAACAAATAGTCTGCTGGCAAGACTCCGCCAAAGACTTTTTCCCGTAGTGACATTTTTTCACTCCCCATCCTTTGATAAGTAAGTCAATGCAATTAGGCATTACCCAATTAAGTTTAGTGCTCGACATAAAATGCTCCAAACAGAATAAGCAAACTGGCAATGGAATAGAAGATGTGCGTAGTCTCTCTATCTCGACAACACAAAAGACAACCATTAACCAGGAGCTTACCTTTCCTGTAAAGGACATCCATGGTTGCTAGTTTTTTATGGTAAACCCGCCACAAAAAAGAAGCCAACTTTGTGTGGCCATGCCCTTGACCAAATGCTTAAGTTTTCGATTCCATCAAATGTTCATTTGCATACCGGGAATAAGAGGACTTCACCTAAAAAACTCCTTTTTTGTCAAGAGACCAAGCTAAAGAATCTTGGTCGAACTTACCATTAAGTTTTCTAACATCACTAGTAAGGTAGAAACTTCCTCAATTTGAACTTGTGTTAGTCTTCTGTCCGGTCCAAGGTTCCACGATCCTCCGTTTAACAATGTTTCAACACATTTCAGATCAGTCCAAATGTTTAGAATAAGTGATGGAGTAAATGTGAGGGAAGACTGCATTGAGTGGTTCTTCTCCGACCCAAGTGTCCTCCCAAAATCTGATCGTCTTGCCATCTCCAAGCTTGAGTTTGGTGCATTGCTTGAAGGTTTTAAGATGAGAGTATATATCTTTCCAAACTCCACAAAAGTTCCCGATTTTGGTTTCTTGGTCTCTCTATCCATCATTGTCGTTCCGTATTTTGACACCATCGCATTTCTCCATAACGTCGTTTTCTCCTTGTTAAAACGCCACCACCATTTCGTTAGAAGTGCTCTATTCATACTTTTAACCGACTTGATTCCCAATCCCCCATATTTCAGAGGAACACGACATTTCTTCCACGACACATAATGATAACCTTTTTTTTCTTTCGGAGGCGTCCCATAAGAAATTCCTTATAACTTGTTCAATTGCTTTGATAACTTTGGGCGGAGCTATAAAGAGAGAAAGCATGTATATAGGAATACTTGATAATACACTCCTAATAAGAGTCAACTTACCCGCTTTAGATAGGCTGGGAGCATTTCCATGAAGGAAGCCGACCTTTGATCCTTTCAATGAGTGAGTCCCATTTTTGTCAGTCCCTTGATGAATCACCGAGCGGAAGACCCAAATAAGAAGAAGGTAAAGTCTCGGGGTTACAACCTAACATAGCTGCCATTCTATCCAAGTTTGTTGCTCCCGCAACCCCAAAAATGCTACATTTTGCAAAGTTGATACGGAGGCCTGACAACATCTCAAAACCAAGCAAATAATATCTCAGATGATTCATTTGCTCAATAGAATCGTCAAGAAAAACTAGCGTATCGTCTGCGAATTGAAGGTGAGTGATGTCGACCCCATTGCAGCTCATTGCGAACCCTCCTATATGACCAAGTTCCTTCCCATGTCTCGCAACATCGATTCAAAGCCTCCGAGACTATGAGAAAAAGAAAGGGTGATAGAGAATCACCTTGAGTCAAACCCTTGCCCGTTGTAAACTTAGTATGAGCACAACCATTTATAAGGAATGAGATAGGAGTATTCGTAATGCATCCTTGAATCCATTTCCTCCAAAGATCTCCAAATCCCATTTTAGCCAACACTTCATCCACAAAATCCCAAGAAACATGATCAAAAGCCTTCTCGAAATCTATCTTGCATATGATTCCCGGAATGCCACTCTTCATTCTCGAATCAAGGCATTCGTTGGCTAGAAGGGCGCAGTCGAGAATTTGTCTACCTTTAATAAAGGCCGACTGTTGATGGGAGATAACCATAGGCAACACATTATTCAATCTTTCCGCGAGCACTTTAGAAATCATCTTGTACACTGTTCCCATCAACCCAATAGGTCTGAAGTCTTTAATTTCCTCGACCACTTCCTTCTTAGGAATCAAAGAAAGGAATGTAGTCTTTAATCTCCAATTCAGCGTGCCCCACTTGTTAAAGTCCTCTACCACCTTCATAATGTCATCTCTCATGAATGACCAACATTTACGAATTACCATAACTTGAAAACCATCCGGACCTGGCGCCTTATTCTGACCCAAACTTTTTAGAGCATTGACGCACTCCGAATCAGATATAGGAATTTCTAATTGAAGAGCCATCTCCTTGGAAATATGTTTGAACTTCATGTTTCCAGCTGAGGGCCTTGGGGTATTTTTCTTTTCAAACAATTTCGAGAAGAAATCAAAGATCGAGGATTTAATGAGTTGTTTATCCTCCTGTCACCTGACCATTAATCTTTAGGGACCTAATAGTGTTTCTTCTTTTTGTAACTTAGCCTTTCGATGAAAATAAGTTGTATTTCTGTCCCCATCCTTGTCCCAGTACATACCAGCCTTTTGAATCATCATGATGTGCTTTCTATCTGCCATATTCTCGAAATCTTGTTTTAGCTTCTCCCTTTTCAAGGATTGAGACGGAGAGATAGTCTGATTGTCCGCGAGAGCGTCCAGATCAGAAAGTTCACTAATAATGCTTTCTATCTGTCTATCCACTCTACCGAACACATTCTTATTCCAATCCTTAATGTCTTTCTTCAAAGTTTGCAGTTTTTTAGCGAGAATGAAACCTGCCGAGCCATAAAAGACATAAGACTCCCACCAAAGATTTCATAAGCTCCAAAAGATTAGTGTTGTGTAACCACATTGCCGGAATCTATAAGGAGGAGGACCCCAGTCTTGTATGTCACCACCGAATTTTATAGAGCATGGTCGGACATGGGTCTTCCTAAAATTTGCGCCCATAAGGAGGGGAAATGAAGATCAAAGTCTGAGGAGACCAGGAATCTATCAAGTTTGCTTTTATTCTTCCAAGTAAATTGACCACCTGTCATGTAAAGATCTGAAAGTTCATTATCATTCATAAAACGGGAGAAATCTTTCATTCCCCTGTTATCTTGTTGCTTGTCCTTCCTTTCACACATTAGTAACACCTCGTTGAAGTCCCCACCAATGCAATCGGGAAGTTGCCAAATATCATGAACTTGAGAAAGCTCTGACCACAGTGAACGCCTAAGCACTGCATCACACGGTGCATAAACCCCTGATATAGTGCACTCAAAACCATCTAAGAGAAACTTGCACTTTAAGCTGATAGAAAATTGACTTATAATATGGTCTTCCACCTCAATTGTGTTTTTATTCCAAATGAGAAGCAATCCACCCGAAAATCCAACAGAATTGATAGCTTTCCAATCACAAATTCCACCCCCCAAATCGACTAACAATGCGATCATTGCGGTGTTCTAATCTAGTTTCTTGAAGAATTAAGAGATCGTGTTTCCACAACTTAACACACCGGTGAACTCTAGCCCTTCTTTTCCTTTTCCTTACACTATTGACATTCCAAGAGATACAATTAAACATTGAGAACAAACCCAAAAACCTAACAAAAAATCAACAACTAACTGTTGATCTCATCTTCCTCCACATGAATTTGATCTTTAAAAGCATCTACATGAAATTGAATTCCTTCCACTACCATAGCCATATATTCTTCCTTTGTGTCCTGGAAATAACATCCCAAATAGGGGACAACACACCTTTTGCCATATCAAATAAAGTACCAAATTTCTTCTCTAAATAGTGTTGAGCCCGAGCAATTTTTATAGGGTCTCTTTGATTACCTTTAAAACATGAACTATTAGGAGTCAAGAAGACTTTACCTCGAGAAATTGATTTAGGTGAACCACCGTTTTCCACCACCATCTCTATAATTGCGCTCGGCATAGATGCTTCCATCCTATTTACTTGAGATTGATCTTCCCTCAAAACAATTGATGAAGACGATGAAGAAGAATTATCTAAGTTTCCGTTTTGATTAACGACCAGGGAATAAAGAGGAGAACCGAGAAAAATCCTTAGGGATTTCACCTTCTTCTAAGTCCGTATTCAAAACAATATCCTCTGGATTACAAGAATCCGCACGTGTCTCCATGAGGTTGTGAGAAGATATATGGACCGGGCTCTCGGGATCGAAGCACGAGTAGAAGATGGGTTTGGGCTTACAATTTTTTTGAGTTAGCAATAAGCGAAATTGAGCCTTTAGGCATAAAACCAAAAGACGCATTATTCTTTCTCTCACCGCATTTAGGGGTGTGCAACGGTTGGACGGTTGCGGATTAGGGGTCACCCGCAACCAAACCGTAAAAGTTGCGGTTTTGGAAAATCAAACCGTGTCCGGTCCAATCACCCGCGGTTTTTTCATCCGCGGATCAACGGATGATACGGTCCGGTTGCGGATCAACCGCGATTTATTCATGAAAAAAAAAAAAAAAAAAAAAGCAAAAAAAAAAAAAAAAAAAACTAAGTTAAGAAAGATAGACAAAGAATGCAATGTTAATTCATTGACAACTTGGCATGTTATTCTTAGCTGTTTGGTAATGAAAATTATATGGGTCTTGAAAAGATTTAATTTATGTTTTATGTTCTTATCTCTTAATGTTTGGGCCATGTCATGTGACTAGAATTTTTTGTTGGTGCTTTCGGGTATTTACATTGTGCTAACATGCTTTAGAATCATGGTTTATATATAAAACCCAAAATTGTGGCTACACAAGCCCACGGAACTAGATAGGGAAGTTAAGGCCTTTACTACCCTACGGTGCGGTTAAAACCGCGGTTCTACGAATCCAACCGCAACCAAACCGCTAAACCTTGCGGATTTGAAAACTCAACCGTGTCCGGTCCGTAGCCTCTTGCGGATTGGTTTTCACCCGCAATTTTGCGGACGGTTGCGGGTGAAAACCGCGGTTCCGGTTTTTTTGCACACCCCTACCTGCATTGAGAGATTTGAATTTATGAAGGGGAGAGGCTGGCAGTTGTCTGTCCTTGCGAGAAGCATTAACTCCTGGTTGTTGAGATCTATGTTGTAAAAGGCGCTAGGCAAGGCGAGGCGCCAAGCCCAGCGCCTAGCGCCTTTGGCGCCCTAGGCGAGCGCCTTTTTTTTTAGAAAAATCCTGATTTAAGCTTAATTTGGCGCCTGGGCGCCTTTTTTTCCCAGGCGCCAGCCCAACGCTTAGTGCGCCTTTGGCGCTTAAGCGCCAAAGGCGCTCGCCTTTTACAACATAGGTTGAGAGGCACAGGCCTTGACTGGATGTGGCTTAGTACGATCCAGACATGCTCCCTTTGAAACAACAGAGACCGTTGGAGCAATAAATGGAGTTTGTGTACACACTAATGGTTGTGCGACAGCTGGTAGCGTTACTTCCAAAGAATGTACTGGGTCTGTCCTTCCTCCTTCAACCATTAACTCCGACGTAGAAACCGGTTCAAATACCAAACTTCGGTGAATACACGATGAATGTTCAACTTGTTTTTCCGCTACCATGATCAAAGCCGTTTCCCTTCTTTCCCCTACTGAAAGGCTCAAAGACCATTCATTTGAATTAACCGGTCCCTTTACTTTTAACCTCATTTCCGAAATAACCTCTCCCGATCTCGTTTCATGGCTAATTGCTAGTAATCCACCGCAAGCAAAGACACCAATGGTAACAAATAGCCGAAAATCCCGAGATTTTGAGGAATTCCTTTGATAGTAATCCAAGCATTAGAGACTTTAGAAGAAGAAGAATTATCCTAATACTTTGTAGCCCAAGAAGTCAAAGAAATTAGCACTTGGTCAATGAAGAGATCCCCTCACAAGAAGAATTCTTACATGTTCTTCATGAGAAGAAACGAAAAAAACAAATTGCTTCATTGTGGGACAATGGCCAAATCTTGAAGGCTTCCTGGATATTAAGATGTTGTTGAAACCAACCCCCAATTTCAGACCAATCCACATTTAAAGCCTTTACTTCGATCTTTAATGCAAGATTCCAATTGCCTACGTAGTTAGAATTTGGATCTTTAATGCAAGCAGGTGAATGATTGTACAAAAGAGATTTGTTCCAACAATTTGTGGAGACAGACCACTTATAAGCGCTTCTTTCCTTTGACCCAAATCATGCTTCTCGGATTTAGGTGTGTCAAACAAATCGTAGCATTTCTCAAGAGCTTTGCAAAGCTCTCTCCAACCTTGATAATTTCTTCCCCACGGAAAGAAAGAATGATGAAGAAATCCTTTAGAATCGGGGATGGATAGTTTTATGAATTCTCCACCATTGTTTTTTTCTCTAGCAAGAGAAAACCATTCGATTTTTCTCGAGAAGGTCCAAGAGGAATGAACAAAGTCTTCTGAAGAATTTCTGGAATTTTTGAATTAGCCATATCCTCCCTCTCTTGAAAAGGAATTAATCCATTTCTTCCCTTTGCTTGATTCCCTAACGGTGATAATGTTTGAGTTACCCCCACACTCAAAACAGTTTTGCTCCAACTGAACATTGAATGGAGTTCCCAGCCTCATGAAGAATCGACCCTCTTCCCCCTCCATTAGATTTCATTTTCCTTTTCCCGGACACAAAAGTCCAGGGGTTCTCAGACATGATATTGGTGATCCGATCATTTAAATTTTCTTCATACTTGTAAAGTCTCTTCCTCGTCTAATCCGATCATTTTCATGTTTAATTTTTGGAAGCAATACAATTACAGGGATCTAACCATGTGTGGGTAACAAACGGATTTTGAGCACCAGTGGATTGAAGCATCTCCCATACCAGATGTTGACAACTTTATGCCACCTCCTTCGTATGAACAAGTAAATGGTATATAAGTTTGTGTTGTTATTTTTCTCTATATATAAGTGTAAATTCTTGTTTGGTAACTGTAATTTTAGTCTAATTGAAGAGCCAAAGCGGTCTCTTGCAATTGGTGTCCCTACCTTGACTTGATCTAGTCAAAACTAGAGGCTATTACATGGAAAGTTGTAAAACATGTACCTTTCGTGTATCTTGTTCAAATCTCAAAGTGCTCCTACTACTCTTTTGATATTTTTGTGGTATTCCGTTTTTTATTTAATTCCATTAACTCAATGTGCAATAACATTTGATTCATCCACATTTACCAATTTTTGGGAATTTTGTGTACTATGGCCATAGGCAGGTAGCAAATTACGGTTGGGAAGAAGGCGGATGCAAAGCAAGAGCAGGTTGGTTTCCTGTCAGATTCGTTGAAAAACGTGGATGAGTTTTGCAGAACAAGATGGCTGAAAACGTGTAAAGACGTATACTTGATACAATGGTCTAAACCTTGTGTAAGTTCTAATTTTTACCTTATCCCAACGCTACTACTCTATTTATGCATCAGTGAACTATTCTTCCCTTGTTTGCACTTTTATGGAATATTTTTTTGAAGCATCCTCAAACGCATATTGATTTCTACCGAGCTCAACAAATATCGGTGAAGTCTTCAGTGCACTCTAAAAGAAGGATTCCCAATTGATGATCCACTCTTAGGAGGTATGTTTTCTTAAACTATGCAATCCAATTGATGGAATTTGAACATTTTTTTTCTTAAGCATTGTTTCATAAATTTGATTGTTAGAACATAAATTATGAGTATAACCATGTTACGTACGTTGTTACTAGAACAATGAATATCTAGGATTAATCCGGTCATAATGACTAGTGTTTATTGGTGTCTATTACACAAATTACGTTTTCTGGGGTTTCTTTTATTGCCTACATTGATTAAGAAATAGATTTGCACTACAGATAATGGTGGTTCCTCAGAGGTAATGGTTTTCACTCAAATTTGTGTACTTCAATTTTTTGCTTTTTACTATTCTCAATAATAATCAGATTCTTTTATATATCAGGTTAAGATGTGAGTCTTCAAAAAACGGTCAAAATCGCCGGATGAGAATGGCAACTCTATGTTGGAAAAAAAAAAACGAAAGAATACAGATTTGATTTGAGTTGGAAATGCTACCAGTTCCCTATGAACTACCTCTAGAAGCATATATACCTACGGAGACCAGCAATCTTCCTACCAGATGGGACTAAATTTGTTACTTATGTTTTATCTACATTTTTCATTTCTCAAATCTTTAAATGTTCCTTGGTCACGGGATACTACAAGAAAGATGGTCATGGTCAAGTCTAGGCAAAATAAGTTCAACTAGTACAATATATGAAAGAGATTCCTGAATTGTAAGTGGAAATACTCGTGAATCTCTCTCTAGTTTTATACTTTTCTTTAATGTAAAACTTGCATGTACGTTGATTTGTAATAATTGATCTAATGAAAAATCTATTTTTCAGCATTCTGTTTTCCTTCCTGTGTATATTAATTACAATGTCTGGTTAATGAACTTAACGTATAGCTGAACTATGAGTGATGTCGCTAAACTGTATTCCCCGACGAATCGTTTGATTTAGCGTTGGAATGCGTTTGTCGCCACAAGATCTCATTTTCCGACTTAAAATATATGGAGTCGCCAAAAAGTTAGGCGACAAAGTTTCTAGGTCGCTGATAAATGAAGTTCTGCGACCAAAACTTTCTCTTGTCGCTGAAAAAAACCTTTCAGCCACGAAAATTTGGTATTGTCGCAGATATGTATACAGCGACGAAAGGGAAATTTAGGTCGCAAAATACATTCAGCGACGCACTATTCCCGACGATTTTTGCGACCAACGAAAACTGTCGCCAAAACGAGTTAGCGACGAAAATCATATTTTTTGCTACCTCAACTTTTGTCGCTGATGACCAATTTTCTTGTAGTGATCCTTGGGTGAACATGAATATAATCACGTTCTTCGTTTAAGGGAATTTTCAAAATCACTTACCGGAAGGGCGTATACATGGTACAACAGCATCCCACCGAACAAAGATTCCCAACCGGAGTAGCATGGTCACCGCGTTTTACAGAAGTATTTCTTCGTGTCCAACAAGTTACCTTTTTAGACCTCGGGAGAATGTACCAGTGGGATAACGAACATCCGAATGATTTCGTCAAAAGGTTCAGGGTTCAAGCACTCGACTGTCACGACCCAAACGTGACCGAGCAACAATTGGTAAACGCATGCATCAATGGTATGGTCCCGATCTACCGCTCCCTGCTAGAAAACTTGCGTTTCCAAACATTCTCCGAACTCCATGAGGCCGCCAGACGATCTGCAACAACAACACCAAGATATTCTGGAAAGGACTAGGCCAACTCGGGCAAGACGCACGTGAAACTCGCGGGAGTAGGCGCCTCATCAACAAACAATTTAATGCCGGCTCATCCTCCGTGAACATAGTGAACGAAAGAGGAAAAAGGAAAGCCGCAACTACGAGCCACCAGCCGAAACGTGAAGCGCCGGTGTAACGGGAGCCCTCGCAACGGAAGATCGCCACTAAAACTCTTGTGCAGCATCGTGAGGCCGAAGGAAATATCCTTGATTTCCCATTCCCCATCGAGGAGGTGATTGACCTCCTAGAAGCCTGGGTTCAAGATGATGTCATCAGACTGCCACCGCCTAGACGTCCACCAACTGAGGCTGAGATGGCAAACCCCAAATACTGCCATTACCACAGGTTCGTTCACCACCCGACTAGCGATTGCAACAGATTAAAGCATATTTTCAAGGAAAGGATAGAAGCAGGAGAACTCCAACTAGGAGACGAAAGAGTGCATCGAGACCCACTCCCAATAAGAAACTGCGGTTCCTCTGGGGACTCCGTGCACGAGACTGTGCAATCCATGATGCGACATATATGCGAAATTCTCTATCTCTCCAAGGTTCAGCGCCAAGATATTTTCGCAGCTCTCAATCGTGTTGTATCCGGCAAACGGCTTTTTCTCCCCTCGGAATCCACGCCAAGGGCTCAAGCTTCCCAAACAAGCGAAGCGGAGAACTGGGGAGTGCTGACCACGTCCCGTTTAAGAGGTACTGAACTTGACGACACGCTCATCGACACGACCTCGACCACAACATCATCACTTTCAAGACACTAAAGGCAGCCGGATTTACAAAGCAAGACGCTACCTATTTCCCGTCTGTGATTAAGAGCTTGAGAGGAGAGGCTTTGAACGCGCATGGCTACATCAACCTAGAGATTGAGATGGGAGACGCTATAGCACAGCAAGTTCCACATTGTCAAAGAACTAGATCATGACATGATTTTGGGACGCTTATGGGCGCTCGACAACAAGGCAAAACTGGGCGTACACCCTCTGCCGACATCCCTGCCCGAAGGGATTCCCAACAAATCGTCCCACGGGTTATCACATCAACGAGCTATTAAAGGAACCCAAGCGTCCGAAGAGGACCCGTTGGCGCTAGCCCATGATTTTCAAATGCAAGTAAGTCTGGCCGAGCAACCTTTTCAAGCAACCGACCTTTTCTTCCCCATTCTGTCATGGGGACTCGGCGCAACAACCTACACGAACGTGTCAAAAAATGTGAATGGGGAGCTGGACCATTCGAACACTTTGCAAGAAACTTGGAAGCTTCGGCGAAACCAACGAAGCCAAGGCTCAAATGGTTACACGACGTCGAACCCGTTTTCAATCGGAGATGTAGTGGTTAAGGAAAGCTCGTTTCAAGTTGGGAGGATGACAAAGTAAAGATGGATTTGCCCGAGGAAGGTGAAGGCGAGCATGCACAGTTGCGGATACCCTTTTGGGAGGATATTGCAAGCTCATCAATACCGACACACTGAAGGCGTGATAGTTCACTCGCGATGGCTCAAGGAATCCAATCCCTAAAATGTCAGTATTTCCCAATCACTCCCCTTTTTCGTACTTCCTTTGAATCATTCCTCTTAATAGCTGTACTTCCCTAGGATGAATACACCGTTTGTATTTTTTCCCTGGAGATCTACCCTTTTGTCAAAAAAAAAATAAACTAAAAAATAAAATAAATATATCTCTTCCCGAGCGAATCCTTCATATATCAGAGAAATACATCAGAAGAACCCAGAAAACCATTGCAGAGCTATCATATCACAACCCCTTTCAAAAATATATATATATATGAAGCAAAAGGTTTACTGATGAAGAAGAAGGGAAAGATGTGTTTACAAAAAAAAAAAAAAAGAAGGGAAAAACATCGGGGAACTAAGCAGCTAACATAAAAACAAAAGGAGGAACTAGCCCTCGAAGGATGGAGCGTGTCCCTTCGGGAAAAGCTATCTTCAAGCATTTCCCCCAGAATCCTTTGGGCAACAAAGGTTCCACTCGAGCGGTTTTAGCAGCAGCAACCTCAACATCCCATCCCAAGACCCACGGCCCGGCGGCGATGTCCTCCCCGACAACTATTCCAGCATACGCCACCATGACACCTCCGGTATCGTCAATAACACCTTTGGCATCAACTTCAAAGGCTGTCTCGCTCCTATCATATGCTCTTTCGAAAGTTTTCTCATTGACGCTTCAAGAAAAAGTTTGTTGATTCATCCACATCAAAATCGAGAATCATGGCGTTCTCCTCCGCGTCCACTGAACCCAAGGGAGTCCGAACATGCACCTGTTCTTCGTGGGGATAGATGGGAGGGAGGTCCTTAATAATTTCATTAGCTTCATGGAACAAAGATTCAATCCCAACCAATACCTCCTCAAGAGAAGAAGATCGATCTCCGCCAATTCTGAAGTCCTTTTCCGAAAAGTTAAAGGCACGGCCATCTCTGGAAGGTCCCATCATACACTGTAAAAATGGAAGATGATCAAGTTCCATCCTGTCTATACACATATAAAAAGAGGATAGCGTGAACAAAGAAGAAGAAGAAAACGTACTTAAGCAAAGGAAAAGGGGAATCAACAGGAAGAACCCTTTCTCAAACAAGGGAGACGATGCATTCGCGTTGGGTATGAATACCAGGAAAGGAAGCAATGAAGGACATAACGCTTCCAGATTTTTGGCATGGATGATACCCTAATTGAAGCCGCACATGAAGGAAAGCAAAATAAGGAAACTTTGTTGTCTGAAGAAACGCCTACTCCCTCTTTATTTACATAAGTCACGCCTGCAAGTACGACTTCCAAGTTGCACCGGCCCCACCAATTGCGCCGACCTCCCAATGGTCGCACAAGCCACGCCTGCAAGCACGCAAGACTTCTACACTTTGCGCCGGTCCCACCAGCTAGCACACTCAGCTTCCCAACTCAGGCCAACTTCCCAACGTCGCCCAAGCTGCACCGGCCCCCACCAATTGCGCCAACCCAGTAGGCACGCACGGCTTCTACACTTTGCGCTGGTCCCGCCATCACCATGCCACTCGGTTTCCCAACTCACACCAACTTCCTAACGTCGCCTAAGCAGATCGGGCCCACCAATTGTGCCAGCCTCCCGATCTGTACAAAACTACCAGAGGCAAGGATTCCAAATCCTATTTATAAAAGGTCAGACAAGCCTCCTTCAATTTTCTTTACGGTTTGTTGTTAATAGTTTGTCACCATCTTATGCTTACCTCGCAACAAAGCCCCTATTCCGAGCTAAGCAGGGGACTTAATGTTGATGGTGGATTTTAGACAAGGGGTAAAATCGTAAAACCCCATGACCTAGTGTTACCCGCAACACATTAACTAAGAGCATTTAACTCGTGTAAATAATTAATAGGGTATTTTTTCAAAATACCCAGTTAGGGTTTTCAACACAGAACCCTAATTCCAAAACCAAGCCGCACCCTGCGCAACATGGCAGCAATGCCAAACCAAGCCGCATGCTGCGCACCATTGCAACAATGCCAAACCAATCCGCATAATGCGCACCATGGCAACAATGCCAAACCAAGCCGCATCTCTGCGCACCATGGCAACAATGCCAAACCAAGCCGCATATCGCGCACCTTGGCAACAATGCCAAACCAAGCCGCATCTCAACGCACCATGGCAACAATGCCAAACCAAGCCGCATATCGCGCACCATGGCAACAATGCCAAATCAAAACTGGCACCACTGCGCACCATGGCAACAATGCCAAACCAAGCCGCATCTTTCACACACCATGGCAACAATGCCAAACCAAGCCGCACCTCGCGCACCATGGCAACAACGCCAAATTCCAAGCCGCTATGCCTTTGGCCCACGCCCAACATAGCGCCCTAGGTTTGCAAGACTTGCAACTAGGTCAACATAGCCGCACGTGCCATTGGCACATGCCAACACGTGCCGCAAGCCATATTTCTAAGCCGCTATGCCTTGGGCCCACGCCAAACATAGCGCCCTAGGTTTTGCAAGACTTGCAACTAGGTCAACATGGCCGCACGTGCCATTGGCACATGCCAACACGTGCCGCAAGCCATATTTCTAAGCTGCTATGCCTTTGGCCGACGCCAAACATAGCGCCCTAAGCTTGCAAGACTTGCAACTAGGTCAACATGGCCGCACGTGCCATTGGCACATGCCAACACGTGTCGCAAGCCATATTTCCAATCCGCTATGCCTTTGGCCCACGCCAACATAGCGCCCTAGGTTTGCAAGACTTGCAACTAGGTCAACATGGCCGCACGTGCCATTGGCACGCATGCCAACACGTGCCGCAAGCCATATTTCTAAGACGCTATGCCTTGGGTCCACGCCAAACATAGCGCCCTAGGTTTGCAAGACTTGCAACTAGGTCAACATGGCCGCACGTGCCATTGGCACATGCCAACACGTGCCGCAAGCCATATTTCTAAGCCGCTATGCTTTTGGCCCACGCCAAACATAGCGCCCTAAGCTTGCAAGACTTGCAACTAGGTCAACATGGCCGCACGTGCCATTGGCACATGCCAACACGTGTCGCAAGCCATATTTCCAAGCCGCTATGCCTTTGGCCCACGCCCAACATAGCGCCCTAGGTTTGCAAGATTTGCAACTAGGTCAACATGGCCGCACGTGCCATTGGCACATGCCAACACGTGCCGCGAGCCATATTTCTAAGCCGTTATGCCTTGGGCCCACGCCAAACATAGCGCCCTAGGTTTGCAAGACTTGCAACTAGGTCAACATGGCCGCACGTGCCATTGGCACATGCCAACACGTGCCGCAAGCCATATTTCTAAGCCGCTATGCCTTTGGCCCACGCCAAACATAGCGCCCTAAGCTTGCAAGACTTGCAACTAGGTCAACATGGCCGCACGTGCCATTGGCACATGCCAACACGTGTCGCAAGCCATATTTCCAAGCCGCTATGCCTTTGGCCCACGCCCAACATAGCGCCCTAGGTTTGCAAGACTTGCAACTAGGTCAACATGGCCGCACGTGCCATTGGCACATGCCAACACGTGCCGCAAGCCATATTTCTAAGCCGCTATGCCTTGGGCCCACGCCAAACATAGCGCCCTAGGTTTGCAATACTTGCAACTAGGTCAACATGATCGCACGTGCCATTGGCACATGCCAACGCATGTCGCAAGCCATATTTCCAAGCCGCTATGCCTTTGGCCCACGCCCAACATAGCGCCCTAGGTTTCCAAGACTTGAAACTAGGTCAACATGGCCGCACAAGCCATTGGCACATGCCAACACGTGTCGCAAGCCATATTTCCAAGCCGCTATGCCTTTGGCCCACGCCCAACATAGCGCCCTAGGTTTGCAAGACTTGCAACTAGGTCAACATGGACGCACATGCCATTGGCACATGCCAACACGTGTCGCAAGCCATATTTCCAAGCCGCTATGCCTTTGGCCCACGCCCAACATAGCGCCCTAGGTTTGCAAGACTTGCAACTAGGTCAACATGGCCGCACGTGCCATTGGCACATGCCAACACGTGCCGCAAGCCATATTTCTAAGCCGCTATGCCTTGGGCCCACGCCAAACATAGCGCCCTAGGTTTGCAAGACTTGCAACTAGGTCAACATGGCCACACATGCCATTGGCACATGCCAACACGTGCCGCAAGCCATATTTCTAAGCCGCTATGCCTTTGGCCCACGCCAAACATAGCGCCCTAAGCTTGCAATACTTGCAACTAGGTCAACATGGCCGCACGTGCCATCGGCACATGCCAAACACACACGCTGGTAGCCTAACTTGCAAAGCGTGCAACCTACCACCAAGGCATTCCGCACATGCCATTGGCACATGCCAAACACACACGCTGGTAGCCTAACTTGCAAACCGTGCAACCTACCACCAAGGCATTCCGCACATGCCAAACACACACGCTGGTAGCCTAACTTGCAAACCGTGCAACCTACCACCAAGGCATTCCGCACATGCCAAACACACACGCTGGTAGCCTAACTTGCAAACCGTGCAACCTACCACCAAGGCATTCCGCACATGCCATTGGCACATGCCAAACACACACGCTGGTAACCTAACTTGCAAACCGTGCAACCTACCACCAAGGCATTCCGCACATGCCATTGGCACATGCCACACGCGCCACTTGCACTCAAGATGCAACCAACACTCGATACATCGACACAAACTGGGGGATGCTTCTTTAGGGTTTTGGTTTGGTGGTCACAGCATGCAGCGTACACTACGCTCACATTAAGAAAGCGTGAAAAGGAATAAAGCGGTCAAATAAAAGAGGAAATAATGGTGAAAAACGTTTTCGCCCATTAAACCATGCGGTTATCACCTCCTCCCATTATTTCACCCTTACTCTCTTCCTTCATGAGGCCAGGGTACGTTTCAATCTCGACTTGTATAAATAGGTCTTACCTAGTTCCACCAGACAACAAGTCTCGGTCAGGAGAAATATAGTACACTTACACTCTCAGAAAGGCAACTTTGCAAGCTCTCCCAAAAGCTTCTATCTCTTGCAAGCTTCTAAGCTTTCACTTTACGATACAAGTCGAGATACTACTCTCCTCAACACCTTTCTTTGCTTCCCTCCCCAAATCAACCCTTCTCCTCCACTTTGTGACCGAAGCAAGTCCGGGAACGGCCATTTCTTGGTTTAGGCCGGACTTGTACAGATCGATCTCGAATCTACAAAGTGCTCACGTGCAACACATTTGTTTAGGGTTTGAATCAATTTCTCACTCACCCACCGAAATTACCGAAATCAAAAACGATTTTCACCCATAAACACACCCAGAACAAAATAAGCTATCTGTAGTTGTTTAATAGCCTGGCGAGATTGGGGTATACCCAAACTAATTGGGGTATACCCAATATGACAAAATAGGTTGATTTTACTTCAATACCCTTGAACTAATTAACTTAAAATTAAACCCTAAAATTAAAATAAAAAACTCATAATCTTCCCTAATCTCTCTTCCCTAATCTCTCTGCTCTTGCCCTTCATCTTCTTCCATTTCTTACATCAAACGAAAATCTTGAACTTTGATTTTCCAAAAAAATCGTTGACTCTACCGGCGAAAAGAAGACTATAAAAGATGTTTAAACTCAAACCCATCATTGTGTTGTGTGATTTGATTGTTATATTAGGTTAGAAATCGAAAATTATGATTTCTGTGTTTTTGGCCGGCAAGGTCGTAACATGCATATCTTGCCGACTTTTCATAACAGCCATGGCGGCGATTGTAAATTTTTTCAACAGCCGGAAGGGTATTTTTTGAATACCTTGCCGGCCAAACAATAGCCGGAAGGGTATTCCTAAAATACCTTGCCGGCCAATGTTTTTTCAACAGTCGGCGGGGTATTTTTTGAAGACCTTGCCGGCTAATAAATTTTTTCGTAGTCTCACGTGTGTCAAAAAAAATAAAGTTGGCAAGGTCGACGAATGAAGATCATGCTTGACCAAAGTTTAGCCAAGCATGATCTTCATTCGTCGACCTTGTTGACTTTTTATACTTTCGGAATCGAAAGTGTTGATTTTTGATCTAATTTTGAGTATGATTTCATACAATGACTTTGCAATCCCTTTTTAGAAGTGTTTGGGTCGTGTGCTTTCATTTCCGTTGCAAAAGATTTTCTCAAAACAAATTTTTTTCATAAAAAATCTTCCCAAATAAGTTTAATCAAAAACAAAATTTCAATTCATAAGTTTTAATCCACTCAATTAATCAATCTAAACTCAATTAATTAAGCTAATCAGATTTTTTAGTGTTAATTAAACAAGGGTACATTAGCCATTTAGAAAAATATATTGCTAAGGGGTGACTTCTTTTACTTCAAAATGACCCTATTTTGTCTTATTGGGTATACCTCAATTAGTTTGGGTATACCCCAATCTCGCCAGGTTTAATAGCCTGTGTGATTAGCATATATAATTTTCTTCGATTTGTTCAATATTGAAGTCAAGTTTTAATACCTATTGCTTTGCATCGACTCACAATCGAGCGCTTCAATTAGGAGGCGAGACTCTGGCGATTTTTGTCATATTGTGTTTGTCCAACTTGTGAGTATTTTAGCCTTTGAATGTGTTGTTTGCTTGAATTTAGAACCACTTGGTTAGGCACAATGTTAACTTTAGATTTGTTGACAGGGATAGATACTTATCTAAACTTGGTTTACATTGTCATCGTCTATCTGGGACGAGTTTTGGAACGAGGCTATATTAGATAGGAAAGAAAATCATGGCTACATTAGGCTTTGGTTACTGAAATTTTAGTATAATTCATATTGGGGAATCTGTATTTAGTACCACTTATTTAAGAGTTTAATGCTTTACTATAGGTCTTGCGAAATTCTTGGATGAATTAGAACACTGAGAGGGTGGTACTGCAAGTCCGATTCACATGAACTGCAGTATGTCATGATGATCTTACGAAGGTCAAGTCGAAAATCAAACAACCATTTGTTTTCGGGTTTTGCATCGTTTAAGAGACATCTGCATTTTAAGGAAGTGCAAATTTTATTTGGATGCTATAAAGATATCGAAATCGAAAGTACTTATCCTATGTATGCTAGGAAATGTAACACAAGCCCTTGAGGCTACTTGGTCTTTATAATAGAGTTTGTCCCGATGAATACCTGTTTAGCACCCTATATATATCTTGCAGATTTGGTTCTGTCGATTCTTTGAATTTCTTAACGGATAATTCTTTGTTTTGCGGATGTTTGGAGCCATAAAGGAAGTCGATTATTACCAAACTAGAAGGGCCCAATGCCATGAAAACAAGCGATTTGAAGGGTCTTGCGGGAAGTATCTCGTTGGTGTGCCTATCACAACATTATTTTTAAAGTTGGAAAGATAATAGTGGAATATAAAAGATGCACAAGTAAAAATTTTTGGATCCCGACAGGATTGTATATCTCTTCAATCCAACCGAGGTACTACCGAAAGAGCGAATCTTCGTACGCATTAGATCGACTCAATAGTTGTTATCAAGGCATTCAAAGCTAGAAGGTTACCTTGAAATTTATACTTACTGAGATAGTCCGGCTAAATTAGGAGCTAATCTGCTTAGAAATTAAAAGAGAGTTTTCTTTTACAGGCCAAGTTTTCTGTTAACCATGGAAATTCCAGATAAGCTTGTTTTAGATTTTGTTGAGCGTGTGGAGTTTGCTTGTAATGTAGGCAATGTTTTTTTTTTTTTTTTTTTTTTTTTTTTTTGATCAGAAGACAAGATTTTAATAGAGAGAAAGAATGTACAAAAAGCAGTCTACCAAAGGTAGACAGAACACAAAGGCAAACTAACTAAATACAGAATTCCAATTTGTTAAGGAATGTAGGCAATGTTCCATGAGTGTTTTACAATTTTTTGGTAAAAAAAAAAAAAAGACTAGCATGGACATCTGACCCTGTTAAAATGTAGTGAACTCGGTAAAGAAAGTAAAATTACACGAAGATGTATGATACATTGATACCTTTCAATTTACAGTGATATATCTCACAGTTGTAGTCTTCTGATGGGTAATTAGCAACAACACTCGCCAATAAAACAGGGTAATCCTAATGGGCCGGGTTAAATAAAATGAGATCCATCCCCCTCTTATAGTCTTCCTATTTAAGCGAAGCAATTGCGTTTAGGGTTCACTTCTGTCGCCCCTTTTAGATTCATCCTTACCGCTTCTCATTCTCTTACTCTCAGTTTTACGGCGCCCCTAAAACAACCATCCTCACAGATCAATAAATCATGGCCTTAGATGTAGATGATGATGATCAACAACAACAACTACATACCCAGCACTATGATTTCTACTCTCCAATGTAACTAATATAGATCCTACTTTTTTTACAATTTATTTTCAAATTTTTTTTTTGTATGAATTAACATAAATTGTATCTTTTTTCAAGGAGATCGATTCCAATCTATCAACATGTGGAATGGACCTAAAAGAAACTACTCCTTTTCTGTTGACTTCACTCGAGTGGGAACATAATTTATCAACATGTGGATTGAAACCTCTTGTTTCCGGTTCTGTAAGTTTAATTTCCTTTTGATCCATTAGATGTGCTGTCTTCTATGTTTAACAGAACATAATTTGTAGATGGATAGTTTCATTTGATATGTCTCTAGATCCTTAATTGTAAGATAAATCTAGATTTAGAAGCTTAGAGAAAAATAAAAAGTTATTGTGGATTTAAAAGACTTAATCTGATTTTATATTTGTCAATTGCAGCCGAAAAAAAAGAAGTTGAGACTTCTTCTTCTTCTTCTTCAGTTAGACGCCTGGAATTTGTCAATTGCAGGTGACTGGAATCAAAAACCCAAATATGGAATCAAATTTTGTCAAGAGTGGTGAGTTTCACAGATACTTAGATGACCTTGTTAGCGAAGTCAGTGATGTTGTCAAAAGCAACCTTGTTATCAAATTTTGTCGCGAGTATGTAGACTTGTTTATGAATATATGCAAAGTCACGAATCGCCATATATGTATTGATGGTTTGTTAGAGGACTAATGGGTTTGAAAGTGGGAAATTTGGAGGGAGAAGGAGATAAGGGAAAAGTACGAGATGGTTAGTCCATGGAAATTGAGGATGGAGGTGGTCATTGCACTGAAAGTAAGCTTAAGGGAGTCTGAGGAGGAAGACTATACACTGTTGAGCGGTGCAAAGGTTGGAAATGGATGTCTGTTCAGTGGTGTTGCATGTTTGATCGAGTTTGATTAATTAAAATTGTCATACAAATAATTTGTGTAATCGGTAAGGCTTTAGGGTCTTTGTTTGTAGTTGAAAATTCTTTGTTTGATGTCAGTTTAGGGTGTATCAGTCCTGTTTGTGTGACATGGTTCTACCTTATGACAATTTTAACCCTAGTTGAAAATTCTTTGTAGCCCACGACCAATTATGTTCAGTGGCACTAAACTTAGCTTGTTCAAAATTCAAATTTTCTTTCACCAATTAATCGTTCTTATAATTTGGCTAAAAGAAATATATAGAGACATCTGATACAGTGATAGATACCTTTTTTTTTTTTTTTTTTTTGGATAACAAGCGCTAAACATATAGCAGAAGTAGGTCAAGGTGATTCAAGGAGGGAAAAAGAGCGTTACTGAAGGATGGAAATCCAAACATTAGCAAATGTAAGCAAAAAGAAGTTGTATTTTCTTTCTCTCGCAAATATAATAAATCATTTGTTAATTCATTCGTTTGATTATGTAATTTGTTGGTTACTCATGGTATTCCCCATGGTAAAGATTATTTGTTGGTTACTCATGGTATTGTCTTTTTCTTCTTTGTTGGGTGTAGTGACCCGGAGTTATGCACTAAAGCCAAAAGAAATTAATGGAATTCCCCATGGTAAAGGTTATTTATACGGAAAATGGGTCATTTGTCCAAAAAAATTTAAAACACGGTTCAAATGGACGAGTAAAAAATTTTATGGGTGAAATGGACAAAAAAAATTTAGCAAGGATGAAACTGGATTCATCCTGGCTTAAACTTAAAAAATAACAAGGATGAAACTGGATGCATCCCGTGTAAAATAAAAATATGAAAAATATTTGAAAATGGACAGGATGAAACTGGTTACATCCTGCCTATTTTTAAATTTTTGTCCATTTAAACAGTATCTAAATCTGACTGTCCTTTTCACCCAGGAAATTTTGATTTTGGTCTTTTTAACCAATTTTGTGTTATTTAGAGTCAAGATGTGTGGTCAATGTTGGATTTCCCATCCAGTGGTGTAACATATGTAGGATGAACGATGCGTACACTAAACCAACACAGTATATATACATAGTGTATTATGTTACTAGACTAACTTGGACCATGACATCTGATCCCAGATAAAATGCAGCAAACTCGGTGAAGAAAGTAAAATTGCACTTGCACTGTCCAGCTAAAATCTTAGCAAATTTCAAAGACAGCAACGATGCCGTTTGAGTCTTGAAATGGTCAAGCGTTTGTACACGATCATTAATACGTAAATAAAAAACACGGAAATTCGCTACTCAAAAGAACCTCATTCAATAATAAAAAATGCAGCAATAACATATACCGCTCCAACTAGGCTTTCCTGCTAAGAACTTCCTCATGGAGGCTCAACCAGCACATCTTGACTTTTTTCTTTTAAAGAAAAACGAGATGTCTACCCTCAGAATATAGGATTGCTTGACGTCTTGCACGAGGAAATTTGAACCAGCAAAGCAGTCCTGGTCGATGCTCAACCAGCACATCAAGATCATATCGGATATGAAGGAGTGCTTGAGCTTGACGTCTTGCTATAGGAATGCAGCACATCAAGCTCATATCGGACACAAATTAAAATTAAAATGGTCCCTATTAGCCTGGCGGACGGGGTGCATCCCACCAATTAAAACGAGTGTGAAAGTCCGTATTGACACACGCGATGTGAATGCTGATACACACGCGGTTAGTCTGACCGTTAGATTTTTCTCATTGATAAGATCTAACGCTGATCAGTGGTGGGCAGGGATATAACGGACACCAGTCCATCCGTAAGATTTATCTCAATAGGGTTTACTTTATTACTCTCTTTCTTAGATTCTTCCAACCTCTCACTCCCTTACTCTCTGTTTTGCGCCGCCTGTAAAACCACTACCACCATCACAGATCCATAGATAATGGCTTGTGATGTAGATGATGATCAGCAACAACTACATACTCTGCACAATGATTTCTTCTCTCAAACGTAAGTTATAGATCTACTTTTCTACATTTCACTATTTATTTTGTTTTTAAGAATGAATATAAATCGATTTTTGTTTCTTTGTGTATTCAGGAGATTGATTCCTGGTGAATAGACTTCATGATTGATCTAAAATTAGCCTCTTGATTTATGCTGACACATCCGGGGAGGCTGTGCAATCTGGTATGATATATTCAGGTAAGTTTAATTTTATTTTGACCTTCCCTTATGAACCCTTTCGTTCCCCTAGAGGTTATTTAGTGAGGGCCCACTGGGGATAGTCAAATTCAAGTTCAATCTCTGTAAGTCGATCAGAAACACATGAATTTAGTGAGGGGTCAATATCGTGTTGACAACATAAGAAAAGCTAAGAGTATGTACCAGTGAGGCAAAAATAAGAAAAAACACAAGACAAGACTAAGTTTTACTAGCTTAGAGATTCGAAACACTAAGCAATGGGCCGGGTTAAAGAAAATGAGACCCGCATCCCCTCCTTGGGTCCTCTTATTTAAGCGATTGGGTTTAGGGTTCATTTCTCTCCTCTCCTTCTTAGATTGATCCTTGCCGCCTCTCACCCTCTTTGTCTCTGTTCTTGGCGGCCTCAAACAACCACCACCACAGATCAATAGATCATGGCTTGTGATGTTTTTGATGATCATCAACGACAATATTTTCATACTTAGCATAATGATATCTCCTCTCAATTAACGTTAATTGTTTCCTGTTTCTTTTTTTTTTTTCAAGGTGATTGATTACGGCATACCGATCTCGTTAATGGATCTATAAGCAACTTGTTAGATTTATTCTTGGGTTGTCTCTCCCTTGTATGTTTGGGGTAAGTTTAATTTCCCTGTTTTTTTTTGACCTTTCTTTACTAACTTTTTCATTCCCCTAGTTGTCTGTAGTCATGGTTTAACCTGACACAAACCATTAGATCTACCGTCTTCTTCGATGCTTAACTTAACTTAGTTTTTAGATGCATGATTCCATTTGATACGTATGTCCTAGATCTACTGTCTGATTTATGAGCATGATTTCCATGATCTACTGTCTTCAATTGGAGGATATAGATTTTTTGAGAAAGACTTGGAAATCTAGAGGAGAATAATGTTATAGTGTTGATTTAAAATATATGTCCTGATTTCATATTTGTCCAATGCAGGGTCTCCGAAAGAGCTAAATGATATTGAAGTTGTCAGACTTGGTCGGAAAAACACAAAGGCTGTGAGGTATCAAACTTTGTCAGTAGTTATGAGTATCGTATGCATATGACTATTTAAGAATCATGTAGAACTGTTTGAATATGGTAGATATTAGATGGGTGGCCAATTCTGGAATAAAATGCACGGCGACATGAGTTTATATACTAGCAAACAGTGTTTCGATTATTGTGGGAGAAAGTGGTCATAGGATACAAACTTGAGAATTTTGGAATTTTATTGCAAGTCTAATGTAGCTGATGCATGGTAAGGAACTTATTCTATAAATGAAGGATGATGCATAAAATCAATTGAGATACATGTTTTCATTTACAGTATCATTGATTTTAATATGGTTTGATGAATTTGTAATGCTTACATTTGATAAAGCTCTTCTGACTTTTCTGGTGGTATGTTTTGTATTTCATATCTTTCAAATCCTACGAATTTTGTTCATTTGTTTTAGGTCTTGCAGTTTCTACCAAAATATCAAATACGAAATTTCATACTATCTTTTCTATGAATATGACCTTACAAAAAGACCAAGTAGAAAATCAAGCAACCATTTGTTATCGATTTATGCCTAGTTTTAGAAACTTCCATAATGATGAAGTGCAAACTTTATTTGAACGCTATAGAGATATCATCAGAACTAGATATCAACGAATCGGATACACTTATTTAGATTTTAAGATACGAAGCTGTAGAAGACTCAACTTTAACCAGATGCAGCTATACATGTACTTATCCTATTATTATAAGAAAAGTAATTCAACAGACTTGAGAGATTATTTGATCCTTCATGATGTATCTTGCAGGTTTGTGTTTTTTAGACGCTTATTTTTAACGGATAATTATTTGATTACAAGATCTCAGAATGCTCAAAGTAAGTCACATTATTACCAACTACCAGGGTCAAATGCCATGAAAACAAGGGAATTGAAGGGTCTTGCGGGAAGGATTTGAAGCTCAAGAGCAATCGATCGAACTTACAACTTGGAGATTCATAATGGAGCCCGTCTAATTCCTTTTGGCCATGTCTGTTTCTTTTTGATGGTTGTGTGCATCCCATCACTATGTTCTGTAGTTGAAAGAAATTAGTGGAGCATATAACACCAGCAAGTTACAAAGAAATTTGGATTCCACGAAAGAACTAGATATATCTCTGTTCAATCCAAATGAATACTCATTGAAAGAGTGGAAGTTACCATAGGGTGGTGTACTATGTAGAGTGAACGGTGCATCCGCTACACCAACAAAGTATATATACATGGTGTTTTTAGTTGCTTGACCAACATGGATTATTACATATGACCCTGTTAAGATCACGTGTACTCGGTAAAGAAAGTTAAATTACACGTGTACTCCACATACACCACTTTATGTGTGATTTCAATTCAGAGTGATATTTTTCAGGCTATATTTGGTCAGGTAATAATTCATTAATATAGGCTCTCGTGAACTCATATGAAAAGTGACTTATTTCTGATTTTTGAATGATCTCAAAACTTTCCCATTTCTCTTAATTCCTGTGAATGAGAAAAAGCCTTCACTCATTTCCTGGATCTTTTGAGCTCTCAACAACATTTCTCTCTTCTTCCAGAAAAAGAACTCGTAGTTTTTGCGTGCCACAATCTCTGCCTATATTGGAGCATTGCACTTTCTGTGGTCTTGTTAACTTGTATACCCGTATACATGTTAAGGTTCATTAAAAAAACAAATTCTTGCATTGGATACCAGATTTGTTTGTTTTATTGTATTGAAAACAACAATTCTTTGCATTGGGAACAAAATTTGTTGTTTTTAGTGCAAGAAAGACCAATTTCTATGAGAATAAGACAAAAAAACACAATTTCCAAACACATAAAATAATTCTTTATTAAACCTTAACATGTATACGGGTATACAAGTTAACAAAAGCCCACTTTCTGAAACAAAGATGTGTTCGAAAGAAAAATACCGAGAGCTTGGTCTGATTTCGAGCAATGAAGCTTGGTATACGCTCCATTATACTCTCTCACACCGTTGAATTTGACTGCCTCCAATGCACTACAACTACCTCCCTTAATTATGGATTAGTAATGGGCCGGGTTAAAGAAAACGGGACCCGCATCCATCCCCCTCCTCCAGTCCTCCTATTTAAACGATCGCGTCTAGGGTTCATTTCTCTCCTCAGAATCAGATTCATTCTTACCGCAGCCTCTCACTCACTCAACCACCACGGAACCACCACCACAGATCAATAGATCATTGCCTCAGATATAGATGATCAATCAACAACTATAAACTTAGCATAATGATTTCTCCTCTCAAACGTAACTAATAAAACCTATTAAGCGACGGATTCCAATTTTTCAAGCTCGTGAATGGTCTTTAAAGTTACTTATGTTTCTCTTTGGTCGTGATATATTTGGGACGTAAGTTTAACTGATTTCCTAGTTTGTTGTCAGGGTTTAACTTCAGACAAACCATTAGATCTACTGTCTTCTGTTTTTAACTTAACATAACTTGTATATGGATGATTTCATTTGTTATATATGTCTTGTAGATCTTAAATTGTATGATAATGTTTTCATGTTAGTATTTCTAGATGTAAAATGTGTAATCCCATGATTGCGAGAAGCATGTATTGTAGCTAACAAAATAAAACGTAAGCATTATTAGAGACTGGTATTCTAAGGAGTATTGAATATTGAGAACTTGAATGTAATTGGCAAATTTTGTTTTTATTAATTGCTGAAAACTAAAGAAATAGTAGTTCGTTTGCAGCATGTTGTGTGGAGCGGGAGCCATAAAGGAAGCCAGGTTATTACCAAGCTAGCTGGGTCAATTTCCATGCAAGGCGATTTGATGGGATCAGTTAACTTAATTTGGAGATATATAGTAGATGCCTATTTTGACTGTTAACTTGGCAAACTATCAGTTAACACATCCACCAATATCAACTCATGGAACAAAAACTATTTCCATGCAAGGCGATTTGATGGGATCAATCGCATTTATTCTTATAGTCAAAGTTAACTTAATTTCCATGCAAGGCGATTTGATGGGATCAGTCGCACCTCTAGTGACTGTTAACTTGGCAAACTTAAATATTTCAAAGCAGATGTTTGTTTTTGTTCTTCCACCCAATCATTTATTCTTATAGTTGTAAAGTTTGTTCTTAAAGTCCACTCATAAGCATTGCTTTTCTACTTTTTCGACTGGGAAATAGTTTTTTTTCTTCATTTTTATGAATCAAGTACAATTACGATAATTTCAGAAAATTAAAGTATGTGTGTATGATTTTCTCCAGTGAAACGTTGCAGGCAGAATTATTAATATTCTTGTTTTTTTTATTGCATACGCCTAGGTCATCTTGTAAGAAGTCTTCAAGAGAAATGGGTACTTCTAATAAGAAACACTAGCAGAAAAAAGGAACAAGTTCAGGAGGCACAGGAACATGAGAAGAACGGTTTAGGAGCAAAGCTGCATGGATGTAATTGTTCAATATTTCTTTGTAAGTCGATCGGAAGTTTCTAATGTCATGGAAAAAAACACATGAATTTAATATCGTGGTGACCACATGGTGAAGCATTAATTAATATCTTCACCAACCAACCTTGTCCTAGTGCTGAGCATTTCATCCCTGAGGTGGTGAACTTGCTTCTCCACCCAACCCATGTATTGCTACTTTTTCATCAAATTAATGAAGTCATCTGCAACCGATGGATCTCCTCACTGCTCGTCTCTTTGAATAAAATCAACAAACAATTCTCTTAGAAAGGATAATGATTTGAGATCATAGGTTAAAACTTTCTGCACTTGCAGGCAACCCAAGAGGGTTAATCTGTGAAGAGAAGTCCATCATCGTAAATCTGGCAGATACTTTAAAGCTGTGCAATCTATAAATTCCAAAGTTTGGATAGAACTATTATGGCATTTACGGAACCAATATCTAAATACTTGAAACTGATTGCACTCTTGGATCCTGTGAAAATATTAGATATCAGAACTGGATGCAACTGTGCAAGTACTTATCTTATGTATGCAAGGAATTAAATTGATCATCTTGCTGAACCTATCAACCACAACAAATATGTAATCATTCCTTGTTTTAGTCATTGGTAAACCTCCTAGAAAATCCATTGAAATGCTTTCCCATGGTCTGGTAGGAACTGGTAATGGCATATACAATCCTCTCTTCCTATTAGCTGGTTTTGAAGTATTGCATAGAACACACCCTCAAAAATATTTGGAGACATCGAGATGCATGCCAATACATATACCGCTTCAAGTCAAGCAATGTCTTCTCCATACCAAAATGACCAGCTATACGAGAAGTATGTGCTTCTCTTATCGAATGTATTCTATCTTCACTTTGAGGTATAAACAAGGTTGTACCTTTGTACATCAACCCATCCACTAAGCGGAACTCACTTGAATGTCCTTGACTTAATTTCTGGTATGATTTTTTGAAATCTTCATCTCCTTCATAACCTTGTATGTAGTTACTTGGCAATAATAGCTGAGACTGTATTGCTACAAGTAAAGCCATATTAGGAGGTGGTCTTGCCAACATGTCTGCTAGCTTATTTGTTACTCCTTTCTTATACTTGACGTGAATACCGAAGTGCTCCAAGTAGGAGGCCCTTTTGATATGACGAGCTTGTTGCAACTTAGATTGAATCTGTAGATATTGTAATGGTTTGTGATCAGTATGAACCATGACTTGTTTTCCCAGCAGATATGGTCTCCAATGCTTCATAGCCTGATGCATAGCATACTACTCTTTGTCATACGTAGGATAGTTTTGAACTGGTCCGGTGAATATTTCTGAGTGATATGCGACTGGTTTTCCATCTTGAAATAATACTTCCCTTAAAGCATAATTCGAAGCATCTGTCTCTACTTCAAACGGTCTCTGCAAATTAGGTAATATTAAAACTGGTGCTTCTGAAATCTTTCTTTCAGTAATTGAAAAGTAGCTTCATGTTTAGGCTCCCACTTGAATATTGCATTGGCCTTAATTAAGCCATGTAATGGAGCTGATATTTGGGAAAATATCGTATGAACTTACGATCAACTGGACTGCAGCAGTAATTTTTCGTGATGTTCAAACTTCTTTTTCACGGACATGAGTTTAAAGCATTTTGTATAACTTTTCTCAATGGGAAAACACGATTCCTTTTCTCGTAATCCCCTTATTCGGCGCCAATGTTTGCACCCAGAAATATTTACGGATACTAAACACGATGATTTTGGTATGTTGATGAAAACAGGGTTAAAAACATCAAATTGCATAAAGATGAGATGCACGAATTTAACGTGGTTCGGCATGGTTTGCCTACGTCCACGGACAAATCCCCTTGGGGAGAAATATTTTATTGATATTTGTATTACAATGTATTTTATTTTTCTCTATTTGCAACCTGTCTCCAGCTCTCTTTTTTCCTCTCCCCTCTTCAGAATTTCCTCCTCTCCATTTATACAATTCTGAATATAAATGATATTTACTTCCGCTTGCATTAATTCTGCATGAAACTGCTCATTCATGCCTCCTGAATTAATTCGCATGAAACCGCTCATTCATGTCTCCTGAATTAATTCGCATGAAACTCATGTCTCCAGAATTAATTCGCATGAAATTGCTCATTCATGCCTCCAGAATTAATTCTGCATGTTGGCGATCGGATTGACCACGACGTGCATAATGGTCGGTTGGCGACAAATTGACAAAGACACGGGTAGAGACTAGTTGGCAGTACGATAGAGTATTTAGCTAGGAATTGGTTGGCGGCACCGCTGACATCATGAGTGGAAACTTCATGGAAGCACCATCGGTAACACGGCCATGACATTGAATGATGGTTGACTTTGACCGTTGACTGGTTGTTCACTTTGACCATTGACCGGGCGTTGACTTTATGTAATACTGGGCAGGCTGGTGGGCTGCTTCGGTTGACTGTTTAGCGGGCTTGGATGAGGGCCATTAGAGGACTCAAGTACCAATTTGGCTCATTATGTGGTTTTTTTACTTATGGTACAAACAATTGCATTTACTAGTGTTTATGGGTAAAAATCGTTTCTGCTGATTTCGGTAATTTCGGTGGGTGAGTGAGAAACTGGTTTAAACCCTAAACAAATGTGCTGCACGTGAGCACTTTATAGATTCGAGAGATCAATCTGTACAAGTCCGGCCTAAACTAAGAAATGGCCGTTCCATACTTGCTTCGGTCACAAAGTGGAGGAGAAGGGTTGATTTGGGGAGGGAAGCAAAGAAAGGTGTTGAGGAGAGTAGTATCTCGACTTGTATTAGAAAGTGAAAGCTTAGGAAGCTTGCAAGAGATGAAAGCTTTTGGGAGAGCTTGCAAAGTTGCCTTTCTGAGAGTGTGGTATTTTTCTCCACCGAGACTTGTTGTCCTGGGTGGAAATAGGTAAGACCTATTTATACAAGTCGAGATTGAAACGTACTCGGCCTCATGAAGGAAGAGAGTAAAGGGTGAAATAATGGGAGGAGGTGGTAACCGCATGGTTTAATGGGCGAAAACGTTTTTCACCATTATTTCCTCTTTTATTTGACCGCTTTATTCCTTTTCATGCTTTCTTAATGTGAGCGTAGTGTACGCCGCATCTTTGACCGCCAAACCAAAACCCTAAAGAAGCATCCCCGCTTTGTGTCGATGTCTCGAGTGTTGGTTGCATCTTGAGTGCAAGTGGCGCTGCTAGTGGCGCGTGTGGCATGTGCGGAATGCCTTGGTGGTAGGTTGCACGGTTTGCAAGTTAGGTTACCAGCGTGTGTGTTTGGCATGTGCCAATGGCATGTGCGGAATGCCTTGGTGGTAGGTTGCACGGTTTGCAAGTTAGGTTACCAGCGTGTGTGTTTGGTATGTGCCAATGGCATGTGCGGAATGCCTTGGTGGTAGGTTGCACGGTTTGCAAGTTAGGCGACCAGCGTGTGTGTTTGGCATGTGCCAATGGCATGTGCGGAATGCCTTGGTGGTAGGTTGCACAGTTTGCAAGTTAGGCTACCAACAAAGGTGTGTCCAGCATGTACCAATGGCTCGTGCGGCCATGTTGACCTAGTTGCAAGTCTTACAAGACCTAGGGCGCTATGTTTGGCGTGGGCCAAAGGCATAGCGGCTTGAAGTATGGCTTGCGACACGTGTTGGCATGTGCCAATGGCACGTGCGGCCACGTTGACCTAGTTGCAAGTCTTGCAAACCTAGGGCGCTATATTTGGCGTGGGCCAAAGGCATAGCGGCTTGGAAATATGGCTTGCGGCACGTGTTGGCATGTGCCAATGGCACGTGCGGCCATGTTGACCTAGTTGCAAGTCTTGCAAACCTAGGGCGCTATGTTGGGCGTGGGCCAAAGGCATAGCGGCTTGGAAATATGGCTTGCGGCACGCGTTGGCATGTGCCAATGGCACGTGTGGCCATGTTGACCTAGTTGCAAGTCTTGCAAACCTAGGGCGCTATGTTGGGCGTGGGCCAAAGGCATAACGGCTTAGAAATATGGCTTGCGGCACGTGTTGGCATGTGCCAATGGCACGTGCGGCCATGTTGACCTAGTTGCAAGTCTTGCAAACCTAGGGCGTATGTTGGGCGTGGGCCAAAGGCATAGCGGCTTAGAAATATGGCTTGCGACACGTGTTGGCATGTGCCAATGGCACGTGCGGCCATATTGACCTAGTTGCAAGTCTTGCAAACCTAGGGCGCTATGTTGGGCGTGGGCCAAAGTCATAGCGGCTTGGAAATATGGCTTGCGGCAGGCGTTGGCATGTCCCAATGGCACGTGTGGCCATGTTGACCTAGTTGCAAGTCTTGCAAACCTAGGGCGCTATGTTGAACGTGGGCCAAAGACATAGCGGCTTAGAAATATGGCTTGCGGCACGTGTTGGCATGTGCCAATGGCACGTACGGCCATGTTGACCTAGTTGCAAGTCTTGCAAACCTAGGGCGCTATGTTGGGCGTGGGCCAAAGGCATAGCGGCTTAGAAATATGGCTTGCGGCACGTGTTGGCATGTGCCAATGGCACGTGCGGCCATGTTGACCTAGTTGCAAGTCTTGCAAACCTAGGGCGCTATGTTGGGCGGGGCCAAAGGCATAGCGGCTTGGAAATATGGCTTGCGGCACGTGTTGGCATGTGCCAATGGCACGTACGGCCATGTTGACCTAGTTGCAAGTCTTGCAAACCTAGGGCGCTATGTTGGGCGTGGGCCAAAGGCATAGCGGCTTAGAAATATGGCTTGCGGCACGTGTTGGCATGTGCCAATGGCACGTGCGGCCATGTTGACCTAGTTGCAAGTCTTGCAACCTAGGGCGCTATGTTTGGCGTGGGCCAAAGGCATAGCGGCTTAGAAATATGGCTTGCGGCACGTGTTGGCATGTGCCAATGGCACGTGCGGCCATGTTGACCTAGTTGCAAGTCTTGCAAACCTAGGGCGCTATGTTGGCGTGGGCCAAAGGCATAGCGGCTTAGAAATATGGCTTGCGGCACGTGTTGGCATGTGCCAATGGCACGTGCGGCCATGTTGACCTAGTTGCAAGTCTTGCAAACCTAGGGCGCTATGTTGGGCGTGGGCCAAAGGCATAGCGGCTTGAGATTTGGCATTGTTGCCATGGTGCGCAGGGTGCGGCTTGGTTTGGTATTGTTGTCGCGGTCGCAAAGATGCGGCTTGGTTTGGCATTGTTGCCATGGTGCGCAAAGATCTTTGGCTTGGTTTGGCATTGTTGCCATGGTGCACAATATGCGGCTTGGTTTGGCATTGTTGCCATGGTGCGCAGATGCTTTTGGTTTAGCATTGTTGCCATGGTGCGTAGATGCGGCTTGGTTTGGCATTGTTGCCATGGTGCGCAAAGATGCGGCTTGGTTTGGCATTGTTGCCATGGTGCTAAAGATGCGGCTTGGTTTGGCATTGTTGCCATGGTGCGCAGATATGTGGCTTGGTTTGGCATTGTTGCCATGGTGCGCAAAGATGCGGCTTGGATTGGCATTGTTGCCATGGTGCGCAGATGCGGCTTGGTTCTGCATTGTTGCCATGGTGCGCAGATGCGGCTTGGTTCTAAGATTGTTGCCATGGTGCGCGTAATGATGCGGCTTGGTTTGGCATTGTTGCCATGGTGCGCAAAGATGATATCGTCTTGGTTTGGCATTGTTGCCATGGCACGCAGATGCGGCTTGGTTTGGCATTGCTGCCATGGTGCGCTGATATCACGGCTTGGTTTGGCATTGCTGCCATGGTGCGCAGATATGCGCTTGGTTTGGCATTGTTGCCATGGTGCGCAGATGCGGCTTTGTTTTGGAATTAGGTTTACGTGTCGAAACCCTAACTGGTATTTTGAAAAAATACCCCTATTAATTATTTACACCTGAGTTAAATGCTCTTAGTTAATGTGTTGCGGGTAACACTAGGTCATGGGGTTTTACGATTTTACCCCTTGTTTAAAAACCACAATCAACATTAAGTCCCCTGCTTATCTCGGAACAGGGGCTTTGTTGCGAGGTAAGCATAAGATGGTGACAGACTATCAACAGCAAACCGTAAAAAGAATTGAGGGGCTTGTCTGACCTTTTATAAATAGGATTTGGAATCCTTCCCTCTGGGAGTTTTGCACAAATCGGGAGGCTGGCACAACTGGTGGGCCTGGTGCAGCTTGGGCGATGTTGGGAAGTTGGCGTGAGTTGGGAAACTGAGTGTGCTAGCTGGTGGGACCGGCGCAAGGTGTGGAAGCTGTGCGTGCTTGCAAGCGTGACTTGGGCGGCCATTAGGAAGTCGGTGCAATTGGTGGGGCCGGTGCAGCTTGGGCGACGTTAGAAAGTTGGCGTGAGTTGGGAAACTGAGCGTGCTAGCTGGTGGGACCGGCGCAAGGTAGGGAAGCTGTGCGTGCTTGCTGACGTGACTTGATGGAATCGGTGTGAACAATGAGGGATTAGGTGTTTCTACAGATAGCAAAGTTTCCTTATTTTGCGTTTCCTTCACGCGCAGCTTCGATTAGGGTATCGTTCATGCCAAAAAATCCTAAGCGTTATGTCCCTCATTGCTTCCTTTCCTTTTTAAAGGTTCTCAGATTCAAACCCAACGCAATCGCGTCATCTCCCTCGTTTGAGAAAAGGTTCTTCTTGTTGAATTTCTCTCGTATGTTTTCTTCTTCTTTGGCGGACTGTCAGACACTTTACCGCCACTTGTTGTACAAATGGAAAATTTCCTTTGTGCAGAGATATCCTGTTGGATCATGCGTCACATCGTTATCGACGAGGATGACCTAGTCGTTCCCCCTTCCTTCGAATCCGTCCTTGTTGACCGCCGCAGACTTGGAGGACACTTATTTAGGGCTCTATCTTACGAAATGGAATGCAAATGAGAAGCCCCGGTCATACTTCGGTTTGATATGATGGAATGGATGAATACGTGAATGTAACCTTCCGTACTCTTCCGGATGTGACACTTTGGATGCTCCTGTAAATTACATGATGACATATTCTGATAGTGCAGCTCGGGATCTTCCGCGGCCTCGTAAAGTGTTGAAGGCGTCTTCTAGACAGAGAGGTGATGATGTTCTTGCGCCGCACCCTTGAAGAGTAGAGGACCTTGTTATGGGTACGGATTTTTGGTGGACTGTTCTTCGTAGCTTTGACAAAGAAGGGATCCTGTATATCTTCCGTTCTCAAGTATGGTTTACGTGTTTCCATCTTTGTAGTAATTGCCACTGCGGTGAAGCTCTGGCTGGTATGTATCAACGAATGAGGGGCAAATATTCTTGGTAGGAGATGTAATCAGGAGAAACTACATTGTCGTGGTAACAAAGTAGGTTGGCTGATATTCTATGGGCTTCCGTGGAAGTAAAAGGATTGGCTGGATGCGTAAGCGAGCAAACCTGTCCATGATTATGAGTTTTGGCGAGATGGATTAAAAGGTGTCCATGACTACGAAGATTGGCTGGCTGTGACTATGTTCCTTGATATGGGGAGTGTGGCGGCACGACCCTTTGTAGCGATGAAGCGAACGTTGAAGCGAAGCCGCTGCTAGAGAACGTTTATGCATAGTTACTTATGGAGAGAACGTTGAAACGACATCTTGCAACTCTCAGAGCCTTGACGGCTACCATTTTGAAGTCGGAGGCCGCGTCACGTTCACAAACTCGACATCCCTCAAGAGAACAGAGGTTAGAGTCCCCGATTACATCCGTCGATCGTGCTTTCTAAGAGAGGTTGGGGTTTGGGAACGGCTTCCCGGGCCGGAAATGCTCGCTTTCCCGATGTAGTGCGGTTGAGGGGTGCAAATATGCCTTGACGCTTTACGCCTCGGAGAAAATATAGAATCTCACATAATCAAGTTTCATCATAGACTTACGACTTTGTGGGCGAAGTTCTATTATGCGGGTCCTAATGGAAGAAGGGTCTCCGTGAACTCGGGAGAGTTGTTGATTTCCCTTGCTTTCGATTTTGGAGAAGTCTTTCCCGATCTTCACGTGTGACGAAATTGATCGCTTATCCCCTTCTACTGGCGTTCAAGAGCAACGCGAGCCTCTTCATCTATAAACGCGCGTCCCTGCTGAAGTATCTTTGTCTTTTCATCAAATCAACAAGCTAAAAGGAGGTCGCCTTCTTCCGATCTTCCAAGATCTTGCCCTGATGGTGGAGTAGCGTCTCTGGTGACGGTTGGAGCTTTCATGCTTGAAGAACCGTTGGGGTGGAGGAAGTGGCTCTGGTTCTGGTGATCGTAAGTGTATCGTGCAGAGATGACACGGTTTTGATCACGAAGTGCTGGAGCTATGGCGATATTTCGAAGGGCGAGGATGGTGCTGGAAGGGCGCAAGATGTTAGCGCTGGAAGGATGCAAACTGTTAGCACAAAGTGTGGTACTGTGGCTGGCATGCGCGTGCAGCATGTGTGCCTGGTAAGCGCGTTTGGCAAGCGCGTCTGGCAAGCGCTTCTGGAAAGCGCTTCTGGAAAGCGCTTCTGGAAAGCGCTTCTGGCAAGCGCTGGCATCCGCGTCTGGCAAGCGCATCAGATAAGCGCATCTGGGAAACGCTTCTGGTAGGCACTGGATCGTCTTGGAATGGGCGCTGACTTGATATGGACGCTAGTTAGGCATGGACGCTGGCTTGGATTTCGGTATGGTGTGGACCATTGGCTTGGCACGGTGCTGGCTAAGTATGAGGCGTTGTACACCGGGAATCCGGGAGAAGTACGACATATGGACACAACCAAGAAGGCCACTAGTCGATTTTGCGTCTGTTAAGCGTGTGGAAGAGGCTTTATCTTCCATCGAGGACATGCGTGAGGTGACTGGTCACACCGTTTCTGAAGACGTTATTGCCGACTGGGAGCACTAACGCGACGTGTATGTAGAAAAGGAGTTCAACACTTCGTGGTTTGTCGAAGGCCTTGCTGAGATCCAAAAGTTGAAAGATGCAGCAATCGAAAGCCTTTCCGCTGAGGAGATTGCACGACATGAGGTAGAACTCGAAAAGCTTTCCAAGATGTTGACTATGAAGAGAGCGGCTCTTGAAGATGCAAAGTTGACCTTCTCCAAGAAGAACAGACCTCTGTTGGATGATTTTCCTTGAATGTTTCTCCGTTAAACTTTCATTTAGGTTCTTTTTTTTTTTGAAAGACATATTGGATGTCCGGTTCAAAACTTGACCTTTGATAGACAAATTGGTAGCTTTTTAGGGTATTGGATTATTTCGGGATGAATGGTTTTGATAATATGACTCGATTATGTTTTGGGAAAGGAATATTGCTTCTATGAGAGTGTGTGCTAGCAATTGGCACAAGACTCAAAGAAGATGACGGTTTTACTAGAGCCTAAAAATAGATCGTATATCTTGTGCAATCTAAATTTACTCACTTCATAGGTTTTGTGAACACGCCCTCTCTCGTGTAAAAGGCGGCTTTTTGGTAGCATCGCCGCTAGTCCCCGATTCTTTGTAGCGTCTTCAAATAGTCTCCGGTTTTCTGGTGTAGTTTTAACAACCGATAACCGGGTTGTCTGGCAACTTGAGTCTGACCGAGTCGCAAGTCCCCAATCGCTCGGTAGCATCTTCAACGAGTCCCCGGTTTTCAGGTGTAGTTTTACAACCGGTAACTAGGGCGTCTAGCCGAATTGAGTCGGATCGAGCGGTAGCATCTTCGGTAAGTCCCCAGTTTTCTCGTGTAGTTTTACAACTAGTAACCGGGTTGTCTGGTAGTTACGTCGGAGTGAGTCGCTTTCCCCCACCATCTTGACATCTGGGTCGAAGAACGAGATCGACAGTCTGACATTGTAGCCGATAGATTAATCCTCCCGCTGTGGTCGCCAATTGTTTATGGGTAAAAATTGTTTCTGCTGATTTCGGTAATTTCGGTGGGTGAGTGAGAAAACTGTTCAAACCCTAAACAAATGTGCTGCACGTGAGCACTTTATAGATTCGAGAGATCAATCTGTACAAGTCCGGCCTAAACCAAGAAATGGCCGTTCCAGACTTGCTTCGGTCACAAAGTGGAGGAGAAGGGTTGATTTGGGGAGGGAAGCAAAGAAAGGTGTTGAGGAGAGTAGTATCTCGACGTGTATCAGAAAGTGAAAGCTTAGGAAGCTTGCAAGAGATGAAAGCTTTTGGGAGAGCTTGCAAAGTTGCCTTTCTGAGAGTGTGGTATTTTTCTCCTGACCGAGACTTGTTGTCTGGTGGAAATAGGTAAGACCTATTTATACAAGTCGAGATTGAAACGTACCCTGGCCTCATGAAGGAAGAGAGTAAAGGGTGAAATAATGGGAGGAGGTGGTAACCGCATGGTTTAATGGGCGAAAACGTTTTTCACCATTATTTCCTCTTTTATTTGACCGCTTTATTCCTTTTCACGCTTTCTTAATGTGAGCGTAGTGTACGCTGCATGTTGTGACCGCAAACCAACACCCTAAAGAAGCATCCCCGGTTGTATCGATGTCTCGAGTGTTGGTTGCATCTTGAGTGCAAGTGGCGCCTAGTGGCGCGTGTGGCATGTGCCAATGGCATGTGCGGAATGCCTTGGTGGTAGGTTGCACGGTTTGCAAGTTAGGTTACCAGCGTGTGTGTTTCGCATGTGCGGAATGCCTTGGTGGTAGGTTGCACGGTTTGCAAGTTAGGTTACCAACGTGTCTGTTTGGCATGTGCCAATGGCATGTGCGGAATGCCTTGGTGGTAGGTTGCACGGTTTGCAAGTTAGGCTACCAGCGTGTGTGTTTGGCATGTGCGGAATGCCTTGGTGGTAGGTTGCACGGTTTGCAAGTTAGGATACCAAATAAGTGTGTTTGGCATGTGCCAATGGCTCGTGCGGCCATGTTGACCTAGTTGCAAGTCTTGCAAGCCTAGGGCGCTATGTTTGGCGTGGGCCAAAGGCATAGCGGCTTGGAAGTATGGCTTGCGACACGTGTTGGCATGTGCCAATGGCACGTGCGGCCATGTTGACCTAGTTGCAAGTCTTGAAAACCTAGGGCGCTATATTTGGCGTGGGCCAAAGGCATATCGGCTTGGAAATATGGCTTGCGGCACGTGTTGGCATGTGCCAATGGCACGTGCGGCCATGTTGACCTAGTTGCAAGTCTTGCAAACTTAGGGCGCTATGTTGGGCGTGGGCCAAAGGCATAGCGGCTTGGAAATATGGCTTGCGGCACGCCTTGGCATGTGCCAATGGCACGTGTGGCCATGTTGACCTAGTTGCAAGTCTTGCAAACCTAGGGCGCTATGTTAGGCGTGGGCCAAAGGCATACCGCTTAGAAATATGGCTTGCGGCACGTGTTGGCATGTGCCAATGGCACGTGCGGCCATGTTGACCTAGTTGCAAGTCTTGCAAACCTAGGGCGCTATGTTGGGCGTGGGCCAAAGGCATAGCGGCTTAGAAATATGGCTTGCGGCACGTGTTGGCATGTGCCAATGGCACGTGCGGCCATGTTGACCTAGTTGCAAGTCTTGCAAACCTAGGGCGCTATGTTGGGCGTGGGCCAAAGTCATAGCGGCTTGGAAATATGGCTTGCGGCACGCGTTGGCATGTGCCAATGGCACGTGTGGCCATGTTGACCTAGTTGCAAGTCTTGCAAACCTAGGGCGCTATGTTGGGCGTGGGCCAAAGGCATAGCGGCTTAGAAATATGGCTTGCGGCACGTGTTGGCATGTGCCAATGGCATGTGCCAATGGCACGTGCGGCCATGTTGACCTAGTTGCAAGTTTTGCAAACCTAGGGCGCTATGTTGGGGGTGGGCCAAAGGCATAGCGGCTTGGAAATATGGCTTGCGGCACGTGTTGGCATGTGCCAATGGCACGTGCGGCCATGTTGACCTAGTTGCAAGTCTTGCAAACCTAGGGCGCTATGTTGGGCGTGGGCCAAAGGCATAGCGGCTTAGAAATATGGCTTGCGGCACGTGTTGGCATGTGCCAATGGCACGTGCGGCCATGTTGACCTAGTTGCAAGTCTTGCAAACCTAGGGCGCTATGTTGGCGTGGGCCAAAGGCATAGAGGCTTAGAAATATGGCTTGCGGCACGTGTTGGCATGTGCCAATGGCACGTGCGGCCATGTTGACCTAGTTGCAAGTCTTGCAAACCTAGGGCGCTATGTTGGGCGTGGGCCAAAGGCATAGCGGCTTAGAAATATGGCTTGCGGCACGTGTTGGCATGTGCCAATGGCCCGTGCGGCCATGTTGACCTAGTTGCAAGTCTTGCAAACCTAGGGCGCTATGTTGGGCGTGGGCCAAAGGCATAGCGGCTTGAGATTTGGCATTGTTGCCATGGTGCGCAGTGGTGCGGCTTGGTTTGGCATTGTTGCCGCAGACACACGATATGCGGCTTGGTTTGGCATTGTTTGCCATGGTGCGCAATATGCGGCTTGGTTTGGCATTGTTGTCATGGTGCGCAGATGCGCTTGGTTTGGCATTGTTGCCATGGTGCGCAAAGATGCGGCTTGGTTTGGCATTATTGCCATGGTGCGCGAGATGCGGCTTGGTTTGGCATTGTTGCCATGGTGCTGTGAGATGCGGCTTGGTTTGGCATTGTTGCCATGGTGCGCAAAGATGCGCTTGGTTTGGCATTGTTGCCATGGTGCCCAATGCGGCTTGGTTTGGCATTTTTGCCATGGTGCGATATGCGGCTTGGTTTGGCATTGCTGCCATGGTGCGCAAGATGCGGCTTGGTTTGGCATTGTTGCCATGGTGCGCAAAGATGCGGCTTGGTTTGGCATTGTCGCCATGGTGCGCAAGATGCGGCTTGGTTTGGCATTGTTGCCATGGTACGCAAGTATGCGGCTTTGTTTTGGAATTAGGGTTCTCAGGTCGAAAACCTAATCTGGTATTTTGAAAAAATACCCCTATTAATTATTTACACTGAGTTAAATGCTCTTAGTTAATGTGTTGCGGGTAACACTAGGTCATGGGGTTTTACGATTTTACCCCTTGTTTAAAAACCACCATCAACAACTAGCTTAGAGATTCGACACATTCCTGAGTCTTAAAAGAGATAAATAATGATCTAATGATATCAACTAACAAGTCGCATTTGTCGAACAGTTAACTTTCATGCCACATCTTCACCAACCTGGTCCTTGTCTTGATCTTTTCATCCCTGAGGTGGTGAATTTGTTTATCCACCCAAACCATGGCCTGCTAGTTCTGCAAACAGATGGATCTCATGGTTGCTCGTTGCTTGGGGCATAGTCTAGATTTTGGAGTGTGCAAGTTATTGTTTACTTGTAATAAATGCAAGCTGATGATACATTTTGGAAGATGTTTGACGGCTTAAAGAACCCTGGTGACACGATATTAAGCTACTAGACTGGCATCAAGTTATCCAAACAATATATCTCGTGGTTTAGATCCAACTGTGCGAAGGGACCCGATTCTGTGGTCGGAATTAGTAATGAATGGGTCGGGTTAAACAAAATAAGACCCGCACTCCTTGAGTCCTCTTATTTAATCGATTGCGTTTTTTTTTTTTTTTTTTTTTTTAAGGCGAAGCTCCTAAGAGGAGGATTTATTAAAAAAGGCAACAAAAAAGAATGAGGGGACTAGTCCATAACCTCAAAAGAACAAGAAGGGAAAAGATAAAGAAAATATGTTACAAGTTATCGAAAACGAAACACAGACAGACTTGATCTGTCAACTCCCACAGCCGGTCGGATAAAATCAGGGGATTCGTCCCACCAATGAGATCCCGTGGTTGCTCCCCGCTTCACTAATAAATCCGCCACGACATTACCCTCTCTATAAACGTGAGAATAGCTAAATTGTATAATGGATAAGAATTTCATGAAATTAGCCCAATGAACAACTAGTTTCCAAGGCACAAGAGAATAATTCGATACGGCTTTAATGACATGCATCGAGTCACATTCGAACCAAATACGAGACAGTCCTCTTGAACGAGCAATTCTAAACGCAAAGATGGCACCCCAGAACGCAGCTGAAACTGAGGTATCAACTCCAATCGATTGTGCGAGACTACCAACCACTAGACAATTGTTATTGTGAAACACCACCCCACAATCAGCAAGGCCAAGTATTGATGGTGGTTTTTAAATAAGGGGTAAAATCGTAAAACCCCATGACCTAGTGTTACCCGCAACACATTAACTAAGAGCATTTAACTCAGGTGTAAATAATTAATAGGGGTATTTTTTTCAAAATACCAGATTAGGGTTTTCGACCACGTAACCCTAATTCCAAAACCAAGCCGCACACTGCGCACCATGGCAACAATGCCAAACCAAGCCGCACATCGCGCACCATGGCAACAATGCCAAACCAAGCCGCACACTCGCGCACCATGGCAACAATGCCAAACCAAGCCGCACACTGCGCACCATGGCAACAATGCCAAACCAAGCCGCACACTGCGCACCATGGCAACAACGCCAAAACCAAGCCGCACACTACGCACCATGGCAGCGACGCCAAAACCAAACTACATATCGCACTCATTGGCAACCATGCCATAATAAGCCGCTATGCCATTGGCACATGCCAAATATAGCGCCCTAGGCTTGCAAAACGTGCAACTAGGTCAACATGGCCGTACGTGCCATTGGCACATGCCAACACGTACCACAAGCCATATTTCCAAGCCGCTATGCCATTGGCGCATGCCAAATATAGCGCCATAGGCTTGCAAAACGTGCAACTAGGTCAACATGGCCGTACGTGCCATTGGCACATGCCAACACGTACCACAAGCCATATTTCCAAGCTTCTATGCCATTGGCGCATGCCAAATATAGCGCCCTAGGCTTGCAAAACGTGCAACTAGGTCAACATGGCCGTACGTGCCATTGGCACATGCCAACACGTACCACAAGCCATATTTCCAAGCCGCTATGCCATTGGCGCATGCCAAATATAGCGCCCTAGGCTTGCAAAACGTGCAACTAGGTCAACATGGCCGTACGTGCCATTGCCACATGCCAACACGTACCACAAGCCATATTTCCAAGCCGCTATGCCATTGGTGCATGCCAAATATAGCGCCCTAGGCTTACAAACCATGCAACCTAGGCCAAGTCGGCCACGCATGCCATTGGCACATGCCAACATGCTCATTGGTAGCTTTTCCTACCAAGGCCACGGCCCTAACGGCCACGCATGCCATTGGCACATGCCAACATGCTCGCCGGTAGCTTTTCTTACCAAGGCCTCGGCCCTAACGGCCACGCATGCCATTGGCACATGCCAACATGCTCATTTGGTAGCTTTTTTTACCAAGGCCACGGCCTAACGGCCCACGCATGCCATTGGCACATGCCAACATGCTCACCGGGTAGCTTTTCCTACCAAGGACACGGCCCTAACGGCCACGCATGCCATTTGCACATGCCAACATGCTCGCTGGTAGCTTTTCTTACCAAGGCCACGGCCCTAACGGCCACGCATGCCATTGGCACATGCCAACATGCTCGGTGGTAGCTTTTCCTACCAAGGCCACGGCCCAAACGGCCACGCATGCCATTGGCAAATGCCAAACACACACGCTGGTAGCCTAACTTGCAAACCGTGCAACCTACCACCAAGGCATTCCGCACATGCCAAACACACACGCTGGTAGCCTAACTTGCAAACCGTGCAACCTACCACCAAGGCATTCCGCACATGCCATTGGCACATGCCACACACGCCACTAGCAGCTCTGGCATTGCCACTTACACTCAACGTACAACCTACCACCAAGGCATTCCGCACATGCCATTGGCACATTCCACGCACGCCACTAGCAGCTCTGGCATTGCCACTTTCGCTCGAATTACAACCCGCAACAAGGGCATTTCGCACATGCCACACGCGCCACTAGCAGCGCCACTTGCACTCGAGGTGCAACCAACACTCGAGATATCAACACAAACTGGGGGATGCTTTCCAGGGTTTTGGTTTGGCGGTCACAACTTGCAGCAGACACTACGCTCACATTAAGAAAGCGTGAAAAGGAATAAAGCGGTCAAATAAATGAGGAAATAATGGTGAAAACGTTTTCACCCATAAACACCTTGCGGTTACCACCTCCTCTCATTATTTCACCCTTTACTCTCTTTCTTCATGAGGCTAGGGTACGTTTCAATCCCGATTTGTATAAATAGGTCTTACCTATTTCCACCGGACAACAAGTCTCGGTCAGGAGAAAAATACTACACTCTCAGAAAGGCAACTTTGCAAGCTCTCCCAAAAGCTTTCATCTCTTGCAAGCTTCCTAAGCTTTCACTTTACGATACAAGTCGAGATACTACTCTCCTCAACACCTTTCTTTGCTTCCCTCCCCAAATCAACCCTTCTCCTCCACTTTGTGACCGAAGCAAGTCCGGAACGCCATTTCTTGGTTTAGGCGGACTTGTACAGATTGATCTCTCGAATCTAAAAAGTGCTCACGTGCAGCACATTCGTTTAGGGTTTGAACCAGTTTCTCACTCACCTACCGAATTTACCGAAATCGGCAGAAACGATTCTCACCTATAAACACCAGGATATCCAAACGAGCATCCATCAACATTAATTTTGATCCACCCATAAAGAGGTAGTTGCCAATTTACCTCTATAATCTTTGGATCTTTACGAGCCATTCCTTCAATCTTGAAAAACCTGAGAATGTAAAGATCATCTAAATTATTATTCATATGACCCTTCCCAATCTTAGCAGATTCACTAATTAAACCCTTCTATTTCATAGATGCTTGCTGAATACTAATTATCTCATGATGGAACCGCAATTGATTCCTTATATACCACTGTGTGGGAGAAAGAGAGCAAACATCTCCTTGGTGAGAGTAAGAGAGAGCTAACATCTCCCTACCGTTATTTACATCATAGAGAGAATTCAGAGGAATTACAGCCTTTCTGGGTAGAAGAAGAGATCGATGAACATGGAGTAATTATGTACAGGAATTTATTGGATAACACAAAAACACAAATTAGACCAACATTGAAAGGTTGGGTTTTTGCAGATGACATGGGTATTGGTAAGACTTTAACATTATTATCTCTTATAGCTACTGATTATACTTTTTATACACACTGTAATTTATCTCCATCACTGGCTAACACAAGTAATAGAGTTGTAAATAATGAAAATCTGGAAGTAGAAGAGAGTGATGAGCTAAGATCATGTCTCTTTGTGGGTGGAAAGAGGTCTATTGAAGGAGAACAAAGTAATGAAACACATAAGAAACCTAGAATAGCTGCTGAGTCTTCTAACAACTCATGAGAAAATTGTCTTAGCAATTTAGGGACTTCTAAAAGAACAACATCTTGCTTTGAATGTACTTGGGAGTCTTCAGTACCAAATCTCCCACTTGAAAAACCCGAGGCTTCACGGTTTTGTTATATGCTTTGGAAACCCTATTTTTGTATGCTTGTGCGTGCTCTTATGCCTTGGATCTTCTGAAATCTATGGTGTCTAATTCTGCAACTCTGGCATTCAACGCGTCAGCTTCATCCCATCCAATTCCGCTTGCTTCGGCAATCCTAGCCGATGGGATTTTGACTTCCGCTGGGAGGATGGCGTCTGCGCCATAAACAACGGAGTAGGGAGAGGCTCCGGTGGAACTTCTTGGTGACGTTCGGTACGCCCAGATTGCCATTGGCAATTTCTCATGCCATGTCCGAGAATTATCAAGCACCGTCTGACTGAGGATTCGGATCAGAGTTTTGTTGGTGCTTTCACCCTGTCCGTTCCCTTGAGGGTAGTACACACTGGAGAAGACTTTCTTAATTCTGCATTTTTCGAGTAACTCCCGTACTTGCTTGCTTGCGAAAGGAGTGTCGTTGTCGGTGATGATATGCTTAGGAACGCCAAATCGGCAGATAATGTACTCTTTAATGAATGTCGCGATTGTGATTCCATTCATCCCTCGTAAGGGTATGGCTTCAACCCATTTGGTGAAATATTCTGTTACTGTTATTATGTACTCGTGATGCTTTTAGGACGGCGGATTGATCTTTCCAATGATGTCGAGTCCTCAGCTGTGAAAGGTCCACGGACTTCTTATTGAATGCAGGGGAGTCGACGATACATGGATAAGGTTTCCGTGAATTTGACATTTTTGCACATCTGAACGAAAACAGCTGCATCATCTTCCATGGTTGGCCAGTAGTATTTCTCGTGTATCTGAAGAAATAATTTCCGTTTTCCTTGATGTTCGCCTTCGTGCATCTCTTTCAGCATGATCGGGATTTTTGTTTCGTTTAAACATCGTAGAAAACTCCCTTCAAAGCTTTTACGATATAAGATTCCTTCGTGGAATACGAATCTCTCGGACCTGTGTTTTATCTTGGCTGCATCCTTCTTATTAGTGGGGAGTATGCCGTCGCGAAGGTAACCGATATATGGCTTCTTTCAGTCCCCAGCGTGACCAATATTGAAAACTTATAATTGATGTGGCGGCGCTTGACATTTGGAACAGGTTCTTTGAAGTAACCGAGATTGAGCTTCCATTTCTGGCCAGTATCCAAGGCGTTGCAAACGACGATAGAGTGTTACCACTAATATTTGCCCGCAGATCTCATTGTGGATGCGGTTGAGTTGTTCTTGTGCTTCTCCCTCTCCAAGAAATCTTGACAAGGAACCGTCTGGATTCCGATGATATAGCACCCCTCGGAGCATGAAGAAATTTTGTAAGGTTTCGAGACTGACCTTTCCCTAGAAAAGTAAGTTGTTAAGTTCTTGTATAATTGGTGTTCTCCAGTCATCAGCTTTATCCTCTTCGGGTTGTGAAAGCCATGTTGGAGCTACGGTTAGCCTCTTTACTGTCAGGGTTTCCTCAAAACCTTTAAATTGCAGTTTTGATGCTAGCGTGGATAGGCAATCAGCATGTTGGTTGCCGCTGCGCCCAATATTTGTTATGGTCGCGTCGGCGAAGTAGTTAAGCGCTTTTGTGCCTCGTCTCTCGTATGGGTCCAAGGTTACTTCTATCGGTCGTATACCCCGTTCACTCCGGTTGACAAGTAATTTAGAGTCCCCTCTTATTTCCAGACGTGTGGCTCCACTCGTTTAGCCAAGGACAACCCGATGAGAAAGGCTTCATATTCTCGTCAATTGTTGGTGCGGGGAAGTCTAGCTTAAAGGAGTGCGAGAATACTTCACCACCTGGGATACTAGAACCACACCTCGCTCCTCCAGACCATTGTTAGGAGTAAGCGGAGCCAAAGAATAGTAGACATGTTTCTTCTTGGATGAAAGAGATTTTCTGAAAGTCTCCAGGAGGTCCTCGTGTAGTGCCATGGTATTCTCTCCCTAAACGCCGCCGCAAATTGAATCGCTTGCCCTTTGATGGCTCTCGGGGACGCGCAGTTATATCGAACTCCGATATTTGGAGAATCCATTTGGCCGGTCTCCCTATCAGGGCCGTTTTTGAGAGAAGGAACTTCACCGGATCGGATTTAGATATCAGCACCACTTTATTGGACAGTAGGTAATTCCTGAATTTCTGGATGGAGTAGATTAAAGCTAGGCACGCCTTTTCCGCTTTGGGATATCTGAGTTCGGCATCTCTTAATGTTCGACTGAAGTAGTATGTGGGATACTCAATCCCTTGGTCATCTTCTTGGGCGAGGAGAGCTCTGACAGCAGTGTCGCTATATGCAGTGTCAAGGTGTAACGGTCTTCCTTGTATGGGTGATTTCATGACGGCTGGAGAAGATAATATTTTCTGAATTTTCCGGAACGATTCTTGTTGTAGTGTGGTCCAGACAAAGCTTGCTCCATTCTTCAGTAAGGGGGTAAACGAAGCAACAAGTTGAGCCAATCCTGGTATGAAACGGCGAATGTAGTTTATTTTACCCATGAAACTCTGAAGCTCTTTCACGGTTCGCGGTGGTGGCATCGTGAGGATGGCTTGTGTTTTGACTAGGTCAACTTTAATTCCCTCGACAGTCACCTGGAAACCTAGGAACTTGCCCGAAGAAACACCAAAAGCACATTTCAATGGATTCATCTTCGCTTTGTACTCGCGACATCTTTCAAATACCGTCGTGACTTCCCGCATGGGCCGCCCGAGTTCTTGACTTGACCACTATGTCATCTACATAATCTTCGACTTGCTTGTGCATCATATCGTGAAAAATGGTGGTCATGGCGCGTTGGTATGTGGCGCCAGTATTTTTCAAACCGAAGGGCATCACAGTATAGTAAAAATTTCCAAGAGGGGTTCGAAAAGCCGTCTTACTTGCGTCGTGTTCGTATATCTTTATTTGGTTGTAGTCGCTGTATCCGTCCATGAAAGAGAACATACCATGTCCACTGGTGGCGTCTACCAGCATGTCAATGTTGGGGAGCGGAAAATCGTCTTTAGGGCAACACTTGTTCAAATCTCTTAAATCGACATAGCACCTGATTTGACCATTCTTCTTTTTTACCGGAACAACGTTGGCCAGCCAAGTAGGGCGGTGAATCTGTTTGATGAAACCAGCCGCTAGTAGTTTTTGAATCTCTAATTTAATCTGTTCATCTACATCATGCCGGAATTATCTCGGGGTTTGCTTGACTGGTTTGGATCCGGATATCACGTGTAAATGATGAGTGACCATTCTTTCGTCCAAGCCGGTCATTTCCTCGTATGTCCATGCGAATATGTCTTGATATTCCTTGAGGAGGTCTACCAGCTTTACACGTTCGTCTGCGTACAGAGTCGAGCTTATCGAGATGGGTCGTGGAGATTCTTTACTCCCTACATTAACAACCTCAAATTCGTCCATAGTAGAGTTGGTCCCATCTTGTAGCTGTCGTGGTGCATCAGGTACTTCCTCCTGCGGCTTGTTACCATACTTGCATCCCATGGGGCGGAGAGACTGTGTGATAGTCTCCCCTGTTAATTGCTAACAACGGTGCTGATATACGGTTTTCCCTTTTTTATCATGTCCCATAATGAAAGCCCGTCCTCGCTTGGTATGGGTGTAAGCCGGACCACCTTCGGAAGTGAGGCTGACATGTCTCTCTTTCGAAGGGGTGACATGAGACCTGGTTTCTCAGTGAAGCTGTGCAAGACCATCATTTTCTTAAATGAATGCCATTTTCGCAGTGGAGTGTGGTGAGCCTTATTGCTTGTGGCCAGAGGGTCCTGTCTTGGTTCAAAAATCTCCATTCCACAGATCGGCGCATAAGGAGATAATGATGCAGCGATGCGAATGACTTTTCCTTTCAACATGGTTTTCAAGCACTGGTGATACATCGAAGGAATGATTCTGTTGTCGTGGAGCCATGGCCTTCCCAGTATCATGTGGTAATCTGGCTCTTTCTCGATTACCTCGAACCTTACTTTTGACTGGTCAGGTCCTACTGATAGATTCGAGTTGATGTACCAATATGTACTGGTTTGGTTTCCTTCGAAATCGGTCATTGTAGTGGACTGTCGTACAACTTTGTTCGGCCGTACCCTAGCCGTTCTGAACGTCCAGAGGGTAACAACGTTGGAGGATGCTCCCGTGTCGATGAGAGCTCTTTTGAATTCCACGTCCTTGATACGGGTTGTGACATGTAGGGCACGGTTGTGGCCTTCCTCTGCCATCATGTCGTCGTCGGTAAACGTGATATTGTTGACGGACAAATCTGGCATTCTTGACGTTTCCAAGCGTGAAGGAACCAAGGACACACTTAATGATATTCGATTGATGGCGGTTAACATCTCCATCCGTTGATCCTTTGAAAGATGTAAGAGTTCACATAAGTTTTCCAGCAGTGAGGCCGCTTCCTGACCTATGGGTTTTTGATTAGCAGTGAAGCTATTGACTCGAGAGTGGTCGTTTGGGATGTTAGTCCCCAGTTCTGGAGTCTCCGGGGCAAGTGAACCGTTCAATTCTGCCGTTAGGTTGATGAGGAAGTCCAGTATGGCATTAATCGCATCTTTCATCAGACCCGTATTCTGTGTGTGGATCTCCTGGACCCGCACCAAGTTGGCCAGCCTTGGGATTCCTTCGTCAATTGTATCGTTGGGCGTTGCGTTGGGGAAGGAAACATTGTCGTTCGCCTGAGTGAAACTTGTGCATGGATTCAGTTCTTAAACCAACCATCCTTCTAAGTTAGAGAAACGTATTCTGAAATTGATATTTGGAATGATAGATCAATCTCCCACTGTGGTCGCCAATTGTTTGTGGGTGAAAATGGTTTCTGCTGATTTCGGTAATTTCAGTGCGTGGGTGAGAACAAATTTAACCCTAAATAATATACTGCAAGGGAGTACTTTAGATTCGTGAGACCAATCTGTACAAGTCCGGCCTAAACTAAGAAATGGCCATTCCAGACTTGCTTCGGTCACAAAGTAGAAGAGAATGGGTTGGTTTTGGGGAGGGAAGCAAGGAAAGTGATGAGACCAGAATAGTTGATTCTGGAAGAGTAGTTGTGTTACGACTTGTATCAGAAAGTGGGAAGCTAAAAGTTGGGAAAGTTAGCAAACGTTTTCTGAGTGGTGTATGCTCCCTCACTGAACTTGTTATTCGGTGAAAATAGGTAAGACCTATTTATACAAGTCGAAGTGAAACGTACTCTGGTTTCATTAAGGAATGGAAAAATGGGTGAATAAATGGGAGGAGGTTCTAACGTTAACGCATGGAATTGATGTTCCATAAAACCGTTAACGCATGGAATTAATGTTCCATAAAAAGAACGTTTCACCATTAACTCCCTGTATTTACTAACCGCCTCATCCTTATAACACTTCCTTATGACGAGCATAGTGTATGTCGCATGCTATAAACCGCCAAACTAATACCCAAAGAGGATCCCCCATTTTGTGATTTGTGTTGTTGTCTCGAATGTTTTTGTGAAAAACATGTAGCATGTTGTTGTTTCCTGGCAATTCGTACTGGGGAAACTTTCTAGCTTGGTGACCTTCGACGGTCGAGATTTTGTATATCAAGAGGAAAGATAGTCGTTGATCGTTGTACGCTTTCGTTTTGGTAGTCGCGTAGGGAAGGACAGTATGGTGACGCGTTTAGGTTGGCATGCCGTTGGCATGGCATGGTTTGGCGTGGCCAAACTTAGGTTTACGGGCCAAAGGTTACCATGCGTCGTCTGGTAACCTTGGATGGATAGGATTTTCTCATGGGATTGAAGGGGGACCGTTGATCGTCACACGTATTCGTTTTTGGTAGCCGCGTAGGGAAGGCCAGCATGGTAGCACGGCTAGGTTGGCATGGCATGGTTTGGCATGGCCAAACTTAGGTTTATGGGCCAAAGGTTACCATGCGTCGTCTGGTAACCTTGGATGGCTAGGTTTGCTCATGGGATTTAAGGGGGACCGTTGATCGTCGCACGCCTTCGTTTTTGGTAGCCGCGTAGGGAAGGCCAGCATGGTGGCGCAGCTAGGTTGGCATGCCGTTGGCATGGCCAAACCTAGGTTTTCGGGCCAAAGGTTACCATGCGTCTTCTAGTAACCTTGGATGGTTAGGATTTGCTCCTGCGATTGAAGGGGGGACCGTTGATAGTCGCAGGCCTTCGTTTTTTGATAGCCGCGTAGGGAAGGCCAGCATGGTGGCGCGGCTAGGTTGGCATGCCGTTGGCATGGCAAAACTTAGGTTTTCGGGCCAAAGGTTACCATGCATCGTCTGGTAACCTTGGATGGTTAGGATTTTCACCTGGGATTGAAGGGGGACCGTTGATCGTCGCACACCTTCATTTTTTGGTAGCCGCGTAGGGAATGCCAGCATGGTGATGAGTTTAGGTTGGCATGCCGTTGGCATGGCATGGTTTGGCGTGGCCAAACTTAGGTTTACAGGCCAAAGGTTACCATGCTTCGTCTGGTAACCTTGGATGGCTAGGATTTTCTCATGGGATTGAAGGGGGACCGTTGATCATCACACGCCTTCGTTTTGAGTAGCCGCGTAGGGAAGGCCAGCATGGTGGCGCGGCTAGGTTGCATGCAGTTGGCATGGCATGGTTTGGCGTGGCCAAACTTAGGTTTACGTGCTAATGGTCACCATGCGTCGTCTGGTAACCTTGGATGGCTAGGATTTGCTCATGGGATTGAAGGGGGACCGTTGATCGTCGCACACCTTCGTTTTTTGGTAGCCGCGTAGGGAAGTCCAGCATTGTGGCGTGGCTAGGCATGCCGTTGGCATATGGTGCGGCTAGCATGGCTAGGGACAAGGCAAGGTGTTGTTTGGCTTGGCATGGTGGGCCCAACGGTTTGTCATGCCGTAGGCACATGGCGCGACTAGCATGGCTAGGGCCAAGGCAAGGTGCGGTTTGGCTTGGCATGTAGGGCCAAGGGGTTGGCGTGAATGGTTTGGCTTGGCATGGCGGGGCCAAGGGCTTGACATGCCATGGGCGCATGGTGCTGCTAGCATGGCTAGGGCAAAGGCAAGGTGCGGTTTGTCTTAGCATGGTGGGGCCAAGGGTTTGGTTGGTGTTGCTGGCATGGTTGGCATGCCTTGGCACGGTAGGTGTGACTGGCATGATTTGACATTGGCACAGGGGTGCGGCTAGCATGGTTGGCATGCCTTGGCGTAGTAGGTGCGGCTGACATGATTTGCCATTGGTACAGGGGTGCGGCTAGCATGGTTGGCATGCCTTGGCGCGGTAGGATGTGGCTGGCATGATGAGCCATTGGCACAGGGGTGCGGATAGCATGGTTGGCATGCCTTGGCGGGGTAGGTGTGGCTGACATGATTTTCCATTGGCACGTGCGGTGTGAGAATTAGGGTTTTGGCTTGTCGAAACCCTAATTAGCATTTAAAAAAAAGGTACCTTGGTAATTTTTTCGCATACAAATTAAAGGGTTCAATAAATGTGCTTGACTTGGTGTTTATGGGTAAAAATCATTTCTGCTGATTTCGGTAATTCCGGTAGGTGAGTGAGAAACTGGTTCAAACCCTAAACAAATGTGCTTTGGGTGAGCACTTTATAGATTCGAGAGATCAATCTGTACAAGTCCTAGGCCTAAACCAAGAAATAGCCGTTCAGGACTTGCTTCGGTCACAAAGTGGAGGAGAAGGGTTGATTTGGGGAGGGAAGCAAAGAAAGGTGTTGAGGAGAGTAGTATCTCGACTTGTATCAGAAAGTGAAAGCTTAGGAAGCTTGCAAGAGATGAAAGCTTTTGGGAGAGCTTGCAAAGTTGCCTTTCTGAGAGTGTAGTATTTTTCTCCTGACCGAGACTTGTTGTATGGTAGAAATAGGTAAGAGCTATTTATACAAATCGAGATTGAAACGTACCCTGGCCTCATGAAGGAAGAGAGTAAAGGGTGAAATAATGGGAGGAGGTGGTAACCGCATGGTTTAATGGGTGAAAACTTTTTTCACCATTATTTCCTCTTTTATTTGACCGCTTTATTCCTTTTCACGCTTTCTTAATGTGAGCGTAGTGTACGCCGCATGTCAGGTGACCGCCAAACCAAAACCCTAAAGAAGCATCCCCGCCTTGTGTTGATGTCTCGAGTGTTGGTTGCATCTTGAGTGCAAGTGGCACCGCTAGTGGCGCGTGTGGCATGTGCGGAATGCCTTGGTGGTAGGTTACACGGTTTGCAAGTTAGGCTACCAACGTGTGTGTTTGGCATGTGCCAATGGCATGTGCGAAATGCCTTGGTGGTAGGTTGCACGGTTTGCAAGTTTAGGTTACCAGCGTGTGTGTTTGGCATGTGCCAATGGCATGTGCGGAATGCCTTGGTGATAGGTCGCACGGTTTCCAAGTTAGGCTACCAGCGTGTGTGTTTGGCATGTGCCAATGGCATGTGCGGAATGCCTTGGTGGTAGGTCGCACGGTTTGCAAGTTAGGCTACCAAATAAGTGTGTGTTTGGCATGTGCCAATGGCATGTGCGGAATGTTGACCTAGTTGCAAGTCTTGCGAGCCTAGGGCGCTATATTTGGCGTGGGCCAAAGGCATAGCGGCTTGGAAATATGGCTTGCGACACGTGTTGGCATGTACCAATGGCACGTGCGGCCATGTTGACCTAGTTGCAAGTATTGCAAGCCTAGGGCGCTATATTTGGCGTGGGCCAAAGGCATAGCTGCTTGGAAATATGGCTTGCGACACGTGTTGGCATGTGCCAATGGCACGTGCGGCCATGTAGACCTAGTTGCAAGTCTTGTAAGCCTAGGGCGCTATATTTGGCGTGGGCCAAAGGCATAGCGGCTTGGAAATATGGCTTACGACACGTGTTGGCGTGTGCCAATGGCACGTGCGGCCATGTTGACCTAGTTGCAAGTATTGCAAGCCTAGGGCGCTATATTTAGCGTGGTCCAAAGGCATAGCGGCTTGGAAATATGGCTTGCGACACGTGTTGGCATGTGCCAATGGCACGTGCGGCCATGTTGACCTAGTTGCAAGTCCTGCAAGCCTAGGGCGCTATATTTGGCGTGGGCCAAAGGCATAGCGGCTTGGAAATTTGGCATTGTTGCCATGGTTCGCAGGGTGCGGCTTGGTTTTGCATTGTTTCCATGGTGCGCAGTATGCGGCTTGGTTTGGCATTTTTGCCATGGTGCGCAGTATGCGGCTTGGTTTGGCATTGTTGCCATGGTGCGCAAGATATGCGGATTGGTTTGGCATTGTTGCCATGGTGCGGCTTGGTTTGGCATTGTTGCCATGGTGCGCAGTATGCGGCTTGGTTTGGCATTGTTGCCATGGTGCGCAGGGTACGGCTTGGTTTGGCATTGTTGCCATGGTGTGCAGTATGCGGCTTGGTTTGGCATTGGTGCCATGGTGCGCAGTCTGCGGCTTGGTTTGGAATTAGGGTTCTGTGTTGAAAACCCTAATCTGGTATTTTGAAAAAATACCCCTATTAATTATTTACACCTGAGTTAAATGCTCTTAGTTAATGTGTTGCGTGTAACACTAGGTCATGGGGTTTTACGATTTTACCCCTTGTCTAAAAACCACCATCAACATTAAGTCCCCTGCTTAGCTCGGAACAGGGGCTTTGTTGCGAGGTAAGCATAAGATGGTGACAAACTATTAACAACAAAACGTAAGGAAAATTGAAGGAGGCTTGTCCGACCTTTTATAAATAGGATTTGGAATCCTTGCCTCTGGTAGTTTTGCACAAATCGGGAGGCTGGCACAATTGGTGGGCCCGGTGCAGCTTGGGCGACGTTGGGAAGTTGGCGTGAGTTGGGAAACTGAGCGTGCTAGCTGGTGGGACCGGCGCAATGTGGAAGCTGTGCGTGCTTGCAGGCGTGACTTGGGCGGTCATAGGGAAGTTGACGCGAGTTAGGAAACTGGGCGTGCTAGCTGGTGGGACCGGCGCAAGGTAGGGAAGCTGTGCGTGCTTGCTGGCGTGACTTGGGCGGTCATAGGGAAGTTGACGCGAGTTGGGAAACCGAGCGTGCTAGATGGCGGGACCCAAGCGCAAGGTGGGGAAGCTGATTGCGCTAGTCAAGCGAGACCGGTGTAAACAAGGAGGGAGTAGGTGTTTCTACAGATAGCAAAGTTTCCTTGTTTTGCCTTCCTTCATGCGCGCGGCTTCGATCTGGGCATTGTCCATGCTAAAATCTGGAAGCGTTATGTTCCTCATTGCTTCCTTTCCTTTTTTAAGGTTCTTTACTCATACCCAACGTAATTGCATCATCTCCCTCGTTTGAGAAAGGGTTCTTCTTGTTGAGTTTCTCTCTTTGTCATGTCGCACAGAGACGAACCATCTTCTAACCAGCCAGGTTCTCCAGGTGAAGGCGCGAGGTCCGACTCAGCAGGAGCATCCCAACAAAGGTTATTCGGGTTAAGAAAATCATACCGTATGTTTTCTTCTTCTTTAAGGACCGACGTGACGCTTTATCGCTTATTTGATGAATGGAAAATTTTCCTTTTTGTGCAGAGATATCCTGTTGGAGTATGCGTTAGTGTTTTCGACGAGGATGACCTAGTCGTTCCCCTCCCTTCAAATCCAACCTTGTTGACTGCTGCAGACTTGGAGAACGCTGATTTAGGGCTCTCTTGTCATGAATACCCCTATGCAAAGTTCGTCGTTTGGGACTCGTGATGAGGTGTCTCTCCTCCAATTATCGGAATCTTAGCGGTTTCTCGGTGCGAAAGAATTCGTGGTCCTTTATACGAGGATATGGAAGACATGCGGCCATATCGCTACCAGGAGCGCAGTGAAGTGATGTTCGTCCGCCTTGGTTTCCGTAGTGAACTGTCTTTTGCCAATGATTGCTGAGATAGAGAATACGTCCATCCGTGCCGCTGCAGAGCTAGCCATTCAAAGGTGGGAGAACATAGCGTCCACCTGCGAATCCTTGGAGTTTAATATCAGCTGGTTGCGGCATCGTCTCAATATTGTGAAAGTCGACAGAGCTGGTATTCTTGCTGGTGTGATTCCCGCCCACGTAAACCATCTTTGAAAGAGGAGAAAGCTTTGGCCTTGGAGTCTCAGAGGATTGAAGATTTAACTCGAGACTTGAAGAGTAGGAATTTTTGATGTAGCATGTTGCAGGGAAGTGATTAGGCATAGTGTGTCTTAAGCCACTTTCCATTGATGACTGTCTCTAGCTTTCCCCATCTTCTTTGATAATATTGTAGTAACCACTGTCATACGCTTTAGTGATTATGTACGGCCCTTCCCATTTGGGAGAAAACTTCGGTGCCGATGCATCTTGCTGGATGTGACACCGGGATGCTCGGAAATTACATGATGACATATTCTGATAGTGAAGGCTTGGGATCCTCCGCAGCCTCGTAAAGTATCAAGGCGTCTTCTAGACAGAGAGGTGATGATATTCTTTCACCGCACCCTTGAAGAGTAGAGGACCTTGTTGTGGGTAAGGATTTTGGTAGACTCGTGTCTTGGAGCTTTGACAAAGAAGGGATCCCATGTATATCTTCCGTCCTCAAGTATGGTTTACGTGTTTCCCTCTTTGTAGTAATTGCTGCTGCGGTGAAGCTCTGGCTGGTATCAACGAATGAGGGGCAACAGTTCTTGGTAGGAGATGTAATCAGGAGAAACTATATTGTCATGGTAACAAAGTAGATTGACTGATGTTCTATGGGCTTCCGTGGAAGTAAAAGGATTGGCTGATGCGTAAGCGAGCAAACTGTCCATGATCACGAGTTTTGGCGAGATGGATTAAAAGGTGTCCATGACTACGAAGATTGGCTGGCTGTGACTATGTTCCTTGATATGAGGAGTGTGGCGGCACGACCCTTTGCGAGGAAGGAGTGGCGTTGAAGCGAACGTTGAAGCGAAGCCGCCGCCGGAGAATGTTGATGTGTAGCTACTTCTGGAGAGAACGTTGATGCAGAGCTACTTCTGGAGAGAACGTTGAAATGACATCTTTAAACTCTCAGAGCCTTGACGGCTACCATTTTGAAGTCGGAGGATGCGTCACATTCTGTCAAACTCGACATCCCTCAAGAGAACAGAGGTTAGAGTCCCCGCCACATCTATCGATCGTGCTTTCTAGGAGAGGTTGGGGTTTGGGAACGGCTTTCCTGGCTGGAAACGCCGCTTTCCCGATGCAAAGGCGGTTGAGGGGTGAAAATATTTCTTGACGCTACGCCTTGGAGAAATATAGAATCTCACATAATCTGTTTCATCGTAGACTGTGCGACTTTGTGGTCGAAGTTTCCATTGTGCGGAAGAAGTGTCTCCGTGAACTCGGGAGAGTTGTTGATTTCCCTTACTTTCGATTTTGGAGAAGTCTTTCCCGATCTTCCCGTGTGACGAAATTGGATTGCTTATCCCCTTCTACTCAAGGCGTTCAAGAGCGACGCGAGCCTCTTCATTTATAAACGCGTCCCGTCCAAGTATCTTTTGTCTTCATCAAATTAACAAAGCTAAAAGGAGGTCGGCTTCTTCCGGATCTTCCAAAGATCTTGCCCCGATGGTGGAGTAGCGTCTCCGGTGACGGTTGGAGCTTCCATGCTTGAAGAACCGTTGGGGTGGCGGAAGTGGCTCTGCCCGTGATCGTAAGTGTATCGTGCCGAGATGACACGGTTTTGATCACGAAGTGCTGGAGCCATGGCGTTGTTTCAAACGGCGAGGATGGTGCTGGAAGGGCGCAAGATGTTAGCGCTGGAAGGATGCAAACTGTTATCACAAAGTGTGGCACTGCGGCTGGCATGCGCGTGCGGCATGTGTGCCTGGCATGCGCGTGCGGCATGTGTGCCTGGCATGTGCGTCTGGTAAGCGCGTCTGGCAAGCGCGTCTGGCAAGCGCTTTCTGGCATGCGCGTATGGCAAGCGCATCAGGTAAGCGCATCTGGGAACGCATCTGGTAGGCGCCTGGATCATCTTGGAATGGGCGCCGACTTGGCGTGGACGCTGGTTAGGCATGGACGCCGGCTTGGATTTCGGTATGGTGTGGACCATTGGCTTCGTCCCATACGTAGCTCAAACAGGAAATCCTTTCCTTATTCAAATTCCAAAGGGTGTTATGCTTATGAAATGGGTTGGATCCCCTTTTTCCCTCGTAGCTTTGTTATCACGTCATGGTGTTAGCGGTAGCGTGGTAGTGGTAAAGTGGGCAAGCATATTCCAGCTATGTACTCCAGCGTTTCTCTTTCAATTTGTTTTATTGTTTTCTTGTGCTGGTGTAAACCGTAGCCATAGGTATACCTTTCATAAACTTGTGGAAATACTTCATTATAAATAATTCTTCAAATGTCGCTGTAGTAACGTTTGCAAACACGCCTCCCTCCAAGTATAAGGCGGCTTTGCTGGTAGCAAGGCGGCTTTGCGGGTAGCAAGGAGGCTTTGTTTGGTAGCATCGCCGCCTAGTCCCCAATTGCCGGTAGCGTCTTCAGCCGAGTCCCGGTTTTACGGTGTAGTTTTAACAATCGATAATCAAGTTGTCTGGGTAGTTGAATCGGACTGAGTCGCAGTCCCCAATCGCCGGTAGCATCTTCAACGAGTCCCAGGTTTCAGTGTAGTTTTACAACCGGTAACCGGTCGTCTGGCAGTTGAGTCCATCTTGACATCTGGGTCGAAGAACGAGATCGAAGAACAAGATCGATAGTCTGACATCGTAGCCGATAGATCAATCCTCCCGCCGTGGTCGCCAATTGTTTATGGGTAAAAATCATTTCTGCTGATTTCGGTAATTCCGGTAGGTGAGTGAGAAACTGGTTCAAACCCTAAACAAATGTGCTGCACGTGAGCACTTTATAGATTCGAGAGATCAATCTGTACAAGTCCGGCCTAAACCAAGAAATAGCCGTTCCAGGACTTTGCTTCGGTCACAAAGTGGAGGAGAAGGGTTGATTTGGGGAGGGAAGCAAAGAAAGGTGTTGAGGAGAGTAGTATCTCGACTTGTATCAGAAAGTGAAAGCTTAGGAAGCTTGCAAGAGATGAAAGCTTTTGGGAGAGCTTGCAAAGTTGCCTTTCTGAGAGTGTAGTATTTTTCTCCTGACCGAGACTTGTTGTCTGGTGGAAATAGGTAAGAGCTATTTATACAAATCGAGATTGAAACGTACCCTGGACTCATGAAGGAAGAGAGTAAAGGATGAAATAATGGGAGGAGGTGGTAACCGCATGGTTTAATGGGTGAAAACGTTTTTTCACCATTATTTCCTCTTTTATTTGACCGCTTTATTCCTTTTCACGCTTTCTTAATGTGAGCGTAGTGTACGCCGCATGTCAGACCGCCAAACCAAAACCCTAAAGAAGCATCCCCGCTTGTGTTGATGTCTCGAGTGTTGGTTGCATCTTGAGTGCAAGTGGCGCTGCTAGTGGCGCGTGTGGCATGTGCCAATGGCATGTGCGGAATGCCTTGGTGGTAGGTTGCACGGTTTGCAAGTTAGGCTACCGGACGTGTGTGTTTGGCATGTGCCAATGGCATGTGCGGAATGCCTTGGTGGTAGGTTGCACGGTTTGCAAGTTTAGGTTACCAGCGTGTGTGTTTGGCATGTGCCAATGGCATGTGCGGAATGCCTTGGTGGTAGGTCGCATGGTTTCCAAGTTAGGCTACCAGCGTGTGTGTTTGGCATGTGCCAATGGCATGTGCGGAATGCCTTGGTGGTAGGTCGCACGGTTTGCAAGTTAGGCTACCAGCGTGTGTGTTTGGCATGTGCCAATGGCATGTGCGGAATGTTGACCTAGTTGCAAGTCTTACGAGCCTAGGGCGCTATATTTGGCGTGGGCCAAAGGCATAGCGGCTTGGAAATATGGCTTGCGACACGTGTTGGCATGTACCAATGGCACGTGCGGCCATGTTGACCTAGTTGCAAGTATTGCAAGCCTATGGCGCTATATTTGGCGTGGGCCAAAGGCATAGCGGCTTGGAAATATGGCTTGCGACACGTGTTGGCATGTGCCAATGGCACGTGCGGCCATGTAGACCTAGTTGCAAGTCCTGCAAGCCTAGGGCGCTATATTTGGCGTGGGCCAAAGGCATAGCGGCTTGGAAATTTGGCATTGTTGCCATGGTTCGCAGGGTGCGGCTTGGTTTGGCATTGTTGCCATGGTGCGCAATATGCGGCTTGGTTTGGCATTTTTTCCATGGTGCGCAGATGATGCGGCTTGGTTTGGCATTGTTGCCATGGTGCGCAAAGATGCGGCTTGGTTTGGCATTGTTGCCATGGTGCGCAAGATGCGGCTTGGTTTGGCATTGTTGCCATGGTGCGCAAAGATGCGGCTTGGTTTGGCATTGTTGCCATGGTGCGCGGGTACGGCTTGGTTTGGCATTGTTGCCATGGTGTGCGTATGCGGCTTGGTTTGGCATTGGTGCCATGGTGCGCGATCTGCGGCTTGGTTTGGAATTAGGGTTCTCGTGTTGAAAACCTAACTGGGTATTTTGAAAAAAATACCCCTATTAATTATTTACACCGAAAGTTAAATGCTCTTAGTTAATGTGTTGCGGGTAACACTAGGTCATGGGGTTTTACGATTTTACCCCTTGTCGAAAACCACCATCAACATTAAGTCCCCCGCTAGCTCCGAACAGGGGCTTTGTTGCGAGGTAAGCATAAGATGGTGACAAACTATTAACAAGAAAACGTAAAGAAAATTGAAGGAGGCTTGTCTCGACCTTTTATAAATAGGATTTGGAATCCTTGCCTCTGGTAGTTTTGCACAAATCGGGAGGCTGGCACAATTGGTGGGCCCGGTGCAGCTTGGGCGACGTTGGGAAGTTGGCGTGAGTTGGGAAACTGAGTGTGCTAGCTGGTGGGACCGGCGCAATGTGGAAGCTGTGCGTGCTTGCAGGCGTGACTTGGGCGGTCATAGGGAAGTTGACGCGAGTTAGGAAACTGGGCGTGCTAGCTGGTGGGACCGGCGCAAGGTGGGGAAGCTGTGCGTGCTTGCGGCGTGACTTGGGCGGTCATAGGGAAGTTGACGCGAGTTGGGAAACTGAGCGTGCTAGATGGAGGGACCGGCGCAAGGTGGGGAAGGCCGATTGCGCTTAGGTCATGCAGACCGGTGTAAACAAGGAGGAGTAGGTGTTTCTACGATAGCAAAGTTTCCTTGTTTTGCCTTCCTTCATGCGCGCGCTTGATCCGGGCATTGTCCATGCTAAAATCTGGAAGCGTTATGTTCCTCATTGCTTCCTTTCCTTTTTAAGGTTCTCGTACTCATACCCAACGTAATTGCATCATCTCCCTCGTTTGAGAAAGGGTTCTTCTTGTTGAGTTTCTCTCTTTGTCATGTCGCACGTAGACGAACCATCTTCTAACCAGCCGGTTCTCCGAGTGAAGGCGCGAGGTCTAACTCCGGCGGGAGCATCCCAACAAAGGTTATTCGGGTTAAGAAAATCATACCTCGTATGTTTTCTTCTTCTTTGGTGGACCGACGTACGCTTTTTTACTTTGCTTATTTGATGAATGGAAAATTTTCCTTTTTGTGCGAGATATCCCGTTGGAGTATGCGTTAGTGTTTTCGACGAGGATGACCTAGTCGTTCCCCTCCCTTCAAATCCAACCTTGTTGATTCTGGCAGACTTGGAGAACGCCGATTTAGGGCTCTCTTGTCATGAATACCCCTATGCGGGTTCGTCGTTTGGGACTCGTATGAGGTGTCTCTCCTCCAATTATCTAATCTTAGCGGTTTCCTGGTGCAGAAAGAATTCGTGGTCCTTTATACGAGGATATGGAAGACATGCGGCCATATCGCTACCAGGAGCGCAGTGAAGTGATGTTCGTCCGCCTTGGTTTCCGTAGTGAACTGTCTTTTGCCAATGATTGCTGAGATAGAGAATACGTCCATCTGTGCCGCCGCAGAGCTAGCCATTCAAAGGTGGGAGAACATAGCGTCCACCTGCGAATCCTTGGAGTTTAATATCAGCTGGTTGCGGCATCGTCTCAATATTGTGAAAGTCGACAGAGCTGGTATTCTTGCTGGTGTGATTCCTGCCACGTAAACCATCTTTGAAAGAGGAGAAAGCTTTGGCCTTGGAGTCTCAGAGGATTGAAGATTTAACTCGAGACTTGAAGAGTAGGAATTTTTGATGTAGCATGTTGCAGGGAAGTGATTAGGCGTAGTGTGTCTTAAGCCACTTTCCATTGATGACTGTCTCTAGCTTTCCCCATCTTCTTTGATAATATTGTAGTAACCACTGTCATACGCTTTAGTGATTATGTACGGCCCTTCCCATTTGGGAGAAAACTTGGTGCCGATGCATCTTGGCTGGATGTGACACTTGGGATGCTCGAAATTACATGATGACATATTCGGATAGTGAAGGCTTGGGATCCTCCGCAGCCTCATAAAGTGTTGAAGGCGTCTTCTAGACAGAGAGGTGATGATATTCTTGCACTGCACCCTTGAAGAGTAGAGGACCTTGTTGTGGGTAAGGACTTTTGGTAGACTGTGTCTTCGGAGCTTTGACAGTGAAGGGATCCCATGTATATCTTCCGTCCTCAAGTATGGTTTACGTGTTTCCCTCTTTGTAGTAATTGCTGCTGCGGTGAAGCTCTGGCTGGTATCAACGAATGAGGGGCAACAGTTCTTGGTAGCACTACACCAAATTTTGGGATTAGAAACAGAACTGAGCCGTTACTAAAAGGGGTTGTAACGGCTCTTGCCTGTTTCAAAAAGGGGTATTACAAATTTTTTGTAACGGCAATGGGGCCGTTACGAATTTTGAGTTGTAACGGCATGTGTAACAGGCTTGAGCCGTTACTACGTGGCGAGTCGTAACAGGCAGCAGCCGTTACGAAATTTTTGTAACCTGGAAGTCGTAACACCTTCAAGCCGTTACGATTTTTTTTTGTAACAGCAAAAAAATTTACTGCCAGTCAATATTGACCAGGGAAATATGACCGGCAATACATTTTCTGCCGGAAATAAGCCGGACATTCCAAATATCCAGCATACACCTTTCATTCCATCCATAATCCACATTCAATACTTACTTCAATTAATCAATTCATTTCAACATTCAATCAATTCAAAAAAGAATACAAACTTAAAAAGAATACAAATTCTTTTAAGTACCAAAAAAAAATGTCAAGTATCAAATTCTGAGTGAGTCATAGAAACCTACTAAGTTCCTAAGTTTATTCTCACTTAAATCACTATAAGCAGAAACCACATAGAAACTTACTCAAAACTTGCAGCTGCTAAGGGACATAATTGCTGCCATTTAATGGTATAACCTCTTGCTTGAGTATGATTTCAGTGGCATAAGCCCTCTTGTCCTTCCACCAGCTCAAGTTGCTTTGTAAACACCAAAGGAAACCCCCTACAAAGAGATCTGCCACCGCATAGCTGAGGAGATATGAAAACAACAGTAAGACATCTGAGACAGATACTATGTGCCATCAAATTCATGTATGATTTCTAATCCACGAGTATTTATAACAGCTATGTTGTTGCAACCGAGAAAATAGCCAGAAAACTATAAAATCATGCAAAGCACAACCATTGAGAATCTACAACAAAATAATGTGACAGAAACTTGGCAGATATTAATTAGCAGCCAACAATGCAAGGATGAAAGATCGAACAGGAGTACATTAGATCTACCTAATAGCATTTTAAATTTTAAAGAGTGGGAACCCAAAATGCCCAGTGACAATCAATGAAAAGAGAAAAAAAAATGAGGAGTCTGGTGGTAGACAAAGCATAAGAACACTTACTATTAAAACCCCAATTGGAGCCAACCATTCAATCCCTTAAGCTTTCATCAGTTGGTTAAGCTTTGATCACTCCAGCTGCATCAAGAAATGCCTTCCATGCATCTCCTGTGAAAATTGTAATCCACATTGAATTAGTTGAAACATCCAAAAAGAACTTACAGAGGAAAGGAAAATATGATGACCAGGAGAAGATGCAAAAAAGCCGAAGAGCTCCTTAAGAGAAGAAGCTTCAGGTGTCATTCGCATAACAGATTTATCCAACTTAACCTCACCAATATGATTTTTTCAATTTAATATATTCAACATTATCTTAAAAAGCTAATACAATGGAAAATGTTGAAATCGAAGGAGAATTTTGAAACAAGTTTTTCTTCGAGGTCTGTTGATCATGCACCAACATTGAACTACATTGCACTGAGGTCGTGTGGTTAATCTATGTATTGATATGATATAAAGGTTGGATATACCCTTAGAAACTGATCGAGAAACAACCAAAATTATAAACAAGAGTAGATGAAAAGGAAGAAGATAAGTTAATTTCTAAGTTGTCGTCAATCACTTGATGCCCTTGAAGCCAGGGAATATACTTGAGATGACTCCACCATAGGCACAATCCAATTTACTAGAGGATCAAACTGCAACAGGGCATACGGACACTTAAGATATACAAAGAAAAAAATAGACCTCCCCCCCCCCAAAAAAAAAAAAAAAAAAAAAACGAAAAACAAAGAAGTAGAGAAACGAAAAACGTGAGTATCATCTATGAAAAAAAAAATATTGTAAGTTACATCCAGTAATTGTTTTATAATGCTCAGAGTTCAAGTAAACGGAAAGATAGTGAAACTTATAGAAAAGAAGGGCTACCAGGAACTTTTGACATATCAACCGTGAACTATCTGGACTGTAGGTGGTAGAGTTGCAGGTGTTGAAGCTGCAGCTTGTGCAAAATCTTCTCCGTCGAAGCTTTTTCATCATAACTGCGAGGTAAGAAAACAAAAAGGAAATCAGACCATTATGTGTAAAATTACAATCACAAAACTAGGCAATAGAATGCAGAATTTCCTTACTTTCTCTGGCAAATCTGTTTAGATGACTTAAGGCATCATATACCTAATTACCAGGAAAAAAAAAACATACATATACATGAAGATCAAATTCTTAGAACCCAATTTCAGATCTGTGAAAACCACTCTGTAGGAAGATCTCATCCTTGCAATTTCAGTCAACAACCATCACCAATTAATCCCATCCATTTCTTTACAACATCAGAACTTCTGCAGCTGCAACTCGTAGTTACACCAGTTTGCAGCTTCAGCCACAACTCAACTCCATTATCACGGCTATCGAACAAATGCAGAAACTTTCAATGGAAGTAAGAACCTGCATGGAGAACAATTTTCAAATTAAACTATATTCACTTAGACTTCAAAGATTGTTATAATGTTGGAATTTTAATGGATGCATGCCTTCTGGAAATGGCCAACAACATCGATGGTGTCAACCAAATAAATTATGTCTCCTTTCCGAGAAATGAGTAACGTCCTTGTTTACATGTTGAACAATAATAAACTTCATCTCCTGCCTTCTTCATCACAAGAAGAGATTCCCCTGTAAGTGGATACTGCAATGTCAATTAACATCGCCAACCACTTAGAAGAATCAAAAAATTGATGTAGGATAAGCAAAAAAAACTTTTAACTCTTAAAATGGAAACTAAGCTGCATTTCTCTATTACCTGGTCATTTTTTAGGGGGTCTCCTCCAAGAAGACGAGCATCGACAGGGATGATATCACCGAGCTTGATACTAATTATATCTACTTCTGGTACTAAAACTAAAGCATCTTACTCTTGCCACCGCCCATCTCTGAGTACCTGTATCACACAAATTTTGAGCCATTGCACATTTAAAGGATATTGTCAATGAGGACTGGACACTTCTTCAATGCTTCTTTATTGACTTAAATTCGCATCTGACACTCACCTTGGATTTTGAAGTACATGCTTTTCTTTTATCAAGGAGTACAGGCTTGAAAAAGGATCAGAACAGAAATCTTTCAGTGTAAAAGATTTTGAAAATTCATAAGCACTGGAATATAAAGTATTCACATCACATATATGAGTCAAACCTTATCAATATGTTAAACATACACCAAGAAAGTAGCTGCTTGAGTTTCAAATATATTCAGCTACAGGGAACTCACCGCTATCCTTCCACTACTACTTTGTGCTCGAATAAGGGAAGTAGACCGAACCTGGTGATTGGTCATGGGAGGCAAAGTCGAAGAAATACTTGTTGACTTCTTCTTGGAGTTCGGGAATTGAGTTCTTTATTGCCAGGGAAGTTTCCTTCAGTTGATTCACAAGCACCTACATACAAGTACAATTTGAGTGCTTAAATGTATCAAGATTCCAGAGACACCACACTTCAGATCATGAAAATTAAGTAAATAACTGTAACTCTTACCTTTATGCTAACTAAATGTTTCCGATGTTCTGCAAGGGGTGTGGCCAAAAATTTAGCATGGCCACTAGTACCACCATCATGGGGGCTTCATAAAAGTTCCGGACCCTCACCATTATTTTCCTTGACCTGTAGTACCAATTACCATCAATCAAGAAAATCTAACAACCCATGCTTATCAAGAAAGAAGATAATATAAGCACTAGTGAGTTAAAGTAAGTTGATAATGTGAATATAATGACTTGGACAGAAGTATACTATTTCATTGGAAATGGGCAAGAAACAGCCAGAGATATAAGCACCAGGTTAACACCAATAAGTTAAACTAATTTGATTATTTGTGCTCTACAAACACTTACACAAGGTTACATACCAGTTCTCTATCATCTGCATGCGTTAACGCCGTGTCACCAGAGTGAATAGATAAGACATCTTGACAAAGAACTTGACAACTTTGATCCATCGCTGCAAGCAAATATGATCCGGATATTCGGTACCTGAATAAAATTGTTAACTTTGCAGACCCTTGGCAGGCAAAATTAGCTTCTCACTAACTCCCCTCTTTTTCTGCAACAACAACAAAAACAACAGTTGATAGATAACCAATGAAAACACATATAGTCATATGACTCATATTAATAAACAAAAGAGTGCATCCCAGCAATGAATTGTATCCGAAGAACTTATTGCTAACCTACTAAATCAAAAATAAAATAAGAAATCTTCTATTAGAGATTACAAGACGAAAAAAATACCCAAAGAAACAAGAAAATAAAGTAAAGTTTGGTTACCAAAGAATTATGGCTTCTTGTTCAACGACTCTTATCCGTCACATGAATCTCCAACATTGAAGATCACTACAGATTCACAAGCTTTCTCCACTAGTTCCATCCCCTACCACCGCAACCCAAATCAACACTTCAAACTTCTTCATAACAAAATTAGCACAAATTAATGAACCCTAAACATCCATCCATACTTCAATCAAGAGCAAACCCCTCACAGATTATTCAATTTATAAATCATTTGAGAAACCCTAAATCAACTTATCATTTTTGAGTTAATTTGAGAAACCCTAAATCAACTTACCTTTTATGCTGAGTTGAATCAACACTTGATTTAACAGCACCACCATGAATCACCGGGGTTCTCAACAGATACATCATATTTTCATGATTTCTTCACCTCAAGAATAAACCCTAACCCTAACTCTCTCCCTGATTCATACAGAGAACCTGAACCCTTACTTATTCTCCTTCGTACATCAACAATTAGAGCATCATTCTCATCATCTATACAGATTCATTCTCTGTTTTCCTAATGAATTTTCACGTCTCAGAATCGCCGGAGAGAAGAAAAAAAATAGAAAAGAAGATAAATGAGTGAATGGTCGAGAGAGGAAAGGAAATACCCAAGGATAAGGAGGGGGAGGAAACATCCTCTAGTTCGTTTTGTTGTGGGTGGAAAAATTTGTCACGCATGTGACTGGCACACGCGGAAATAACAGGTGTTACGTCCTTAGTGTGACCAAGCGTGGGAATGGCACGCCTAAAAAAAAAATTCGTAACGGCTGCCACATGTTACAATTTTTTTAAAGATTCGTAACGGCTATGTCCTGTTACAACCATTTTGTAACGGCCATTTGTAACGGGAAATTCGTAACGGCTCATAAACCGTTACGAATTTTAGTTACAAATCTGGGAATTTGGTGTAGTGTAGGAGATGTAATCAGGAGAAACTATATTGTCATGGTAACAAAGTAGATTGACTGATGTTCTATGGGCTTCCGTGGAAGTAAAAGGATTGGCTGATGCGTAAGCGAGCAACCGTCCATGATCACGAGTTTTGGCGAGATGGATTAAAAGGTGTCCATGACTACGAAGATTGGCTGGCTGTGACTATGTTCCTTGATATGAGGAGTGTGGCGGCACGACCCTTTGCAGGAAGGAGTGGCGTTAAAGCGAACGTTGAAGCGAAGCCGTCACGGAGAATGTTGATGTGTAGCTACTGGAGAGAACGTTGATGCAGAGCTACTGGAGAGAACGTTGAAATGACATCTTTAAACTCCTCGTGAGCCTTGACGGCTACCATTTTGAAGTCGGAGGATGCGTCACATTCTCATCAAACTCGACATCCCTCAAGAGAACAGAGGTTAGAGTCCCCAGCTACATCTATCGATCGTGCTTTCTAGGAGAGGTTGGGGTTTGGGAACGGCTTTCCCGGCGGAAACGCCTACTTTCCCGATGCGTCACGGTTGAGGGGTGAAAATATTTCTTGACGCTACGCCTTGGAGAAATATAGAATCTCACATAATCTGTTTCATCGTAGACTGCATCGACTTTGTGGTCGAAGTTTCCATTGTGCGGAAGAAGTGTCTCCGTGAACTCGGGGAGAGTTGTTGATTTCCCTTACTTTCGATTTTGGAGAAGTCTTTCCTGATCTTCCCGTGTGACGAAGTATCTTTATAAACGCGCGTCCTGCCGAAGTATCTTTTGTCTTCATCAAATTAACAGTGCTAAAAGGAGGTCGGCTTCTTCCGGATCTTCCAGTATCTTGCCCTGATGGTGGAGTAGCGTCTCTGGTGACGGTTGGAGCTTCCATGCTTGAAGAACCGTTGGGGTGGCGGAAGTGGCTCTGGTTCTGGTGATCGTAAGTGTATCGTGCCGAGATGACACGGTTTTGATCACGAAGTGCTGGAGCCATGACGTTGTTTCAAACGGCGAGGATGGTGCTGGAAGGGCGCAAGATGTTAGCGCCGGAAGGATGCAAACCGTTATCACAAAGTGTGGCACTGCATTTGGCATGCGCGTGCGGCATGTGTGCCCGGCATGTGCGTCCGGTAAGCGCGTCTGGAAAGCGCGTCCGGCAAGCGCTTTCGGCATGCGCGCGTCACAGCAAGCGCACTCAGTAAGCGCACTGGGAACGATCTCGGTAGGCGCTGGATCATCTTGGAATGGGCGCCGACTTGGCGTGGACGCTGGTTAGGCATGGACGCTGGCTTGGATTTCGGTATGGTGTGGACCATTGGCTTCGTCCCATACGTAGCTCAAACAGGAAATCCTTTCCTTATTCAAATTCCAAAGGGTGTTATGCTTATGAAATGGGTTGGATCCCTTTTTACCTCGTAGCTTTGTTATCACGTCATGGTGTTAGCGATAGCGTGTTAGTAGTGGTAAAGTGGGCAAGCATATTCCATTTATGTACTCCAAATGCTTTCTTTCAATTTGTTTTATTATTTTCTTGTGCTGGTGTAAACCGTAGCCATAGTTATACCTTTCATAAACTTGTGGAAATACTTCATTATAAATAATTCTTCAAATGTCGCTGTAGTAACGTTTGCAAACACGCCTCCCTCCAAGTAAAAGGCGGCTTTGCTGGTAGCAAGGCGGCTTTGCGGGTAGCAAGGAGGCTTTGCTGGTAGCATCGCCAGCTAGTCCCCAATTGCTGGTAGCGTCTTCAAATGAGTCCCCGCTTTTAAGGTGTAGTTTTAACAACCGATAACCGGGTTGTCCGGTAGTTGAATCGACCGAGTCGCAGTCCCCAATCGCCGGCGGCATCTTCAACGAGTCCCAGTTTTGTGTAGTTTTACAACCGGGTAACCGGGTCGTCTGTGCGCTTGAGTCCATCTTGACATCTCGGGTCGAAGAACGAGATCGAAGAACAAGATCGATAGTCTGACATTGTAGCCGATAGATCAATCCTCCCGCCGTGGTCGCCAATTGTTTATGGGTAAAAATAATTTCTGTGATTTCGTAATTCGGTAGGTGAGTGAGAAACTGGTTCAAACCCTAAACAAATGTGCTGCACGTGAGCACTTTATAGATTCGAGAGATCAATCTGCATAAAGTCCGGCCTAAACCAAGAAATGGCCGTTCCAGACTTGCTTCGGTCACAAAGTGGAGGAGAAGGGTTGATTTGGGGAGGGAAGCAAAGAAAGATGTTGAGGAGAGTAGTATCTCGACTTGTATCAGAAAGTGAAAGCTTAGGAAGCTTGCAAGAGATGAAAGCTTTTGGGAGAGCTTGCAAAGTTGCCTTTCTGAGAGTGTAGTATTTTTTTCCTGACCGAGACTTGTTGTCTGGTGGAAATAGGTAAGAGCTATTTATACATATCGAGATTGAAATGTACCCTGGCCTCATGAAGGAAGAGAGTAAAGGGTGAAATAATGGGAGGAGGTGGTAACCGCATGGTTTAATGGGTGAAAACGTTTTTTCACCATTATTTCCTCTTTTATTTGACCGCTTTATTCCTTTTCACGCTTTCTTAATGTGAGCGTAGTGTACGCTGCATGCTTGATGCGTGTCGTAGGTGCAATCAAATTAATTCAAAATTTCCACTCAATTAAAAATAATATAATGGAAGTCAAGTTCGTTCCCACGAGGAGCAAGTGATCTTAGTTGTAAAAGTTGTCACGAAAGGGGGGTGTAAAAAAACAAAATAAAAATAAAGAAAGCAATTAAAATCGAAAGTTGAAAGATGAAAGCAATAAGAGAGAGAAGATCAAGGAATCCTTCTTCGTTACGAAACAATGATTAAAGTTATGTTCTCTTCTATTTGTTATTAGTCACGATTATCACCAACCGTAGGTAAAGCAACTAGCTCGAGTGCTAAACCCCTAAATCCCTTGTATCACCGGACACGGAAGTTCTCGACTACCGGATTCTAATCACCTAGCCACCTAGAATTAGCTCAACCTAGATGTAACTTGGCTCATGCATTAGGTTTTGTGAATTTCTTAGGTTGATATTAGTAGTTAGACTCTTAGCTCAAGGTCTACTTGCTAACGTTGTTTCTACACACAATTGCTCCACGGAATCCCTCCGCAAGGTCTCGTGTTTGCTACTTATGTAAAGAGTCAAAGAACGATTACTTATCCCCTAACTTTCACTAACTTTAGATTGAATTAACAAATCAATTTAGTTGGCCACCCAAACAATCTATCAATCAATCATGAATGTCTTTAAGATCACTCCTATTAGTAAAAACAAGCGATAATTATGTGAAAAACTTCAAGATAGAATTTGAAAACAAAAACTCAAATCATATGTTTAAAAACTAGGAATTCATCCTCAATCAATAAAATTAACTACTCATGTTAAAAGAGTTCACACAAAGAATAAGAAAAGAAAAGAATTGTGTGTGTAGAGATGTGTGTAGAAGTTGTAGAAAACTTCTCTATTTATAGGCTTCAATATTCTCCAAATCTCCCAAGGATTAGAATCCTTTTCCTTTTGCAATTCAATTTCCAAATCCAAGCTTTTCTCAACTCTTCCACCTTCTCTTTCCAAATTTGAGTCCAATTCTCCATCCAATTCCAAGCCCAAGTCTTCACACCCATGAGAGAAGTCCATAGAAAATTCTGGAAATTTTGGCTCGCCGGAAAACTGGGATTGTGGCCGGAATTTGGCCGGAAAACGTCACCGCCGGCCACCTGGAAATTTCTCCGTCGAGAGAATATTCGACGGAATATTCCGTCCGGTCCTCCGTTATGACTAACGGTCAAAAGTCAAACTTAACGGTCAACTGTTAGTCAGCGGTCAAGGCAGAAAAAGGAGTTAGCTACCGAAGTCGCATTCGAGTCCAAATAAATCAAGTCGACTTTGCTAATCGGTCCTAGCTGTGCCATTTTGCACAAAGCCAATGTAAGTCATGGCCAAGATGGTCGTATCCTTCCATTTCGTAGCACCAAAGAACCAACAATCTCGGGCCATACCACTGCGATGCTTTGCATCATACCGCCTTCATCTCCTAACAATAACAACAGCTCTCAAACTCTCATCTGCAGCTTTCAACTCGCCTCAAAGCCACCGCGCAGTCCATTGCATTCACTACTTTCCTCCCGATGCTTCAATCGACACAAAGTGACAACCATATTTTCAATACACATCTCTCGAGATCCCCGACATACATCTAAAGCCTGTAATTCCACCTTCTACGGCATCATCTCAGGCTCCACTGCAGATGAATTCCCTTGTCACTCCATTCTTGCAAACACGCTTCCACTCTCTATGTATTCACCTTGTTATCTCAAATGCAACCAATGCAATTGCCTCAACTCCATTTCTTCCCAAATTTCAATTAAGCTCATTATTAGTGCCCGCAACTCAAGATCAAGACTTACAATTGCGTTCTAACTCGCAATGCTTCACAAACACAACAAACTCAGCCATTCTCTCATACCCCCTAATAAAGAACAACAGGTCTTCACTCAAAACCTTTGCCATCAACATCCAAAAACTTCAATCCTGCAACTTCATCCCCGTGACAAACCTACACATTCATCTAATTGAGCAATTTCCATTCCCCCGTGGCTTGAATAACCACTCATTCTCGACCTCATCCGCTTCTCAAACTCAACCAACAACACCACCACCGATTCGAGCACCATTTGTATTCACCATTTTTCATATCAACATCGCCACGGAGCCCTTATTGTCGATTTCAATACCAACTCGATCCCGAACGGCAGCCATTACTCCACCGAGTTTCTTCATCCCCGAGCTTCAACTCTAACCTTCGATTCCATTCTCTTAGCACCACAAAGAACTCATCAACACCGTTCAACCGAACTCACCACGTAAACCAAATAGACTCCACAAACCCCATCTGCTCTTTTCATCAATCGAACCCTTTTCGCTTATCGGCTCACGCACCAGATCTTCTTCCATTCCGATCTTCACACAAATACCATTATCGACTCTCGATCCCAATCGATTCCAGCCACATCAAACTCTACCCATTTCTTCAATCGACTGGCCATCATCTCGATTCAAGACCCAACAAAGCAATCTCTCGATTCTCGGTTTGTTTCCCCCTTTCAATCGAACCACAAATGGCGAATCCATTCTTGCTTCCCATTCAAACTCAATCTTTAGCATCGCCAGAATTCCACCTTCTCTCTTCCATTAAACCACCACCTCGCAACTCCATCGGTGAAACTCAATTAACCACAAAACCTTCTCTTTCGTCTTCAGCAGGCGACACCCATTCTCTCGTCTCCTCAATTTAGTTCTCGATCTCCTCTCGGTTTTTAATCGCCACTCACAAATGATTCTACGGTCTTAATTCCATTATCAACGCCATCATCTCTCGATTTCTTCTCCCGAGCTTCGCAATCACAAAGCAGCCGCTTGTCATTTCGTTTAAGGTGTAGAAATGATTGAATGAGTAAGAAGCTCGATTAGGGTTGTACACTGGGTTGGATATTGGTACTCCATCATATGAGATAAGGGTTACCCCAGTGATAAGGACCACCCCACTTATTAGATAAGGGGTACCCCAGGGATAGTTACACCCTCTGATAAATGATAAGGGGTACCCTGAATGAGAGCCCCTTAACCACTACTGGGCTCCATATAGTATTCCCTCCTTGGTGAAATGACAATTTTACCCTTTTGCTCAAATTGGGTGATTTCTTCTTCTTTTCCTCCGTGCGACTCCAAAGTAACTATAAAACTCAAAACAAGCGTAAAATACATAATTTACAAGAAAAATAGCAAAGAAAGCATAAACTACTAGATAGTAAATACGGTGTATTCTACACCTATCAAATTCCCCACACTTAGACTTTGCTAGTCCTCGAGCAAATCAAACTAAAAACTCACAACTTCAAAGCGTTCAAGTGTCCCAAGCATCCAAAAAGTTATGAGGACATAGAGTTTCTGCATGCTAGTAATAAGAAGTTAGAAATACTAAAGAACATATTCTCATTCTTAAATGTTGAGTGAGAAATAACCATCCCATAATGAGAGAATGCGTGTTTGAGAAACGATCAATAAGCATTTCGCCTCGACTTTTGCCTCACCAAATAGGATTTTATGATAATTGCACTCTAAAAGACGGCTTTTTTATGGTTCTCACATGTGTGCAGGTAGGAATGAAGAGAGAATTCCTGCGACACGTTGAATGGTGGGAAGGACAACTTCCGAAATTTTTTTTAAAAACCCACATCTTTTAATATTTTGAAAAACCATTTTCTAACGATCTCTAAGAAAGGAAATCAACCATTTATATTGAGGATGAGATTACTTACTCACCTTCACATCCGATTGCCAATTATGATAACACCACTCTCACGGCATCCAATAGAAACGTCTTCCGCTCCTTATCTTGATCTTCATGGTCCTCGTCTTCGGTTTCAACTATTGATGATAAACCCTTGAATTTCATAAATCCTTAACAATTCTTAACTCTTGTACCTAAAAAATCCTTGTCCCTTGAAACTTCCTTATAAATTTTCCTTCCCCACGGCTTATACAAATATTTCTCTTGTCTTTCTTTTTTTTCTTTTTTTTTTTTTTCAATTTTTTTTTTTTTTTTTTTTTTTTTTTTTTGAAACAAGAGAAATTGAATACAAATAAACCATGGCCGTGAAAGAAGTATTTTACCGCTTGATTCTTCACAACTTGTATCGTCTTGAAATCATAAACTTCAAAAATTTTCACCTTTTACTTTTCTTCGCTTTCATGAATAAGTCTTCATACTTGAATATAAAATTACCTCATTGTAGTGTAAGTCCTCAACATATATGTGAAATCCGCTCATTTGTATGTTGCTTTACTTGAATTTGAAATTTGCTCTTTTTCTCGTTCCGTTGCTTATAAACCTTAAACTTTTCCAACTTTCCTTGTAGATTTTGATGTCGCTCCTTGTTGATGACGAATGTGTTTCTATGGATCCGTTGTTGTCGAGAGAGAATGGTGCTAACTCGCAAATCGAACTACAAGAAGGAAGCTTTCATCTATGGACGTCACCCTCATGATTGACAAAATTAGCACTCAAGAGATCAAAGAGTAGTGCTTTTAGTGGTGGGAGGTTGGGTAGCTCACCATTCTACCCGGAATTAACTTACGGTGACACACACTCAAAAGAAGCTCTTTAGTAGATGGAAAATTTCTGGTCGGTGCCTCACATGATATGAATACGGGTAGTCTCCACTAATGATTGATCAGCAACTCTAATAACGCATTTCTCCTCGCACCAAATTCGCATCACCGGCATGATTAAATCCATTATTTAACACTCAAACAAACAAGAAATCCGAATGTAGTTCTCTAACATTTCCAAGTTCAATTATGTCGGTCAAAATCTCTATGTAAACATACCTAGAAGTATGCTAGTGACTCTAAAATCTTTAAAAGTTGGAATTTTTAAGTAAAACTTTTTTTTTTTTTTTTAAAATTTTTCATTTTTTTGTAATTTTTGTTTTAAAAACATGCTTAACCACTCCCCCACACTTAAACCTTACATTGTCCTCAATGTAATTGAATCCTCCTAGTAAAGTCAAGGTGGGAAATTTTAACATGATAAGAAACAAGAAAAAGAAATAACAAAAAGCAAAAGATAAGAAATACAAAACCGATGGGTTGCCTCCCATTAAGCGCTTGTTTTAAAGTCGACGGCCCGACTTAGCTCTTGCATGATTCATTAGCCCGGATCAATCTCTTTCACGGGAAAACATGATTTCACATCACTAGGGTATTGCTTTGTCTCAAAGATATTGAAGTGAATGAGTGTACCATCAAACTCCCCGGCAACGGCGCCAAAATTTGATGCGTGTCGTAGGTGCAATCAAATTAATTCAAAATTTCCACTCAATTAAAAATAATATAATGGAAGTCAAGTTCGTTCCCACGAGGAGCAAGTGATCTTAGTTGTAAAAGTTGTCACGAAAAGGGGGGTGTAAAAAAAACAAAATAAAAATAAAGAAAGCAATTAAAATCGAAAGTTGAAAGATGAAAGCAATAAGAGAGAGAAGATCAAGGAATCCTTCTTCGTTACGAAACAATGATTAAAGTTATGTTCTCTTCTATTTGTTATTAGTCACAGATTATCACCAACCGTAGGTAAAGCAGCTAGCTCAGTGCTAAACCCCTAAATCCCTTGTATCACCGGACACGGAAGTTCTCGACTACCGGATTCTAATCACCTAGCCACCTAGAATTAGCTCAACCTAGATGTAACTTGGCTCATGCATTAGGTTTTGTGAATTTCTTAGGTTGATATTAGTAGTTAGACTCTTAGCTCAAGGTCTACTTGCTAACGTTGTTTCTACACACAATTGCTCCACTAATCCCTCCGCAAGGTCTCGTGTTTGCTACTTATGTAAAGAGTCAAAGAACGATTACTTATCCCCTAACTTTCACTAACTTTAGATTGAATTAACAAATCAATTTAGTTGGCCACCCAAACAATCTATCAATCAATCATGAATGTCTTTAAGATCACTCCTATTAGTAAAAACAAGCGATAATTATGTGAAAAACTTCAAGATAGAATTTGAAAACAAAAACTCAAATCATATGTTTAAAAACTAGGAATTCATCCTCAATCAATAAAATTAACTACTCATGTTAAAAGAGTTCACACAAAGAATAAGAAAAGAAAAGAATTGTGTGTGTAGAGATGTGTGTAGAAGTTGTAGAAAACTTCTCTATTTATAGGCTTCAATATTCTCCAAATCTCCCAAGGATTAGAATCCTTTTCCTTTTGCAATTCAATTTCCAAATCCAAGCTTTTCTCAACTCTTCCACCTTCTCTTTCCAAATTTGAGTCCAATTCTCCATCCAATTCCAAGCCCAAGTCTTCACACCCATGAGAGAAGTCCATAGAAAATTCTGGAAATTTTGGCTCGCCGGAAAACCGGGATTGTGGCGGAATTTGGCCGGAAACGTCACCGCGGCCACCTGGAAATTTCTCCGTCGAGAGAATATTCGACGGAATATTCCGTCCGGTCCTCCGTTATGACTAACGGTCAAAAGTCAAACTTAACGGTCAACTGTTAGTCAGCGGTCAAGGCAGAAAAAGGAGTTAGCTACCGAGTCAGCATCTGAGTCCAGCTAACTGGGCTGACTCGGCTAACTGGTCCTAGCCAGGCCATTTTGCACAGGCCAATGTAAGTCATGGCCAAGATGGTCGTATCCTTCCATTTCTCAGTAGCACCAAAGACAACCAACAATCTCGGTCATACCACTGCGATCTTTGCATCATACCGCCTTCAATCTCCTAACAATAACAAATGTTCTCTCAAACTCTCATCTGCAGCTTCAACTCGGTTCAAAGCCACCGCCGAGTCCATTGCATTCACTACTTTCCTCCCGATGCTTCAATCGACACGGTGACAACCATATTTTCAATACACATCTCTCGAGATCCCGACATACATCTAAAGCCCGCAATTCCACCTTCTACGGCATCATCTGTGGCTCCGGTGCAAAGATGAATTCCCTTGTTTGCTCCATTCTTGCAACACAGTTCCACTCTCTATGTATTCACCTTGTTATCTCAAATTCTGCAACCAATGCAATTGCCTCAACTCCATTTCTTCCCAGCTCAATTAAGCTCATTATTAGTGCCTGCAACTCAAGATCAAGACTTACAATTGCAGCTAACTCGCAATGCTTCACAAACACAACAGCTTCAGCCATTCTCTCATACCCTTAACAGCAACAACAGTCTTCACTCAAAACCTTTGCCATCAACATCCAAAGCCGTGCACTTCAATCCCGCAACTTCATCCCCGTGACAAACCTACACATTCATCTAATTGAGCAATTTCCATTCCCCGTGGCTTGAATAACCACTCATTCTCGACCTCATCTCGCTTCTCAAACTCAACCAACAACACCACCACCAGATTCGGAGCACCATTTGTATTCAGCCATTTCATATCAACATCGCCACCGTAACCCTTATTGTCGATTTCAATACCAACTCGATCCCGAACGGCAGCCATTACTCCACCGAGTTTCTTCATCCCCGAGCTTCAACTCTAACCTTCGATTCCATTCTCTTAGCACCACAAATAGAACTCATCAACACCCGTTCAACCGAACGGTACCACGTAAACCAAATAGACTCCACAAACCCCATCTGTTCTTTTCATCAATCGAACCCTTTTCGATTATCACTCACCAGACCAGATCTTCTTCCATTCCGATCTTCACACAGCGGCCACCATTATCGACTCTCGATCCCAATCGATTCCACCACATCAAACTCTACCCATTTCTTCAATCGACCGGCCATCATCTCGATTCAAGACCCAACAAAGAATCTCTCGATTCTCGGTTTGTTTCCCCCTTTCAATCGAACCACAAGCGCGAATCCATTCTTGCTTCCCATTCAAACTCAATCTTTAGCATCGCAGAATTCCACCTTCTCTCTTCCATTAAACCACCACCGCAACTCCATCGGTGAAACTCAATTAACCACAAAACCTTCTCTTTCGTCTTCAAAAATGACACCCATTCTCTGTGTCTCCTCAATTTATTTCTCGATCTCCTCTCGGTTTTTAATCAGCAGCTCACAAACGATTCTACGGTCTTAATTCCATTATCAACGCCATCATCTCTCGATTTCTTCTCCCGAGCTTCAAGAATCACAAAGTACTGCTTGTCTGCATTTCGTTTCTGGTGTAGAAATGATTGAATGAGTAAGAAGCTCGATTAGGGTTGTACACTGGGTTGGATATTGGTACTCCATCATATGAGATAAGGGTTACCCAGGTGATAAGGACCACCCCACTTATTAGATAAGGGGTACCCCGAGATAGTTACACCCTCGATAAATGATAAGGGTACCCTAAATGAGAGCCCCTTAACCACTCTTGGGCTCCATATAGTATTCCCTCCTTGGTGAAATGACAATTTTACCCTTTTGCTCAAATTGGGTGATTTCTTCTTCTTTTCCTCCGTGCGACTCCAAAGTAACTATAAAACTCAAAACAAGCGTAAAATACATAATTTACAAGAAAAATAGCAAAGAAAGCATAAACTACTAGATAGTAAATACGGTGTATTCTACACCTATCAATGCTGTGACCGCCAAACCAAAACCCTAAAGAAGCATCCCCCAGTTTGTGTTGATGTCTCGAGTGTTGGTTGCATCTTGAGTGCAAGTGGCGATGCTAGTGGCGCGTGTGGCATGTGCGGAATGCCTTGGTGGTAGGTTGCACGGTTTGCAAGTTAGGCTACCCGGCGTGTGTGTTTGGCATGTGCCAATGGCATGTGCGGAATGCCTTGGTGGTAGGTTGCACGGTTTGCAAGTTTAGGTTACCGTGTGTGTTTGGCATGTGCGGAATGCCTTGGTGGTAGGTCGCACGGTTTGCAAGTTAGGCTACCAAATAAGTGTGTGTTTGGCATGTGCCAATGGCATGTGCGGAATGCCTTGGTGGTAGGTCGCACGGTTTGCAAGTTAGGCTACCAAACGTGTGTGTTTGGCATGTGCCAATGGCATGTGCGGAATGTTGACCTAGTTGCAAGTCTTGCGAGCCTAGAGCGCTATATTTGGCGTGGGCCAAAGGCATAGCGGCTTGGAAATATGGCTTGCGACACGTGTTGGCATGTGACAATGGCACGTGCGGCCATGTTGACCTAGTTGCAAGTATTGCAAGCCTAGGGCGCTATATTTGGCGTGGGCCAAAGGCATAGCGGCTTGGAAATATGGATTGCGACACGTGTTGGCATGTGCCAATGGCACGTGCGGCCATGTAGACCTAGTTGCAAGTCTTGCATGCCTAGGGCGCTATATTTGGCGTGGGCCAAAGGCATAGCGGCTTGGAAATATGGCTTGCGACACGTGTTGGCGTGTGCCAATGGCACGTGCGGCCATGTTGACCTAGTTGCAAGTATTGCAAGCCTAGGGCGCTATATTTGGCGTGGGCCAAAGGCATAGCTGCTTGGAAATATGGCTTGCTTCACGTGTTGGCATGTGCCAATGGCACGTGCGGCCATGTTGACCTAGTTGCAAGTCTTGCAAGCCTAGGGCGCTATATTTGGCGTGGGCCAAAGGCATAGCGGCTTGGAAATATGGCTTACGATACGTGTTGGCGTGTGCCAATGGCACGTGCGGCCATGTTGACCTAGTTGCAAGTATTGCAAGCCTAGGGCGCTATATTTAGCGTGGGCCAAAGGCATAGCGGCTTGGAAATATGGCTTGCGACACGTGTTGGCATGTGCCAATGGCACGTGCGGCCATGTTGACCTAGTTGCAAGTCCTGCAAGCCTAGGGCGCTATATTTGGCGTGGGCCAAAGGCATAGCGGCTTGGAAATTTGGCATTGTTGCCATGGTTCGCAGGGTGCGGCTTGGTTTGGCATTGTTTCCATGGTGCGCAGATGCGGCTTGGTTTGGCATTTTTGCCATGGTGCGCAAATATGCGGCTTGGTTTGGCATTGTTGCCATGGTGCGCGATGAGATGCGGCTTGGTTTGGCATTGTTGCCATGGTGCGCGATATGCGGCTTGGTTTGGCATTGTTGCCATGGTGCGCAGATATGCGGCTTGGTTTGGCATTGTTGCCATGGTGCGTGGTACGGCTTGGTTTGGCATTGTTGCCATGGTGTGCGAGATGCGGCTTGGTTTGGCATTGGTGCCATGGTGCGCGATCTGCGGCTTGGTTTGGAATTAGGGTTACGTATTTGAAAACCCTAATCTGGTATTTTTGAAAAAATACCCCTATTAATTATTTACACACGAGTTAAATGCTCTTAGTTAATGTGTTGCGGGTAACACTAGGTCATGGGGTTTTACAATTTTACCCCTTGTCTAAAAACCACCATCAACATTAAGTCCCCCGCTAGCTCGGAGCAGGGGCTTTGTTGCGAGGTAAGCATAAGATGGTGACAAACTATTAACACAAAACGTAAGGAAAATTGAAGGAGGCTTGTCTCGACCTTTTATAAATAGGATTTGGAATCCTTGCCTCTGGTAGTTTTGCACAAATCGGGAGGCTTGCACAATTGGTGGGCCCTATGCGGCAGGCGACGTTGGGAAGTTGGCGTGAGTTGGGAAACCGAGTGTGCTAGCTGGTGGGACCGGCGCAATGTGGAAGGCTGTGCGTGCTTGCGGGCGTGACTTGGGCGGTCATAGGGAAGTTGACGCGAGTTAGGAACCGGGGCGTGCTAGGCTGGTGGGACCGCGCAAGGTAGGGAAGTCATGCGTGCTTGCAGGCGTGACTTGGGCGGTCATAGGGAAGTTGACGCGAGTTGGGAACTGAGCGTGCTAGATGGCGGGACCGGCGCAAGGTGGGGAAGGCGATTACGCTAGTCAAGCGAGACCCGTGTAAACAAGGAGGGAGTAGGTGTTTCTACAGATAGCAAAGTTTCCTTGTTTTGCCTTCCTTCATGCGCGCGGCTTCGATCTGGGCATTGTCCATGCTAAAATCTGGAAGCGTTATGTTCCTCATTGCTTCCTTTCCTTTTTTAAGGTTCTGTACTCATACCCAACGTAATTGCATCATCTCCCTCGTTTGAGAAAGGGTTCTTCTTGTTGAGTTTCTCTCTTTGTCATGTCGCACAGAGACGCGACCATCTTCTAACCAGCCCGGGTTCTCCGAGGTGAAGGCGCGAGGTCCGACTCACGGCAGAGCATCCCAACAAAGGTTATTCGGGTTAAGAAAATCATACCGGTATGTTTTCTTCTTCTTTGGTGGACCGACGTACGCTTTACTGCTTATTTGATGAATGGAAAATTTTCCTTTTTGTGCAGAGATATCCTGTTGGAGTATGCGTTAGTGTTTTCGACGAGGATGACCTAGTCGTTCCCCTCCCTTCAAATCCAACCTTGTTGACTGCTGCAGACTTGGAGAACGCTGATTTAGGGCTCTCTTGTCATGAATACCCCTATGCAGGTTAGTCGTTTGGGACTCGTATGAGGTGTCTCTCCTCCAATTATCGGAATGTTAGCGGTTTCCAGTGCGAAAAGAATTCGTGGTCCTTTATACGAGGATATGGAAGACATGCGGCCATATCGCTACCGGAGAGCGCAAATGAAGTGATGTTCGTCCGCCTTGGTTTCCGTAGTGAACTGTCTTTTGCCAATGATTGCTTGAGATAGAGAATACGTCCATCCGTGCCGCTGCAGCTAGCCATTCAAAGGTGGGAGAACATAGCGTCCACTGCGAATCCTTGGAGTTTAATATCAGTTTGTTGCGGCATCGTCTCAATATTGTGAAAGTCGACAATTTGGTATTCTTGCTGGTGTGATTCCCGCCACGTAAAACCATCTTTGAAAGAGGAGAAAGCTTTGGCCTTGGAGTCTCGGAGGATTGAAGATTTAACTCGAGACTTGAAGAGTAGGAATTTTGATGTAGCATGTTGCGGGGAAGTGATTAGGCGTAGTGTGTCTTAAGCCACTTTCCATTGATGACCTATCTCTAGCTTTCCCCATCTTCTTTGATAATATTGTAGTAACCACTGTCATACGCTTTAGTGATTATGTACGGCCCTTCCCATTTGGGAGAAAACTTCGGTGCCGATGCATCTTCTTGGATGTGACACCGGGATGCTCGAAATTACATGATGACATATTCGGATAGTGAAGGCTTGGGATCCTCCGCAGCCTCGTAAAGTGTTGAAGGCGTCTTCTAGACAAGAGAGAGGTGATGATATTCTTGCACTGCACCCTTGAAGAGTAGAGGACCTTGTTGTGGGTAAGGATTTTTGATAGGTATGTGTCTTGGAGCTTTGACAGTGAAGGGATCCCATGTATATCTTCCGTCCTCAAGTATGGTTTACGTGTTTCCCTCTTTGTAGTAATTGCTTTATGCGGGTGAAGCTCACAGGTGGTATCAACGAATGAGGGGCAACAGTTCTTGGTAGGAGATGTAATCGGGAGAAACTATATTGTCATGGTAACAAAGTAGATTGACCGATGTTCTATGGGCTTAGTGGAAGTAAAAGGATTGGCTGATGCGTAACGAGCAAACTGTCCATGATCACGAGTTTTGGCGAGATGGATTAAAAGGTGTCCATGACTACGAAGATTGGCTGGGCGTGACTATGTTCCTTGATATGAGGAGTGTGGCGGCACCCTTTGCGGAAGGAGTGGCGTTGGCGAACGTTGAAGGGGAAGCCATTGGAGAATGTTGATGTGTAGCTACTTCTGGAGAGAACGTTGATGCGAGCTACTGGAGAGAACGTTGAAATGACATCTTTAAACTCTCGAGCCTTGACGGCTACCATTTTGAAGTCGGAGGATCGTCACATTCTCCAAACTCGACATCCCTCAAGAGAACAGAGGTTAGGAGTCCCGATTCATCTATCGATCGTGCTTTCTAGGAGAGGTTGGGGTTTGGGAACGGCTTTCCCCGGGCCGGAAACGCCTTTCTTTCCCGATGCGGTGCGGTTGAGGGGTGAAAATATTTCTTGGCCTTTCCGCCTTGGAGAAATATAGAATCTCACATAACTGTTTCATCGTAGACTGTACGACTTTGTGGTCGAAGTTTCCATTGTGCGGAAGAAGTGTCTCCGTGAACTCAGGAGAGTTGTTGATTTCCCTTACTTTCGATTTTGGAGAAGTCTTTCCTGATCTTCCCGTGTGACGAAGTATCTTTATAAACGCGCCTGCCGAAGTATCTTTTGTCTTCATCAAATCAACAGTGCTAAAAGGAGGTCGGCTTCTTCCGGATCTTCCAGTATCTTGCCCTGATGGTGGAGTAGCGTCTCTGGTGACGGTTGGAGCTTCCATGCTTGAAGAACCGTTGGGGTGGCGGAAGTGGCTATGGTTCTGGTGATCGTAAGTGTATCGTGCCGAGATGACACGGTTTTGATCACTAAGTGCTGGAGCCATGGCGTTGTTTCAAAGGGCGAGGATGGTGCTGGAAGGGCGCAAGATGTTAGGGCTGGAAGGATGCAAACTGTTATCACAAAGTGTGGCACTGCGGCTGGCATGCGCGTGCGGCATGTGTGCCTGGCATGTGCGTCCCAAGCGCGTCTGGAAAGCGCGTCCCGGCAAGCGCTTTCGGCATGCGCGTCTGCAAGCGCATCGTAAGCGCACACTGGGAACGCATCTGGTGGCGCCGGATCATCTTGGAATGGGCGCGACTTGGCGTGGGCGCCGGTTAGGCATGGACGCCGGCTTGGATTTCGGTATGGTGTGGACCATTGGCTTCGTCCCATACGTAGCTCAAACAGGAAATCCTTTCCTTATTCAAATTCCAAAGGGTGTTATGCTTATGAAATGGGTTGGATCCCCTTTTTACCTCGTAGCTTTGTTATCACGTCATGGTGTTAGCGATAGCGTGGTAGTGGTAAAGTGGGCAAGCATATTCCAGCTATGTACTCCAGCGTTTCTCTTTCAATTTGTTTTATTATTTTCTTGTGCTGGTGTAAACCGTAGCCATAGTTATACCTTTCATAAACTTGTGGAAATACTTCATTATAAATAATTCTTCAAATGTCGCTGTAGTAACGTTTGCAAACACGCTTCCCTCCAAGTAAAAGGCGGCTTTGCTGGTAGCAAGGCGGCTTTGCGGGTAGCAAGGAGGCTTTGCGGGTAGCATCGCCAGCTAGTCCCCAATTGCTGGTAGCGTCTTCAGCGAGTCCCCAGTTTTCTGGTGTAGTTTTAACAACTGATAACTGGGTTGTCTGGTAGTTGAATCAGACTGAGTCGCAGGTCCCCAATCGCTGGTAGCATCTTCAACGAGTCCCCAGTTTTCAGGTGTAGTTTTACAACTGGTAACCGGGTCGTCTGGCAGTTGAGTCCATCTTGACATCTGGGTCGAAGAACGAGATCGAAGAACAAGATCGATAGTCTGACATTGTAGCCGATAGATCAATCCTCCCGCCGTGGTCGCCAATTGTTTATGGGTAAAAATAATTTCTGCTGATTTCGGTAATTCCGGTAGGTGAGTGAGAAACTGGTTCAAACCCTAAACAAATGTGCTGCACGTGAGCACTTTATAGATTCGAGAGATCAATCTGTACAAGTCCGGCCTAAACCAAGAAATGGCCGTTCCAGACTTGCTTCGGTCACAAAGTGGAGGAGAAGGGTTGATTTGGGGAGGAAGCAAAGAAAGGTGTTGAGGAGAGTAGTATCTCGACTTGTATCGTAAAGTGAAAGCTTAGGAAGCTTGCAAGAGATGAAAGCTTTTGGGAGAGCTTGCAAAGTTGCCTTTCCGAGAGTGTAGTATTTTTTCCCGACCGAGACTTGTTGTCCGGTGGAAATAGGTAAGAGCTATTTATACAAATCGAGATTGAAACGTACCTGGCCTCATGAAGGAAGAGAGTAAAGGGTGAAATAATGGGAGGAGGTGGTAACCGCATGGTTTAATGGGTGAAAACGTTTTTTCACCATTATTTCCTCTTTTATTTGACCGCTTTATTCCTTTTCACGCTTTCTTAATGTGAGCGTAGTGTACGCCGCATCTTTGTGGACCGCCAAACCAAAACCCTAAAGAAGCATCCCCAGTTTGTGTTGATGTCTCGAGTGTTGGTTGCATCTTGAGTGCAAGTGGCGATGCTAGTGGCGCGTGTGGCATGTGCGGAATGCCTTGGTGGTAGGTTGCACGGTTTGCAAGTTAGGCTACCAGCGTGTGTGTTTGGCATGTGCCAATGGCATGTGCGGAATGCCTTGGTGGTAGGTTGCACGGTTTGCAAGTTTAGGTTACCATCGTGTGTGTTTGGCATGTGCGGAATGCCTTGGTGGTAGGTCGCACGGTTTGCAAGTTAGGCTACCAGCGTGTGTGTTTGGCATGTGCCAATGGCATGTGCGGAATGCCTTGGTGGTAGGTCGCACGGTTTGCAAGTTAGGCTACCAAACGTGTGTGTTTGGCATGTGCCAATGGCATGTGCGGAAATGTTGACCTAGTTGCAAGTCTTGCGAGCCTAGGGCGCTATATTTGGCGTGGGCCAAAGGCATAGCGGCTTGGAAATATGGCTTGCGACACGTGTTGGCATGTGCCAATGGCACGTGCGGCCATGTTGACCTAGTTGCAAGTATTGCAAGCCTAGGGCGCTATATTTGGCGTGGGCCAAAGGCATAGCGGCTTGGAAATATGGATTGCGACACGTGTTGGCATGTGCCAATGGCACGTGCGGCCATGTAGACCTAGTTGCAAGTCTTGCATGCCTAGGGCGCTATATTTGGCGTGGGCCAAAGGCATAGCGGCTTGAAATATGGCTTGCGACACGTGTTGGCGTGTGCCAATGGCACGTGCGGCCATGTTGACCTAGTTGCAAGTATTGCAAGCCTAGGGCGCTATATTTGGCGTGGGCCAAAGGCATAGCTGCTTGGAAATATGGCTTGCTTCACGTGTTGGCATGTGCCAATGGCACGTGCGGCCATGTTGACCTAGTTGCAAGTCTTGCAAGCCTAGGGCGCTATATTTGGCGTGGGCCAAAGGCATAGCGGTTTGGAAATATGGCTTACGACACGTGTTGGCGTGTGCCAATGGCACGTGCGGCCATGTTGACCTAGTTGCAAGTATTGCAAGCCTAGGGCGCTATATTTGGCGTGGGCCAAAGGCATAGCTGCTTGGAAATATGGCTTGCTTCACGTGTTGGCATGTGCCAATGGCACGTGCGGCCATGTTGACCTAGTTGCAAGTCTTGCAAGCCTAGGGCGCTATATTTGGCGTGGGCCAAAGGCATAGCGGCTTGGGAATATGGCTTACGACACGTGTTGGCGTGTGCCAATGGCACGTGCGGCCATGTTGACCTAGTTGCAAGTATTGCAAGCCTAGGGCGCTATATTTAGCGTGGGCCAAAGGCATAGCGGCTTGGAAATAGGGCTTGCGACACGTGTTGGCATGTGCCAATGGCACGTGCGGCCATGTTGACCTAGTTGCAAGTCTTGCATGCCTAGGGCGCTATATTTGGCGTGGGCCAAAGGCATAGCGGCTTGGAAATATGGCTTGCTTCACGTGTTGGCATGTGCCAATGGCACGTGCGGCCATGTTGACCTAGTTGCAAGTCTTGCAAGCCTAGGGCGCTATATTTGGCGTGGGCCAAAGGCATAGCGGCTTGGAAATATGGCTTACGACACGTGTTGGCGTGTGCCAATGGCACGTGCGGCCATGTTGACCTAGTTGCAAGTATTGCAAGCCTAGGGCGCTATATTTAGCGTGGGCCAAAGGCATAGCGGCTTGGAAATATGGCTTGCGACACGTGTTGGCATGTGCCAATGGCACGTGCGGCCATGTTGACCTAGTTGCAAGTATTGCAAGCCTAGGGCGCTATATTTGGCGTGGGCCAAAGGCATAGCGGCTTGGAAATATGGATTGCGACACGTGTTGGCATGTGCCAATGGCACGTGCGGCCATGTAGACCTAGTTGCAAGTCTTGCATGCCTAGGGGCGCTATATTTGGCGTGGGCCAAAGGCATAGCGGCTTGGAAATATGGCTTGCGACACGTGTTGGCGTGTGCCAATGGCACGTGCGGCCATGTTGACCTAGTTGCAAGTATTGCAAGCCTAGGGCGCTATATTTGGCGTGGGCCAAAGGCATAGCTGCTTGGAAATATGGCTTGCTTCACGTGTTGGCATGTGCCAATGGCACGTGCGGCCATGTTGACCTAGTTGCAAGTCTTGCAAGCCTAGGGCGCTATATTTGGCGTGGGCCAAAGGCATAGCGGCTTGGAAATATGGCTTACGACACGTGTTGGCGTGTGCCAATGGCACGTGCGGCCATGTTGACCTAGTTGCAAGTATTGCAAGCCTAGGGCGCTATATTTAGCGTGGGCCAAAGGCATAGCGGCTTGGAAATATGGCTTGCGACACGTGTTGGCATGTGCCAATGGCACGTGCGGCCATGTTGACCTAGTTGCAAGTATTGCAAGCCTAGGGCGCTATATTTGGCGTGGGCCAAAGGCATAGCGGCTTGGAAATATGGATTGCGACACGTGTTGGCATGTGCCAATGGCACGTGCGGCCATGTAGACCTAGTTGCAAGTCTTGCATGCCTAGGGCGCTATATTTGGCGTGGGCCAAAGGCATAGCGGCTTGGAAATATGGCTTGCGACACGTGTTGGCGTGTGCCAATGGCACGTGCGGCCATGTTGACCTAGTTGCAAGTATTGCAAGCCTAGGGCGCTATATTTGGCGTGGGCCAAAGGCATAGCTGCTTGGAAATATGGCTTGCTTCACGTGTTGGCATGTGCCAATGGCACGTGCGGCCATGTTGACCTAGTTGCAAGTCTTGCAAGCCTAGGGCGCTATATTTGGCGTGGGCCAAAGGCATAGCGGCTTGGAAATATGGCTTGCGACACGTGTTGGCGTGTGCCAATGGCACGTGCGGCCATGTTGACCTAGTTGCAAGTCTTGCAAGCCTAGGGCGCTATATTTGGCGTGGGCCAAAGGCATAGCTGCTTGGAAATATGGCTTGCTTCACGTGTTGGCATGTGCCAATGGCACGTGCGGCCATGTTGACCTAGTTGCAAGTCTTGCAAGCCTAGGGCGCTATATTTGGCGTGGGCCAAAGGCATAGCGGCTTGGAAATATGGCTTACGACACGTGTTGGCGTGTGCCAATGGCACGTGCGGCCATGTTGACCTAGTTGCAAGTATTGCAAGCCTAGGGCGCTATATTTAGCGTGGGCCAAAGGCATAGCGGCTTGGAAATATGGCTTGCGACACGTGTTGGCATGTGCCAATGGCACGTGCGGCCATGTTGACCTAGTTGCAAGTATTGCAAGCCTAGGGCGCAATATTTGGCGTGGGCCAAAGGCATAGCGGCTTGGAAATATGGATTGCGACACGTGTTGGCATGTGCCAATGGCACGTGCGGCCATGTAGACCTAGTTGCAAGTCTTGCATGCCTAGGGCGCTATATTTGGCGTGGGCCAAAGGCATAGCGGCTTGGAAATATGGCTTGCGACACGTGTTGGCGTGTGCCAATGGCACGTGCGGCCATGTTGACCTAGTTGCAAGTATTGCAAGCCTAGGGCGCTATATTTGGCGTGGGCCAAAGGCATAGCTGCTTGGAAATATGGCTTGCTTCACGTGTTGGCATGTGCCAATGGCACGTGCGGCCATGTTGACCTAGTTGCAAGTCTTGCAAGCCTAGGGCTATATTTGGCGTGGGCCAAAGGCATAGCGGTTTGGAAATATGGCTTGCGACACGTGTTGGCGTGTGCCAATGGCACGTGCGGCCATGTTGACCTAGTTGCAAGTATTGCAAGCCTAGGGCGCTATATTTGGCGTGGGCCAAAGGCATAGCCGCTTGGAAATATGGCTTGCTTCACGTGTTGGCATGTGCCAATGGCACGTGCGGCCATGTTGACCTAGTTGCAAGTCTTGCAAGCCTAGGGCGCTATATTTGGCGTGGGCCAAAGGCATAGCGGCTTGGAAATATGGCTTCAACACGTGTTGGCGTGTGCCAATGGCACGTGCGGCCATGTTGACCTAGTTGCAAGTATTGCAAGCCTAGGGCGCTATATTTAGCGTGGGCCAAAGGCATAGCGGCTTGGAAATATGGCTTGCGACACGTGTTGGCATGTGCCAATGGCACGTGCGGCCATGTTGACCTAGTTGCAAGTCCCGCAAGCCTAGGGCGCTATATTTGGCGTGGGCCAAAGGCATAGCGGCTTGGAAATTTGGCATTGTTGCCATGGTTCGCAGGGTGCGGCTTGGTTTGGCATTGTTTCCATGGTGCGCAGTATGCGGCTTGGTTTGGCATTTTTGCCATGGTGCGCAGTATGCGGCTTGGTTTGGCATTGTTGCCATGGTGCGCAGTATGCGGCTTGGTTTGGCATTGTTGCCATGGTGCGCGATGATGCGCTTGGTTTGGCATTGTTGCCATGGTGCGCGAGATGCGGCTTGGTTTGGCATTGTTGCCATGGTGCGCAGGGTACGGCTTGGTTTGGCATTGTTGCCATGGTGTGCGATATGCGGCTTGGTTTGGCATTGGTGCCATGGTGCGCGATCTGCGGGCTTGGTTTGGAATTAGGGTTACGTGTTGAAAACCCTAATCCGGTATTTTGAAAAAATACCCCTATTAATTATTTACACCCGAGTTAAATGCTCTTAGTTAATGTGTTGCGGGTAACACTAGGTCATGGGGTTTTACGATTTTACCCCTTGTCTAAAAACCACCATCAACATTAAGTCCCCTGCTTAGCTCGGAACAGGGGCTTTGTTGCATGAGGTAAGCATAAGATGGTGACAAACTATTAACAAAGAAAACGTAAGGAAAATTGAAGGAGGCTTGTCTGACCTTTTATAAATAGGATTTGGAATCCTTGCCTCTGGTAGTTTTGCACAAATCGTGAGGCTGGCACAATTGGTGGGCCCGGTGCAGCTTGGGCGACGTTGGGAAGTTGGCGTGAGTTGGGAAACTGAGTGTGCTAGATGGTGGGACCGGCGCAATGTGGAAGCTGTGCGTGCTTGCAGGCGTGACTTGGGCGGTCATAGGGAAGTTGACGCGAGTTAGGAAACTGGGCGTGCTAGCTGGTGGGACCGGCGCAAGGTAGGGAAGCTGTGCGTGCTTGCAGGCGTGACTTGGGCGGTCATAGGGAAGTTGACGCGAGTTGGGAAACTGAGCGTGCTAGATGGCGGGACCGGCGCAAGGTGGGGAAGCTGATTGCGCTAGCTGGCGAGACCGGTGTAAACAAGGAGGGAGTAGGTGTTTCTACAGATAGCAAAGTTTCCTTGTTTTGCCTTCCTTCATGCGCGCGGCTTCGATCTGGGCATTGTCCATGCTAAAATCTGGAAGCGTTATGTTCCTCATTGCTTCCTTTCCTTTTTTAAGGTTCTGTATTCATACCCAACGTAATTGCATCATCTCCCTCGTTTGAGAAAGGGTTCTTCTTGTTGAGTTTCTCTCTTTGTCATGTCGCACAGAGACGAACCATCTTCTAACCAGCCAGGTTCTCCAGGTGAAGGCGAGGTCGACTCGGCAGGAGCATCCCAACAAAGGTTATTCGGGTTAAGAAAATCATACCGGTATGTTTTCTTCTTCTTTGGTGGACCGACGTACGCTTTACTGCTTATTTGATGAATGGAAAATTTTCCTTTTTGTGCAGAGATATCCTGTTGGAGTATGCGTTAGTGTTTTCGACGAGGATGACCTAGTCGTTCCCCTCCCTTCAAATCCAACCTTGTTGATCTGCTGGCAGACTTGGAGAACGCTGATTTAGGGCTCTCTTGTCATGAATACCCCTATGCAGGTTAGTCGTTTGGGACTCGTATGAGGTGTCTCTCCTCCAATTATCGGAATGTTAGCGGTTTCCTGGTGCGGAAATAATTCGTGGTCCTTTATACGAGGATATGGAAGACATGCGGCCATATCGCTACCAGGAGCGCAGTGAAGTGATGTTCGTCCGCCTTGGTTTCCGTAGTGAACTGTCTTTTGCCAATGATTGCTGAGATAGAGAATACGTCCATCCGTGCCGCTGCAGAGCTAGCCATTCAAAGGTGGGAGAACATAGCGTCCACTGCGAATCCTTGGAGTTTAATATCACCTTGGTTGCGGCATCGTCTCAATATTGTGAAAGTCGACGTAGCCGGTATTCTTGCTGGTGTGATTCCTACCACAGAAACCATACTGGAAGAGGAGAAAGCTTTGGCCTTGGAGTCTCAGAGGATTGAAGATTTAACTCGAGACTTGAAGAGTAGGAATTTTTGATGTAGCATGTTGCAGGGAAGTGATTAGGCGTAGTGTGTCTTAAGCCACTTTCCATTGATGACTGTCTCTAGCTTTCCCCATCTTCTTTGATAATATTGTAGTAACCACTGTCATACGCTTTAGTGATTATGTACGGCCCTTCCCATTTGGGAGAAAACTTCGGTGCCGATGCATCTTGCTGGATGTGACACTGGGATGCTCAGAAATTACATGATGACATATTCTGGATAGTGAAGGCTTGGGATCCTCCGCAGCCTCGTAAAGTGTTGAAGGCGTCTTCTAGACAGAGAGGTGATGATATTCTTGCACTGCACCCTTGAAGAGTAGAGGACCTTGTTGTGGGTAAGGATTTTTGGTAGACTGTGTCTTCGGAGCATTGACAGTGAAGGGATCCCATGTATATCTTCCGTCCTCAAGTATGGTTTACGTGTTTCCCTCTTTGTAGTAATTGCTGTGCGGGTGAAGCTCGCCTGGTATCAACGAATGAGGGGCAACAGTTTTTGGTAGGAGATGTAATCAGGAGAAACTATATTGTCATGGTAACAAAGTAGATTGACTGATGTTCTATGGGCTTCCGTGGAAGTAAAAGGATTGGCTGATGCGTAAGCGAGCAAACTGTCCATGATCACGAGTTTTGGCGAGATGGATTAAAAGTTGTCCATGACTACGAAGATTGGCTGGCTGTGACTATGTTCCTTGATATGAGGAGTGTGGCGGAACGACCCTTTGCAGGAAGGAGTGGCGTTGAAGCGAACGTTGAAGCGAAGCCGCTGCTGGAGAATGTTGATGTGTAGCTACTTCTGGAGAGAACGTTGATGCAGAGCTACTTCTGGAGAGAACGTTGAAATGACATCTTTAAACTCTCAGAGCCTTGACGGCTACCATTTTGAAGTCGGAGGCTGCGTCACATTCTGTCAAACTCGACATCCCTCAATAGAACAGAGGTTAGGAGTCCCCAGTTACATCTATCGATCGTGCTTTCTAGGAGAGGTTGGGGTTTGGGAACGGCTTTCCCTGGCTGGAAACGCCTGCTTTCCTGATGCAGTGCGGTTGAGGGGTGAAAATATTTCTTGACGCTACGCCTTGGAGAAATATAGAATCTCACATAACTGTTTCATCGTAGACTGTACGACTTTGTGGTCGAAGTTTCCATTGTGCGGAAGAAGTGTCTCCGTGAACTCAGGAGAGTTGTTGATTTCCCTTACTTTCGATTTTGGAGAAGTCTTTCCTGATCTTCCCGTGTGACGAAATTGGATTGCTTATCCCCTTCTACTGGGCGTTCAAGAGCGACGCGAGCCTCTTCATTTATAAACGCGCGTCCGGCCGAAGTATCTTTTGTCTTCATCAAATTAACAGTGCTAAAAGGAGGTCGGCTTCTTCCGGATCTTCCAGTATCTTGCCCTGATGGTGGAGTAGCGTCTCTGGTGACGGTTGGAGCTTCCATGCTTGAAGAACCGTTGGGATGGCGGAAGTGGCTCTGGTTCTGGTGATCGTAAGTGTATCGTGCCGAGATGACACGGTTTTGATCACGAAGTGCTGGAGCCATGGCGTTGTTTCAAAGGGCGAGGATGGTGCTGGAAGGGCGCAAGATGTTAGCGCTGGAAGGATGCAAACTGTTATCACAAAGTGTGGCACTGCGGCTGGCATGCGCGTGCGGCATGTGTGCCTGGCATGCGCGTGCAGCATGTGTGCCTGGCATGTGCGTCTGGTAAGCGCGTCTGGCAAGCGCGTCTGGCAAGCGCTTTCTGGCATGCGCGTCTGGCAAGCGCATCAGGTAAGCGCACCTGGGGAACGCGTCTGGTAGGCGCTGGATCATCTTGGAATGGGCGCTGACTTGGCGTGGACGCCGGGTTAGGCATGGACGCTGGCTTGGATTTCGGTATGGTGTGGACCATTGGCTTCGTCCCATACGTAGCTCAAACAGGAAATCCTTTCCTTATTCAAATTCCAAAGGGTGTTATGCTTATGAAATGGGTTGGATCCCCTTTTTCCCTCGTAGCTTTGTTATCACGTCATGGTGTTAGTGGTAGCGTGGTAGTGGTAAAGTGGGCAAGCATATTCCAGCTATGTACTCCAAGCGTTTCTCTTTCAATTTGTTTTATTGTTTTCTTGTGCTGGTGTAAACCGTAGCCATAGGTATACCTTTCATAAACTTGTGGAAATACTTCATTATAAATAATTCTTCAAATGTCGCTGTAGTAACGTTTGCAAACACGCCTCCCTCCAAGTAAAAGGCGGCTTTCTTTGGTAGCAAGGCGGCTTTGCGGCAGTAACAAGGAGGCTTTGCTGGTAGCATCGCCACTAGTCCCCAATTCTTTGGTAGCGTCTTCGGCGAGTCCCCGTTTTACGGTGTAGTTTTAACAACCGATAACCTGGGTTGTCCGGGTAGTTGAATCGGACTGAGTCGCAGGTCCCCAATCGCTGGTAGCATCTTCAACGAGTCCCTAGTTTTTAGGTGTAGTTTTACAACTGGTAACCGGGTCGTCTGGCAGTTGAGTCCATCTTGACATCTGGGTCGAAGAACGAGATCGAAGAACAAGATCGATAGTCTGACATCGTAGCCGATAGATCAATCCTCCCGCCGTGGTCGCCAATTGTTTATGGGTAAAAATCATTTCGCCGATTTCGGTAATTCCGGTAGGTGAGTGAGAAACTGGTTCAAACCCTAAACAAATGTGCTTGCACGTGAGCACTTTATAGATTCGAGAGATCAATGTGTACAAGTCCGGCCTAAACCAAGAAATGGCCGTTCCGGACTTGCTTCGGTCACAAAGTGGAGGAGAAGGGTTGATTTGGGGAGGAAGCAAAGAAAGGTGTTGAGGAGAGTAGTATCTCGACTTGTATCAGAAAGTGAAAGCTTAGGAAGCTTGCAAGAGATGAAAGCTTTTGGGAGAGCTTGCAAAGTTGCCTTTCTGAGAGTGTAGTATTTTTCTCCTAACCGAGACTTGTTGTGTGGTGGAAATAGGTAAGAGCTATTTATACAAATCGAGATTGAAACGTACCCTGGACTCATGAAGGAAGAGAGTAAAGGGTGAAATAATGGGAGGAGGTGGTAACCGCATGGTTTAATGGGTGAAAACGTTTTTTCACCATTATTTCCTCTTTTATTTGACCGCTTTATTCCTTTTCACGCTTTCTTAATGTGAGCGTAGTGTACGCTGCATGCTGTGACCGCCAAACCAAAACCCTAAAGAAGCATCCCCCAGTTTGTGTTGATGTCTCGAGTGTTGGTTGCATCTTGAGTGCAAGTGGCGCTGCTAGTGGCGCGTGTGGCATGTGCCAATGGCATGTGCGGAATGCCTTGGTGGTAGGTTGCACGGTTTGCAAGTTAGGCTACCAGCATGTGTGTTTGGCATGTGCCAATGGCATGTGCGGAATGCCTTGGTGGTAGGTTGCACGGTTTGCAAGTTTAGGTTACCAGCGTGTGTGTTTGGCATGTGCGGAATGCCTTGGTGGTAGGTCGCACGGTTTGCAAGTTAGGCTACCAGCGTGTGTGTTTGGCATGTGCCAATGGCATGTGCGGAATGCCTTGGTGGTAGGTCGCACGGTTTGCAAGTTAGGCTACCAGCGTGTGTGTTTGGCATGTGCCAATGGCATGTGCGGAATGTTGACCTAGTTGCAAGTCTTGCGAGCCTAGGGCGCTATATTTGGCGTGGGCCAAAGGCATAGCGGCTTGGAAATATGGCTTGCGACACGTGTTGGCATGTGCCAATGGCACGTGCGGCCATGTTGACCTAGTTGCAAGTATTGCAAGCCTAGGGCGCTATATTTGGCGTGGGCCAAAGGCATAGCGGCTTGGAAATATGGATTGCGACACGTGTTGGCATGTGCCAATGGCACGTGCGGCCATGTAGACCTAGTTGCAAGTCTTGCATGCCTAGGGCGCTATATTTGGCGTGGGCCAAAGGCATAGCGGCTTGGAAATATGGCTTGCGACACGTGTTGGCGTGTGCCAATGGCACGTGCGGCCATGTTGACCTAGTTGCAAGTATTGCAAGCCTAGGGCGCTATATTTGGCGTGGGCCAAAGGCATAGCGGCTTGAAAATATGGCTTGCTTCACGTGTTGGCATGTGCCAATGGCACGTGCGGCCATGTTGACCTAGTTGCAAGTCTTGCAAGCCTAGGGCGCTATATTTGGCGTGGGCCAAAGGCATAACGGCTTGGAAATTTGGCATTGTTGCTATGGTTCGCAGGGTGCAGCTTGGTTTGGCATTGTTGCCATGGTGCGCAGTATGCGGCTTGGTTTGGCATTGTTGCCATGGTGCGCAGTATGCGGCTTGGTTTGGCATTGTTGCCATGGTGCGCATTATGCGGCTTGGTTTGGCATTGTTGCCATGGTGCGCAGTATGCGGCTTGGTTTGGCATTGTTGCCATGGTGCGCAGTATGCGGCTTGGTTTGGCATTATTGCCATGGTGCGCAGGGTGCGGCTTGGTTTGGCATTGTTGCCATGGTGCGCAATATGCGGCTTGGTTTGGCATTGTTGCCATGGTGCGCAGTCTGCGGCTTGGTTTGGAATTAGGGTTCTGTGTTGAAAACCCTAATATGGTATTTTTTAAAAAATACCCCTATTAATTATTTACACCTGAGTTAAATGCTCTTAGTTAATGTGTTGCGGGTAACACTAGGTCATGGTGTTTTACGATTTTACCCCTTGTCTAAAAACCACCATCAACACTTGGACATTATTACTCAAGTTCTGTGACGTCACTGTCTGACTAGGGTTTTACGACTTTACCCCTAAGTTAAAAAACACCATCAAGAACCACCATCTTAGAAACATATAAGCACAATGGGCACCGACGGGTAAGATCATTTCACAAAGTCTCTTTTCTTATATTTTCTTTTACTCTGGTCAGTGATAATCGTAGTAGGGCTATACAGTGAGTCCATGGTCAAAAAATACAAACAATTGTACTGACTTGTAGTCCATGTATCACTGACTTCTGCCCATGACATTGCTTGGTTTTGTGTCGTATAAATCTAGCACATTAGAGAATTAGAGTAGTTAGAATTCCCTTATGAATGGATGAAAGTCAGTTTTGTTTAAATCATTTATCATTGTAAATTTATTTGTGTTGTTTATAGAGTTGTGGATGAGAAATGTTATTTTGACAGGCAGTTAATTCAAGGCAGAGATGCTCAATATCTTTATTTTAGATCACCTTGTTTTCATTTCTTATTCACTACGATTGTATACCACACAAAATTCAAGGCTTAGCGCATCGCCCCGCCACACCAAATTCAAGGTTTATTGCATCAAAATCGCGCGACTAAAAACAACGTAAAGAGTGGACGGGCGAGGTGAAGCCGAGCCGTGCCAAATCAATGATCTAAAGCTACTGGGCAAGGCGAAGCCGAGCCGCGCAAAATCAATCATCCAAAGCTACAAGGCAAGGCGAAGCTGAGCCACACCAAATCAAAGATCCACGGATCAAAGATAGAAAATATATCATGACGGGGTGAAGCCCGGCGACACCAAATCAAACATGCCCGACGGGGCGAGGCGAGGTGAAGCCACAATAAAAGAAAAAGAAAAAGATCCCGATACGTAGCACAGGCTTAATAAAAAATCCTAAATGACGGGGCAAGGAGAAGCCGACCGACACCAAATAAAAAATCTTAAGCATGTATATGGACGAGGCGAGGCGAAGCCGAGTTACACTAAATCAAAAATCCTAAGCATACATCACGACGGGTAAGGCAAAACGGTTTCTAGTTATTGTATGTACTTGTAATAAATTCAAGTTGATGCATTGAAGCTGGTGACACGATATTGAAGCTGCTAGACAGGCATCGTCGCATCAATTTATCTTGTGGTTTAGATCCAACGGTGGGGAGGTATTGGCAATGGGCCGGGTTAAAGAAAATGAGACCCGCATCTCCTCCTTGAGTCCTCTTATTTAAGCGATTTCGTTTAGGGTGCATTTCTCTTCTCTCCTTCTTAGATTGATCCTTTCCGCCTCTGACCCTCTTCGTCTCTGTTCTTGGCCGCCCTAAACAACCACCACCACAGATAAATAGATCATGGCTTGTGATGTTTATGATGATCATCAACGACAATAATTTCATACTTAGCATAATGATGTCTCCTCTCAAACGTATTACTCTTATATCTTACTTTTTCTACATTTCATTTTATTTTTTCTCTTATCAATTAACGTTAATCGTTTCCTGTTTCTTTCTTTTTTTAAAGGTGATTGATTACGGTATACAGAGCTCGTTAATGGATTTATAAGCAACTTGTCGACCGACCGTTATGGTCACCTGTCCTTGGTGTGTTGGTTGTAAGTTTAATTTCCTTGTTCCTTTCGACCTTCCCTTATTAACCCTTTCGTTCCCCTAGTTATTTGTAGTCGGGGTATAACTTGAGACTTGGTCGCAAAAACCATTAGATCTACTGTCTTCTATGTTTTAGTTAACTTAATTTTTAGATGCATGATTCCATTTGATATGTATGTCCTAGATCTACTGTCTCTGATTTATGAACATGATTCTATATTCTACTGTCCTCAATTGGAGGATATAGCTTTTTTGAGCTAGACTTGGAAATCTAGAGGAGAATAATGTACTAATGTTGATTTTTAAAATATATATCCCGATTTCATATTTATCAAATGCGAAATGAAAGAGCTAAATGATATATTTAAATGGTCAGACTTGGTCGCAAAAACACCAGCTGTGAGGTATCAACGTTTGTAAGTAGTGGTGAGTTTCCTATGCATATGACTATTTAAGAATCATGTAGAACTGTTTGAATTGGGTGGCCAAATTGTGGAATAAGATGCAGGTCGACATGAGTTTTGACTTGTGCTGTTTATATACAAGCAAACAGTGTTGTCAAATGACGCTTAGTTGATTATTGTGAGAAAGAGTGGTCATAGCTTAATGTTTCTTAGAATGAGTTTCTGAAACATTTAATTAACAATTGATTGGTAGATTAGCTAGACTTGGTTCTTAACATATGATGCTATAATACATGTTTGGATTTACTGCATCATTGATTAATATGGTTTGATGAGTTTGTAAGTAATGCTTACATTTGATAAAGCTTTAGTGACTTTTCTGGTGGTATGTTTTGTATTTCATATCTTTCAGATCCTACAAATTTTGTTCATTTGTTTTAGGTCTTGGAGTTTCTACCAAAATACCAAATACGAAATTCCATACTATTTTTACTTCGAATATGGCCTTACAAAGGGACCAAGTAGAAAATCAAGCAACCATTCGTTGTCGATTTATGCATAGTTTAAGATTGTGGTAACTATGCATGTACTTATCCTATTATGATAGGAAAAGTAATTCAACAGACTTGAGATTATTTGGTCCTTTATAACTGAGTTTATCCAGATGAATACTCGTTTAGTACTTTTAATATATATTGCAATTTTTTTTTTGTTGTTAAACTCTGATTTTTAACAGACAATTATCTGTTGACAGCATGCTGTGAATGCTCAAAGCAATTATTACCCAACTAGCAGGGTCAAATGCCATGAAAACAAGCAATTTGAAGGGTCTTGCAGGAAGGATTTAAAGCTCAAGAGTCACATTATTATCTTTTGGCCGTGTCTGTTTCATTTTTGATGGATTTGGGTATCCCAACACTATGTTCTGAAGTTGAAAGAAATTAGTGGAGCATAGAAGACCAGCAAGTTACAAAGAAATTTGGATTCTGACAGGACTAGATACATCTATTCAATCCAACTGGGGTAGGGTACTTCTGAAACGAGTGGAATTTGTGTAATCCATAAAGTCATGTGCACTCGAGATCAGAAGTGACTTATTTGTGATTTTAATAGAGACCCATAAAGACCATATTACTAGTTGCCTTCATTACTCGTAGGGTTAGTAAATCGGCCGGGTGAAAGAATGTGTAATCCAACCGAGGTACTGTTGAAATGAGTGAAATTACGTAGTCAAGATGCATGTGTGGTTAATCCCATCCAGTGGTGTAATATGTGGACTGTAAGTACACATTGTGTTTTCTGTTACAGGAACCATCAGTTGGTTTCCAAAATCAATAAGACCAAGAAAACTTGGCATAATTAAATATTTCAGTGCTGATATTTGTTTTTGTTCTTCCACCCAATTATTTATTCTTGTAGTTGTAAAGTTTGTTCTTACACTCCACTTGTACTAGATTAAGATACGTGTGCGTGATTTACTCGGAACAAAAATTGTAGGCATAATTGGTACTAAAACTGTTATTGCTGACATATGCCTTCTTGTAAGAAGTCTTCAAGAGAAATGGGTTCTGCTAAGAAACACTACCAAAAAAAAATGAACAAGTTCAAGTAGCACCCGAACATGGAAGGCACGTTTTAGGAGCATAGCTGTAGCCTGTATGGATGTAATTGTTCAATTTTACTTTTTAAATCGATTGGAAGTAGTCTGTCGATGGAAATAAACACATGAATTTATTATGGGATCAATATCCTGATGACCACATGGTGAAGCATAGATATGATGTGTTCTTACTTCCTAGTATTTGGAAAACATAGAATATGTACAGTGAGGCAAAAATAGGAAACAAGACAAGCCATTGGGATAACCTTTCACCAACAACCACATAAGAAGCTCTGAGGATCGGCGATCAACTCAGTTTAGAAAAAAAAAAAAAAAAAAAAATTCTTCGATTTTCTTCGTTTCAGCATCAACCAGCATTAATTCAGGTGGAAAACTTCAGGTGATTCTAATGATTGGTGTTGTAAGTCTATATCGGTAGAATTAGCTTTAGTTTTAAATAGTTTTGTCAATTTAATTCTGAAAATGGATCCATCTATTGTGGATTTAGAAAAACCCTATGAAGAAGCTCCATCAATTGATTTAGTCTCTGAAACTGAGAACCGTTGTATAGCTTGGCAATTTTCTCTTATTGGTCTATTAGATCTATCTCGTCTCAAATTTGCAGATGCAGTTTTAAATCTTAAAAATCAGTGGAAATTAGTTGGGCAATGTAAAATAATTCCATTGGGAAAGGGTTTTTTCACTATTAAACTTGATAATGCGCAAGATCAGGGTATGATTAAGGCTGGTAATGGGAAGTGTTTGATCAGATTCTATGGATTAGGAAATGGATTCCTAATTTTCGTCCAGAATACTTCAGAACTTCTTCTGCTATGATATGGGTTCATCTTCCATGTCTAAGTTTGGAGTATTGGGATGAGAAGACACTTTTTACTATTGGGAGGGCTTTGGGTGAGCCAGTGAAGATTGATGAAGCTACTCTTAATTATGAAAATGGTTATTATGCTAGAATGTTGATTTCTCAAAGAAAATTCCTAGCAAACTATGGATTAAAACTAAGTTTGGGGGATTTATGTAGAATGTTATCCTCATTAAGCCACCAAATTTTTTAATAACTATAAGATAGTGGGACATCTTTTGAGTGAATGTAGATCTAAAAATGTTGAAGACCAGCAAGCTCCAAAAACAACAACACTATCAACTCCTTCTGCAAAGGAATCTTCTTCTGCTGAAGAAAAGGGAAGAAACTCCCAAGCACAAAGGATAGGTGGTTTTGATATCTGTGAGACACCAGTTACTCAAATACTTCAGAATTCTTCTTCAGTTACTAAGGAACAAGACTCTATTAAAGTAACTACTGGAATGTTTGGTTCCCTACAACAGGAGGAAGAAAAAAATGCTGGAATAGATGATACTATGGAAGTCATTGATCATACTCAGATTTTGGAAATAATTAATGATAACTTGGAGGATAATAGTGTCATCAAATATATCAATGGACAAGATGGAACATTTTCAGAAGAGAGGGTTCCAACTACTTCATGGTCCAGAGTTTTTCAAAAGCCTTCCCCAACCTCAGTGCAGGAAAAAGTGAATTCAGTACAAAAAAAACAATCAGGCTTCATCATCAAGTAATGTTCAAGCTTCAGTGAATATTCAAAATCCAAGCAAGTATAACTTCAGGAAAAATCTAGGGAAAGGAGGCACCAAAGGCCTCCAATCCAAACAATGAAAGTTATATATTGGAACCTAAGGGGCCTAAGGAGAGCTAGGTCCCAGGATAAGTTAAGGTCTCTCATTAAGCAATTCAATCCTTCAGTAGTGTGGATTGCTGAACCTAAAGTAAGTTGTAGTCCTTCTTTTTGCAAAAAGCCTAATTTACCTGGTATGCAAAGTATGGTCATTCATAACTCTATGTCAAGTAAAAAAGGCAACATTTGGTTATTTTGGAATCAAAACTTATCTGATCCTACAGTAATTCCATTATCAAGTCAAATGATCACAGTAGAAATTGGTGGTGTTCTTATCTCTGGTGTTCATGCACATGTTAAAGTGGCTCAGGGAAGATATTTATGGTCAGAAATGGAACAAATAAGTATATTGCGAATGCCTTGGATTGTTATTGGAGACTTTAATGAAATTATCTCCACTGATGAAAAAGAGGGTGGAAAAAGTCCAAACAGGAGATCAATGATGGATTTTACTTCTTGCTTAGATAAGAGTGAAATCATACAAGCTCCAAGGACAGGTCTATCTTTTTCTTGGACTAACTGCCAGCAAGGAAACAAAAGAATTCTCTGTAATTTAGACAGAGCAGTTTTCAATCAATTATGGTTACAAAAATATCCTTCCTGGAGTTATAAAGTAGGATTAAGAATTGCTTCTGATCACTCTCCACTCTTGGGTGGCTGTATTCAAATTCCTAAACCAAAGAATGTTCCAATGAAGTTTCAGCAAATGTGGTTATCACATCCAAAAATTTTGGAAGTGGTTGAAGATTGTTGGAATGTAGTTGTTCAGGGGGATCCTGCTTTTGTATTTCAACAAAAGGTTAAAAAACTGAAACATATACTCAAAGATTGGAACTGGAGAGTATTTGGAAATGTGCATACTCAAATCAAAGAAGCTGAAAGTAAGGTGCAGGAAGCAATGATGCAATCTGATGAAAATCCTTTTGATGAAGGAATCCTTAATAATTTAGTAAATGCTCAGAATAATCTAAACTCTAAGGAGTATAACTCAGCACTTTTCTTAAACATAAAGCAAGGGTGAAGTGGATAAAAGAAGGAGCAGAAAATACTGGTTTTATGCATGCAAATCTCAAAATAAGATAAGGAAGAAATTTGATATCTGAATTAGAAGATAGTAATGGAAATATTATTACTGATCAAGAGAGGATTGCTGATATTTTAGTTCAACATTTTGAAAATAAGTTCAAGTACCAAGAAGTTGAAGTTAGGGAATCATTTTTGGATGCTATTCCTTGTTCTGTTACAAATGAAGATCAAGAAATGCTCAACAAAATCCCATATGAAGAAGAAATTAAATCAACCATCTTTAGTATGGATCCAAATAGTTCCCCAGGGCCTGATGGTGTTGCAGGTTGGTTCTATAAGGCTTGCTGGAATATTATAGGGAATGATTTAACTCAAGCCATTCAATTCTGTTGGAAAAGAAGGTTCATACCAAAGGGACTTAACTCAAATTTTTTGGTTTTACTTCATAAGGTTGAAGGTGTAAGAAATCCTAATCAGTTTAGACCAATTGGCCTCAGTAATGTTAGTTTCAAGATTTTTACTAAGATAATAACTACTAGAATGGGTACTCTCATGAATAAGCTAATTTCACCTCAGCAAGCAGCATATGTAAAGGGAAGAAATATCCAAGAACAAATCCTTTTGGCTTCTGAAATGGTAAATGAAATGAAAAAGAAAAGAAGATGTGGAAATGTTGGGCTCAAGATTGATATTTCTCAGGCATATGATACTGTTAGTTGGAAATTCTTATTTCAAGTGCTCAAGAATTTGGTTTTTCAGAAGAGTGGTGTGAGTGGTTAAATATCCTTTTTCAGTCAGCTAAAGTTCCAGTCATGGTTAATGGAGGCCCATGTGGATTTTTTTCAGTGGGGAGGGGATTAAAGCAGGGAGACCCACTCTCCCCAATTTTATTTGTGCTAATGGAGAAAGCTCTGAGTAGGAGGTTGACTCAAGTTGTCAAAGAAGGCAAGATCAAACCTATGGTTATAAGACAGGGCATTCATCCAACTCATCTGTTTTTTGCAGATGATATATTTATCTTTTGCAATGGAGAAAAGAAGAGTCTTATGGCTCTTATGGAACTGTTAGAGGAGTATCAAAATAGTTCTGGTCAAGTTATTAACAAAAGTAAAATTAAACTATTTGTTGATGGTACTTCAGATCAAAGGAAAAGTATGATTACAGAAATCTTGCAAATGGAACTAAGTAACTTTCCTGATAAGTACCTAGGAGTAATACTAATGGAAGGGAAGGTTAAGACCAGTACTGTGTGGCCAATGGTAGAGATGATCCAGGAAAAATTAGCTACTTGGAAAGGTAGATTATTATCTTTTCAAGAAAGAGTGGTACTGGTCAAATCTGTCATTTGTAGTTGTTGATGGTGGTTTTTAGACAAGGGGTAAAATCGTAAAACCCCATGACCTAGTGTTACCCGCAACACATTAACTAAGAGCATTTAACTCAGGTGTAAACAATTAATAGGGGTATTTTTTCAAAATACCAGATTAGGGTTTTCGACACAGAACCCTAATTCCAAAACCAAGCCGCACCCTGCGCACCATGGCAACAATGCCAAACCAAGCCACATACTGCGCACCATGGCAACAATGCCAAACCAAGCCGCACCCTGCGCACCATGGCAACAATGCCAAACCAAGCTGCACCCTGCGCACCATGGCAACAATGCCAAACCAAAAGCCGCACCCTGCGCACCATGGCAACAATGCCAAACCAAGCCGCACCCTGCGCACCATGGCAACAAGGCCATATTTCCAAGCCGCTATGCCTTTGGCCCACGCCAAATATAGCGCTCTAGGCTTGCAAGACTTGCAACTAGGTCAGCATGGCCGTACGTGCCATTGGCACATGCCAACACGTATCGCAGGCCATATTTCCAAGCCGCTATGCCTTTGGCCCACGCCAAACATAGAGCCCTAGGCTTGCAATACTTGCAACTAGGTCAACATGGCCGTACGTGCCATTGGCACATGCCAACACGTATCGCAGCCATATTTCCAAGCCGCTATGCCTTTGGCCCACGCCAAATATAGCGCCCTAGGCTTGCAAGACTTGCAACTAGGTCAACATGGCCGTACGTGCCATTGGCACATGCCAACACGTATCGCAGCCATATTTCCAAGACGCTATGCCTTTGGCCCACGCAAAATATAGCGCCCTAGGCTTGCAAGACTTGCAACTAGGTCAACATGGCCGTACGTGCCATTGGCACATGCCAACACGTATCGCAGGCCATATTTCCAAGCCGCTATGCCTTTGGCCCACGCCAAATATAGCGCCCCTAGGCTTGCAAGACTTGCAACTAGGTCAACATGGCCGTACATGCCATTGGCACATGCCAAACACACACGCCGGTAGCCTAACTTGCAAACCGTGCAACCTACCACCAAGGCATTCCGCACATGCCATTGGCACATGCCAAACACACACGCCGGGTAGCCTAACTTGCAAACCGTGCAACCTACCACCTAGGCATTCCGCACATGCCGTTGGCACATGCCACACACGCCACTAGCAGCTGGCATTACCACTTACGCCGAGGTGCAACTCGCAACGAAAGCATTCCGGACATGCCATTGGCACATGCCACATGCGTCCCTAGCAGCACCACTTGCACGCAGGATGCAACCAACACTCGAGACATCAACACAAACTGGGGGATGCTTTCTAGGGTTTTGGTTTGGCGGTCACAAAGATGCAACAGACACTACGCTCACATTAAGAAAGCGTGAAAAGGAATAAAGCGGTCAAATAAAAGAGGAAATAATGGTGAAAACGTTTTCACCCATTAACACCATGCGGTTACCACCTCCTCCCATTATTTCACCCTTTACTCTCCTCCTTCATGAGGTCAGTGTACGTTTCAAATCTCGACTTGTATAAATAGGTCTTACCTATTTCCACCGGACAACGGGTCTCGGTCAGAGAAAAATACTACACTCTCGTAAAGGCAACTTTGCAAGCTCTCCCAAAAGCTTCCACCTCTTGCAAGCTCCCAAGATTTCACTTTCTCGATACAAGTCGAGATACTACTCTCCTGCACTATTCGGCCTCAACACCTTTCTTCGCTTCCCTCCCCAAATCAACCCTTCTCCTCCACTTTGTGACCGAAGCAAGTCTGGAACGGCCATTTCTTGGTTTAGGCCGGACTTGTACAGATTGATCTCTCGAATCTATAAAGTGCTCACGTGCAGCACATTTGTTTAGGGTTTGAACCAGCCACTCACCTACCGAATTTACCGAAATCGGCAGAAACGATTTTTACCCATAAACAATTGGCGACCACAGCGGGAGGATTGATCTTTCGGTTACAACATCAAGTTCTAGCTCCCATCCGCAAATTTCGCGCAAGCATGGTCTGGCCATCGTGCAATCTCCACAAACATTGATCCCGCCCAAGGTCATGATAAATCCTCAATTTCGGAAGCAAGCACCACCAATAGAGAGGTCCCAAGACTGGTTGACCTGATACGTGTTCAGGAGATCCACGCCAGAAATATGGACCTAATGAAGGACGCGATTACCGGCATACTCGACTTCCTCATCAATCTAGCATCGGGGCCAAGTGATCCATTCTCCCAAGGAGATCAAGAACAGGGGACTAATATCCCGAATGAGCATGCTCAAATCAACAGCTTCAATCACCGGACCGGAAGCCAAATGGACCAGAGGCGACCATGTTGATAGAAAACTTATGTGAGTTCTTTTGCATCTCTCCAAGGACCAACGAACAAAGACGTTCTCTGCTATCAACCGAATAGCACTAAACGCATCACTAATTCCTACACCCGCGGGGGACTCCAAGGATCCCCCAAGATCCGTCAACAATATCATTTTCACCGATGATGACATGATGGTAGAAGACGGTCACAACCGGGCCTTGCATGTTACAGCTCTCGTCAAGAACATGGAATTTCGAAGAGCACTCATTGACACAGGTGCATCTTCCAATGTCATCACTCTCAAGACACTCAAAGCTGCCAGGGTGCGACCTAACGAGATCATACGACAACCCACTACGATGACGGATTTCGAAGGCAACCAAACTAGCACATACGGCTACATCAACTTGGAGCTGGAAGTAGGGCCAATCCAATCAAGCGTGAAGTTTGAGATAATTGAAAAAGAACCAGACTATCACATGATACTGGGAAGGCCGTGGCTGCACAACCTCAAAATCGTGCCTTCAACATACCACCAATGCCTAAAAACGGTATTGAACGGAGAAGTTGTTCGTATTCACGCATCACTATCCCCCTATGCACCAGTCTACTGTGTAGAAGCACATGGGCCGAAAGAGGGTTCAAAGGGCGTGGCGACCAGGATTCACAGTCTCCTGCTACCAAAATGGACGTCGCTCAGGGATAGCGACAAACTGGAGATACCCCGCAGAGGAGATCACCCCTCCACCATCTCCTCAGAAGGAAGACCCGCCGGTCTTTCGCCACCGGATGTAACCCGTGCCCGCACTAAACGAGAGTGCACCCTTACCGCAAGACGGAGCAAAAGGGGAAAGCTCACACATTATCACCGTCAAGTAGCACCAGCGGGAGACCATGACCCGGTCTCTCCGCCCCCGAAGGAATGTCTTCACAATGACCAGGAGGAAGTTCCGGACGCCCTCGAAGCTACAAGATGGGATCGACTTAACCACCGACGAACTCGAAATCACACAATATAGGGAATGAAGGATTTCCACGGCCTATACTGATCAGTTCGACTCTACATCCTGCGGAACGCTCAAAGCTAGTCAACCTACTCAAAGAATACCAGGACTTATTCGCATGGACTTACGAAGAAATGCCTGGCTTGGATGGAAAACTAGTCACCCACCATCTGCACGTGATACCCGGGTCCAAGCCAGTCAAGCAGCCTCCGAGACAATTCAGACACGACGTAGAAGAACAAATCAAGGCGGAGGTCCAAAAATTACTAGCCGCTAGATTTATCAGGCCTATTCATCATCCTACTTGGTTGGCCAATATCGTTCCCGTTAAAAAGAAGAATGGTCAGATCAGATGTTGTGTCGATTTTAGAGATTTAAACAAGTGCTGCCTCAAAGACGATTTTCCGCTACCTAACATCGACATGCTAGTAGACGCTACCAGTGGACATGGTATGTTCTCTTTCATGGATGGATATAGCGGCTACAACCAGATAAAGATGTATGAGCACGACGCGAGTAAGACTGCTTTCCGTACCCCTCTCGGAAACTTCTATTACACCGTAATGCTTTCGGTCTGAAGAACGCTGGCGCTACTTACCAACGCGCTATGACTACCATCTTCCACGATATGATGCACAAGCAAGTCGAAGATTACGTAGATGACGTGGTGGTTAAATCGAAGACTCGAGCGGATCATCCAGAAACGCTGCGCCAAGTGTTCGAAAGATGCCGCGAATACAAGTTGAAGATGAATCCTCTGAAATGCTCCTTTGGTGTCTCTTCGGGAAATTCTTGGGATTCCAAGTGACGGCCGCAGGAATAAAAGTTGATCCAGTCAAAACGCAAGCTATCCTCACGATGTCGCCACCACGAACCGTAAAGGAGCTCCAGAGTTTCATGGGCAAGGTAAACTACATTCGTCGCTTCATACCGGGGCTGGCACAACTCACCACTACGTTTACTCCTCTGCTAAAGAAAGGAGCGAATTTCGCATGGGCTACGCCTCAGCAAAAAGCGTACCAGAAGATCCAGCAAATACTGTCCTCTCCAGCCGTCATGAAGCCTCCTATGCGAGGGAAGCCACTATGTCTCTACACAGCCTTTAGCGATACCGCCGTTGGAGCTCTCCTCGCACAAGAGGACGACAAAGGAATGGAATACCCCATATACTATTTCGAATCGAACGTTGAGAGACGCCGAACTCGTATACCCCAAAGAGGAAAAGGCGTGTTTAGCACCGATTTATTCCATCCAGTGTTCAGGCACTACCTCCTCTCCAATAAAGTGGTGCTAGTATCCAAATCAGACCAAAAGTTTCTCCTCTCGAAACCCGCCCCGATAGGCAGGCCGGCTAAATGGCTCCTGCCACTGTCCGAGTTCGACATAACGTGCGTTTCCCCAAGGGCCATAAAGGGACAAGTCATTGCGGACTGTAGCAGATTCCCGTAGAAGATACCGCGGACTACGAGAAGATCTCCCGGAAGATCTTCTAGATATATTTTTCGTCAAAGAAGAAACGTGGCTACTGTTCTTCGACGGCTCTTCCACCCTCAACGTGGCTTTCACAACCTGAGAAAGCCGAAGATGACGACTGGAGAACTCCTATCATTCAAGAACTCAACAACTCACTCTTTCAAGGGAAGGTCGACCTCAAGACCTTGCGAATTTCTTTATGCTTCAAGGTGTTACGTATCGCCAAATCCAGATTTGGCTCTCTATCAAGTTGTCTCGGGAAAGAGGAAGCACAAGAGCGGCTTGAACATATTCATGCCGAAGTCTCGTGGAATAACATCATGGTAACCCACTACCGTCGTTTACAACGACTTGGATACTACTCGGCCGAGATGGAAACCCAATCTCGATTGCTCCAAAAGCGTGTCCAAATTGCTGTGCGCCCCCATGTCGGTCGAAATCCTCAACATCAGCCATACGGGGACTCAAGGGAGCCGTACATCACTTTCCTTCGCTATGGCATTCTTCCTACTAACAAAGAGGATGCGTCCAAACTAAGATAGAAGTCCAAAAGGTTCGTGTTCCATGATGGGGTTTTATATCGCAAGAGTTTCGGGGGAGGTCTACTAAGGTGTTTGGACGACACAGAGGCCCCAGTTATGTTAATAGAAATGCACGAAGGCGAACACCAAGGAAAACAGAAATTATTCTTGCAGATACACGAGAGGTACTACTGGCCGACCATGGAAGTCGACGCGGCTACCTTCATTCAGAAATGCCAGATTCATGGAAACCTCATCCACGCGCCTCCAACACCCTTGCACGCAATAAGTAGCCTGTGGCCCTTTTATAGCTGGGGACTCGACATCATCGGGAAGATCAACCCCCCATCCTCAAAACAGCATGAGTACATAATAACTGCGACCGAGTACTTTACCAAGTGGGTTGAGGCTGTCCCGCTGAAAGAAAACACTGGAGCCACAATCGCGGCATTCATCAAGGAGCACATCATCTGCCGTTTTGGCGTACCTAAACACGTCATCACCGACAACGGCACACCTTTCGCTAACAAGCAAGTACAGGAACTACTTGAGAGGTACGGAATCAAACAAGTCTTCTCTACCATCTATTATCCTCAGGGAAATGGGCAAGCCGAAAGTACCAACAAGACTCTGATCCGAATCCTCGGTGGACAAGACATGACAATCCCGAACCTGGCATGAGCAATTGCCAATGGCTCTCTCGGGCGTACAGAACATCTCCTAGAAGCTCCACCGCGTGTCTCCTTACTCCCTCGTCTACGATACGTACGCGATCCTCCCGACGAAATCAAGATCCCATCCGCCAGAATTGCCACAGCGAGCGGACCCCAGTGGAATGAAGCCGAATCACTCAATGCCAGAATTGCGGAACTGGATACTCTAGACTCCAAAAGATCCCGGGCAGAGGAACATGCACAAATATACAGGAACAGGATTTCCAGGGCGTACAACAGCCATGTAAAACCCAGGGTTTTCAAGGAAGGAGATATGGTGCTAAAAACCGCCAAACACATCCAAAGAAGACGCATCAAGACCGAAGTTTTCTCCCAAATGGGAAGGGCCGTACATAATCACTAAAGCATATAATAGCGGTTACTACAAGATCATCAAAGAAGATGGGGGAAAGCTAGAGACAGTTATCAATAGAAAATGGCTTAAGGCGTACTACGCCTAATCATTACCTGCAACATGCTACATCAAAAGTGTGAACGTCCAGGCATTTTCTCCGCTTTTACTTTCTTTCTTACCAGTTATCGAATTTCAATACGAAGCCAATGGATTAACAGAATCTCTTTATTTTCTTCAAAAAAAAAAAAGAAAGAAAGAAAGGAGAGCCTTCGAATCTCATAATGCAAATCAGAAAAGCCCATCTAGTAAATTATAATCCCTACAAAATATCATCTTCAATCGGCCATGATATCTTTCAGTCATACTCTTCAAATCTCGAGTTAACTCTTCAATCTTCCGAGACTCCAGGGCCAAAATTTCCTCTTCTTCCAAAGATGGATTTCGTGGCAGGAATCACACCAGCAAGAATACCAGCCCTGTCGACCTTCACAATATTGAGGCGGTGCCGCAACCAGCTAACGTTAAATTCCAAAGATTCGCAGGTAGACACCATGTTCTCCCACTTTTGAATGGCTGACTCCACAACAGCATGAATGGACACATTCTCCATCTCAGCAATCATTGGCAAAAGACAGTTCACTACGGAAACCAAAGCGGATGAACAGCACTTCACCACGCTCCTGGTAGCAATATGGCCGTACGTCTTCCATATCCTCGTATAAAGGGCTACGAATTCTTTCCGCACCAAGAAACCACCAACATTCCGATAATTGGAGGAGAGACACCTCATACGAGTCCCAAACGATAAACCTGCAGAAGGGTATTCATGGCAAGAGAGCCCTAAATCAGCATTCTCCAAATCTGCAGCAGTCGACAAGCTCAGACTTGAAGGAAGGGGAACAACTAGGTCATCCTCGTCGATAACAGTGACGCATGCTCCAACAGGATATCTCTGCACAAAAAGAAATTTCCCCATTTACACAACAAGCGTTAAAGTGTGTGTCAGTCCGCCAAAGAAGAAGAAAACATACCGGTATGATTTTCTTAACCCGAATAACATTTATTGGGATGCTCATGCAAGAATCAGACCTCGCGCCCTCATCCAGAGAACCTGACTGGTTAGAAGATGACTCGAATCTGCGTGACATGACAAAGAGAGAAATCCAACAAGAAGAATCTTTTCTCAAACAAGGAATATGATGCGGTTGCATTGGGTATAAATACGAGATTTTAAAAGGGAAAGGAAGCAATGAGGGACATAACGCTTTCAGATTTTAGCATGAACAATGCCCTAATTGAAGCCGCACGTGAAGGAAAGCAAAATAAGGAAACTTTGTTGTCTGAAGAAACGCCTACTCCCTCTTTATTTACATAAGTCACGCCTGCAAGCACGGCTTCCAAGTTGCACCGGCCCCACCAATTGCGCCGACCTCCCAATGGTCGCACAAGTCACGCCTGCAAGCACGCAAGACTTCTACACTTTGCGCCGGTCCCACCAGCTAGCCCACTCAGCTTCCCAACTCATGCCAACTTCCCAACGTCGCCCAAGCTGCACCGGCCCCACCAATTGTGCCAGCCTCCCGATTTGTGCAAAACTACCAGAGGCAAGGATTCCAAACCCTATTTATAAAAGGTCAGACAAGCCTCCTTCAATTTTCCTTACGTTTTGCTGTTAATAGTTTGTCACCATCTTATGCTTACCCCGCAACAAAGCCCCTGTTCCGAGCTAAGCAGGGGACTTAATGTTGATGGTGGTTTTTAGACAAGGGGTAAAATCGTAAAATCCCATGACCTAGTGTTACCCGCAACACATTAACTAAGAGAATTTAACTCAGGTGTAAACAATTAATAGGGGTATTTTTTCAAAATACCAAATTAGGGTTTTCGACACAGAACCCTAATTCCAAAACCAAGCCGCACCATGCGCACCATGGCAACAATGACAATCCAAGCCGCATACTGCGCACCATGGCAACAATGCCAAACCAAGCCGCATACTGCGCACCATGGCAACAATGCCAAACCAAGCCGCACCCTGCGCACCATGGCAACAATGCCAAACCAAGCCGCCTACTGCGCACCATGGCAACAATGCCAAACCAAAAGCCGCACCCTACGCACCATGGCAACAATGCCAAACCAAGCCGCACCCTGCGCACCATGGCAACAAGGCCATATTTCCAAGCGGCTATGCCTTTGGCCCACGCCAAATATAGCGCCCTAGGCTTGCAAGACTTGCAACTAGGTCAGCATGGCCGTACGTGCCATTGGCACATGCCAACACGTATCGCAGGCCATATTTCCAAGCCGCTATGCCTTTGACCCACGCCAAATATAGCGCCCTAGGCTTGCAAGACTTGCAACTAGGTCAACATGGCCGTACGTGCCATTGGCACATGCCAACACGTATCGCAGCCATATTTCCAAGCCGCTATGCCTTTGGCCCACGCCAAATATAGCGCCCTAGGCTTGCAAGACTTGCAACTAGGTCAACATGGCCGTATGTGCCATTGGCACATGCCAACACGTATCGCAGCCATATTTCCAAGCCGCTATGCCTTTGGCCCACGCCAAATATAGCGCCCTAGGCTTGCAAAACTTGCAACTAGGTCAACATGGCCGTACGTGACATTGGCACATGCCAACACGTATCGCAGCCATATTTCCAAGCCGCTACCCCTTTGGCCCACGCCAAATATAGCGCCCTAGGCTTGCAAGACTTGCAACTAGGTCAACATGGCCGTACGTGCCATTGGCACATGCCAACACGTATCGCAGGCCATATTTCCAAGCCGCTATGCCTTTGGACCACGCCAAATATAGCGCCCTAGGCTTGCAAGACTTGCAACTAGGTCAACATGGCCGTACGTGCCATTGGCACATGCCAACACGTATCGCAGCCATATTTCCAAGCCGCTATGCCTTTGGCCCACGCCAAATATAGCGCCCTAGGCTTGCAAGACTTGCAACTAGGTCAACATGGCCGTACGTGCCATTGGCACATGCCAACACGTATCGCAGCCATATTTCCAAGCCGCTATGCCTTTGGCCCACGCCAAATATAGCGCCCTAGGCTTGCAAGACTTGCAACTAGGTCAACATGGCCGTACGTGCCATTGGCACATGCCAACACATATCGCAGCCATATTTCCAAGCCGCTATGCCTTTGGCCCACGCCAAATATAGCGCCCTAGGCTTGCAAGACTTGCAACTAGGTCAACATGGCCGTACGTGCCATTGGAACATGCCAACACGTATCGCAGGCCATATTTCCAAGCCGCTATGCCTTTGGCCCACGCCAAATATACCGCCCTAGGCTTGCAAGACTTGCAACTAGGTCAACATGGCCGTACATGCCATTGGCACATGCCAAACACACACGCTGGTAGCCTAACTTGCCAACCGTGCAACCTACCACCAAGGCATTCCGCACATGCCGTTGGCACATGCCACACACGCCACTAGCAGCTCTGGCATTACCACTTACGCTCGATGTGCAACTCGCAACGAAAGCATTCCGGACATGCCATTGGCACATGCCACATGCGTCCCTAGCAGCACCACTTGCACGCAGGATGCAACCAACACTCGAGACATCAACACAAACTGGGGGATGCTTTCTAGGGTTTTGGTTTGGCGGTCACAGCATGCAGCGTACACTACGCTCACATTAAGAAAGCGTGAAAAGGAATAAAGCGGTCAAATAAAAGAGGAAATAATGGTGAAAACGTTTTCACCCATTAACACCATGCGGTTACCACCTCCTCCCATTATTTCACCCTTTACTCTCCTCCTTCATGAGGTCAGGATACGATTCAAATCTCGACTTGTATAAATAGGTCTTACCTATTTCCACCAGACAAGAGGTCTCGGTCAGGAGAAAAATACTACACTCTCAGAAAGGCAACTTTGCAAGCTCTCCCAAAAGCTTCCACCTCTTGCAAGCTCCCAAGCTTTCACTTTCGATACAAGTCGAGATACTACTCTCCCAGAATTATTATGGCCTCAACACCTTTCTTCGCTTCCCTCCCCAAATCAACCCTTCTCCTCCACTTTGTGACCGAAGCAAGTCTGGAACGGCCATTTCTTGGTTTAGGCCGGACTTGTACTGATTGATCTCTCGAATCTATAAAGTGCTCACGTGCAGCACATTTGTTTAGGGTTTGAACCAGTTTCTCACTTACCTACCGAATTTACCAAAATCGGCAGAAACGATTTTTACCCATAAACAGTAGTATGCCAATGTACAACATGGCTGTGTACAAATGGCCTTCATCAGTGATTAAAACTTGTGAAAGATTAATAAGAAACTTCATTTGGTCTGGTGATGGAGAGATTAGGAAGTATACTTCTTTTTCTTGGAGGAAAATGTGTACCCCTTATAATGAAGGTGGTCTTGGAATTCAAAGATTAGAAATAATGAACAAGGCGTTACTTGTGAAAATGATGTGGAAGATTCACAAGTCAGTTGAAGATTGGGCTCTTTTTTTCAAAGCTAAATATCAGAACAAGTTTGGTCAATGGAATACAAATTGGAAGCTATCTTCAGTTTGGCCAGGCTTGAAATGGGCATGGGAATCTCTTAAGGGGGACATAAGATGGAACATAGGATATGGAGAAGATATTTCAGTGTGGTTTGATACCTGGATTGGGGATAGTCCTATTATTGATCAAATTGGATTTACTCCTTTTGTTAGGAATAATTCAATGCTAAAAGTCTCTAACTTATTGGAGAATGGTGAGTGGTCTCTACCTAATGAACTTTAGCTTTTGTTTCATTCTACTAAAATTCCAATTGTGTCTGGTGGGAGGGATGAGCTTATTTGGATAGGAAATCTGAAAGGTTCTTTCTCAGTTCATGATGCTGTTCAAAAATTAAGGTATAAGAACCTATTGTGCATTGGTCTAAATATATCTGGAATTCCTTCATCCATCCTAGTGTGGCAAGCAATGTATGGAAAATCATTCAAGGAATATACCTGGATGATGAAGTTATGGTGAGGAAAGGCTATTGATAGACACATTTTTGTGTCTGATTTAATCTCAATTGTATATTTTGTTAGTGCTCGATTTTGTATTTATTATGGCTTTTTGTGTCATTGTAGGTGTTTTTGGAGAAATACACCAAAAGTGAGAAATTGGCTCAAAAAGTGGAATTTGCCCACCCGGAGGACGCGTGCTATTCGGACACCTCAAATGGATAAGGGGCACCCAGATGATAAGGGGTAACCTCACAGGGAAACTGCTATTCGCACCCCACCAGTGGTTAGGGGGAAACCACCTTCTTCACGGTTTAAAATGGATTTTGGCGGGAAAGTTGCTTTGGTTCCTGCGGGATTTTAAGGAAAGATTTTCACCGAGATTTAGTTGGAGACTTTCATGGGCTTGAATTGGGATAAGTTGATGGAGATAAAACAGGGATTGTATTCTTCCCAGATTCGTGAACCACCGAGTTTGCACAAAACAGGGGACGAGATATTTCCTCGGTCTATGGTTTTAAATATAGGAAGTTACGTGCTGATTTGGAGAAGGATATGTTCTACACTTTGGATTGATATTTACGTGACTAAACAGGCTTGGATTGGGCTTTGATTCGATAAACAGGGAGGTAGAGAATATCTCTGGATCATGGTAAGAATTGTGGAAGCTGGAAAGTACGTGCGGGTAAGGAAAGAACATCTTCTGCTCGATTTTATACCATCTTTAGAAGGAGTCTTTTGAACTCAGGAGACGCGTACAACAGTAGAAAACGTGTGAAGCAAAATAAAGAAAGAAGAGAAAGTCCGAGACTTTCTGTGGAAGACAAGAAAAAAATATTCTCGAATCTTTGAAGGGCATGTGGTGTATAAATAGCCTGGGTACGAGTTATAGAGGGGAGTTGAGACTTTGGGGAGACGTCTGGGTAGTTGCAGAGAAGAAATAAAGTTTACAGAGCCGCGGGTGGAGTTGCTGCTGCTGCTGCTGAAGAAGAAGGAGTTGAAGAACATCAACCCACAGGTGACAGTCACAGAAAACTGTCGCAGATCAACGACACAGCAAACCGCTCTTCAGGGCAGACTATATTTCTGTATTCCAATATAACTCCACTACCGTTGTAACAGCTGTTTGTAACGCCTCTGCAGCGTTGCAAACTGCTTGCTTCATTAGTTTACTCTTGTTTTTCACCTATTTGAGCTATGAACAATTATTTTGAGCACGTGAATAATATGAGGAGCTAAACCCCAACACTAGGATGACGGAGGAAGCTATTCTCTATGCCCGTGGTAAATCTATTTAATTCCTTTATGACTTTTGCACTAGTTTAAATCGTTTCATGATTTTTCTTAATTGGTTGTGATTTTGTTTGATGACGTATGCTTGGTCTTAGTATTTTTGATACGTCATGCTTGTGATTTACAGTCAATCTTTTATAAAATCTACCTTGGCAAAGAATAAAGAGTCAATATTTATATGTTATGAGCTATAATTTTTCTGGAATTGATAGTCGAACCACATGAATATGAGAATTGGTGGAATCTTGAGTCTCAGTACCTCTCGATATTTTGTGACAAACCTGTGTAAATATTATCTTTGTTTTTAGAGTTTTCTGAAACTAAATCTTTACAAGTCTGAGAGGAACGAACTTTTACTACCATATTTTACAACAACATAAAAATCACATCAATTTTTGGCGCCGCTGCCGGGGACGCGGACTTGTATTTAGATTTGTTTTAGGTTTATTTTTATTATTTTTGTTCTTTTTTACGCCTTTGGTATTTTTTTTGATTCTTTTCAGATTTGGAGCGAAGCTACAAGGAAAGAAAAAGTGCTATAAAAGGAAAGCATCTCCAAAGAAGGAAAGAAAAGAGGAGTCCAAGGAGTGAAGAGGAAGATTTTGTACATATTTATTTTATTTCTTTTTATTTTTAGAAACTGTAAATAGGGTTGTATTTTTGTAATTTTCTTTTTATTTTTGGACACTTTTTGGACTTTATTTTTGGACTGGACATTATTTTAAAACCCTAAGGAAGGGTTGAAATTAAATATAAACTGTTTGCAGGGAAGGACGATAGCTTCACGATCATCGTCTCGGCCCCTCGGGTTCGTACACCGACATCGGTCGGTGGCCCGAGTCGACTTCAACGGTTCATCGCCCGTCTGGTACGGAGGTAAAACTCTATCCACCCACGAATCCCCTGTCAGTGGGTTTTAATTTTGTGTGACAACTCACACCCCTGCGAATAGAATGTCGAACTGGTATAATAATAGCCAATACAACGAATATCCGACTGAGTTTCAAACTGGACGTTACTACTTTGACCATAATTTGAATAGTGGTTGGGAACATCAGCCTTTTGAAGGTTATGGTCCATACAATGGTGAGCCCAATTACTATCCTTATTCCCACCGGTCATACGAGCAAAATTCCTCTCTATTAGAGTCCGCACGTAAATTAGCTGAGTCAGCACAAAAGATACTTAAGTCGACATGTAGTTCAGATGAGATGAATGACTTAGTTATGGACGATAGCAATACAACGTGTGAACCTTCTTTCCTAGATAAAATCAGGATGTCATGTGAGTCGACTCAGAAAATGTTGTTAGAGGCCCAAGAAAGAACTGCTCAAGATAGTATTAATTTCCAATATAGTGTTTCCAATAGTACCTTTGAAAATGAGGATAGTTATTTGCATAATCAAGATGACGAGGTTAGAATTGGTAACACTACTTTTTTAGACGAGGTTCGACCATTTTCATGTTATTACAATGATGATTATGATGAGAATAGTGTTGATGAAGAATTTGAAATAAGTAGGCATAGTGATCAGGAATTTGTTACTCCAATTGAGCTTAATAATGATAATATTTCTAGTTCAAATCCAAATAATTTTAATAATTATTCACCTATTCAAAAGGACGAGGATTTGACTAGAGATACCACCGTTTTAGACGATGTAGTATTTCCTTATGATTACGAAGCCGATGATAGTTTTGAGGAAAGAGTTTATTCTGAGAACATTGTTTTAGAGTCTAACGATTTAGAAACATTAGTCTTAGACAAAGAAGATGAACTCGTAGAGCTTTCAAATATGATGAGTGAGGATGCACCTTCCGATTATAACTTAGAAGAAGCAATTGACCATTTTCAGGATTCCGATGATCTAGAAATTAGGGAAATTGTAGATAGTCTATCTAGAGACACCCAAAACTCTAAGTTTGGGGGTGATTATCATTCTCCCCGTGCTTTACCTTTAGCTCTTGTAGAGATCCCTCACTTGGGACTTGATATATGTGCCTCAACCATTGAGCCGATTGCCTTCATACTAGTTCTCCGAACCTAATAATGTCCAGGAAGAAGTTCAGTTTGTTAGAAACCCATCCTCTGGTTGATGTGGTTTACCCAGGCTATGATACCAAGATTGATTTTGTGTTCCCACCAAATATTTTTCAACCAATTGTGGGAACGTATAAGTTTCAGATGTGTCAATTATTTAGTTTTGAGACTAAACCTAAGTACTTTAGGAAATTAGTATCGACACATTTGCTTAAGATTGACCGCCAGTTTCATCGTGGTCAATTGTGTGAGTCAAAACTGATTGACTTTATGGATCCACAATTATTCAGGTTATTATTATGTGCTTCTAAGTTCTTATTTGAGTTTTTACAGAATTTACAACCTGAACCGGATCTTAGCTACGAGGAAATCCAACCCATGAAAATATTTTATTTGGACCCAGTTATAGAACCTGAACCTGAACCACAGCTAGATGTAGTTGTCTTAAACAGGAAACTAGACAAGGGTGTGCTTCATTTGTTAATTTTCTTGGCATGTTGCAGATTCCTTTTACTTGTGATAGCTCTATTTGGTTTTGATGACCCACGAAATTCCGGCTATTACTTTATGATTCTATGAGGTGACTAATCCTTTGTTAGTCCTGGGTCAAGACGTTAAACTTAGCACTTTTTGGGAGGTAACCCAATATTCATGCGACACGGTAATATCTTTCCTTAACTCTTTTACTTCAAATGGTAACAGTTTCTCCTTGTTCATGTTTTTAATTTCATCTTTAGAACATTGAGGACAATGTTAGATTTAAGTTTGGGGGTATGGGAGAAACTTTTAGTTGCATTATTGAACTCCAGAGCCTAGAAATTTATGCTTACTAAGGATGGCACTAACCAATCTAAGTGGATGGAAGCATTTTGGTTGTAGGAGTTGAGGAACCAATCGATTAGATGGCAACATCTAAAGAGTCTATTCATAAAAGCACGAGCTCGGGTGTTAGAAATAACATGATAGTTTCACCAATCTCGTTGAGTCCTTTTCACTGCTTTTTATTTTGTTTTGTTTTTAAACTATGTTTCTCTAAGTGATTAGGTGGGGCTCACGATTCAAGTTGTTACCACTGCTAGGGTGAAATAGAGTGACTGAGTTACTAAAAAAAAAAAAAAAAAAAAAAAAAAAAAAAAAAACTAGACCAATTAGACCAAACGGAATAAAATTAACACTTGGGAATAGCAATATGTGTGTGTTTTCCCTGTCTCCGTCGCCTAAACAAGCGTGGAATGCAGATCCACGGAACTATCATGTAATCTGCTGACAAGAAGCATGCGCTTGGATCCAAAAGATCTAATCATGCAGTTAAAAAAAAAAAAAAAAAAAAAAAAAAAAAAATATTAATGTTCAGTGAATAAATTGACCGCTGGTTCCCTTGTATATGCCGACGTGTTGATCTAGAATTAGGATTGTCGACCACCGGTTCCCTTGTATATGCCAGCTTGTGTTGATATTAGTCGACCAGTATCTCACCCATTAGGATAGGTTCATTTTGGCGGATGCCTTCTGTACGAATATGGGAAACACCGATCACTTAGTAAACATCAAAACCATCTATGTTTTTCTCTATATCCATCTTCTTGATCTATCCATGTGATTAGTTTTGACTCCGGCTATTGATGTCCATAGTGAGACTATCTGAGTAGAGCTCTGTGACTTATATATGAATTTTAGTATGCTTGAGTGCAAACTCGTGTACAAAGAATTGGAATTTCGCATCGTGGTACTTCCTCCCGTAGTCAATAAGTATGCCAACCAAGGAGATTCTTTAGTGCCTTCCAAGGTTCTCGTAGATAGCTAAGGTCCTGGAGTAAAGGTTTTGTGGGTATATCTCTTGTAAACCCTCCCGAGACTATAACTCGGCCACTAGGGCCACCTAGGGTTTAAAGGCTTGTTGCATACGCTAAATGCAATCGACGATGCCTCACGACAGTGAGTTAGGATTTTATTTTCTAGATTTGATTTTCTCGAGGACGAGCAAATAATAAGTTTGGGGGTATTTGATAGACACATTTTTGTGTCTGATTTAATCTCAATTGTATATTTTGTTAGTGCTCGATTTTGTATTTATTATGGCTTTTTGTGTCATTGTAGGTGTTTTTGGAGAAATACACTTAAAAGCGGAGAAATTGGCTCAAAAAGTGGAATTTGCCCACCCGGAGGACGCGTGCTATTCGGACACCTCAAATGGATAAGGGGCACCCAGATGATAAGGGGTAACCTCACAGGGAAACTGCTATTCGCACCCCACCAGTGGTTAGGGGGAAACCACCTTCTTCACGGTTTAAAATGGATTTTGGCGGGAAAGTTGCTTTGGTTCCTGCGGGATTTTAAGGAAAGATTTTCACCGAGATTTAGTTGGAGACTTTCATGGGCTTGAATTGGGATAAGTTGATGGAGATAAAACAGGGATTGTATTCTTCCCAGATTCGTGAACCACCGAGTTTGCACAAAACAGGGGACGAGATATTTCCTCGGTCTATGGTTTTAAATATAGGAAGTTACGTGCTGATTTGGAGAAGGATATGTTCTACACTTTGGATTGATATTTACGTGACTAAACAGGCTTGGATTGGGCTTTGATTCGATAAACAGGAGGTAGAGAATATCTCTGGATCATGGTAAGAATTGTGGAAGCTGGAAAGTACGTGCGGGTAAGGAAAGAACATCTTCTGCTCGATTTTATACCATCTTTAGAAGGAGTCTTTTGAACTCAGGAGACGCGTACAACAGTAGAAAACGTGTGAAGCAAAATAAAGAAAGAAGAGAAAGTCCGAGACTTTCTGTGGAAGACAAGAAAAAATATTCTCGAATCTTTGAAGGGCATGTGGTGTATAAATAGCCTGGGTACGAGTTATAGAGGGGAGTCGAGACTTTGGGGAGACGTCTGGGTAGTTGCAGAGAAGAAATAAAGTTTACAGAGCCGCGGGTGGAGTTGCTGCTGCTGCTGCTGAAGAAGAAGGAGTTGAAGAACATCAACCCACAGGTGACAGTCACAGAAAACTGTCGCAGATCAACGACACAGCAAACCGCTCTTCAGGGCAGACTATATTTCTGTATTCCAATATAACTCCACTACCGTTGTAACAGCTGTTTGTAACGCCTCTGCAGCGTTGCAAACTGCTTGCTTCATTAGTTTACTCTTGTTTTTCACCTATTTGAGCTATGAACAATTATTTTGAGCACGTGAATAATATGAGGAGCTAAACCCCAACACTGGGATGACGGAGGAAGCTATTCTCTATGCCCGTGGTAAATCTATTTAATTCCTTTATGACTTTTGCACTAGTTTAAATCGTTTCATGATTTTTCTTAATTGGTTGTGATTTTGTTTGATGACGTATGCTTGGTCTTAGTATTTTTGATACGTCATGCTTGTGATTTACAGTCAATCTTTTATAAAATCTACCTTGGCAAAGAATAAAGAGTCAATATTTATATGTTATGAGCTATAATTGTCTGGAATTGATAGTCGAACCACATGAATATGAGAATTGGTGGAATCTTGAGTCTCAGTACCTCTCGATATTTTGTGACAAACCTGTGTAAATATTATCTTTGTTTTTAGAGTTTTCTGAAACTAAATCTTTACAAGTCTGAGAGGAACGAACTTTTACTACCATATTTTACAACAACATAAAAATCACATCAGCTATGACATGGTCTCTAGATGTTGCATCTGTGAGAAAGCTTAAGACAGTATGAATCATCTATTATGGGAATGTGAATTCAGTGAAGAAATTTGGAAATAGATCTGCTCTTACTTTCAGTTTGATAAACCTAAAGATCTTACTGATGTTTGGAGGAAAGCAAAAAATAAAAGTCCCCTGATTCAGCAAGTATGGATTACAGTAGTTTGTATAATTCTCAAAGAATTATGGTTTCAGAAGAATAAGAAGTTCTTTGAAGAAGTAAAGCCAAATAAGCAAAGCTTCAAGTGCAGAGTTTTGAATTTAATAACTGAAGGCGGCTTAAGAATTTCAGGTAATAAATGGAATCAAAATTATGACCTGCAGATAATTACAAAATTTCAGCTGGGAGTAAGAAAATCCAAGTTTCAAACAATCAGAGAATGTTATTGGTTTCCTCCAGATGTAAACTTCACTATGTTCTGCTGTGATGGATCCTCTTTTGGTAACCCTGGAAATGCAGGTTTTGGGGTGATTGTCAGAGACCATAAGTGTCAGGTGCTAGGCACTCTAACAGGGGGCATAGGTATTGCTTCAAATTTTATTGCAGAATTATAGGATGTCATTTGCGCTTTGGAATTGGCAATTGAATGGGGTAAAAAGAATGTGAGTATTGTTTCTGACTCCAAATCAGTGGTGAATATTTTTAATCAAAATGAGGTGCCATGGTTCATTAGGGGTAGATGGAAAAAAGCTGTAGGAAAGATTGCAATTATCAAATATTTACATTGTTACAGAGAAGTGAACTTCTCTGCGGATGGGTTAGCCAAAAAAGGTGCCTCTTTAGCAGCAGGAGAAAGACTTATTTGCATTGGAAGACCTTCCTCTCTTATTAGCGTTGAAATGCCAGATGTGAAGTACTATAGATTTAACTAACTCATTGTGGGCTTTGTCCTTGTGAGCTTGGAGTAAACTAATTGGCTTTTACTAGTTTTTTCATCTTTTTTATTATTTTGTTAATGTAATTTATTTTACTTAAAATTAATAAAATTCATGTGATTTATAAAAAAAAAAAACTTGTAATGCATTAGCTTGGAAATTCGATACTTTCTTGAGTTACAACAGAGATAAGTAATCGGTCCCTGTCCTGAGCATTTCACCCACGAGGTGGTGAATTTGCTTGTCCGCCCAAACCATGGATCTCCTTGCTTCCCGTCTCTTTGAATAAAATCCACACTTGCGGGCAACCGAAGAAGGTTAATCTGTGAAGAAAAGTCCATCCTCGTAAATCTGGCAGATATTTGCAACCTATAAATTTTAATGTTTGGATAGAGCCAGTATGGATTCTCATTTTGGGGAACCAATATCTAAATACTTGAACCGATTTCACTCTTCAATGACCAGAGTTTCAAGATTACAATAAATTTGGAGTATTCTTACTGGGAAGAGTATAAGCTGCTTTCTACTGTGTAAGAAAACCTTTTTGAGAGAGGCGTGGTTTTTCCCGAATGAGCTTACTAACTTGATATGGATCTTCTCTAATATCAAGTAGTAAGTTGTTTTGTGAAGGGTCTCATTCATATCCTCACATGGTGTTTCTTGTTGGAAGACAATTGCAGAGAATGCACAACTTATATCCCAAAACTCTGTGCTTATAATTCATTCGGGTAGAGACATTTCCTTTTGGAATGATGTTTGGAGTAATAATACCTCGCTCGCTACAGATTACCCATCTCTTTACAAGTTAGCATGTAACAAGCACATAAATCTAGTAGATATGATCTCTTTGGATGGGAACTGGAAATTTAACTTAAAAAGGATTTTCAGTGGTTTGGAAACAAACGACTTTGCTCGTTTTAAGCTGAGGATTGGCAGCTACCCACCGGTTTTAGATGGGCTTGCAGACACTAGAAGATGGTCTCTCAACAGTAATGGCACTTTCAGCGTAAAGTCCCTGTATTCTAAGTTGATTAAAGACTTTGGCTGTGAAGACTTCCTCATGCTTTCGTGTGGAATAAGGCAGTTCCACCAAAGATAAATTTTATTGTTTTGTGCTTAATTCATGAAAAGCTGAATACCATTGATATTTTGCAGATAAAAGGGGTTGATATTTACAACTCATGTGTCCTCTATGGTGATGATACAGAATCTCAAGACCATTTATTCCTCCATTGTAGAGTTTTTCACAGAATTTGGTCCATTGTTTTGCCCAGTTCTTGCTGGTGTTGGGTTGTTCCGAGCAGCATCAGAATGCTTGCTTACAGTTGGAATCATAATTTCTTCTCGGCATCTGGAAATTTCATTTGGAGTCTCATTCCAGCTGTTGTGATCCACACTATCTGGAAAGAGTGGAACAACAGTTGTATCTTTGAGCTAAACTATTCCTTCAAAACAGAGACTGACTTGGGAATGGAAGTTCACAGTTCTATTTTAGCTTGGGCAGAGGCTGCAGGTAAAAGAGTACATATAAACTTTGGCAGCACAGTTCATAACTCCTGGGATGCTGTTTTTGTCTGAAATCTTTGTATTTTTGCTTTTGCTTTTGATCTACCACTGGTAGAACTTTTGTATATTCCTCTATCTTCAATAAATCTTCTCTTCTTATCAAAAAAAAAATAGCATTTGAGATCATAGATAAAATGTCCACACGTGAAGACAAGGAGAGCAAGTTGCAACATTGTTAAAACAATAATTAGCTAAATGAACAAAAATAAAGTCTCAAATCAGAAAGCCCCAACTAGGTTTCGCAAAATAGTACACGTTCTACCAACTGAGCTAAGACGGAAAAATATACAGATTTAATCTATTATTTATGAAATGCGTTGAATTTTCTGTTTGTAATTCAGTATACATTCAGAACCCCTTCAATGCAATGTTGTAGTGGTAACAGTATATCAAAACATTAACAAGGGGAATGGGATTTTTTTTTTTTTTTTTCATAAATATAAACAACTTTCTTTCCTACTCTTACTGCCCTAAAGTAAGATTTTCCAGAGGTATTTCATTTAATCTATGAAATTATCAGGAAATCAAATAATCCGCCAACTAGGATGGACAACATGCACTAGGTTAACTCTGTCAGTGCACAAAAGTTACTACTATATTTGGAAGAGATGCAAGTGATGCATCGCCTACATTCTCAAAGACACAGGAGTGGTAAAACTAAAAACAGGTAAAAAATATTTCTTTATACTTGTACAGATCCGTGGGTAAAGTGTAAACAAAGTGTAAGTAATGTTTTTACTCCTAGCTCTTCAGCCTACTATATAAACAGTCGTTAGGTTTTATCTCCCTCATCCTTTGTTTAGTTTCTTCCCCAGCCTCTCCCTCTCTTCCTCTCTGTTTTTGCGCCGCCTCAAACCACCACCACCACCACAGATCAATAGATCATGGATTCCGATGTTGATGATCAACAACAACAACAATTACATACTTAGCACAATGATATCTCCTCTCATATGTAAGCATTATAGGTCTTAGATTTCCTACAAAAAAAGATTTCCTTGAATTAATATGAATCGTCTCTTTTTCATTATTTGTTCAGTCGTTTATCTATATGGACCTTCATCTTGCATCAACAGGGCGCATGTGCTGGTGCTCTTTCTTAAAGTAAGTTTAATTTCCTTGTTCTTTTTGTTCCTCTCTTACTAACCTTTAGTGCACTCTTCTATGTGTAGGTTAACAAAAATCTATAGATGGATGATTTCATTGATATATCTGTAAACTCAATTGTAGCATAAAGAATTTGAAACTTAGAGCAAAATATATATTTATTGTGGATTTCGAACACTTGTCCTGAATTCATAGTTGTGGATTTAAAAAATCGTTGTGGATACCCTGCCTCATGTTTGTTTTTTTGACCCTCCCTTACAGACCCTTGGATGGACAACACACTAGATCTACTGTCTTCAATGCTTAGCAGAACATAATTTGTATATGAATAATTTCATTTGACATGTACATCCCCAATTTTAGGATAACTATTTCATGAGATAGACTCAGATACTTAAAGCAAAGTAAAAAACTATTGTGGATTTAAAAGACTTCATCTGATTTCATATTTTTCGACTGCAGGTGGTATAGGAATAGAGCTAAAAGAACAAGATGTCGAGAGTTCATTCGCAAAAATACAACATCTATTGGGTACCAAATTTTGTCGGTAGTGGTGAGTTCCATATACACATGACTGTCTAAGAATCGAGAAACAACTGTATAATATTTGGTAGATAGTAGATGGTTAGATAAGATAAGATGCAAATCCACCAGAGCTTTGGATTGGGGTTTTTAATGTGCTAGCAAATAAGCGGTGTGTGTCCTTTGCTCAGGCTAACAATGCCTACCCGACTATCAATTTTTTCAGTATATACCTAGGAAAAAAAGTAGTCAAAGCCTACTAGTTTAAAATGTTGCAAATTCTAGAATGTCATTGTAAGTTGAATGTAGCCGATGAATAGTTGAACTGAGCTTGCTCAAGGGGTACACTCTTGTTTTTTGTCACTGTTTTGTCCCAACACTGTCGTGTAAGTATGATAGTCGTCTTTGTCTGTGTTGCTGTTTAATTTTGAACCTTTTGGTTAGTCAGCACAATTTAACAATTGTGCTGACTTGATTAACATTGTCACTGTTTATTTTACGTTTTTAATTGAACAAATTTTTGGAACAATTGGAAGCGGCTATATCATATAGGAAACAATGTTCTTAGTTACTTTAGACTTTGGTTACTGAAAAGCTAGATGGTTTAATTCTGTTAAAACTTTGGATGTTTTGATGATCATGGAGATATATTAAAACTTCGGATGTTTTTCGCCACTGAAACCGGAATCCGGAAAAGAGAAGATTAATGTGATATTCTTACTTCAAGTATTTTGAAACATAGATGTTGATGGTGGATTTTCGTTTAAGGTTAAATTTGTAAAAAAACCTGAAAAATCATGCGCTGACATCTTGTAAAAGATAAAGCCGTTTATAAGTGACGGATACTCCTCACTTAATTCACCAAGAATGGAGCATGTAGCAACAATCCCATTCTGTGAATACATGAAATTCCTCCATGTTGGAGCATGTAGCAACAATCCCTTCCTGTGAATTTCATATCACCTTGTATTTCCAAGTACTCATTATCGGTGTGGCATGACGATCGAGTGTTACTCTTACTGAGTAACACGAACCTCCAAGCACTATAATGAATCATTATCGATGTGGCATGACAACCGAGTGTTACTCTTACGAGTAACACGAACCTCCAAGCACTATAATGAATCATTATCGGTGTGGCATGACGACCGAGTGTTACTCTTACGCAGTAACACGAACCGCCAAGTACTATAATGAAACCATGTACGAAATACCCGTACAGGTGATTCTCGGTGTGTTATACTAGCCCGAGCCCTCTCGGTGTGTTATACTAGCCCGATTGAGCCCCTCTCGGTGTGTTATACTAGCCCGATTGAGCATCCTAAGCACTAACCATATCGAGTCCGGATATGATCGATCGCAGTCATCCAACTCCACAAGCATGATTGGATGACCCCATATCAATTCCATCACCCCCAAGCGGTATGGAATACACACAAACGACCCCGCATGGTCGACCATTGGCCTTCGCTTGCCAAGAAACCGTCCATACCAAGCATTATGGACGGAAAACCTAAATTAGGGTTTGCGGCATATTACATGTGCCGCAAAACGGTCTCAACCATCCATCTTCGCAGGTATAGATGGAGGGTGTAGATGTAGACTCAAAGGGCCCGGAGCATGTCGACACAATCACCATGTGACCGCCTACACACTTGACCAATCGGTCAAAACCAAACATTATTGGTTACAACAAATTCGTCCGCCTGAAAGAGCATGGTCGCACGGCTTTGAAAGCCAAAATTAGGGTTCAAGCCATCACGCGCGTCCATCTTCTCCTAAGCACGAATGGAGGGTCACAGATTAGGTTGAGCAAGGGTCGGTCACACCAAAGATGACCACCGTGAGCCCATCTACCTCCTCATATGATCGGCCAAGGCATATCATGCCCGGCTAATCCAAAACGCCCGCTCAAATATGCGTGGTTACACTTCCCAAATTGCAAAATCGATCTCGACCGCTCAACTTCACCGGATGATTTGAACGGCTTAGATCACGTTTTCATGGGATAGTCGGGTATAGGTTTGAACACCAACCTACCATCTTCACGTCAAACTAACCGCCAAGACCGACCAAGTCAGTCATCTTGGAAAACACGCCGGAAAAGGGTATGGTGCGCGACTCCTTGCGGCATCAAACTCCTATCGCAAATCGATCTCAACCACTCAACTTTACCGGTCAAATTGAGTGGCTTAGATCGCGCCTTCTTGGGAAAGTGAAGTTTGGACGTGCACACCGGCATGTTGTCTACACACAAGCCCGGTCGGTCCTCTTCAAAACCTTTCCCATGCTTGGTTTCGACCAAGCTGAAGAGTGATGCTTGCGCACCTCTTTAAAAAACCCTAATTTCATCAACGGTCGCAGATGAGTGTCTCAAACATCATCTCATCCGTATTTACTTCACCAGACTTGGTTATACAACCCCGGTCAGAGTTATTTGGTCGTTGATGAGTCATTACCCATCACTTTACCACACCGTAATGCGATGCTGTGCATAAAATACACACGATACTTCACAAGTATCGACTTCTGAATAACACAGTTATTCAACTCAGCATTACATGATATCTTTCGTGGATCCACGATCCACACATTCCAGACATCAATCGTGTCACAAACTGGGGGATACATAATGGGGTATTGGTCTGGCGGTTTACAGCGTGCAGCGTGCAACGCGCCATCACAAGAACGTGTCAGGAAGTCATGGACGGTTAGAGATGAACAGGAGAAGTGGGCAAGACTAGTCGTGTGGCACCGACGCACAACTCCACTACTCAATCACTCCACTTCCTCCACTTCCCACGAGAGACGTGAATGAGGCTCAATGACTTGTATAAATAGGTTCTCCGCCCTATTTCAACGAGAACAACAGAACAACACAAGTTCAGTCGACAGAAATCAAGTGTTAATACAAAAACCGTATTCAAACACCCAGAGCCTGCTTGCATCAACCGTAAGCTTGCTCATATTTCAAGCACAAGTCATAAGCAAGCCAACATCTTCACAATCTCAACACCTTCTTCGCTTCCATCCCTAAGATCAACCCCATCTCCTTCACTTTGTGACCGAAACAAAGTCCGGAACGGCCATTTCTTGGTTTAGGCCGGACTTGCACGATTGATCTCTCGAATCTAAATGCACTCACAAATGTGATGCATTTGTTGTAGGTTTAAATTCATTCCTCATCCACACCCCAAATTACCAAATTTTGCAGGAGTAGTTTTCACCCATCAACAATTGGCGACCACAGTGGGAGATTAATCTCTCGATCGTAAAATCAATTTCTTTGAAATCCGATTCAATTTCATCAATTTCAAAAATGGTAGATCTTAGAACCAATTCAATCAGCAATTCATTCCAAGATGGTGGAACTGAGGTCTGGATCAGCAATCAACTCTGATGGAGCCAGCATGGATGACACTTCCGGTGTTGATGTACCCGTCAGTGGAGCTACAACGGTCAACACATCTCGTGCAGTTGTCACTTCTATGACCAACACTAGCGGAGCAGGAGACATCCCAGTAGGTGTAACGCCTCCCATCACCAGAACCACAGCAGCCGCGAATCCTGGCATCTCTTCGAGCGTAACGCATCCAGCGGTTACCAGAGCAACAACTTTCACTCCTCCATCAGGACGAGGAGCCGGAGGCACAAGAGGAGGACTACCGTCTAGTACCATTGCAGACTTGATGGAGAAGCAGGAAATCCTTGCTAAAACTCAAACAGATATGGCCGCAACTCAGAAAGAGGTACTCACTTTCCTTAAAACTTTGAGTGAATGATTGCCGCAAGAATCACGGCAACCCTTAGAGCCGGCGAGAGATGCATTCAATACACCCGGAGCAGGCGTTTCCACTCGGACCCACATGAATGAAGAAACTCGTGTTGCTCCTAAGCACCAAAGGGAGAGAGACCAGCCTTCCAACTTCATTACGCGTGAGGATCTAGAGCGACTTCTTCAAAATCGAGGAAAAGGGGACCGAACAGACGTACACCAACATCAGCCACCGTACCCTCAAGATGTGCAACGGATTCCTCTACCAAAAGGTTACACCTCTCCCAGTTCTCCTCTACGACAGTCTTGGTAATGCTCGTGAACACATTTCTCGATTCCTGGAAGCCTTGGGGGAACATGAATACAATCATGTTTTACGCCTAAAAGAATTCTCAAAATCATTTACGGGGAGGGCATACACCTGGTACAACAACATTGCGCCTAACAGCATATCCAATTGGATCGAGATGGTCAGTGCTTTCTACAGGAAGTATTTCTTCGTGTCTGAACAAATCACGTTTTCGGATCTGGGAAGACTTCTCCAACGGAACAATGAACATCCCAACGACTTCGTTAAAAGATTCAGAACCCAAGCACTGGATTGTCACGACCCGAATGTCACCGAACGGCAATTGGTGGAATCATGCATCAATGGGATGATACCCATATACCGCGCTCTGTTAGAGAATCTGGGCTTTCAAACATTTTCCGAACTCCATGAAGCCGCCAAACGTTCAAAGAACAATCGCACCAAAGACTACTAGAAAGAACCAGAGTTGTTCGAAGTGAAGATTTACGTGAAAGTCGAGGAAGCAGGCGTCTCACGAACAAACAATACAACACCGGTCCTTCTGTGAGTGTAGTGGGCGGAGGAGAAAAAAGGAAAGCTTCGATAGGGGAACATCAAACCAAGCGAGCATCCCCGGCACACAAGACTTCGTCTCGAAAAGGAACAAACAAAACTCCGGAGCAAAACGCTAAAGACACAGGTTTTCCTTTTCCTATGAATGAAGTGATAGAGCTCTTGGAAGCGTGGATCCAAGATGACGCCGTAAAGCTACCCCCTATCAGGCGTCCTCCGACCGAGGAAGAAATGGCAGATCCCAGATACTGTTGCTACCACAGGTTCGTCCATCATCCCACCAAAGATTGCAACAGGTTGAAACAAATATTCAGGGAAAAAGTAGAGACGGGGAACTCCGGCTTGAAACGAAGGTGTTCATAGAGATCCTCTACCTATCGGGAACCGCATGATTTCTCGGGACTCGTTCGCAAGACCGTGCAATCTATGATGGAGCACATGTGTGAAATCTTATATTTCTCCAAAGGACAGGCGTCAAGACATATTTACGGCCCTCAACCACGTTGTGTCGTGGAGGCGTTTGCATCCAAAAGTGATCCAGAACCCCGTCTTTCCCGAAAGACATGAGCAATGGAAACCGGGGACTCCTAACCGTCACTCGTTTGAGAAAAGTTGAGTTCGATAACGCGTTGATCGATACGGCTTCAGAATTTAACATCATTACTGTCAAGACCTTGAGAGCGGCAAAGATCTCAAAGCAAGAAGCTACTCGTCGTCCAATTGTGGTCAGGGATTCAGGAGGAGAACTCAGAAATTCATATGGATACATCGACCTGGAAGTCAAATTGGGAGATGCCTCGACACAAGCAAAGTTCTACGTAGTCAAAGAACATCCCAATTACGACATGATCCTAGGGCGCTCTTGGATGCATGAAAACAAAGCCATACTGGAAGCCTGTCCTCTACCGGTTTCGATACCTGAAAGAGTCTCCAACACGCCTGCTGGACCACCTAGTGACTGTCCGCTGCCGCACCAGCAACTTGCCAATGTGACACAACTTCCCGGAGAGAGCCTGTTGGCATACGCTGAAAGATTCCGATCTCAAGTAAGTCTCATCACGCAACTCTCTTCGCAACCTATTGCCCCTCATTCTGACAAATCCTGGGGACTGGCTCCAACCAACAAGCCCACCGCGGCTAGGAGATGTGAATGGGAAGCCGGCCCTTTCAAGCGTTTCATCAAGAGCATAGAAGCTGTCTTGGTCAAAGACGGTAAGGCCAAGACACAAGTATCTACACGACCAAACCCATTTGGAATTGGAGACTTGGTGACAAAGGCGACTACATTCAATATTGGAAGCATGACGGTGAAGACGACCACTCCACCTGACTCACCCACCGAAAGAGAAGATGAACCGTACCTGGTAGCAGATGTTATCCTAGGCGGCTACTGCAAGCTCATCAACGCTGATAACCTGGAGGGCATAACAATTCACTCACGATGGCTCAAACCTTACCGAACTTAAGATATTGTGCTACCATTTTCCAGCATCCTCCACACCTTAAAACGCTGTGCTATATTTTTCCAGCGTGTTTCCTTTTACAGTTTCATGTCATATTTGTAATTTCTCCAGAAAATGATTGCAATACTTGCATTCATAGTTAGGGTTTCAATTTTCAATTTTCAATTAAAGCATCATTTTTTCATCTGAGAATCTCTCCACTCCTAAAGACATAAAGTCCTGAGTCAGCCTAAATCAACTGGAGCAAGAAAGGAAACCCTAAGCAAACATTTCTCGGGAAGAAGGGAATAGAACGTGTGCGCAAGAAGTGATTTGAGCCATCTGCCCCAGCAAAGCCAGGAAGATCTTGCATCAAGAGTACAGTTTCGACAAAAGGATTATAAAAAAAAAAGAGAGACTTTTGTTCAAACAATGAAACGAAAGAAAACTTGAACTCAGCTGCCACTAAGCACAAGGGAGATATTCAAATGTACGGAACATGCTTGGAAAAGAAAGGTGGAAAATTCTAATCGCCAAGAGAGTCAGCCTCGCCTGCATCACTGTCAGATTCTGCTCCATCACCTGTTGATGCGCCTCCCTTCGAATCTCCTTCAATTTCTGCATCAGGCATCTCCGCAGCAGCAGCACACTCCATCGCAACATCATCAGCGGGAGCATCAAAGGGCATAGCAACACCAGGGGCCGCGCAAATTGCTTTCACATGTTCAGACTCCTCTGTATCAGAATCAATAATTATCACGCCATCCTGGATCGGGTAATCACACTTGTCTTCATTTGGAGGTCGTTTATGCTCAACTCTCCGCCTCTTCAACCGCGCTGCGAATCTCTCTGCCCTTGCGCTTACTAGTGTCCGCAGCGTTTCCTCGCGCCTCCGCCGCTCCTCCATGTCAATCGCAGCCGAAAGTGCACAGATACGTCCTCTGGCAATACGAAGGTGTGGGATAGACATCCCCTGGATAGCACGGCCGACTTCGCGAAGTGGAAGATCGATCTCAGCCATTACTTCTTCGTGCGCATGGTTTTCAGGCTTGTCGACTTCAAAACTTCTTTCTGGGGAAGCAACAGAATGAGCGTCCACCGCTTCCATGATAAACTGCAAAGGAGAGGAGGTTATGAGCACAAAAAAAAAAAAAAAAAGAGAGATCATCAAATCTATCGATCAGTTAATCAGAAAATCAGAGCAGTACCTGAGATATGGAATAAACGACCACGTGAGACGATTCTTTATAATCTCACAAGTCGACAGAATCCCAGAAGGAAAAGAAGTCTTTACTTACCACCTATGAAGGCTGCTAATTCGGGATAACAATCGGCGAGGCTTATCAGATATACTTGAGGAAAGCCGTATATGATGAAAGAAGTACACCTGAAGGAGCGGTCGAGCTCAGACATGTACAAGAGAAACCGAAGCGACTCACCAGATTAAGTCCTGTTTCCTTCGCATCCCTAATCAAGACCAACCGATTCCTGTGGAAACGCCTAACAATGTGAAGCTACCCTAGTAAATATGTATTCACTCTAGCTTGGTCATTTCAGTATGTCACCATCTCATGCCTACCACACAATAGTGTAACCATTATGTGCTAGGCAGGGGACTTAATGTTGATGGTGGATTTTCGTTTAAGGTTAAATTTGTAAAAAAACCGAAAAATCATGCGCCGACATCTTGTAAAAGATAAAGCCGTTTATAAGTGACGGATACTCCTCACTTAATTCACCAAGAATGGAGCATGTAGCAACAATCCCATTCTCGTGAATACATGAAATTCCTCCAGTTGGAGCATGTAGCAACAATCCCTTCCCGTGAATTTCATATCAGCCTTGTATTTCCAGTACTCATTATCGTGTGGCATGACGACCGAGTGTTACTCTTCTGAGTAACACGAACCTCCAAGCACTATAATGAATCATTATCGAGTGTGGCATGACGATGAGTGTTACTCTTACAGAGTAACACGAACCTCCAAGTACTATAATGAAACCATGTACGAAATACCCGTACAGTGCCGATTCTCGGTGTGTTATACTAGCCCGAGCCCTCTCGGTGTGTTATACTAGCCCGATTGAGCCCTCTCGGTGTGTTATACTAGCCCGATTGAGCATCCGGACCGACCATATCATTCGGATATGATCTCGATCGCATGATCATCCAACTCCACAAGCATGATTGGATGACCCCAGATCAATTCCATCACCCCCAAGCAGGTATGTAATACACACAGCCGACCCCGTATGGTCGACCATTGGCCTTCGCTTGCCAAGAAACCGTCCATACCAAGCATTATGGACGGAAAAACCTAAATTAGGGTTTGCGGCATATTACATGTGCCGCAAAACGGTCTCAACCATCCATCTTCGCAGGTATAGATGGAGGGTGTAGATGTAGACTCAAAGGTCCCGGAGCATGTCGACACAATCACCATGTGACCGCCTACACACTTGACCAATCGATCAAAACCAAACATGATTGGTTACAACAAATTCGTCCGCCTGAAAGAGCATGGTCGCACGGCTTTGAAAGCCAAAATTAGGGTTCAAGCCATCACGCACGTCCATCTTTTCCGGCACGAATGGAGGGTCACAGATTAGGTTGAGCAAGGGTCGGTCACACCAGCATGACCACCGTGAGCCCATCTACCTCCTCATGTGATCGGCCAAGGCATATCATGCCCGGCTAATCCAAAACGCCCGCTCAAACATGCGTGGAACTAACCGGCCAAGACCGACCAAGTCAGGTCATCTTGGAAAACACGCCGGAAAAGGGTATGTTGCGCGACTCCTTGCGGCATCAAACTCATATCGCAAATCGATCTCAACCACTCAACTTTACCGGTCAAATTGAGTGGCTTAGATCGCGCCTTCTTGGGAAAGTGAAGTATGGACGTGCACACCGGCATGTTGTCTACACACATGCCCTGGTCGGTCCTCTTCAAAACCTTTCCCATGCTTGGTTTCGACCAAGTCAAGAGTGATGCTTGCGCACCTCTTTAAAAACCCTAATTTCATCAACGGTCGCAGATGAGTGTCTCAAACATCATCTCATCCGTCCGACTTCACCAAACTTGGTTATACAACCCTGGTCGGGAGTTATTTGGTCAGTGAGGAGTCATTACCCATCACTTTACCACACCGTAATGCGACTCGCATAAAATACACACGATACTTCACAAGTATCGACTTCCCGAATAACACAAATTATTCAACTCAAAAGATTACATGATATCTTTCGTGGATCCACGATCCACACATTCCGGACATCAATCGTGTCACAAACTCGGGGATACATACGGGGTATTGGTCTGGCGGTTTACAACGTGCAGCGTGCAATGCGCCATCACAAGAACGTGTCAGGAAGTCATGGACGGTTAGAGATGAACAGGAGAAGTGGGCAAGACTAGTCGTGTGGCACCGACGCACAACTCCACTACTCCATCACTCCACTTCCTCCACTTCCCACGAGAGACGTGAATGAGGCTCAATGACTTGTATAAATAGGTTCTCCGCCCTATTTCAACGAGAACAACCGAACAACACAAGTTCAGTCGACAGAAATCAAGTGTTAATACAAAAACCGTATTCAAACACCCAGAGCCTGCTTGCATCAACCGTAAGCTTGCTCATATTTCTGTTACAAGTCATAAGCAAGCCAACATCTTCACAATCTCAACACCTTCTTCGCTTCCCTCCCTAAGATCAACCCCATCTCCTTCACTTTGTGACCGAAACAAGTCTGGAACGGCCATTTCTTGGTTTAGGCCGGACTTGCACAGATTGATCTCTCGAATCTACAAGCACTCACCGCGCAGTGCATTTGTTGTAGGTTTAAATTCATTCCTCATCCACACCCCAAATTACCAAATTCTGCAGGAGTAGTTTTCACCCATCAACAATAGAATAGGTAAAGTGAGGCAAAAATTGGAAAAACACAAGCCAAATTGTATTGCATTAGCTTGGAAATTCGATAGTTTCCTGAGTAACAAATGAAATAATTAAATAAATCCAATGATATCAGCTAAGATGCAGAACGACATGAGTTTTTTGTTGGTGTTGTTAATGTTCTAGCAAATGAGCTTGTCCTTGGTCCAGGCAAACTATGCCTAGATGATTCTCAATTTTTTCAGTATATTCATGTGGTACTGCTAGGTCAAGTATTATACTCAAGATGTGTTGTTGTTCCCATCTAGTAGTGTAATTTGTAGACTGAATGATGCATACGCTAAACCAACAGAGTATATATAGATTGTGTGACATCTAACCTTGTTAAAATGCAATAAACTCGGTAAAGAAACAAAAATTACACTTGCACTCCGCCTAATTGCAGACTTGTGGTAGTGGGTAGTTAGTGAAAACACTCGCCAATAAAACTAACTTTCGGCATTTCATATCCCCAATCTGTGCACTCTAGATCAAAAGTGACTTACTTTTCAATCTGAATCGATTCTATTGGTCCCATTAGAACAAGTAATAAAAGAAATTTTTGAGACCCATAAAACACCGGATGACTACATATGTCCCTAGCCGTCTTTTCAAATGCGATCTCTCTAAAATCTCGTGGATCTTTATTTTTGAGCTCTGAAAAGAAATCGCTCTTCTTCTATCACAAAAAATAAAAATAAATTGGAGTTTCTGCGTGTCATCAATCTCTGCCTACAGCATGGTCTACAATCACTTTGTTTTCCTTCTCTTGAAAACTTGGTCACTGGTTTCGTCTAACAAAAAATTGTTGAATATGACCGGCTCCAAATTATTAATGGGTCGGTTTAAAGAAAATGAGACCCGCATCCATCCCCTCTTGGCTCCTATTTAAGCGATTGCGTTTAAGGTTCATTTCTCTCCTCCTCAGATTTAGACTCATTCCTGCATGTTTTACGCCGCCTCCAAAACAACCACCTCCACTGTCATAGATGAATGGCCTCTTATGTAGCTGATCAACAACAACAACCATTACATACATAATACGATCTTTCAAAGTTAATGATATCAGCTTATCAAGCTCGTTAATGGATCTATAAGCAACTTCTCAGTTGTCCCAGAATGTCAGTTGAATGGGGCTCTTTCTCTGGTGGTGTAAGTTCAATTTTCTTGTTCCTTGTCCATTGGATGTAATGTCTTCTATGGATGCTTTCATGAGCTAGATTTAGAAGCTTAGAGCAAAACTAAAAGTTAATTAAAGACTGAAATGTAACTCGCAAATTTTGATTTTGTTAATTGCTGAATTATAAGAAATAGTAGTTGTGTTTGCAGGATTTTGTGTGGAGCCATAAAAGAAGCCTGATTATTGTTGGAATATTTTCAACTGTGCTATCCAAGGGGGGGTCCTGGGGGGGCGTAGCCATAAAAGAAGCCTGATTATTGTTGGAATTATTGTTGGAATATTTTGGTTTTACGTAACTGTTTCGACAGTTGAAATCATATCCAGAATCTTCGATTCCAACAGACGCCATTCATGTCTGTTGATGAAGAGACGCCATTCCCAACAGATGCAAAAACATATATAAATAGCATCTCCTTTTGCTCGTTTATCATCGTATCAAAAACAATCTGTTTTCTTCTTCTCTAATAGCATCATCAGAATCTTATACAGTGTGATTCTTGGTCGGGTCAAGGAAGTACAATCCTTGAATTCGATTACGGTGTTAGGGCTTCATTGAATCCTGAAGGCATAATTCGAGAGACCTGTTGTACTCGCCAATTTTATTGGGAAAGGTCGAATTATTGTCTAAAAGAATCGAAAGAGCCTTGAAGTCAGGGGTACACCATTGTTTGGTTTCTGTTTTTCTTTATTCATCCTCTTGTTTTTAACCCAATTTTCCAACAATTATTACCAAATTAGCAGGGTGAACTGCCATGTAAACAAGGGATTTAAAGGGTCTTGCAGGAAGGACCGAAGATCATGAGTGACCGAGTAAAAATTTGAAAATATACATTGTTGAGGTCAATTTCTTTTGGCTGTGTATGCATGTCGGGAGCATTAAATTTTTTTTTGTAGTGGAGTGAAAAACACCAGCAAGGCATGAGTCTGATAGGACTAATCGTTTAACGCAACTGAGGAATTGTTGAAATCGTCAGAGGTCAAGATTTCTACTCAAAATTTGGAATTATACATTGTTACAATTCCATCAATTAGCTTTCCAAATCAGTTATTTATTCCTATAGTCCTCCGCTTTTACAATTAACACTTGTGTGCATTATGCTACGTTTTTTACTTTTTCCATTGGGAACCAGTATTTTTTCTTCTTTTATTTTTTGAATCCAAGACTATTCCAAGTACATTTATGATTCATTCAGAATATAAGGGTGTACGATTTAGTCGGTGAAACATTACAGGCAGAATTAGTATTAAAACATTACCGCGGGCATACGCCTAGAACTTCTTGTGAGAAGTCTTCAAGATAAATACGTCCTGCTAAGGAGAACTACCACAATCTTTTGCGTGCCATCTCTTTCAAACTAGGAGAATTATGCTAGAAGAAACAATAGTGAATTAGTAATTCGACCGCTTCCGCTTCCGCCTCTAATTTAAATGAATCTATTAACCAAAATCAAAATCAAAATCAGGAGGGAAATTGAAATTTTTTAGTTTTGATAAAAAAAATATCCTCCTCTTCTTCTCTCTTCCCTAGACGTTCCCCGTTCGATTGAAAAACCCATCAATCTTTTTAATTCGTTTTTTGATTGAGAAAATTGAGTAGAAATCATCAAAATATGGTTTAAATGGAAGTTAAAGTGGCATGTTCGGTTAGGAATAGTTTTAAAAAAACTAGTTTTGTAACCGAACATTCTGAAACCCAGAACAAAAAGAATATCACGAATTTAATTTTTGGTAACCGAACTCCAAGTTCGGTTGGTTCGCAATAACCGAAATCCTCATTGAAAACCAATATATTGTGTTCGTTTGGTTAGGTTAATTGGAATTTTTTTTCCTTTAACCGAATACTTGTATTCGAACAATAAATGCTGAGTTCGGCTGGTTCGCAAAAAAAAAAAAAATTGCTAACTAAACCCAACCCTTCTCTGAAAATCAATATGTTGAGTTCGGTTGGTTCGCAAAAAAGTCTAAAACTATTTTCTAACCGAACTTTACCAATATTACAAAAAATAAATAAATAATCCAATGTAACCGAACTGTGTTATTTTGCCCACTATGCTGAGTTCTGATTTAACCGAACTTTGCCCACTATGTTCGGTTGGTTCGCAAAGATGGATAAACCTATTTTCTAACTGAACTTTGCCAATATTGCGTGAAGTTCGGTTAGATATTGGTTGGTATGAAGTTTGCGAAACAACCGAACTTTGTACACTTGGTAAAATCTTAATCAACGCGAAGTTCGGTTAGATATAGGTTGCGAACCAACCGAACTTCTAGACCCTAAAGTTCGGCAACATTGCGGACAAACCGAACATTTCTCTGTAAATCTTATAAACAAAGTTCGGTAACCTGCGTGTTCAACGAACGACTAAAAACCTCCATTAAGAGCGAGTTCGGTAACTTGCTGTTGATGGTGGTTTTTAAACAATGGGTAAACTCGCAAAACCCTAAAAATAACCTAATGTCACCAGTGACACATTTATTAGGACATTTAAGGCAGGTAGTCAGTATTTAATAGGGGTTATTTTTTTCAAATTAGGGTTACAACGAACAAAATCCTAATTCACCTCCATGCCAATGGCAAATCATGCCAAGCGACATTTAGCCAGAGCTAGCTGCGCCATGCCAAACGCACTCTGCCTTGGTCCTAGCTACGCTAGTCACGTCACGCCAAGCCAAGCACTCTGGCTTTGGCCCTAGCCACGCCATGCCAAAATGGCGCCCGCGCCTAGGCTTACAAACAATGCAACCTAGGCCAAGTCGGCCACGCATGCCATTGGCACATGCCAACATGCTCATTTGGTAGCTTTTCCTACCAAGGCCACGGCCTAACGGCCACGCATGCCATTGGCACATGCCAACATGCTCCCTGGTAGCTTTTCCTACCAAGGCCACGGCCCTAACGGCCACGCTTGCTATTGTCACATGCCAACATGCTCGCTGGTAGCTTTTCCTACCAAGGCCACGGCCCTAACGGCCACGCATGCCATTGGCACATGCCAACATGCTCGCTGGTAGCTTTTCCTACCAAGGCCACGGCCCTAACGGCCACGCATGCCACTGGCACATGCCAACATGCTCTCTGGTAGCTTTTCTTACCAAGGCCACGGCCCTAACGGCCACGCATGCCATTGGCACATGCCAACATGCTCGGCCGGTAGCTTTTCCTACCAAGGCCACGGCCCTAACGGCCACGCATGCCATTGGCACATGCCAACATGCTCGCTGGTAGCTTTTCCTACCAAGGCCACGGCCCTAACGGCCACGCATGCCATTGGCACAGGCCAACACGCTTGCTGGTAGCCTTCATCACCTAGCCGTGGCCCTAATGCGCGCTGGTAGCCTAACTTGCAAACCGTGCAACCTAGGCCAATTTGAACGTACGCGCCACTGGCACATGCCAAAACCCACACTGGTAGCCTAATTTGCAAACCATGCAACCTACCACCAAGGCATTCCGCACATGCCATTGGCACATGCCACACACGCCACTAGCAGCTCTGGCATTGCCACTTACACTCAACGTACAACCTACCACCAAGGCATTTCGCACATGCCAATGGCAAATGCCACACACGCCACTAGCAGCTCTGGCATTTCCACTTACACTCAACGTACAACCTACCACCAAGGCATTCCGCACATGCCAATGGCACATGCCACACGCGCCACTAGCAGCGCCACTTGCACTCAAGGTGCAACCAACACTCGAGATATCAACACAACCGGGGATGCTTTCCAGGGTTTTGGTTTGGCGGTCACAGCTTGCAGCGTACACTACGCTCACATTAAGAAAGCGTGAAAAGGAATAAAGCGGTCAAATAAATGAGGAAATAATAGTGAAAACGTTTTTCACACATTAACACCATACGGTTACCACCTCCTCTCATTATTTCACCCTTTACTCTCTTCCTTCATGAGGCCAGGGTACGTTTCAATCTCGACTTGTATAAATAGGTCTTACCTATTTCCACCGTACAACAAGTCTCGGTCAAGAAAATACTACACTATCGGAAAAGGCAACTTTGCAAGCTCTCCAAAAAGCTTTCATCTCTTGCAAGCTTACGAAGCTTTCACTTTCGATACAAGTGGAGACACTACTCTCCCACTTATTCGGTCTCAACACCTTTCTTTGCTTCCCTCCCCAAATCAACCCTTCTCCTCCACTTTGTGACCGAAGCAAATCCGGAACGGCCATTTCTGGGTTTGGGCCGGACTTGTTCGGATTGATCTCTCGAATCTATAAAGTGCTCACGTGCAGCACATTTGTTTAGGGTTTGAACCAGTTTCTCACTCACCTACCGAATTCACCGAAATCGACAGAAACGATTTTTACCCATAAACAATTGGCGACCACAGCGGGAGGATTGATCTATCGGCTACAATGTCAGACTGTCGATCTCGTTCTTCGACCCAGATGTCAAGATGGTAGGGGAAGGCGACTCGATCCGACTCAACTGCCAGACGACCCGGTTACCAGTTGTAAAACTACACCTGAAAACTAGGGACTCGTTGAAGATGCTACCAGCGATTGGGGACTTGCTGACGATGCTACCAGCAAAGCCGCCTTTTATGGGTAAAAATCGTTTCTGCTGATTTTGGTAATTTCGGTGGGTGAGTGAGAAACTGGTTCAAACCCTAAACAAATGTGCTGCGCGTGAGCACTTTATAGATTCGAGATCAATCTGTACAAGTCCGGCCTAAACCAAGAAATGGCCGTTCCAGACTTGCTTCGGTCACAATGTAGAGGAGAAGGGTTGATTTGGGGAGGGAAGCAAAGAAAGGTGTTGAGGAGAGTAGTATCTCGACTTGTATCAGAAAGTGAAAGCTTAGGAAGCTTGCAAGAGATGGAAGCTTTTGGGAGAGCTTGCAAAGTTGCCTTTCTGAAAGTATGGTATTTTTCTCCTGACCGAGACTTGTTGTCTCAGGTGGAAATAGGTAAGACCTATTTATACAAGTCGAGATTGAAACGTACCCTGGCCTCATGAAGGAAGAGAGTAAAGGGTGAAATAATGGGAGGAGGTGGTAACCGCATGGTTTAATGGGCGAAAAACGTTTTTCACCATTATTTTCTTTTTTTATTTGACCGCTTTATTCCTTTTCACGCTTTCTTAATGTGAGCGTAGTGTACGCCGCATGTTTATGTGACCGCCAAACCAAAACCCTAAAGAAGCATCCCCGGTTTGTGTCGATGTCTCGAGTGTTGGTTGCATCTTAGGTGCAAGTGGCGCTGCTAGTGGCGCGTGTGGCATGTGCCAATGGCATGTGCGGAATGCCTTAGTGGTAGGTTGCACGATTTGCAAATTAGGTTACCAGCGTGTGTGTTTGGCATGTGCTAATGACTTGTGCGGAATGCCTTGGTGGTAGGTTGCACAGTTTGCAAGTTAGGTTACCAGCGTGTGTGTTTGGCATGTGCCAATGGCTCGTGCGGCCATGTTGACCTAGTTGCAAGTCTTTCAAACCTAGGGCGCTATGTTGGGCGTGGGCCAAAGGCATAGAAGCTTGGAAATATGGCTTACGGCACGTGTTGGCATGTGCCAATGGCACGTGCGGCCATGCTGACCTAGTTGCAAGTCTTGCAAACCTAGGGCGCTTATGTTGGGCATGGGCCAAAGGCATAGCGGCTTGGAAGTATGGCTTGCGACACGTGTTGGCATGTGCCAATGGCACGTGCGGCCATGCTGACCTAGTTGCAAGTCTTGCAAACCTAGGGCGCTTATGTTGGGCGTGGGCCAAAGGCATAGCGGCTTGGAAGTATGGCTTGCGACACGTGTTGGCATGTGCCAATGGCACGTGCGGCCATGTTGACCTAGTTGCAAGTCTTGCAAACCTAGGGCGCTTATGTTGGGCGTGGGACAAAGGCATGGAGGCTTAGAAGTATGGCTTGCGACACGTGTTGGCATGTGCCAATGGCACGTGCGGCCATGTTGACCTAGTTGAAAGTCTTGCAAGCCTAGGGCACTATATTTGGCGTGGGCCAAAGGCATAGCAGCTTAGAAATATGGCTTGCGGTACGTGTTGGCATGTGCCAATGGCACGTACGGCCATGTTGACCTAGTTGCAAGTCTTGCAAGCCTAGGGCGCTATGTTTGGCGTGGGCCAAAGGCATAGCGGTTTAGAAATATGGCTTGCGGTACGTGTTTGCATGTGCCAATGGCACGTACGGCCATGTTGACCTAGTTGCAAGTCGTGCAAGCCTAGGGCGCTATATTTGGCATGTGCCAATGGCATAGCGGCTTAGAAATATGGCTTGCGGTACGTGTTTGCATGTGCCAATGGCATGTACGGCCATGTTGACCTAGTTGCAAGTCTTGCAAGCCTAGTGCGCTATATTTGGCATGTGCCAATGGCATAGCGGCTTAGAAATATGGCTTGCGGTACGTGTTGGCATGTGCCAATGGCACGTACGGCCATGTTGACCTAGTTGCAAGTCTTGCAAGCCTAGGGCGCTATATTTGGCATGTGCCAATGGCATAGCGGCTTGATTTGGCATTGTTGCCATGGTGCGCAGTATGCGGCTTGGTTTGGCATTGTTGCCATGGTGCGCAGTATGCGGCTTGGTTTGGCATTATCGCCATGGTGCGCAGGGTGCGGCTTGGTTTGGCATTGTTGCCATGGTGCACGAGATATGCGGCTTGGTTTGGCATTGTTGCCATGGTGCGCAGGTGCGGCTTGGTTTGGCATTGTTGCCATGGTGCGCATGATATGCGGCTTGGTTTGGGATTGTTGCCATGGTGCGCAGTATACGGCTTGGTTTGGCATTGTTGCCATGGTACGCAGGGTGCGGCTTGGTTTGGCATTGTTGCCATGGTGCGCAGTATGCGGCTTGGTTTGGCATTGTTGCCATGGCGCAGTATGCGGCTTGGTTTGGCATTGTTTCCATGGTGCGCAGTATGCGGCTTGGTTTGGCATTGTTGCCATGGTGCGCAGTATGCGGCTTGGTTTGGCATTGTTGCCTTGGTGCGCAGTATGCGGCTTGGGCGACGTTGGGAAGTTGGCGTGAGTTGGGAAACTGAGTGTGCTAGCTGGTGAGACCGGCGCGATGTGAAAGCTGTGCGTGCTTGTAGGCGTGACTTGGGAAACTGAGTGTGCTAGCTGGTGAGACCGGCGTGATGTGGAAGCTGTGCGTGCTTGTAGGCGTGACTTGGGAAATTGCGCGTGCTGGCTGGTGGGACCGGCGCGATGTGGAAGCTGTGCGTGCTTGTAGGCGTGACTTGGGAAATTGCGCGTGCTGGCTGGTGGGGCCGGTGCAGCTTGGAAACCGTGCTTGTAGGCGTGACTTGGGCGACATTGGGAAATCGCACCCTTTGTGGGCCCATTACTTGCACGCGTGATTTTGGTAAAAGGGAAATCCTTCCCTATTTCAAAGTCTTCACGCCTATATATATATATAGCCCCTTTCTCCCCATCCTGCGCTTTATTCCTTCCTCTTTTCATACTAGCGACAAAGAGAAACCGTCTTCCAGGTATGTCTTCGAGTACTTTTCCTTTTTTTTTTTTTTTTTCTTTTCACGTAGGTGTAAACCTTAAGAGTAGGCGCTCCCACAATCCTTGCATATGATTTCTTGGCGTGCCTCTTGTAGAAAATATTGTATGTATGCGACCAAGGGAAATACTGCATATATTGTTTGAACCCGTAGGAAATATTGCATATATGAATTTTCGGTCCTGAAAGAAATATTTGAACCCTGAAGAAAATACTGCGTGTGTATTTTGAACCCGTAGAGGATGCTCCGTATATAATTCTGAACCCGAAGAAAGATACTGTAGACTCACTTGTACCCGTATAGAATGTCGCGTATATAGTCTCGAACCCGAATAAAATACTGTGTATATAGTCTTGAACGCGAATAAAATACTGTGTATATAGTCTTGAACGCGAATAAAATACGTCCTCCTTCCCCTTTCTTCTCCTTTTTTTTTTTGTGTTGTTGGGTACGATTATGTGTCAGGGAGATAACTTCGTCTTTCTCTGTTTGTTTTGTGCAGATATCTTATTACCAAATTGTTGTGAAGGAATTCGATAAGATGTTACCTGAATCAAATTTCACTTCGTCGAAGGATGCTCATAATTCCAAACCGAACACAGATGATGAATTCTTCACTAGAGCCCTTGCCCCCGCTCGGAAGAATCACCTAGGTTTCGTTCCAATTTTGCTAACCGGTGGTGAGGATGAAAGGAAGACACGTTCGGTTTGCCCAGAGAGCACCATTCGGTTCTGTCTCCATAAAGGGGTGTATTCTTCTTCCAACATTGACTTCAGGATGTGTCAAAGCCCATTGCGTTCTTTTGATAGATGGGTTGAGTTCATGGTGAGAAAGGAGCATATAAATACCAACTTGACTCGAGCGCAGGTCATTGATGTTGTCAAGACTTCGAAATCTCCAGTTAGGAAGGATATCCCAGTGCTTGGTTGCTTTCATCTCCGGATGGTGTTCGGACACCCATACAATTATATGTAGATGGGGCGAGATAACTTTCTCCTTGGAGAGTGTGGCTCTCTTGTTGAATCTTCCGGTAACCGTGAATCTTAAAATCCAATTATCTGAAAGTGAGGTGAAGATGCGGGATGACCTGGCCGCTAAGTTGGGGATTTTGCTCTGGAAAGACTCCATTGCGAAGTCGAAGGATTCTGCCCGGAAAGAGGATGAAAGGTGTCCTTACGGTTGGTGGATATCTCAATTGTTTCCGGACGAGTTGGAGCCCGAACGAAAGTGCGATGATCTTCATGTCGCCGCATTTTGGCTCTCTGGTTGTCCGAGAAATTTTTGATGACGGTTAAGCTCGCAAGAAAGGAATAAGACCGAAGTTGTTAACGATTGTTGTGAAGTTGGCAAAGGGTGAAGTTCTTCCCATTGGCAAGCTGTTCCTTGGCTCCCTGTATGTGCATCTGGATCACCTAGTTGCGAACATGCAAGTTTCGAATGGTTTCATGAAAGTGGATTCGTATGTGCACGTTGCTTTTCTGCAAGTCTGGCTATGGGAGCACTTTGAGAATTATGCTCCGAAACCGCTGCCTTCGCTTCCCGTGAGTTGGGGTGGCTCCCGAATTCTTCGATGGGTGAACAAAGGTCCAAGAGTTGGCGTGAGCTTGGTTAGTTTTCTTGATAAGTTGCATGAAATTAATTTTCGTCCATGGGGGCCGGTCCATAAGTCAGTGACTCAAATTGACACTTTTGCTTCTGCTCCGCTCATGTCTTTGTCTTCTGATGACGCTTTGAGCGTTGGTGAAACACTGTTCATTCAAAGTTGCTTGCCCGGTTATATGCCGTCTTTCTTCGTGGGGTCTTTCCAGATAGCTGCTTACAATATTGACCGTGCTGCTCGTCACATGGGTTTCGATCAAGGGGTGCCTCTTGTTTACCTACGGTGATCCCTAAGGATTCATTGCGTGTCGCCCTTGACGCCAGCATACTTAAGCCGGGTATCCGTCTTTCCTTCTTTCAAATGGGAAGAGTAACTTGACGACCTTCGGCTATAATGAGTTTTGGTGCGACGAGTTTACTATGATCCGAGATTTTGTGAATAACGTGGTGGAAAACGTTCGTTGCAAACCTTCCCCAGCCAGTTCTGGAAAGAGTATCCAATGTTGAGAGATCCCAAGCGAAAGTTGCCTAACAATTCGGAAAGCCCCCGAGCCAAGGAACGGAGAACAAAAAATCGTCTTTGGCGGGTTCCGGACGGTTTCACAAGATCCTCCCACGGCTCTTGTGTCTTTCGCTTCTTCCAATAAACAGTATGTGTCTCCTCTTCATTGGTTTGTCTCAAAACACGTGAATTTCATGAGAACATGTGTCTTGTTTCCTTTAGGGCTTCGGTGAGTGTTAATGCTTTCGCTTACTCTTTGCACGTTGCCGGAGACGGCAATTTCTTCAAAGAACTCCAAAGAAGATTGAGCCTTCTCATAGCGATGATGAGTCGAGAGAGAAGAAGGTTCAACAAGTGAGAGTGATTCCTCCTAAGCAAGACTGGTTCTGTTTCGGAAGTGGTTCGGTGAGTTTCGCACTTCTTTTCTTTGTCCTTTTGTTTCCTCTTTTGGGAAATATCCGACTCGAGTTCGCAGGAGGAATCTGGTTCTGAGGATGATTAAGGGTAGAGCCGCATGAAAACTTTCCTTTGGTGACCACCGCTGGTGACTTGGAGATGAGCGTTAGCCAATTGCCTGGCACAGATGTGGCTCAAACGGCGGATGATTCTCTGATGGTTGTTGGCGTAGACATGGAGGAAAACCCTCTGCGAGTCGTGAGGCCAGGTGCAGGAGCCATTTTTGATCCTCCGTACTTGGTTCCTTATCCGGGTCATGTGCTGGTTGGCGGCTTCAGCGTGCCGGCTAAGCACGAGGCGTTGTACACCAGAATCTGGGAGAAGTACGGACATATGGCTATAACCAAGAAAGTCACTAGTCGATTTGCGCTGGTTAAGCGTGTGGAAGAGACTTTATCTTCCATCGAGGACATGCGTGAGGTGACTGGTCACACCGTTTCTGAAGACGTTATTGCCAACTGGGAGCACCATCGCGACGTGTGCATAGAAAAGGAGTTCAACACTTCGTGGTTTGTCGAAGGCCTTGCAGAGATCCAAAAGTTGAAAGATGCACGGCGGAGCCGAAAGCCTTTCCGCCGAGGAGATTGCTCGACAGAGGTAGAACTCGAAAAACTTTCCAAGATGTTGACTATGAAGAGAGCGGCTCTTGAAGATGCAAAGTTGACCTTCTCCAAGAAGAACAGACCTCTGTTGGATGATTTTCCTTGATGTTTCTCCGTTAAACTTTTATTTAGGTTCTTTTTTTTTTTTTAAAGACATATTGGATGTCCGGTTCAAAACTTGACCTTTGATAGACAAAATGGTAGCTTTTTAGGGTATTGGATTATTTCTCGATGAATGGTTTTGATAATATGACTCGATTATGTTTTGGGAAAGGAATATTGCTTTTATGAAAGTGTGTGCTAGCAATAGGCATAAGACTCGGTGAGTACGACGGTTTTACTAAGAACCTAAAAATAGATTGTATATCTTGCCCGGGCCGAATTTACTCACTTCATAGGTTTTGCGAACACGCCCTCTCCATGTAAAAGGCGGTTCTTTGTCGGTGGCTTTGCTTTGGTAGCATCGCCAAAGAAGTCCCCGATTGCCGGTAGCGTCTTTCGCCGAGTCCCGCTTCTTGTGTAGTTTTAACAACCGATAACCGGGTTGTTCGAGTCTGACCGAGTCGCAAGTCCCCAATCGCTGGTAGCATCTTCAACGAGTCCCAAGTTTTCGGTGTAGTTTTACAACCGGTAACCGGTCGTCTGCGCGTTGATTCGGATTGAGTCGCTTTCCCTACCATCTTGACATCTGGGTCGAAGAACGCGATCGACAGTCTGACATTGTAGCCGATAGATCGATCCTCCCGCTGTGGTCGCCAATTGTTTATGGGTAAAAATCGTTTCTACTGATTTCGGTAATTTCGGTGGGTGAGTGAGAAACTGGTTCAAACCCTAAACAAATATGCTGCACGTGAGCACTTTATAGATTCGAGAGATCAATCTGTACAAGTTCAGCCTAAACCAAGAAATGGCCGTTCCAGACTTGCTTCGGTCACAAAGTGGAGGAGAAGGGTTGATTTGGGGAGCGAAGCAAAGAAAGGTGTTGAGGAGAGTAGTATCTCGACTTGTATCAGAAAGTGAAAGCTTAGGAAGCTTGCAAGAGATGGAAGCTTTTGGGATAGCTTGCAAAGTTGCCTTTCTGAAAGTGTGGTATTTTTCTCCTGACCGAGACTTGTTGTCTGGTGGAAATAGGTAAGACCTATTTATACAAGTCGAGATTGAAACGCACTCGGCCTCATGAAGGAAGAGAGTAAAGGGTGAAATAATGGGAGGAGGTGGTAACCGCATAGTTTAATGGGCGAAAACGTTTTTCACCATTATTTCCTTTTTTATTTGACCGCTTTATTCCTTTTCACGCTTTCTTAATGTGAGCGTAGTGTACGTTGCATGCTGTGACCGCCAAACCAAAACCCTAAAGAAGCATCCCCGCCTTGTGTCGATGTCTCGAGTGTTGGTTGCATCTTGAATGCAAGTGGCGCTGCTAGTGGCGCGTGTGGCATGTGCCAATGGCATGTGCGGAATGCCTTGGTGGTAGGTTGCACGGTTTGCAAATTAGGTTACCAACGTGTGTGTTTGGCATGTGCTAATGGCATGTGCGGAATGCCTTGGTGGTAGGTTGCACGGTTTGCAAGTTAGGTTACCATCGTGTGTGTTTGGCATGTGCCAATGGCTCGTGCGGCCATGTTGACCTAGTTGCAAGTCTTGCAAACCTAGGGCGCTATTTTGGGCGTGGGCCAAAGGCATAGCGGCTTGGAAATATGGCTTACGGCACGTGTTGGCATGTGCCAATGGCACGTGCGGCCATGACCTAGTTGCAAGTCTTGCAAACCTAGGGCACTTATGTTGGGCGTGGGCCAAAGGCATAGCGGCTTGGAAGTATGGCTTGCGACACGTGTTGGCATGTGCCAATGGCACGTGCGGCCATGCTGACCTAGTTGCAAGTCTTGCAAACCTAGGGCGCTTATGTTGGGCGTGGGCCAAAGGCATAGCGGCTTGGAAGTATGGCTTGCGACACGTGTTGGCATGTGCCAATGGCACGTGCGGCCATGTTGACCTAGTTGCAAGTCTTGCAAACCTAGGGCACTATATTTGGCGTGGGCCAAAGGCATAGCGGCTTAGATATATGGCTTGCGGTACGTGTTGGCATGTGCCAATGGCACGTACGGCCATGTTGACCTAGTTGCAAGTCTTGCAATCCTAGGGCGCTATATTTGGCGTGGGCCAAAGGCATAGCGGTTTAGAAATATGGCTTGCGGTACGTGTTTGCATGTGCCAATGGCACGTACGGCCAGGTTGACCTAGTTGCAAGTCTTGCAAGCCTAGGGCGCTATATTTGGCATGTGCCAATGGCATAGCGGCTTAGAAATATGGCTTTCGGTACGTGTTTGCATGTTCCAATGGCACGTACGGCCATGTTGACCTAGTTGCAAGTCTTGCAAGCCTAGGGCGCTATATTTGGCATGTGCCAATGGCATAGGGGCTTAGAAATATGGCTTGCGGTACGTGTTGGCATGTGCCAATGGCACGTACGGCCATGTTGACCTAGTTGCAAGTCTTGCAAACCTAGGGCGCTATGTTGGGCGTGGGCCAAAGGCATAGCGGCTTGGAAATATGGCTTCCGGCACGTGTTGGCATGTGCCAATGGCACGTGCGGCCATGCTGACCTAGTTGAAAGTCTTACAAACCTAGGGCGCTTATGTTGGGCGTGGGCCAAAGGCATAGCGGCTTGGAAGTATGGCTTGCGACACGTGTTGGCATGTGCCAATGGCACGTGGGGCCATGCTGACCTAGTTGCAAGTCTTGCAAACCTAGGGCGCTTATGTTGGGCGTGGGCCAAAGGCATAGCGGCTTGGAAGTATGGCTTGCGACACGTGTTGGCATGTGCCAATGGCACGTGCGGCCATGTTGACCTAGTTGCAAGTCTTGCAAACCTAGGGCGCTTATGTTGGCGTGGGCCAAAGGCATAGCGGCTTGGAAGTATGGCTTGCGACACGTGTTGGCATGTGCCAATGGCACGTGCGGCCATGTTGACTTAGTTGCAAGTCTTGTAAGCCTAGGGCGCTATATTTGGCGTGGGCCAAAGGCATAGCGGCTTGGAAATATGGCTTACGGCACGTGTTGGCATGTGCCAATGGCACGTGCGGCCATGCTGACCTAGTTGCAAGTCTTGCAAACCTAGGGCGCTTATGTTGGGCGTGGGCTAAAGGCATAACGGCTTGGAAGTATGGCTTGCGACACGTGTTGGCATGTGCCAATGGCACGTGCGGCCATGTTGACCTAGTTGCAAGTCTTGCAAGCCTAGGGCGCTATATTTGGCGTGGGCCAAAGGCATAGCGGCATAGAAATATGGCTTGCGGTACGTGTTGGCATGTGCCAATGGCACGTACGGCCATGTTGACCTAGTTGCAAGTCTTGCAAGCCTAGGGTGCTATATTTGGCATGTGCCAATGGCATAGCGGCTTAGAAATATGGCTTGCGGTACGTGTTGGCATGTGCCAATGGCACGTACGGCCATGTTGACCTAGTTGCAAGTCTTGCAAGCCTAGGGCGCTATATTTAGCAAATGCCAATGGCATAGCGGCTTGATTTGGCATTGTTGCCATGGTGCGCAGTATGCGGCTTGGTTTGGCATTGTTGCCATGGTGCGCAAAGATGCGGCTTGGTTTGGCATTGTCGCCATGGTGCGCGAGGTGCGGCTTGGTTTGGCATTGTCGCCATGGTGCGCAGTGGTGCGGCTTGGTTTGGCATTGTTGCCATGGTGCGCAGTGTGCGGCTTGGTTTGGCATTTTTTCCATGGTGCGCATTATGCGGCTTGGTTTGGCATTGTTGCCATGGTGCGCAGGGTGCGGCTTGGTTTGGCATTGTTGCCATGGTGCGCAGTATGCGGCTTGGTTTGGCATTGTTGCCATGGTGCGCGATATGCGGCTTGGTTTGGCATTGTTGCCATGGTGCGCGGGTGCGGCTTGGTTTGGCATTGTTGTCATGGTGCGCAGATGCGGCTTGGTTTGGCATTGTTGCCATGGTGCGCGAAGATGCGGCTTGGTTTTGGAATTAGGGTTACGTGGTCGAAAACCCTAATGGGTATTTTGAAAAATACCCCTATTAATTATTTACACCTGAGTTAAATGCTCTTAGTTAATGTGTTGCGGGTAACACTAGGTCATGGGGTTTTACGATTTTATCCTTTGTCTAAAAACCACCATCAACATCATATTATCAAAACCATTCATCCCAGAAATAATCCAATATCCTCAAAAGCTACCAGCTGTCTACCAAAACTGGTCAAACTTTGAACCAGACATCCGGTATGTCTTTCAAAAAAAAAAGAGAAAAAGAACCTAAATGAAAGTTTAACAGAGAAACATTCAAGGAAAATTATCCAACAGAGGCCTGTTCTTCTTGGAGAAAGTCAAATTTGCATCTTCATGAGCCGCTCTCTTCATAGTCAACATCTTGGAAAGCTTTTCGAGTTCTACCTCCTGTCGTGCAATCTCCTCAGCGGAAAGGATTTCGATTGCTGCATCATTCAACTTTTGGATCTCTGCAAGGCCTTCGACAAACCACGAAGTGTTGAACTCCTTTTCTACGCACACGTCGCGATGGTGCTCCCGCCCGGCAATAACGTCTTCGAAACGGTGTGACCAGTCACCTCACGCATATCCTCGATGGAAGATAAAGCCTCTTCCACACGCTTAACCAGCGCAAATCGACTAGTGACTTTCTTGGTTGTTGCCATATGTCCGTACTTATCCCATATTCTGGTGTACAACGCCTCATGCTTAGCCAAGACGCGCTGAAGCCGCCAACCAAAGACATGACCTGGATACGGAACCAAGTACGGGGATCAAAATGGCGCCGCACCTGGCCTCACGACTTGCGAGGGTTTTCTTCCATGTCTACGGCAGCAACCATCGAGAATCATCCACCGTTTGAACCACATTTGTGCCCTATGCAATTGGCTAACTCCCATCTCCAAGTCACGGCGGTGGCCACCAAAGGCAAGTTTTCGTGTGGCTCTACCCCGTACCGTCCTCCGAACCGGATTCCTCCTGCGAACTTGAGTCGGACATTTTTCAAAAAAAAACAAGAAGAAAGAAAAGAAGTACGGAACTCACCGAACCACTTCCCGAAAAGAACCAAGCTTTGCCAGAGGAATCACTCTCACTTTTCGAACTTTCTTCTTTCTTCGACTCATCACAAATATGAGAAGGCTCGGTCTTTCTTGAATTCTTTGAAGAAATTGCCGTCTCCACGGCAACGTGTAAGGGCAGCGAAAGCATTAACACTACCGAAGCCCCGGAGGAAACAAGACACATGTTTTCAGCGAGAAATTCACGTGTTTTGAGACAAACCAATGAAGAAGCGACACATACCTGGTTATTGGAAGAACTGAAAGACACGAAAGCTGCGGGAGGATCTTTTGAAACCGTCCGGAACCCGCCAGCACGATTCTTCGTTCTTCGTTCCTTGGCCTGGGGACTTTCCGAGTTGTTAGGAAACTTTCGCTTGAGATCTCTCAACATTGGATACTTCTTCAAAAACTCAGCTGGGAAGGATTACAACGAACGTTCTCCACCACGTTATTCACAAAATCTTGGATCATAATAAACTCGTCGCACTGAACTCATTATAGCCGAAGGTCGTCGGGTTACTCTTCCCGTTTGAAAGAAGGGAAGGCGGATACCCGGCTCTAGGGTACCGGCATTAAGGGCGGCACGCAATGAATCCTTAGGGATCACCGGGTTTGGTAAGAAAGAGGCACCCTTGATCGAAACCCATGTGACGAGCAGCACAGTCAATATTGTAAGCAGTTATTCGGAAAGACCCCATGAAGAAAGACGGCATATAACCGGACACGCAGCTTTGAATAAACAAGTTTTCACCAACGCTCAAATCGCCATCGAAGACAAAGACATGATCGGAGCGCGAAGCAAAGGTGTCAATTTGAGTCACCGACCTATGGACCGGCTCCCATGGGCGAAAACTGATTTCATACGACTTGTCAAGAAGACTAACCAAGCTCATGCCAACATTTGGACGCCTGTTCACCCATCGAAGAATTCGGGAACCCCCCCAACTCGCGGGAATCGAAGGCATCGATTTCGAGCATACTTCTCAAAGTGCTCCCATAGCCGACTTGCGTAAAAGCAACGTGCACATATGAATTCACTTTCATGAAACCATTCGAAACTCGCATGTTCGCAACTAGGTGATCCGGATGCACATACGGGAACCGAGGAATAGCTTGCCAATGGGAAGAACTTCACCTTTTGCCAACTTCACAAAGAATCACTAGCAACTCGGTCTTATCTCCTTCTTACCAGAACCGTCGTCAAAAATGTCTCTAGACAACCAGAGAGCAAAAAATGATGCAACGTGAAGATCACTGCTTTTCTGTTTAGGTTCAATCTCGTCCGGAAACCATTGAGATATCCACCAGCTGTAAAGGAACCTTTCATCCTCTTTTCGGACAGAATCCTTCGACTTCGCAGTGGAGTCTTTCCGAGCGAAATCTTCCAACTTAGCGGCAAGGTATCATCCCGCATCTTCCCCTCCCTTTCAGATAATTGGATGTTAAGATTCCCAGTTACCGGAAGATTCAGCAAGAAAGCCACACTCTCCAAGGAGAAAGTTATCTCACCCCATCTACATATGATCGTATGGGTGTCCGAACACCATCTGGAGATGAAAGCAACCAAGCCCGGGGATATCCTTCCTAACTGAGATTTACATGAAGCTCTGACAGCATCAATAATCTGCGCTCGAGTCAAGTTGGTATTTATATGCTCCTTACTCACCATGAACTCAACCCATCTATCAAAAGAACGCAATGGGCTTTGGAACATCCTGAAATCAATGTTGGAAGAGGAATATACCCCTTTATGAAGACAGAACCGTATGGTATTCTCTGGGCGAACCGAACGTGTCTTCTTTTCATCTTCACCACCGGTTAACAAAATTGGCACGAAACCTGGGTGATTTTTCCGAGCAGAGGCAAGTTTTTTGGCGAATAATTCATCATCCGTGTTCGGTTTGGAACTATGGAAATCCTTCGATTAGGCGGAATTCTGTTCAGGTAACATCTTGTCGGATTTCTTCATAACAACTTAGTAATAAGATATCTGCACACGGAGAAAAAAAAAACAAAATTATTTCCCTCACACATAACCGCGCCCAACAAAGGAAAACCTGAAATACAAAAAAAAAAAAAAAGGGAAGAGGGCGTATTCTTTACTGGCTCGAAACAGCACACACAGTATTTTCTTCAGGGTTCAAAATTACATACGCAGATTTTATACGGATCAAGTGCGTCTGCAAATATCATTCTTCTAGTTCGAATTATATATGGAGCATTCTCTACGGGTTCAAAAATACACACGCAATATTTTCTTCAGGTTTCAAATTATATACGCAGTATTTTATACGAGCTCAAGTGCGTCTGCAGTATCATTCTTCGGGTTCAAAATTATATATGGAGCATTTTTCTACGGGTTCAAAACTGCACGCGCAGTATTTCTTTCAGGACCGAAAATTCATATATGCAATATTTCCTACGGGTTCGAAGTCATATGAAGCATATATACAGTTGTTGATGGTGGTTTTTAAACAAGGGGTAAAATCGTAAAACCCCATGACCTAGTGTTACCCGCAACACATTAACTAAGAGCATTTAACTCAGGTGTAAATAATTAATAGGGGTATTTTTCAAAATACCGGATTAGGTTTTCGACCAAACCCTAATTCCAAAACAAAGCCGCATATCGCGCACCATGGCAACAATGCCAAACCAAGCCGCATATCATGCGCACCATGGCAAAGAATGCCAAACCAAGCCGCATCTGCGCACCATGGCAAAGAATGCCAAACCAAGCCGCATATCTGCGCACCATGGCACCAATGCCAAACCAAGCGCATCTTTATCTGCGCACCATGGAAACAATGCCAAACCAAGCCGCATATCACGACCGCCGTCTGCAACAATGCCAAACCAAGCCGCACCCTGCGCACCATGGCAACAATGCCAAATCTCCAAGCCGGTATGCCTTTGGCCCACGCCCAACATAACGCCCTAGGTTTGCAAGACTTGCAACTAGGTCAACATGGCCGCACGTGCCATTGGCACATGCCAACACGTCTTTTGCAAGCCATATTTTTAAGCCGCTATGCCTTTGGCCCACGCCCAACATAGCGCCCTAGGTTTGCAAGACTTGCAACTAGGTCAACATGGCCGCACGTGCCATTGGCACATGCCAACACATGCCGCAAGCCATATTTCTAAGCCGCTATGCCTTTGGCCCACGCCCAACATAGCGCCCTAGGTTTGCAAGACTTGCAACTTGGTCAACATGGCCGCACGTGCCATTGGCACAGGCCAACACGTGCCGCAAGCCATATTTCTAAGCCGCTATGCCTTTGGCCCACGCCCAACATAGCGCCCTAGGTTTGCAAGACTTGCAACTAAGTCAACATGGCCGCATGTGCCATTGGCACATGCCAACACGTGCCGCAAGCCATATTTCCAAGCCGCTATGCCTTTGGCCCACGCCCAACATAGCGCCCTAGGTTTGCAAGACTTGCAACTAGGTCAACATGGCCGCACGTGCCATTGGCACATGCCAACACGTGTCGCAAGCCATATTTCTAAGCCGCTATGCCTTTGGCCCACGCACAACACAGCGCCCTAGGTTTGCAAGACTTGCAACTAAGTCAACATGGCCGCATGTGCCATTGGCACATGCCAACACGTGCCGCAAGCCATATTTCCAAGCCTCTATGCCTTTGGCCCACGCCCAACATAGCGCCCTAGGTTTGCAAGACTTGCAACTAGGTCAACATGGCCGCACGTGCCATTGGCACATGCCAACACGTGCCGCAAGCCATATTTCTAAGCCGCTATGCCTTTGGCCCACGCCCAACATAGCGCCCTAGGTTTGCAAGACTTGCAACTAGGTCAACATGGCCGCACGTGCCATTGGCACATGCCAACACGTGCCGCAAGCCATATTTCTAAGCCTCTATGCCTTTGGCCCACGCCCAACATAGCGCCCTAGGTTTGCAAGACTTGCAACTAGGTCAACATGGCCACACGTGCCATTGGCACATGCCAATGCGTGCCGCAAGCCATATTTCCAAGCCGCTATGCCTTTGGCCCACGCCCAACATAGCGCCCTAGGTTTGCAAGACTTGCAACTAGGTCAACATGGCCGCACATGCCATTGGCACATGCCAACACGTGCCGCAAGCCATATTTCCAAGCCGCTATGCCTTTGGCCCACGCCAAATATAGCAGCCTAGGTTTGCAAGACTTGCAACTAGGTCAACATGGCCGCACGTGCCATTGGCACATGCCAACACGTGTCGCAAGCCATACTTCCAAGCCGCTATGCCTTTGGCCCACGCCAAACATAGCGCCCTAGGCTTGCAAGACTTGCAACTAGGTCAACATGGCCGCGCGTGCCATTGGCACATGCCAACATGTGCCTAAAGCCATATTTCTAAGCCGCTATGCCTTTGGCCCACGCCAACATAGCGCCCTAGGTTTGCAAGACTTGCAACTAGGTCAACATGGCCGCACGTGCCATTGGCACATGCCAACACGTGCCGCAAGCCATATTTCTAAGCCGCTATGCCTTTGGCCCACGCCCAACATAGCGCCCTAGGTTTCCAAGACTTGCAACTAGGTCAACATGGCCGCACGTGCCATTGGCACATGCCAACACATGCCGCAAGCCATATTTCTAAGTCGCTATGCCTTTGGCCCACGCCCAACATAGCGCCCTAGGTTTGCAAGACTCGCAACTAGGTCAACATGGCCACACGTGCCATTGGCACATGCCAACACGTGCCGCAAGCCATATTTCTAAGCCGCTATGCCTTTGGCCCACGCCCAACATAGCGCCCTAGGTTTGCAAGACTTGCAACTAGGTCAACATGGCCGCACGTGCCATTGGCACATGCCAACACGTGCCGCAAGCCATATTTTCAAGCCGCTATGCCTTTGGCCCACGCCAAATATAGCGCCCTTGGTTTGCAAGACTTGCAACTAGGTCAACATGGCCCCACGTGCCATTGGCACATGCCAACACGTGTCGCAAGCCATACTTCCAAGTCGCTATGCCTTTGGCCCACGCCAAACAGAGCGCCCTAGGCTTGCAAGACTTGCAACTAGGTCAACATGGCCGCACGAGCCATTGGCATATGCAAAACACACACGCTGGTAGCCTAACTTGCAAACCGTGCAACCTACCACCAAGGCATTCCGCACATGCCATTGGCACATGCCACACGCGCCACTAGCAGCGCCACTTGCACTCAAGATGCAACCAACACTCGAGACATCGACACAAACTGGGGGATGCTTCTTTAGGGTTTTGGTTTGGCGGTCACATCATGCAGCGTACACTACGCTCACATTAAGAAAGCGTGAAAAGGAATAAGCCGGTCAAATAAAAGAGGAAATAATGGTGAAAAACGTTTTCGCCCATTAAACCATGCGGTTACCACCTCCTCCCATTATTTCACCCTTTACTCTCTTCCTTCATGAGGCCAGGGTACGTTTCAATCTCGACTTGTATAAATAGGTCTTACCTATTTCCACCAGACAACAAGTCTCGGTCAGGAGAAAAATACCACACTTTCAGAAAGGCAACTTTGCAAGCTCTCCCAAAAGCTTCCATCTCTTGCAAGCTTCCTAAGCTTTCACTTTCTGATACAAGTCGAGATACTACTCTCCTCAACACCTTTCTTTGCTTCCTCCCAAATCAACCCTTCTCCTCCACTTTGTGACCGAAGCAAGTCCTGGAACGGCCATTTCTTGGTTTAGGCCGGACTTATACGAATTGATCTCTCGAATCTATAAAGTGCTCACGTGCAGCACATTTGTTTAGGGTTTGAACCGCTTTCTCACTCACCCACCGAAATCACCGAAATCAGCAGAAACGATTTTTACCCATAAACAATTGGCGACCACAGCGGGAGGATTGATCTATCGGCTACAATATCAGACTGTCGATCTCGTTCTTCGACCCAAATGTCAAGATGGTGGGGGAAGGCGACTCAATCCGGCGCAACTACCAGACAACCCGGTTACTAGTTATAAAACTACACGAGAAAACTGGGGACTTGCCGAAGATGCTACCGCTCGATCCGACTCAACTGCTAGACGCCCCAGTTACCAGTTGTAAAACTACACCTGAAAACTGGGGACTCGTTTGAGATGCTACCAGCGATTGGGGACTTGCGACTCAGTCCGACTCAACTCGCTGCACAACCCGGTTATCGCTTGTTAAAACTACACTAGAAAATCGGAGACTCGCCAAGACGCTACCAAAGAATCGGGGACTAATCACCGATGCTACCAAAGAAAGCCGCCTTTTTACACGGAGAGGGGCGTGTTCACAAAACCTATGAAGTGAGTAAATTTAGACTCGCACAAGATATACGATCTATTTTTAGGTTCCTAGTAAAACCGTCATATACTGAGTCTTGTGCCAATTGCTAGCACACACTCTCATAGAAGTAATATTCCTTTCCCAAAACATAATCAGAGTCATATTATCAAAACCATTCATCCCAGAAATAATCCAATACCCTAAAAAGCTACCAGCTGTCTATCAAAGGTCAAGTTTTGAACCAGACATCCAATATGTCTTTCAAAAAAAAAAAAGAACCTAAATGAAAGTTTAACGGAGAAACATTCAAGGAAAATCATCCAACAGAGGTCTGTTCTTCTTGGAGAAGGTCAACTTCGCATCTTCAAGAGCCGCTCTCTTCATAGTCAACATCTTGGAAAGCTTTTCGAGTTCTACCTCATGTCGTGCAATCTCCTCGGCGGAAAGGCTTTCGATTGTCGCATCTTTCAACTTTTGGATCTCAAAGCAAGGCCTTCGACAAACCACGAAGTGTTGAACTCCTTTTCTACGTACACGTCGCGTTGGTGCTCCCAGTCGACAATAACGCCTTCGTAAACGGTGTGACCAAATCACCTCACGCATGTCCTCGATGGAAGATAAAGCCTCTTCCACACGCTTAACCAGCGCAAATCGACTAGTGGCCTTCTTCGTTGTGGCCATATGTCCGTACTTCTCCCGCATTCTCGTATACAACGCCTCATACTTAGCCAAAGACCGTGCCAAGCCAATGGTCCACACCATACCGAAATCCAAGCCAGGCGTCCATGCCTAACCAACGTCCACATCAAGTCAGCGCCTATTCCAAGACGATCCAGCGCCTACCAGACGCGTTTCCCAGATGCGCTTACCTGATGCGCTTGCCAGACGCGGATGCCAGCGCTTGCCAGAAGCGCTTTCCAGAAGCGCTTGCCAGACGCGCTTGCCAAACACGCTTACCAGGCACACATGCCGCACGCGCATGCCAGCCACAAACCACACTTTGTGCTAACAACAGCATCCTTCCAAATAGCTAACATCTTGCGCCCTTCCAGCACCATCCTCGCCCTTCGAAACAGCGCCATAGCTCCAGCACTTCGTGATCAAAACCGTGTCATCTCTGCACGATACACTTACGATCACCAGAACCAGAGCCACTTCCTCCACCCCAACGGTTCTTCAAGCATGGAAGCTCCAACCGTCACCAGAGACGCTACTCCACCATCAGGGCAAGATACTGGGAAGATCCTAAGAAGCCGACCTCCTTTTAGCACTCATTGATTTGATGAAAAGAAAAAGATACTTCAACAGACGCGCGTTTATAGATGAAGAGGCTCGCGTTGCTCTTGAACGCCAAAGCAGAAGGAGATAAGCGATCCAATTTCGTCACACGTGAAGATCGGAAAGACTTCTCCAAAATCGAAAGCAAGGGAAATCAACAACTCTCCCGAGTTCACGGAGACCCTTCTTCCATTAGGACCCGCATAATGGGAACTTCGCCCACAAAGTCGTATACTCTATGATGAAACAATTATGTGAGATTCTATATTTTCTCCGAGGCGTAGCGTCAAGGAATATTTGCACCCGTCAACCGCACTACATCGAAAGCGTGCATTTCCAGCCGTGGAAGCCGTTCCCAAACCCCAACCTCTCTTAGAAAGCACGATCGACGATGTAACTCGGGGACTCCTAACCTCTGTTCTCTTGAGGGATGTCGAGTTTGACAACGTGACGCGGCCTCCGACTTCAAAATGGTAGCCGTCAAGGCTCGAGAGTTGCAAGATGTCGTTTCAACGTTCTCTCCATAAGTAACTACGCATAAACGTTCTCCGGCCAGCGGCTTCGCTTCAACGTTCGCTTCAACGCCACTCCTTCTCGCAAAGGGTCGTGCCCGCCACACTCCCCATATCAAGGAACATAGCCACAAACAGCCAATCTTCGTAGTCATGGACACCTTTTAATCCATCTCGCCAAAACTCGTAATCATGGACAGTTTGCTTGCTTACGCATCCAGCCAATCCTTTTACTTCCACGGAAGCCCATAGAATATCATCCAACCTACTTTGTTACCACGACAATGTAGTTTCTCCTGATTACATCTCCTACCAAGAATATTTGCCCCTCATTCGTTGATACCAAATTTGAGCTTCACCGCAGCAAGAATTACTACAAAGATGGAAACACGTAAACCATACTTGAGAACGGAAGATATACACGGATCCCTTCACCTGTCAAAGCTACGAAGAACACCCACCAAAAATCTGCACCCACAACAAGGTCCTCTACTCTTCAAGGGTGCGGCGCAAGAACATCATCACCTCTCTCGTCTAGAAGACGCCTTCAATACTTTACGAGGCCGCGGAAGATCCCGAGCCCGCACTATCCGAAATATGTCATCATGTAATTTCGAGCATCCCAAAGTGTCACATCCAGAAGAGTACGGAAGGTTACATTCACGTATTCATCCATTCCATCATATCAAACCGAAGTATGACCGGGGACTTCTCGCTGCATTCCATTTCGTAAGATAGAGCCCTAAATAAGCGTCCTCCAAGTCTGCGGCAGTCAACAAGGACGGATTCGAAGGAAGGGGAACGACTAGGTCATCCTCGTCGATAACAGTGACGCATGCTCCAACAGGATATCTCTTGCACAAAAGGGAAATTTTCCATTTATACAACAAGCGGCGGTAAAGTGTACGACAGTCCGCCAAAGAAGAAGAAAACATACCGAGAGAAATTCAACAAGAAGAACCTTTTCTCAAACGAGGGAGATGATGCAGTTGCGTTGGGTTTGAATACAGAACCTTTAAAAAGGAAAGGAAGCAATGAGGGACATAACGCTTCCAGATTTTTTTTTTTTTTGCATAAACAATGCCCTAATCGAAGCCGCGCGTGAAGGAAACGCAAACTAAGGAAACTTTGCTATCTGTAGAAACACCTACTCCCTCCTTGTTCACACCGATCCCATCAAGTCACGTCGGCAAGCACGCAATGCGCTTCCCTACCTTGCGCCGGTCCCACCAGCCTAGCACGCTCGGTTCCCAACTCACGCCAACTTCCCAACGTCGCCCAAGCTGCACCGGCCCCACCAATTGCACCGACTTCCTAATGGCCGCCCAAGTCACGCTTGCAAGCACGCACAGCCTTCCACACCTTGCGCCGGTCCCACCAACCTAGCACACTCGGTTCCCAACTCACGCCAACTTCCCAACGTCGCCCAAGGTGAACCAGCCCACCGGTTGTGCCACCTCCCGATTTGTGCAAAACTCCCGAGGCAAGGATTCCAAATCCTATTTATAAAAGGTCGACAAGCCCCTCAATTCTCTTTACGGTTTGTTGTTGATAGTCTTCGTCACCATCTTATGCTTACCTCGCAACAAAGCCCCTGCTCCGAGCTAAGCGGGGACTTAATGTTGATGGTGGTTTTTAAACAAGGGGTAAAATCGTAAAACCCCATGACCTAGTGTTACCCGCAACACATTAACTAAGAGCATTTAACTCAGGTGTAAATAATTAATAGGGGTATTTTTTCAAAATACGAGATTAGGGTTTTCGACACAGAAACCTAATTCCAAAACAAAGCCGCATACTGCGCACCATGGCAACAATGCCAAACCAAGCCGCATCATTGCGCACCATGGCAAAGAATGCCAAACCAAGCCGCATATCTGCGCACCATGGCAAAGAATGCCAAACCAAGCCGCATATCATCACCATGGCAACAATGCCAAACCAAGCCGCATCTTCGCGCACCATGGCAACAATGCCAAACCAAGTCAGCATCTCGCGCACCATGGCAACAATGCCAAACCAAGCCGCATATCTGCGCACCATGGAAACAATGCCAAACCAAGCCGCATATCGCGCACCATGGCAACAATGCCAAACCAAGCCGCATCTCGCGCACCATGGCAACAATGCCAAACCAAGCCGCATATTTTATGCACCATGGCAAGAATGCTAAAACCAAGCCATATCTGCGCACCATGGCAATGCCAAACCAAGCCGCATCACACGTCCGTGGCAACAATGCCAAACCAAGCCGCACCCTCGCGCACCATGGCAACAATGCCAAATCTCCAAGCCGCTATGCCTTTGGCCCACGCCCAACATAGCGCCCTAGGTTTGCAAGACTTGCAACTAGGTCAACATGGCCGCACGTGCCATTGGCACATTCCAACACGTGCCGCAAGCCATATTTCTAAGCCGCTATAACTTTGGCCCACGCCCGACATAGCACCCTAGGTTTGCAAGACTTGCAACTAGGTCAACATAGCCGCACGTGCCATTGGCACATGCCAACACGTGCCGCAAGCCATATTTCTAAGCCGCTATGCCTTTGGCCCACGCCCAACATAGCGCCCTAGGTTTGCAAGACTTGCAACTAGGTCAACATGGCCGCACGTGCCATTGGCACATGCCAACACGTGCCTCAAGCCATATTTCTAAGCCGCTATGCCTTTGGCCCACGCCCAACATAGCGCCCTAGGTTTGCAAGACTTGCAACTAGGTCAACATGGCCGCACGTGCCATTGGCACATGCCAACACGTGCCGCAAGCCATATTTCTAAGCCGCTGTGCCTTTGGCCCACGCCCAACATAGCGCCCTAGGTTTTCAAGACTTGCAACTAGGTCAACATGGCCACACGTGCCATTGGCACATGCCAACGCGTGCCGAAAGGCATATTTCCAAGCCGCTATGCCTTTGGCCCACGCCCAACATAGCGCCCTAGGTTTGCGGGACTTGCAACTAGGTCAACATGGCCGCACGTGCCATTGGCACATGCCAACACGTGCCGCAAGCCATATTTCCAAGCCGCTATGCCTTTGGCCCACGCCAAATATAGCGCCCTAGGTTTGCAAGACTTGCAACTAGGTCAACATGGCCGCACGTGCCATTGGCACATGCCAACACGTGTCGCAAGCCATACTTCCAAGACGCTATGCCTTTGGCCCACGCCAAACATAGCGCCCTAGGCTTGCAAGACTTGCAACTAGGTCAACATGGCCGCACGAGCCATTGGCACATGCCAAACACACACGCTGGTAGCCTAACTTGCAAACCGTGCAACCTACCACCAAGGCATTCCGCACATGTCATTGGCACATGCCAAACACACACGCTGGTAGCCTAACTTGCAAACCGTGCAACCTACCACCAAGGCATTCCGCACATGCCATTGGCACATGCCAAACACACACGCTGGTAACCTAACTTGCAAACCGTGCAACCTACCACCAAGGCATTCCGCACAAGCCATTGGCACATGCTAAACACACACGCTGGTAGCCTAACTTGCAAACCGTGCAACCTACCACCAAGGCATTCCGCACATGCCATTGGCACATGCCAAACACACACGCTGGTAAGCTAACTTGCAAACCGTGCAACCTACCACCAAGGCATTCCGCACATGCCATTGGCACATGCCAAACACACACGCCTGGTAACCTAACTTGCAAACCGTGCAACCTACCACCAAGGCATTCCGCACATGCCATTGGCACATGCCACACGCGCCACTAGCGGCGCCACTTGCACTCAAGATGCAACCAACACTAGAGACATCGACACAAACCGGGGATGCTTCTTTAGGGTTTTGGTTTGGCGGTCACAACATGCACGTACACTACGCTCACATTAAGAAAGCGTGAAAAGGAATAAAGCGGTCAAATAAAAGAGGAAATAATGGTGAAAACGTTTTCGCCCATTAAACCATGCGGTTACCACCTCCTCCCATTATTTCACCCTTTACTCTCTTCCTTCACATGAGGCCGTGGTACGTTTCAATCTCGACTTGTATAAATAGGTCTTACCTATTTCCACCCGGACAACAAGTCTCGGTCGGAGAAAAATACCACACTCTCGTAAAGGCAACTTTGCAAGCTCTCCCAAAAGCTTTCATCTCTTGCAAGCTTCCTAAGCTTTCACTTTCTCGATACAAGTCGAGATACTACTCTCCTCAACACCTTTCTTTGCTTCCTCCCCAAATCAACCCTTATCCTCCACTTTGTGACCGAAGCAAGTCCGGAACGGCCATTTCTTGGTTTAGGCCGGACTTGTGCAGTTGATGTCTCGAATCTATAAAGTGCTCACGTGCAGCACATTTGTTTAGGGTTTGAACCAGTTTCTCACTCACCCACCGAAATTACCGAAATCAGCAGAAACGATTTTTACCCATAAACAGCAGTATCCTTCTTCGGGTTCAAAATTGTATATGGAGCACTTTCCCACGGGTTCGAATAATATATGCAGTATTTCCCTTGGTTGCATACATACAATATTTTCTACAAGAGACACGCTAAGAAATTATATGCGCAATATCATTGCAAGGATTATAAAGAAAACGCCTACTCTTAGGGTTTGCACCTACATGAAAAGGGAAACAAGAGAAGTCTTGGAAGACATACACAAGCCGGTTTTTCTTTGTGACTCTGCCCGCTAGTAGGAAAGGATGAAAAGATGAAAGTGCAAGATGGGAGAAAGGGACTTTATATATATAGGCGTGAAGATTCTGAAATAGGTAAGGATTTCCCTCTACCAAAATCGTGCGTGTAAGAAACGGGCCCACAAGGGCGCCCAACTTCCCAATGTCGCCCAAGTTGCACCGGTCCCACCAATTGCACCGACTTCCCAATGACCGCCCAAGTCACGCCTGCAAGCACGCACTGCTTCCACACCTTGCGCCGGTCCCACCGCTAGCATGCTCGGTTCCCAACGTCTCCCAAGTCGCACCGGCCCCACCAATTGTGCCACCTCCCCGATTTGTGCAAAACTGCCGGAGGCAAGGATTCCAAATCCTATTTATAAAAGGTCAGACGAGCCTCCTCAATTCTCTTTACGGTTTGTTGTTGATAGTTTGTCACCATTTTATGCTTACGTCGCAACAAAGCCCCTGTTCCGAGCTAGCGGGGACTTAATGTTGATGGTGGTTTTTAAACAAAGGCTAAACTCGTAAAACCCTAAAAATAACCTAATGTCACCAAAGTGACATATTTATTAGGACATTTAAGGCGGTAGTCGGTATTTAATAGGGGTATTTTTTCAAATTAGGGTTACAACGAACAAAACCCTAATTTACCTCCATGCCAATGGCAAATCATGCCAAGCCACATTTAGCCCGAGCTAGCTGCGCCATGCCAAACGCACTCTGCCTTGGTCCTAGCTACGCTAGTCACGTCACGCCAAGCCAAGCACTCTGGCTTTGGCCCTAGCCACGCCATGCCAAAATGGCGCCCGCGCCTAGGCTTACAAACCATGCAACCTAGGCCAAGTCGGCCATGCATGCCATTGGCACATGCCAACATGCTCGCTGGTAGCTTTTCTTACCAAGGCCACGGCCCTAACGGCCACGCATGCCATTGGCACATGCCAACATGCTCATTGGGTAGGTTTTCCTACCAAGGCCACGGCCCTAACGGCCACGCATGCCATTGGCACATGCCAACATGCTCGCTGGTAGCTTTTCCTACCAAGGCCATGGCCCTAACGGCCACGCATGCCATTGGCACATGCCAACATGCTCGCTGGTAGCTTTTCCTACCAAGGCCACGGCCCTAACGGCCACACATGCCAACATGCTCGCTGGTAGATTTTCTTACCAAGGCCACGGCCCTAACGGCCACGCATGCAATTGGCACATGCCAACATGCTCGCTGGTAGATTTTCCTACCAAGGCCACGGCCCTAACGGCCACGCATGCCATTGGCACATGCCAACATGCTCGCTGGTAGCTTTTCTTACCAAGGCCACGGCCCTAACGGCCACGCATGCCATTGGCACATGCCAACACGCTCGCTGGTAGCCTTCATCACCTAGCCGTGGCCCTAATGCGCGCTGGTAGCCTAACTTGCAAACCGTGCAACCTAGGCCAATTCGACCGTACGCGCCACTGGCACATGCCAAAACCCACGCTGGTAGCCTAATTTGCAAACCATGCAACCTACCACCAAGGCATTCCGCATATGCCATTGGCACATGCCACACACGCCACTAGCAGCTCTGGCATTGCCACTTACACTCAACGTACAACCTACCACCAAGGCATTTCGCACATGCCACACACGCCATTAGCAGCTCTGGCATTGCCACTTACACTCAACGTACAACCTACCACCAAGGCATTCCGCACATGCCAATGGCACATGCCACACGCGCCACTAGCAGCGCGCCACTTGCACTCAAGGTGCAACCAACACTCGAGATATCAACACAAACCGGGATGCTTTCCATGGTTTTGGTTTGGCGGTCACAGCTTGCAGCGTACACTACGCTCACATTAAGAAAGCGTGAAAAGGAATAAAGCGGTCAAATAAATGAGGAAATAATGGTGAAAACGTTTTTCACCCATTAACACCATGCGGTTACCACATCCTCCCATTATTTTACCCTTTACTCTCTTCCTTCATGAGGCCGAGTACGTTTCAATCTCGACTTGTATAAATAGGTCTTACCTATTTCCACCGGACAACAAGTCTCGGTCGGAAGAAAAATACTACACTCTCGAAAAGGCAACTTTGCAAGCTCTCCAAAAAGCTTTCATCTCTTGCAAGCTTACGAAGCTTCCACTTTACGATACAAGTCGAGACACTACTCTCCCGCACTATTCTGGTCTCAACACCTTTCTTTGCTTCCCTCCCCAAATCAACCCTTCTCCTCCACTTTGTGACCGAAGCAAGTCTGGAACGGCCATTTCTTGGTTTAGTCCGGACTTGTACAGATTGATCTCTCGAATCTATAAAGTGATCACGTGCAGCACATTTGTTTAGGGTTTGAACCAGTTTCTCACTCACCTACCGAATTCACCGAAATCGGCAGAAACGATTTTTACCCATAAACACCTGCGTGTTTGGAAAAAGTAACCGAACTACACTTTCAGATGTGTTCGGTTACCTGTTCTTGACATATGGAAAAAATTACCTGCGTGTTTGGAAAAAATCTAGGTGGGATCAAAGCTTATATTTTTGTATCTTTTAAAAGCTCCTCCTCCCGAGCTTTTGAAAATTGAGGAATTTCGGAAGTGCTTTGGGTAAAAAGCACTTTGATTTTTTTTTAACAAACACCAATTTCAAAAATTATTGACATATATATATTTTGAAAGTGTTTTTGGAAAAATAAAAGCATTACCAAATCCAGCCTTGGGTCGGGTTAAAGAAAATGAGACCCGCATCCCCTCCTTAGGTCCTCTTATTCAAGCGTTTAGGGTTCATTTCTCTCCTCTCCTTCTTAGATTGATCCTTGCCGCCTCTCACCCTCTTCGTCTCTGTTCTTGGCCGCCTCAAACAACCACCACCACAGATCAATAGATCATAGCTTGTGATGTTTTTGACGATCATCAATGACAATAATATCATACTTAGCATAATGATATCTCCTCTCAAACGTATTAATCTGTATCTTACTTTTTCTACATTTCATTGTTATTATTACTGTTATCAATTAACATTAATTGTTTGTTGTTTCTTTTTTTTGTTCAAGGTGATTGATTACGGCATACCCAGCTCGTTAATGGATCAACAAGTAACTTGTCGGATTTATGCGTGGGTCATCTCTCCCTTGTATGTTTGGGGTAAGTTTAATTTCCCTGTTTCTTTTGACCTTTCTTTACTAAGTTTTTCATTCCCCTAGTTGTCTGTAGTCATGGTTTAACCTGACACAAACCATTAGATCTACCGTCTTCGATGCTTAACTTAACTTAGTTTTTAGATGCATGATTCCATTTGATACGTATGTCCTAGATCTACTGTCTGAATTATGAGCATGATTCCATGATCTACTTTCTTAAATTGGAGGATATAGCTTTTTTGAGAAAGACTTGAAAATCTAGAGGAGAATAATGTTATAGTGTTGATTTAAAATATATGTCCTGATTTCATATTTGTCAAATACAGGGGGCTCGGAAAGAGCTAAATGACAATTTTCTTCTCCATCGCTCTATTCCTTTTCATATTTGTCAAATGCATGGGGCTTGAAAATCTAGACAATTTTTTTTTGTATTTCATATCTTTCAAATCCTACAAATTTTATTCATTTGTTTTAGGTCTTGCAGTTTCTACCAAAATATCAAATACGAAATTTCATGCTATCTTTTCTATGAATATGACCTTACAAAAAGACCAAGTAGAAAATCAAGCAACCATTTGTTATCGATTTATGCCTAGTTTTAGAAACTTCCATAATGATGAAGTGCAAACTTTATGTGGACGCTATAGAGATATCATCAGAACTAGATATCAACAGAACTGGATACACTTATTTAGATTTAAAGATACGAAGCTGTAGAAGACTCAACTTTAACCAAATGCAGCTATACATGAGAGATTATTTGGTCCTTCAAAACGGAGTTTGTGTACGTGATTAGTACTTTTGATGTATCTTGCATGTTTGTGTTTTTTAGACGCTGATTTTTAACAGATAATTATTTGTTTACAGCATGCTGTGAATGCTCAAAGTAAGTCACATTATTACCAACTACCAGGGTCAAATGCCATGAAAACAAGGTAATTGAAGGGTCTTGCAGGAAGGATTTGAAGCTCAAGAGCAACTGACTGAACTTACAACTTGGAGATTCATAATGGAGCCCGTCTAATTCCTTTTGGCCATGTCCGTTTCTTTTTGATGGTCATGTGCATCCCAAAGACTATGTTCGAAGTTGAAAGAAATTAGTGGAGCATATAAGACCAGCAAGTTACAAACAAATTTGAATTCTGATAGAACTAGATATATCTGTTCAATCCGGGTGAAATCTTCTTTGAAAGAGTGGAATTTACCATAGGGTGGTGTACTATGTAGAGTGAAGGGTGCATCCGCTACACCAACAGATTATATATACATGGTGTTTTTAGTTGCTTGACCAACATGGATTATTACATCTGACCCTGTTAACATGCGGTAAACTCGGTAAACAAAGTTAAATTACACGTGTACTCCACATACACCACTTTATGTGTGATTTCAATTCAGAGTGATATTTTTCAGTCTATATTTGGTCAGGTATTAATTCATTAATATAAGCTCTTGTGAACTCATATGACAAGTGACTTATTTCTGATTTTTGAATGATCTCAAAACTTTCTCATTTCTCTTAATTCCTGTGAATGAGAAAAAGCCTTCACTCATTTCTGGATCTTTTGAGCCCTCAATAGCATTTCTCTCTTCTTCCATAAAAAGAACTCGTAGTTTTTGCGTGCCACAATCTCTGCCTATATTGGAGCATTGCACTTTCTGAAAGAAAGATGTGCTCGAAAGAAAAATACCGAGAGCTTGGTCTAATTTTGAGCAATGAATCTTGGTATACGCTCCATTCTACTCTCACACCGTTGAATTTGACCGCCTCCAATGCACTACAACTACCTCTCTTAATTAGGAAGCCAGGTTATTACCAAGCTAGATGGGTCAATTTCCATGCAAGGCGATTTGATGGGATCAGTTAACTTAATTTGGAGATACATAGTGGATGCCTATTTTTTTTGGCTGTGTATTCTTCTTCCTTGATGTGTGTGCGCAGCTGAGCATTGTGTTCTTAAATTAGGTAGTGGAGCAAGGCATGATTCTAACAGCACTAATCGTTTAATTCAACTGAGGTACCCTTTAAATGAGTGAATCTTTGGGAGAATTGGAAATCCTCTACTAGTCAAGATGCATGTGTGGTTAATGTTCAATTTCCCATCCAGTGGTGTAATATGTGGATTGTATATACATTGTGTTTTCCATTTCAATTCCCACAGTAGGCTTGTGTTCGAATCTCTCCAACATCATTTCAATTCCAGCTGCTAGTTTTCCAAATCAAATAGAGCAAGAGAACTTGGCAAACTTAAATATTTCAAAGCAGATGTTTGTTTTTGTTCTTCCACCCAATCATTTATTCTTATAGTTGTAAAGTTTGTTCTTAAAGTCCACTCATAAGCATTGCTTTTCTACTTTTTTCGACTGGGAAATAGTTTTTTTTCTTCATTTTTATGAATCAAGTACAATTACGATAATTGCAAAAAATTAAAGTATGTGTGTATGATTTTCTCTGGTGAAACTTTGCAGGCAGAATTATTACTATTCTTGTTTTTTTGATTGCATACGCCTAGGTCATCTTGTAAGAAGTCTTCAAGAGAAATGGGTACTGCCAATAAGAAACACTAGCAGAAAAAAAGGAACAAGTTCAAGAGGCACAGGAACATGAGAAGAACGGTTTAGGAGCAAAGCTGCATGGATGTAATTGTTCAATTTTTCTTTGTAAGTCGATCGGAAGTTTCTAATGTCATGGAAATAAACACATGAATTTAATATCGTGGTGACCACATGGTGAAGCATAGATTAATATCTTCACCAACCAACCTGGTATTAGTGCTGAGCATTTCATCCCCGAGGTGGTGAACTTGCTTCTCCACCCAACCCATGTATGGCCTGCTACTTTTTCATCAAATTAATCAAGTCATCTGCAACCGATGGATCTCCTCACGGCTCGTCTCTCTGAATAAAATCAACAAACAATTCTCTTAGAAAGTATAAGGATTTGAGATCATAGGTTAAAACTTATTGCACTTGCGGGCAACCCAAGAGGGTTAATCTGTGAAGAGAAGTCCATCCTCGTAAATCTGGCAGATACTTTAAAGCTGTGCAATCTATAAATTCCAACGTTTGGATAGAACTAGTATGGCATTTAGGGAACCAATATCTAAATACTTGAAACTGATTGCACTCTTGGATGCTGTGAAAATATTAGATATCAGCACTGGATACAACTATGCAAGTACTTATCTTATGTATGCAAGGAATTAAATTGATCATCTTGCTGAACCTATCAACGACAACAAAGATGTAATCATTCCATGTTTTGGTCATTGGTAAACCTCCTAGAAAATCCATTGAAATGCTTTCCCATGGTCTGGTAGGAAATGGTAATGGCATATACAATCCTCTCTTCCTATTAGCTGGTTTTGAAGTATTGCATAGAACACACCCTCGAATATACTTGGAGACATCGAGATGTATGCCAGTACATATACCACTTCAAGTTAAGCAATGTCTTCTCCATACCAAAATGACCAGCTATATGAGAAGTATATGCTTCTCTTATCGAATGTATTCTATATTCACTTTGAGGTATACACAAGGCTATACCTTTGTACATCAACCCATCCACTAAGCGGAACTCACTTGAATGTCCTTGACTTAATTTCTGGTATGCTTCTTTGAAATCTTCATCTCCTTCATAACCTTGTATGTAGTTACTTGGCAATAATGGCTGAGACTGTATTGCTACAAGTAAAGCCATATTAGGAGGTGGTCTTGCCAACATGTCTGCTAGCTTATTTGTTACTCCTTGCTTACACTTGACGTGAATACCGAACTGTTCCAAGTAGGAGGCCCTTTTGATATGACGAGCTTGTTGCAACTTAGATTGAATATGTAGATATTGTTAATGTTTGTGATCAGTATGAACCCCGACTTGTTTTCCTAGCAGATATGGTCTCCAATGCTTCATAGCCTGATGCATAGCATACTACTCTTTGTCATACGTAAGATAGTTTTGAACTGGTCAGGTGAATATTTCTGAGTGATATGCGACTGGTTTTCCATCTTGCAATAATACTGCCATTAAAGAATAATTCGAAGCATCTGTCTCTACTTCAAACGGTCTCTGCAAATTAGGTAATGTTAAAACTGGTGCTTCTGAAATCTTTCTTTTCAGTAATTGAAAAGTAGCTTCATGTTTAGGCTCCCACTTGAATATTGCATTGTCCTTAGTTAATCCATGTAATGGAGCTCATATTTGGGAAAAAATATCGTATGAACTTACGTTAATACTGACAAGCCCCCAGAAAATTTCGAACTTCAGTAATATTTCTATGTGCTGGCCATGCAGAGATAACAACAACTTTCCCTGGGTCGACCTTAATCTTTCCTTTTCCAATCACAAAACCAAGAAAAACTAACTCTTGTCTACCAAACTCACATTTCTTCTCATTTAATCTTAAGGAATTCTCCCAAAACACAGACAATACCTTGGATATATGTATCAAATGCTCCTCTCATTTCTTGCTGAAAATCAAGATATCATCTAAATATATTATGACAAAATCATCAATGAAACTCGTAATACTGCATTCATGAGTCGCATGAAGGTAGCCGGTGCATTACATAGTCCAAAGGGCATAACGAGCCACTCAAACAATCCTTGTCGAGTCTTAAATGTTGTTTTCCACGTGTCTTCTTCTTTAATCCGTGCCTGATGATATCCAGACTTGATATCAATTTTATTAAAGAATATGGCATCTCCAAGTTGATCAAGAAGATCGTCAATCCTTGGTAACAGGTATCTGTTTTTGATGGTGATCTTATTTAGTGCCCGGTAATCCACACGCATTCTCCATCCTTCTTCGGTACAAGTAGAACTGGAGAGCCACAGGGAGAGCAACTGGGTACTATTACCCTTTGCTTAAGTAATTCATGTACTTGTTTCTTAATTTTCTCAGACTCAATTATAGAAGTCCTACACAATCCTAAATTTGGTATAAAGGTGTCTCCAACAAGCGTAATTTCATGCTCAACACTCCTTTTAGGTGGTATGGTCACTTCTTCTTGAAATATATCCATAAACTTCTTCTTTAGTAAATTTACTTCACTTTCTTGTCTGGTGGATAGTGTTGTATGTAGTACTACCTTCTTTACTTCTGTGACTACAAGCCTGATTAATATAAGGTAAACTTTCCACAGGTGTTGATCAATCTTTTGGCTTGATTCGTGGTGACCAGCTTCATGGGTAAATGGGTTTTGCTAGCTAAAATTTGAAATTCCTTTCCATCTTTCTTGAACAAATAAACACGCTCTTAGTGATAGAGAACAGCATCTCGTTCCCACAAATATGGATTTCCAAAAATAACTTGTGGCACAACATCACAAACAATCTCATCAATAAACTTATCAGTGATAGAAAATTTGAACCGACACTGAATTGTTACCAGAAGTTCAGTATCCTTCAGTATCCACCCCAATGGATAGGGTTTTGGATGTGGAGTTGTTGCTAACTCGATTTGCTCTACCAATTTCTCTGAAGTTAAGTTCTTTGACTACCAGAGTCGATGATGGCCTCGACGATACTTTTTTTTACCTGAATATTGACATGGAATAATTGTTCATGGAGATTCATCTGTTCTGTGTCTATCATCCTTGTCATCAACATGAACTTTGGATTTGGTTGGTCTATTTCAAATATTGTCTCAGCATCATTAGCCTCTTCTATCATGGAATTTTTCTTAAAGCTTCTTTGACCTTCAGAATCACGCAATTTCTTCGGTTTAAGATGTGGATATAGAGTCCAACAAGTGTTTTTTATGTGTCCTTTCTCCTTTGCATGCTCACACACTCTTTCTTCTCGTTCAGCTAGCTGAGACTTGTTCTTACTTGTCTCAACCCTTTTTTGAGTTCTATCTTCTCCTTTCATAGTAATTCTCTTGTTGTCTGATCCTGTAGCACCTCTAGTCTTCTGTTCAATAGCCACAGCCTTAATTATAGCATCTTCAATATCTTGTACTCTGGAAAGCTTCAAATCTCTTTGTATGTAGTCGAAAAGTCCTCCATTGTACTTTTGGAAAGTCTTATCACTAGTAATATCCACATCCAATGCCAGAGCTTGATTGTAGAATTATGTAGTGTAATCTTGGACACTTTGTTGATATCGTTGTCGGAGATGCTGCCACTTGAACCATCTTTCATCTAAATAGCCCACAGGATAAAAGTGCTTCCTCATGAGATTCTTAAATTGTTTCCAAGTCATGTGTTCTGTATCATTCCTTTTTTTGTAAGCTTTCCACCACGTTGAGGCATGGTTAGAATTTCAGACTTGGAAAACAGATCTTTTATGACTCAGCTTCCATAACTCCATCATAATCAGATATCTCGAGCTTGAATTCAATTTTCAAACCTCCATATGGATTTTTGTTTAATACTTCTTCTTCTTCTTCTTCTTCTGATTCTTATTCTTCTTCTGATAAACTTAATTCTTCATCTTCTTTTAATTGTTGCAGTAATATGGGGTATGAACGATGCAGATACTCTGAGCCAACATAGTATATCAACATGGACTGTGAATCCCTGAAACTCGGTAAACAAAATACAACTACACTTGTACTCCAACTGCACCAACTTTCGATTACGATTCCATCCGCTTTACGGGATTACGTTGTCTTCGGTCTTCTAAAGTGGTTATATGCAGAATTCTTTTGTGTAAAACCTTGATTTACTCGATTGATATCATTCAGTGCAGTGTATTGGTGTATGATTTGGGGGAAATAGAAAGTGCACTTAAATAGGGAAATTATAGGGATTTGGCTCAATAATATATGTGGATATATAAATTTATTAGCAAACTAAAATCAAAATCTATTCCAAAAAAATCCGCCAAAAACACTCAACCGGTTATACTCAGAATGCACAAAAGTTATCATACTGCAAGAAATGCAAGTTGGTGAATTGCGTACATTTTCAAAGGAAGACACACAATATATAGCACTAGCCAGAGTGCCAGACTACAATACGGATGGCATGGTCTACAATCATACTCTTTTCCAAACTAAATCAAATTGTTGAATAGGACCCATCCAATGTACTGTAGGGATTAGTAATGGGCCGGGTGAAAGAAAATGAGACCCGCATCCTTCACTCCTATTTAAGCGATTGCATTTAGGGTTCATTTCTTTAGTTGATAGATTCATTCTTACAGCCGCCTCTAACGCTCTTCCTCCCTGTTTTTCTCCGGCTCAAACCACCACCACAGATCAATAGATCATGGCTGTTGACTTGATGATGATGATCACCAACAAAAACTACATGCCCAGCACAATGATATTTCCTCTCAAAAGTAACTAAAATAGATCTTAATTTTTCTACATTTCATTTTAATTTCTTCGTTTATGAATTAGCATAAACCGTTTATTGTTTCTTTTACGTTGCTGATCTATAAAATCTTCTTTAATTTTGATCTGATTTTTTGTTTAATTGATGTCCTTGCAGAGGTTAATTTGCTTGGGAGGAAAAATTATACATATTTGGATTTGGGCTTAGATGGCTGCAAGATCTTTAGTATTCAGTCTCCTCATTTCAATTCCTGTCTTCGATTCTCAAAGGTCGGCCGATAAACAAGTCTCAGCAGTCAGCACACTCTTAGCCATCTCTAGCACAAGTTCTTCTTGAAGTGTCATCTGTTCGTATTGCCATGATTTCACTAGTAGCACTAATCTTCCTTTGTGCAATGATGTTTTGGTCACCTTCCTGCAGTTCGGACAATACAAATGTTCTGTTCATAACACTTGGGTTTGTGTTTTATTTCCCCTTCGCTTCATGTTTTGGAATTCACCACTCACTAGTTGTTGTCCTGTGCAGGGTGCATCTTTACTGATAGAAAAAGAAAGGTGTTCTTAAACAAGTCAAGTGAAGTCACAGAAATACACGGATACTTAGATCACCTTGTTACTGAAGTCGGTGCTGTTACCAATAACAACCATGTAATTCTTGTTAGAGTTGCAATCTTATCAGTATACTATGTATGTAGACTTGTTTAATAATATCAGCAAAGTTCCGTTGTGCCATGCTCTTGTATAAGGCGACTCAACGAGGGTAAAAGGGCTACCCTGAAGGATGGGAATCCAAAGTTCAGCAAATGTAAGCAAAAAATTAAGTTGTATTCACTTTCTCCTGCATTTGATTCCTTTATTACGAAATTATTAGTTGAAAGTACAGTTTGAAATCCAGCGTGAAACAATCCTAACTGTGTAATGAATGAGAAAGGAAAAATAAGAATAATAGGTATAATTTACTCTTCCCGAGAGAAGGATTTTATGCCGTAGACTAGATTTCTCTTGGTTTATCGATCTTACAAGGAGGAAACTGTTAACTGTTATACCCTTTAATAGCCTACGAGAAAGTAAATTAAATGACCATTCTCGGCTAGAGCCCACCCCAAGGACATGTTAATAGTATTCTCAATGTTCGTCACAGCAACTAAGACATCTTGCTAGGATCACTGGGTTTGAGCTCACAATGGCGGATCACTTGAGATCTAGCAAAGCATTAAGCATTTGCATGCAGACCTAAATGATCACTGAAATCATCCACCGAGTACTCTTTTTTTTTTTAGGAAAATGGGTCATTTGTCCAAAAAAATTTAAAACACGGTTCAAATGAAGTAAAAAATTTTATGGTTCTAAAAAAAAAAGGCATTCATCAGCATTTAGCATGCAGACCTAAATGGTCATACACATCCTCGTAAACTCATCCACCGAGTTTTGACTTTTTAACTTTTTTTTTTTAGCAGTTTACCTTAAAGGACATGTTGCTGTTCCGAAACAGTTCAATAAATGTGGATACATAACCAACTCATTACAAGTTACAACTTACAAACCAAATAAGAATTCAATACCAAATGACAAGAATAAGGCTTCATTCGTTCCGTGGATCTTCATTTTTGAGGTCTAAAGAGCAATCTCACTTCTTCTATCCCAAAAAGAATTTGGAGTTTTTGCGATCTCTGCCAAACCAGGAGCATTACACTTTAGGGAAGACAGCATATGCTAATTAAGTCACTATACCGATAGCATGGTCCACAATCACTTATTCTACTATCTAAACCAAATCAAAATGTGGAATAGGACCCCCCATCCATATTAGTATGGGCCGCGCAGATTAGTAATGGGACCGGGTTAAAGAAAATAAGACCCGAATCCATCCTCCTCCTTCCATCCTCCTATTTAACCGATTTCGTTTAGGGTTCATTTCTCTTCTCCTGAGTTTCATTCCTCTCATTCTTTTCCTCCCTGTTTTGCGCCGCCTCAAACCACAAGCATCATTTATCATGGCCTCCCAAGTTAATGAAAAACAACAAAAACTACAAATTCAGCATAATGATATCTCCTCTCAAACCTAACTAATAGGGAGCATGTGTTCTTGTTGTCGCAGTATCACCATAATTATTAGACATATCATTGATAACTTAGATGGAACAGATCCTGAATTGCATTAGTCACTGAAGAGTAAGGAATTTTCTTCATTTCAGTTTAATTTCTTCTTTTATGAATTAGTATATAAATCATTTCTTTCATTTTTTTGTCACCGGTTCTGGATCTCAAGTAAACTGGATCTGTATATATCACGAAGACAACTTATTTTCTTTTGCTGTAATTATAATATTTCCCTTCTTCTATGTTAACACAGAACCTAATTCATCAATTTGTAGATGATGATATTTCTGCAGATCCTCAATTGTAGGATAACTCTCTCATGAGCTAGATTTAGAAGCTTAGACCAAAATAAAAAGTAATTATGGATTTCAAAGATCTCTTCTGATTTCATATTTATCAATTGCAGAGACCTGGAATTAGGGCCGAAGAAAAGAAGAGGTTGAGATTCGGTGAATCAAAAACACAAATGGGGAATCCTATTTTCTCAGAGGTGTTGAGTTTCTAAGAATTTGATGAAACTGATTGAATTTGGTAGATGATTAGGTTACATTGACATCAGTTTGACTTAGTGAAGTTTATGTGCTAGCAAATGAGTGTTTTTCTTCACTCAGGTAAACAACGAGTGAGTAGTATTTTGATGAGTATACCTATAAGAAACAGTGATTTACAAGTTTAGGGTGTAACTTTTCTGAAATGTTATTTTGGTTATGTAACTGATGCATGATAAGGAACTAAAAAGCAATTAAGACATAGATTAGGTAGACTTGGTTCTTAACATCTGATGCTATAATACATGTTTGCATTTATTTATATCATTGATAAACATTGTTTGATGAGTTTGTGCTGCGTACATTTGTTGATCAAAGGCCTGGTCACTTTTCTGGTGGGTATGTTTAGTATTTCAAAAGATTTCATTCATTCATTTGTTGGTATTCCAGTGAGTGTAAAGAAAACTTCTTAAAATAAAGTGGGCACGAATTCTTCTTGAAAGGTCATCTGTTGATATTACCATGAACTCCATTGTGAACTCAATGATGTTTTGGTCATCTGTTAAAATAAAGTAGGCACTTCTTGAAGGGTCACTAATTTTCATTCCTCTAATGATGTTTTGGTCTTGTTTTTTTTTTTTTTGTTTCCCCTTTTTGTTTGGAGCTCAGCACTCACTAGTTGTTGGCCTGTGCAGGGTGCATCTTGACTGATAGAAAAAGACAATACAGTGAAGTCACAGAATACAGAGATACGTAGATCACCTTGTTAGTGAAGTCTGTACTGTTGCCAAAAACAACCATGTAATTCTTGTGAGAGTTGCATCTTATAAGTATACTATGTACGTAGAATTGCTTAAGAATATCAGCAAAGTCACGCAACGATATAGGGCTACCCTGAAGGTGACTCAAAGAGAGGGAAAAGGGCGACCCTGAAGGATTGGAATCCAAAGATGAGCAAATGTAAGCGGAAATAAGTTGTATTTTCTTTCTCCTGTATTTGATTCCATTATTACGAAATCTAGCCTGAAACTTTCCTAACTATGTAATGAATGAGAAAGGAAAAATAATAGGTGTATTACCGTTTGTTTCCTGTTTGTACACAGTCGCATGGTGAAATATATGATGAAGCTTTTCTTTAATAATTTTCACCTGAGCTCAAAGTTATTCTCTCAAAAGCATATCAGATTAGAGGCTTACCTCTAGATTTATGGAACTCAAAGTCATTCTCAGAAATTGTTAAGAAATGGGGAAAATTGGTGGCAATCTCTAAAGCTACATCTGATTTCTTTAATTAAGCTGACAGAGAAAACGATTTGTGTAGAAGCCAGATATAGAAAGCATCCCAGCAGCTATGAGATTATGGCTAGAAGATAGGGAGGTTAACATCCTGATTCAAGTAATTCCCGCTGGGAATTTGGATAAAATTAAGTGTTCTTTGGTGCCGGTCCTATAAGATATAAGTGATGAAGATCATGTCAAAACAACCGAATGAATCAGACCGAGATTCTTACCACTCTCATTCTCCCTCTTATATTTATCTTTTGGCTGTGTCTTTTTCTTCTTTAGTGTGTGTGTGCGCGTGTGTCCCAGTATCATGTTCCGAAGTCGAAAGAAATCAGTAAAGCATTGAAGATCAACAAATTACAAAAAAATTGGATCCTGACAAGACTAGATAGATGCCCATCCATACGAGGTAATTCTGAAACGAGTGAATCTTTTGTAGAATTGGAAATCCATTTAACGAAGTTATGAAACCATCCATATTAAAAGATCCGAACAAACAGCTGGAATGCTAGTTGATAATTTTTTTCGCTTATAAAACTTGTTGTCTTGCTGATCTTTGAACTCCGTTCCTTCCATACCATCTTCCTGGCTAGTCACACCTTCATTCATTAGTGGTTGAGATGGCTCTTCACTGGTCTCTCCGAATATGGCCAAGGGCTCATCACTATGGTAATTTTGAAGCTTCTAGACCACATCTCATGAAGTTGTGGAACTTTATAGTTACCATAGTGATGATATCTTCTAGTTTATAGTAATTCATTATAAACTCCATTTTACTCACTAAATAGTTGAGTTGGACGCCCTCCAATGCACTGTAGTGTTACGAAGCCAATCAAGAGGCGAATGACAAGGGGAGAGGTAAAAAATAAATGATAAACATACAAGTGCCGGAGAGTAAAATACAGTAATGGGCCGGGTTAAAGAAAATGAGACCCGCATCCTTCAGTCCTCATATTTAAGAGATTGTGTTTAGGGTTTATTTCTTTAGTCCATAGATTCACTCTTGCCGCCTCTCACTCTCTTCGTCTCTGTTCTTCCCCGCCTCAAACAAACACCAACATCTCAGATCGATAAATCATGGCTTCCGATGTTAATGATAATCAACAACAACCACTACATAGTTAGCACAATGATTTCTCCTCTCACATGTATTAATCTATATCTTACTTTTTCTACATTTTAATTTTCTTGTATGAATTAACATAGATCATTTCTTGTTTCTTTCTTTTTATTTAGGGGTTCGATTGGCAGTGATCAATTGCCTGAATGGACCTAAAATCTGCTTCTCTTTTAACCTTATTCTCATCTGAATAGGGATCACGAGCAACTTCTTGAAATCTTCATAGTAAGTTCAATTTCCTTTTGATCCATTTGATTTCCTTCCTCCACGTTTAACAGAACATAATTTCTAGATGTCTTTAAATTTTCAGTTGATGATATCTTATGAAAGAATTACAACTTTGTAAGAAAGAAGAAAGCATGGCTCCAGTCACGCAGGAAGATGTTACCGACATGAAACAACTGATCACGAATTTGATAGAGAAGGTATGTGTTATTGATAAGAAATTGTGGATTTAAAAGACTTCATCTAATTTCATATTTGTCAATTACAAGGGCCCGTAATTGAAGCCGAAAAAAAGAAAACGGGTTGAGAATTGGTGAATCAAAAACACAAATGGGCAATCAAATTTTGTCACTAGGGGTGAGTTCCATACACATATGACTGCCTAAAAATCAGAAAGAACTGTTTGAATTTGGTAGATTGTGGATGATTAGATAAGATTCGCAGGGTCTTTGTGTAGTGATTTATAGCTCAAAATATGGATTCTTTCGCCTTCATGACAAGCATGAGAGGCTAATATTGATTAACAGATTACTAATGAGAGACGAAAAAAAGGAGTCTAATATAATGATCTCATAACTTTCTCATCTCTCTAAAATCTAGTGAATGAGAAAAAGGTTTTATTCATCCGGCGGATCTTTATTTTTGAGCTCTCAAAAGCAGTCTCTCTTCTCTAAAAAATCTTTGAGCATTACACTTTGCTACAAGAAACAATACCTACAGCTTGGTCTGCCATTACCAAGTTGATGAGAGACTATTACTGATTAACGGATTACTAACGAGAGATGAAAAAAAATAGTATGAAATGAGGGTAATGATTAACCTGCAGAACCAAGTTAGCTAATGATGAGGGTAGTATGTCAGGGCGATCTTATGAAGGACCAAGTAGAAAATCAAACAACCATATGTTGTGACGAAGTATTGCATTGTTTAAGAGACGTAATTCAAATTCTAATGATGTGCAAATGTTATTTAAATGCTATGTAAGCTAGGAAATGCAGCATAAGTACTTGTGGTTATTTTGGAACTAGAGATGTATCTTGCAGTTTTGGTTTTGTTAAATGCTGAATTTTAATTATTTTTTTGCAGTATGCTGTGGATTCATAAAGGAAGTCAGACTTTTAACAAGCGATTTGAAAGGTCTTGCAGGAAGCACTTGAAGCTCAACAGTGAGCAAGTGAGCTTACAACTTGGAGATACATAATGGAGCTCGTCCTTCTCCCGCTGGCTGTGTCATTTTCTTTTTCAGTGAATCTTTTGGAATTCCTCAAATGTACAAGGTACTCAAGATGTCTGGTCAGTGTTGAATTTCCCATCCAGTGGTGTGTGATATGTAGAATGAGAATACGCTAAACTAACATAGTATATATACATCGTGTACGTTCTGTTGCCGGACCAACATAGCCTGTGACATCTGACCCTATTAAAATGCAGTAAACTCGGTAAAGAAAGTAAATTTACACTTACGCTTCGCATACATAAATCATCCGATTCGATCCACTTCATGGGTGTGATTTTGGAGTGATATCTTTATTCTATAACTCTGTTGTCTTCGTAAAAGACCACATGACTACATATATATTCGTAGCATTCATTTAAAATGATAATAGAAATCCTTCATTCGCGTGCCATCAATCTCTACCTAACTATGAGCATTACACTTTAGGAAAAGACAGGTATGCTCGTTTCGTGTAAAAGATATTCAGTATGCACTGTAGGGAAAATCAAGATAAGTTTGTTGAAGCATGTTTATATTCAGCTTGAGTTATTTGTTATTAGTCATGTTTCAGTATCATCCATGTAGCCAGGTGTTGACCGGGACATTATTGATTAAGATTTACCCTCAATTGCATTTTATGTTATCTGTGATGGTGCATATATATATTGCTTCCTTAGTTCGATTCCAGTTTAATAGTGTTGCACACCATAAAACTAAGAATCAATTGTTAATCTGTGAACAGGATTTTGAACTTTACTCACCTAATACTTATTCCAACAGGTGGATCTGGATAAGAGGGTCTAGTAGTTGCTCGGTTAATTAAGAGTTATTTTTGAGCACAACTGTCTTATGGCAAGTTGAACGCAGTAAAATGAGGTGTTACACTTGCTCTCAAGTACAAAATCAGTTGGAATGTTGGATGAGAGTTCACATATGTTATGAGGATTATATGCCAAGTTTTATCCTCTCATTTCAAGATTTCTTCTCATTGATTTTGAAAGACGATGTCTGGATCATTTCAGTTTGACTTCTGATCATTTGAATTTCCACGCCCTAAGATTTTTGGTATCCCATACATGTAACATGAAGGAGTTATCACTGAGTCCCATTTCAATTGTTATTGTGTTGTTATGCAATGGCTTGTAACCAAAAATCAACACAATGGCCAAAACTTTCTAATATTGCATCACGGCATATAATTCTACAATGACCCCCGTCTCTATTGCCTTCATATTGCTGCATAAAGTTATTAAGATGAGATCTTGTGCACTCGAGATCAAAAGCAAATTATTTTCTGATTTTAATTTGATTCGACTAGTCCCATTCAAGCAAGTACAGAATGAATTTGAGACCCATAAAGGATCATTTGATTTCACATAATAGGAGGCCACAGCACCTTTTCAAAAATGATTCTCAAAACTTTGATAAAAAGGATTACACTTCAGGAAAGGAAGATATGCCCAAAGAAACAACACCGAGAGCCTGGTCTACCATCATCACTTTCTTTTCCTTCCCTTAAACTTATTCACCAGTTTCGACTGATATTAATTCTATATACCTACTCTCCATTCTACTCTGTAGATGAAATTGTTGAATTGCACCCGCTCCGCACTCTAACGTAAGTTTTTTATGAGAACTTAGTCTCCAGTTTCGACTGAGATTGCATTTAGGGTTCGTTTCTCTCCTCAGAATCAAATTCATTCTTACCGCCACCTTTCACCAACTTGGTCTCTGTTCTTTGACGTCTCTAAAACAACCACAACAGGTCAATAGATCATGGCCTCAGGTGACTGATTCCAATTTTTCAAGACCGTGAATGGTCCTCAAAAGCAACTTCTCTTTCTCTATGAATGGGACAAACCATTAGATAAAAAATTAATCGCAACCTTGTTAAATCATACAACTTCGTAACTTTAGAAATTGTGCGACTTGAGTTGGGATAGATTTGAGCAAATATATTCATTCAAACTCTCAGTTTTCCAATTTAGCTAGAGTAAAGTTGTTCAATTTAGCTAGATTAAATGATCATAAACATTGTTGCAAACATGTAAAAATGACGAGATATAGTACCTTAAGCATGTCCAAGTTTGTATGTGCTGCTGCACGAAATGGTGATAACATAAAAATGATACGTTGTACCCTCTGAAGTGCAAGTTTTTATGTTGGCAACTTCTCAAAATGCTATCCCAACCATTCATAATTTTCTCAGAAGAGGTTGTCAGATTACGAATGTGCGGTGTTCACTCTGTCACCAATGCCATGAAACAATCAATCACTTACTTTACAATGCAATTTTTCTCGATTGGAAGAACGAAAGTTTATAAAAGGGAGCAGCATGCGAAGGAAAATTTGGCCCAGTCTCATCTTTGCAATATGCTAGGCAATATGGGGGGAGAAGAACAATGGCTACAAGCATTCAAGGGCAGAAAAAACAGTGATAAATGAAATAAAAGCAAGCATATTTCAGTGGGGCTGTGCCAAGCAGTGGTTTAGATTTACATACATTTGGTCACTGCTGTAATGAGAATATTTTATGTAAGTTTTTTATAAGCCCTGTTGGGTTGTCTACTCCAAAGTCTAAAAGGCCCGGGCCAAAACACAAAGGTAAGTTAGTATTCAAAGGATATTTTGGTAAATCACAATTTCGTGTTATCTATAAAAACGATAGAAAAAGCCCTAAAATCTTAATAAAAGAAAAAAGTGAGAGAGTGAAATTGGAGAGACAGTGAGGTCGGCGATGTTAAAGAAGAACTCTTCATATCTGATCAGATACCATGCTGGAGATCACAAAGACTACACACAATGGACGGACATCATAATGATTTCTCCTCTCATGGTTTTAGACTTTTAGTATTTATCTTCATTTTCAAATAGGGGAACAAATAAGAGAAATATATAACACAATTAGGGTATCAAATCTAATGATATTGTAAATCAAGATCTTCAGAAGGATTATCTGTATGTTTATGAGCAAACGACTCTTTGAAAATTCACTGCATATGATTCTTTTTTTTTATAGATGATGTATCTGCTTTATTGATTTCATAGCAAAGAATATTGTATCTTTTACTTACTGAAAAAATCCTTCTCCTCTAAAAAAAACCTTTCTAGGTCATAGCTTTCCCTGCTCAGATCTGGTCTTTAAAACCAGATATGAGCAAGATATGTAATTATTTCCCTGTTATTCTAATCTTTAATATAGTTTAATTTCTTTGGCCTCTCTGTTTCTCCCTGATTTTCTTCCCCTTTGCCTTTCCCCTGTTTCCTAAATCCGAGCAGAAATCATAACTTAATCATAACTTAATCATATCGGCCACTAGTACAAAAATGGGCTTAGGTGACAGTTAAAAACTGTCACCAAAGTAATTCTGTAACAGTTTTGGAAAAATATTGCACTGTCACCAAAGCCTCTGTTACGAAAGGTTTTTAAGAAACTGTTACGAAATCATAGTTATATGGTAACAGTTTCTTTATAAACCTGTTATTGTTGAAAACTTACGGTAACATTTTCTTGAAAGAACTGTCATAAGAAACTTGGTTTCTTATATTAAGGTAGCAGTTTCTTAATAAACCTGTCACAGTTGACCACGTACAGTAACATTTTCAAAATGAAACTGCCATCATAAAACCTCTTCCGTGACATATTTTCAGTAAAACCGTCACAGTACACACACTTATCACCTCTTCCGTGACATATTTTCAGTAAAACCGTTACAGTACACACACTTATCAGTAACATATTTTACATACAACTGCTGCTACTGTATAATTAGATTTGCAGGGAGAAAATACTACAATTATTGATGATACTTTAAAGTGAAAGATAGAGCTAAAAAAATAAAATTGTATTTCTGAAATTCAAGGTTCAACACAATAATACAACATAAGACAAAATTAAATAGATAAATTATACCATTCTTTTTTATTACAACAAAAAATATTTCCTGAACTCTAATGCTCTAAAGTAGCTTTCACTACCTCAGATTTCTTGAACTTGGATGCTCTAAAGAAGCTTCTGCTTCCTCTTGTGTGGAGATCTTGTTCTTGCCATTGGTAGAAGAATTCGTGCACGCAACCACCACTTAAACTTCTGAAGCAAAGCACTCTATATGCCTGCAAAGTAGATCACATTTCCACATATTAAAAGATCTCCAAAACCGAACATCCTTCATCCTAGGCCACATCAATTTTGTGAACTCGTAGTCATAGAAATGTGAAAAAAAAATATTGTATGATGAATAATGTATCCCATGGATTCAACTATTCAAAATGCAACAGAGAAAAGTGAAATATCACGATGTGCAACCATCTGTTTAGCTATCTTGTAGTGTGGCAGTCATTTACTCCTATATTCAAAGAACGTTTAGATCATATCAAACAGAGACTAAGGCTTACTTGAAACCAGATAATGAAAGTAGAGGATGAAAAACTTCTTCGATAAATTGATGTAGTTGCAGCCATATGACAGAGATTTCCTGAATCAAAGTTCTCACTTAATAAAGATCACATTACCTATATAATAAGATAGGTTATAATTGTAAACACAATTTAAATCACTACATACAACTGAACATGCCAACTTAAGTAATGAAGAAAACAAACAAGCATCTTGTATCTCGTCCCGGGAAATTTTTTGTTTTCTTAGAATGAAAGGAAAAACATTTGATGATAAATATTGCATCACAGGGATTCAACTATTCAAGATATTACTACGAAATATACAATGTAAACACAATAAGAATAAATTATTTGGCAGAATCATCATGGTGACTAGAAGGAACCAATAAGAGTAGTTAACAACCATGGACCAATGAAAATGAATAAAAAGACATATTGTATATATGCTTACTTCAAGCACCATTGAGTATTCAAAATTTTGCTTCTCTGTTGTACTATCCTTCACTTCACTATTAACAAGTGGTCAAGCACTTAGCAGTATAGTTCAAATTGTTCAAATTTTCATTAAATTAAACTAATGATAATAAAACTATCTTGCAAGGCTAAATACAAGACTTATATTCCCTTGGTAAAGCAACAACATGCCGGTTAACAGTAGAAGTGTAGGAAAAAAAAAATCTAACCTTGTAGCTAAGCCCGACCATGTAGTCTCCTTGATCCTCCTGTAATCAAGATAGCTTCTATTTTTGCATCTGTTCTAAGCTTGTCTTCCTTTAAGCCAGATCCCACATGTTTCTTTCACTACGTTTCTTCTGCATATTGGCGCCACAAGGTCACTCTTTCTTTCCTCAGGCATCTTAAAATATCTAGGATAGACTTTAAAAGTTGTCTAGACAATGGACCAATAAGTAAGAATAGTCTTCCCATCTGCGCACTCACTTGGTCACTTGCTTCTGCAGTTATGACCTCAGCTAACAAAAGTTTGGAATTCAGGCGCACAACACTGGAATGTCGACGACGTTTTTAGATTAGATAACAAATATAGATACAATTAAGGTCGACCTTCATGATAAAAAATACCACCTATGAAACCAAATAAATGAAATCACAAACCAATTGGCCAATGGGCTACTAATAATAACACCACTCAAGCTCCGTAGGAAGCACACTAAACAAATGATACTTAGACAACTCACTGACCTCATTGTCTGATCCTGACTAATTAAAGGATTCAAATACAACTTTGATGTAGGACGATCTAAATGCGCATGGATATGATTCTTCTAAGAACCTTGTGACAAAATATCTATTTCACTAATACAGATAGAAACCATGTTATCTGCCATAAGAGATACCAGGTACAAAAACCGACAAAAGCCATGATTTATAATCTAAAGTACCTGCAGTCATAAGTCGCCCACACAATTACCTCATACAGTGACTTTACGTGATCCCGGAAGCACTTTTCTACATAAGATTTGTCTAAATCACCACGCCTTTGAGTATGTCTTTCCAATTTATACTTTGATTCTGTCCAAGATGCCTAGACAAATGTTAATAGAATATACCATGATAAAATTAATCTAAGGCTAGACCAATGGGAAATTGAATTTATATATCCTTTATCTCGCGAGATAGAATTGAAGCTAGACGTGGTAGCTGCTATTAGTAGTGGAAGAAGCCTGCAAGTAAATAATTTTTTTACAGTAACCAGTTCAAGGGAAAGCTCAAACAAGCCTTTTAAAAGAACAATGGCATGCGCTTTGGTCTCTGACCTGTAGTCCCTATTGAAGTATATCTGGTTTTTGCTTAAGGGGATTCTTGTTCAAACTTTCGGTACTTGGCACTAATCTGCCAATTTAAGAACACATTCATTCAAAAAACTTGGCACTAATCTGCCAATTTAAGAACACATTCATTCAAAAATCGAAAGATAAGCATGCTTGATGAGATCTCGGCAACTTACTGAAAACCTCTGGCAAACATCAGCAGAGAGCAAAATATAAATAATCCACCGCTTGATATTGCACAAGTAGTGCCTTCTTTGATATCACACAGATGGCCCCTTCTCCCAATGTGACATGATAGGTTGAAAGTAGCAGCATTAAATTGAAAGAAACGAACAATGAAATAACTAGTTGAACATTTAGAGTACATGAACATCACTTACATGTGGAAACTCTACCCATGGAAGATCACAGATTTCTACTTCAATTCAACTGTGAACACAAAATTAACAATTAGGGAATTAGGAAAACAAGCTTGAAATCCTAAAATATCAAATGAAAAGACTCAATCTTTTATCCAAAATCAACTGAAAAAGAAAGATAAATCCAAATCCTAGAAATTTCACTAATATAAAATCGAAAATTTATAAACCTTGTAAGAAATCACATACTTAATAATCGCGACCACCATCAAGCACCAAATCAAGTAACTCGGTACATGATTTTCCCTGAGAGAAGAAATCGAGAGATTCATGTAATTTTCTATTGGAGTTAATGAAAAGAGAGCTTTAAAGCTCGATTCCTGTACACAAGAACAAAATAGAAAAATCTCAGAGCAATCGAGATACATAAAATATTGAGACAAAGATAAAAAACTAGTTTGCAGTACAAGATTAGATCCCAGATTATGTTAAGAGAAAAGACCATGAGAAGAGAGAGAAAGATGATGAGATCTGCTTGTACAACGATAAAAATTGCCGAAAGAGATAGGGATTTTCATTTAATGGAAGGAAATAAATCGAGATGGTGATGGTATTGAGAAATTGGTTAAGCTTCTTCTTTTGGGGTTTCCAATCCAATAACAAAAAATAAGAGGCGAATGAATGAGGGGTCAAGACTGAGAGAGACCTACTAACAAAACAGACCCACTACCAAAACCGCCATAACAGATAGGGACTCAAACTACCAACATCGTGCGCCTGAGAACGCTGTATGGTTGCATTATATGAACGGTAACAGTTTTTTATCAGAAGTGTCATTATAAATGGAAGTGGCGGTAATTCAAAGAACTGTTACTTATTGGTTTATACTTACATAACAGTTTTTATATAGATCTGTTATAGTAGATTAAGAATAGCAACAGTTAATAACTGTTATTATATATCAGCGTATAGTGACATTTTTGTACAAGAACGGTCATTGTATAATCGTTCAGTAACAGTTTGAAAACTGTCACGATTGTTCACTATTATTGGTGTGAGTTTTAGTAAGAAACTGTTACCTATATCTCATGGGCTCTTCTTTTGTAACAGTCCATTAGTGAACTGTCATGGTTTTGAATATTGAACTGTCACCAAAGCCCATATTTGTACTAGTGGGCGTCACAATTTCAGCATCATATCTCCAGCAACTTGGTGGTGACGGAGGTTCCAACTTCATCAATTAGGTACCACAACTTCAACAACTTGGTGGCGAAGATCTACTTCCAAGATCGTTTTTCCTAATCCTTCTTCTTTGGGATTTCTTCTCATGTTCAGAGATGATAAAGGGGTGTTTTATGTTGAAGGGTTGCTGATTGTTCATCTGTTAATTTCATAAATTATGATTCTTTTTCATTATTCAATCAACACCATTTTGAAATCACTAATTTCATTAACCAATTAAAGGTACTTGTTTATGTTAATGAGAAAGGTGGCGACGGGTTTCCTAATGGTGGATTGGTTGTTGAGGAAGATGATCTTCAATGGTGGGTTTTGAGCAGGTAGGGTTGAAGGTTAAATGGCGGTTGAGTTAGAGTTCACGGACAGGATTTTCCATTTTAGCTTTTTTAGGGCTAGGGTTTCCATTGGGTTGGGCTCTCTCAAATGTATTTGAGTTAGCATTTCTTGGGCCTTGTATTGTTCATGCTAGGGTTTTTCCTTTGTTGGGCTTCTTATATTGTAATAGAACCATTTTTTGGGACCATGGTTTCTTTGAGGGGACCATGGTTTGATTAGACCACCTTCCCTCTAGTTATAATGGGTGTCCAAATGCGTTGAAATTACTAACCTACCCTTAACCTAATTTAATTTAAAACCAACCTAATAACCACCTCCCTCTCTTTATATATATAACCACCACCACCTTCTCCCACCACCACCGCCCATCACAGCCAATTACTACCACCACCACCGCCCACCACCGCCGATTACCACCGCCACCTCCTCCCATCACCACCGCCACCACCTCCGACCATCACCACCGCCCACCACCGCCAATTACCACCACCACCACCGCCGATTACCACCACCACCACCTCTGATTATCACCACCACCAACCACCGATTACCACCACCACCTCTATATATATATATAGCTTAATTTAAATCTTTAGCAAAGATATTCTCACAAACCCATTACTTGTCGTTTGTTTTTGGTTGAAAAAATTAGAAGTGATCATCAAAATGAGTTGAAAATAGAAGTTGTGGAGAGGTTTAATGGAGGTTACAGTGTTGAGTTCGGTTACTTGTTCATCTCACAAGGCAACCGAACTACACATTCAGATGAGTTCGGTTACTTGTTCATCCTCACAAAGCAACCAAACTACACATTCAGATGAGTTCGGTTCTATATGCTTTATAACTATGTTACCGAACTGACGAGTTCGGTTGTTTCATATAAATGTATAAAACTGCCATGTAACCGAACTCTAGGGTTAAAAACATAAGAAAAAAAGTTGACATGTAACCGAACCTTACTGTTTTTCCCATTATTTTTATTTCTCTTATAACCGAACTCTATCAACTTTGTTCGGTTATTTCGCAAAAATTTTAGAACTGCCATGTAACCGAACTCTACGGTTAAAAACATAAGAAATTTTTGTTTGTTAAGTTCGGTTGGTTGTGCAATTGACCTCAAGTTTGCGAAACAATTGAACTTATTAAACTTAGTTCGGTTGGATCGCAAAAGCATGCAGTTTGTGAACCAATCGAACCTTATACACTTGGTTAAAATTTAATTGTACGTAAAGTTCGGTTAGTTACGAACCAACCGAACATAACGCTGCATGTCAGAGCTTTCATTAATATGGAGTTAGGTAACCTGCTTTGTTGATGGTGGTCTTTAAACAAGGGGTAAAATCGTAAATCCCCATGACCTAGTGTTACCCGCAACACATTAACTAAGAGCATTTAACTCAGGTGTAAATAATTAATAGGGGTATTTTTTCAAAATACCAGATTAGGGTTTTTCAACACAGAACCCTAATTCCAAAACCAAGCCGCATACTGCGCACCATGGCAACAATGCCAAACCAAGCCGCATACTGCGCACCATGGCAACAATGCCAAACCAAGCCGCATACTGCGATCCATGGCAACAATGCCAAACCAAGCCGCATATCACGCACCATGGCAACAATGCCAAACGAAGCCGCATATCTGCGCACCATGGCAACAATGCCAAACCAAGCCGCACCACGCACCATGGCAACAATGCCAAACCAAGCCGCACCCTGCGCACCATGGCAACAATGCCAAACCAAGCCGCATACTGCGCACCATGGCAACAATGCCAAACCAAGCCGCACCCTGCGCACCATGGCAACAATGCCAAAACAGGCCGCATACTGCGCGACATGGAAACAATGCCAAACCAAGTCGCACCCTGCGCACCATGGCAACAATGCCAAACCAAGCCGCACCCTGCGCACCATGGCAAAAATGCCAAATTTCCAAGCCGCTATGCCTTTGGCCCACACCAAATATACCGCCCTAGGCTTGCAAGACTTGCAACTAGGTCAACATGGCCATACGTGCCATTGGCACATGCCAACACGTATCTCAAGCCATATTTCCAAGCCGCTATTCCATTGGCACACGCCAAATATAGCGCCCTAGGCTTGCAAGACTTGCAACTAGGTCAACATGGCCGTACGTGCCATTGGCACATGCCAACACGTATCGCAAGCCATATTTCCAAGACGCTATGCCATTGGCACACGCCAAATATAGTGCCCTAGGCTTGCAAGACTTGCAACTAGGTCAACATGGCCGTACGTGCCATTGGCACATGCAAACACGTACCACGAGCCATATTTCCAAGCCGCTATGCCTTTGGCCCATGCCAAATATAGCGCCCTAGGCTTGCAAGACTTGCAACTAGGTCAACATGGCCGTACGTGCCATTGGCACATGCCAACACGTATCGCAAGCCATATTTCCAAGCCGCTATGCCTTTGGCCCACGCCAAATATAGCGCCCTAGGCTTGCAAGACTTGCAACTAGGTCAACATGGCCGTACGTGCCATTGGCACATGCTAACACGTATCGCAAGCCATATTTCCAAGCCGCTATGCCTTTGGCCCACGCCAAAAATAGCGCCCTAGGCTTGCAAGACTTGCAACTAGGTCAACATGGCCGTACGTGCCATTGGCACATGCCAACACGTATCGCAATCCATGTTTCCAAGCCGCTATGCCATTGGCCCACGCCAAATATAGCGCCCTAGGCTCGCAAGACTTGCAACTAGGTCAACATGGCCGTACATGCCATTGGCACATGCCAACATGCTCGCTGGTAGCCTAACTTGCAAACCGTGCAACCTACCACCAAGGCATTCCGCACATGCTATTGGCACATGCCAAACACACACGCTGGTAGCCTAACTTGCAAACCGTGCAACCTACCACCAAGGCATTCCGCACATGCCATTGGCACATGCCACACACGCCACTAGCAGCTCTGGCATTACCACTTACGCTCGAGGTGCAACTCGCAACGAAGGCATTCCGCACATGCCATTGGCACATGCCACATGCGTCCCTAGCAGCACCACTTGCAACCAACACTCGAGACATCAACACAAACTGGGGGATGCTTTTTAGGGTTTTGGTTTGGCGGTCACAGCATGCGGCGTACACTACGCTCACATTAAGAAAGCGTGAAAAGGAATAAAGCGGTCAAATAAAAGAGGAAATAATGGTGAAAAACGTTTTCACCCATTAACACCATGCGGTTACCACCTCCTCCCATTATTTCACCCTTTACTCTCTTCCTTCATGAGGCCAGGGTACGTTTCAATCTCGACTTGTATAAATAGGTCTTACCTATTTCCACCAGACAACAAGTCTCGGTCAGGAGAAAAAATACTACACTCTCAGAAAGGCAACTTTGCAAGCTCTCCCAAAAGAAGCTTTCATCTCTTGCAAGCTTCCTAAGCTTTCACTTTCTCATACAAGTCGAGATACTACTCTCCTCAACACCTTTCTTTGCTTCCCTCCCCAAATTAACCCTTCTCCTCCACTTTGTGACCGAAGCAAGTCTGGAACGGCCATTTCTTGGTTTAGGCCGGACTTGTAAAGATTGATCTCTCGAATCTATAAAGTGCTCACGTGTAGCACATTTGTTTAGGGTTTGAACCAGTTTCTCGCTCACCTACCGAAATTATCGAAATCAGCAGAAACGATTTTTACCCATAAACACCTGCGTGTTTGGATCAAGCAACCGAACTACACCTTCAAACTAGTTCATTTACTTGTTTATCTCCTAAGGCAACCGAACTACACATTCAGATGAGTTCGGTTACTTGTTCATCCTCACAAAGCAAACGAACTACACCTTCAGATGAGTTCGGTTACTTGTTCTTCATATAAAGTAACCGAACTGTTCAAAATCCAGTTCAAAATTTTACATTTTTGGGGAAGTTTTTACCAATTCAACATACATTATCTAAGTTTGGAGCATACTTGTTCACCCAAATACTCTTCCTCCGGTTATGGTTGATAAAATCCATCATTTGAATACTCAAAGGGGGTGAATTGGAAAAAAAAAATTATTTTTCATGTTTTTCTCCTACATCTTCTCTAACTCTACTCTCACAATAATTCTACTCAACTAATAATAAACCCATCTTTTAATTTAATCTCACTAATTGTTTTTAACTAAATCATTTCACTAATCATAACCTAAAATTAATTAAGAGGGTAGATTAGGTATTAAATAAATAACTAGATATGGGGTGACCTAGAATTACTTCTAATGTCTTTACCCAAAATAAAACCATGGTCCCCAAAAAAATCATGGTCCCCAAAAAACGGTTCTTGTAATATGGGGAGTATGTATTTGGAGTTTGTACTTTGTACTCTCACTAATCTATACAATTCATTCTTTACCGAGAAAAAAAAAAAAACTTACTGAAAAACTTTTTCATTCAAATTGTAAATACAAAAGCTGCTCATCATAATTTGCAGCACTCAAAAATATATGAATTTATTGCAACATGCAGATTAAAGGGCAGACCATAATATATGGGTAAGTACGTGCTTTAGTTGAATTCAGATATGTTTGTTAGCATGTTTACATTCAGCTTGAAGTTATTACTGATTAGTCATGTTTGAGTATCATCCAGGCAGGTGTTGACCGGGACATTATTGATTAAGATTTACCCTCAATTGAATTTTATGTTATCTATGATGGTGCACACCACAACTAAGAATCAATTGTCAATCTAAACTGTATTTTGAACTTCAATCACCTAATACTTATTCCAACAGGCGGATGTGGATAAGAGGGTCTTGCAGGTTCTTGGTTAAGTGCAATTTTGCTCTAAGTACAAAATCAGTTGGAATGTCGCTGAGTTTGTAAATCGGACCTGAAAGATGTTCGTGGGAACTGAGATTTTCTTTGTCCTTGAGAACCATGCAAAGATTTATCCTCTCATGACAAGATATCTTCTCATTGAGTTTGAATGGCGATTCTAGATCATTTTAGTATGACTCTGATCATTTGAATTCCACGCCTTAAAGATTTTTGGTATTGTTTTATGATCATTGTAGACTTTTTGATGGAATCTGGAGTGCCTATGAATTGTTTGTAAGCAAAGCTTGTTTAGAGACCAGAAGTATAGATGAGACGGTGAATATGTGCATGTGATGATATCATTGTGATACTTATTTCTTTTAGCAGTTGGGTTTATATATGTGTAGCTAGCAAGTGATATTTTTAAGTAACAAGGAAAGTAGAGTAAAGAAATTTAAACAATGGTAGAGTGCTTAGCCTTAAGAACAATAAATCATTTGTTAATTCATTCTTTTAATTATGTAATTTGTTGATCACTCATTTGTTTGATTATGTGATACTTGGTTGGAACCCATCTGCTCAGAGCTGTGACTATCGTAATCACCAACCAACTAATCAATCATCATGTCCCATTGTCAAAAATCAAATGAATTTCACAAGCTGACATTATACTGATTTATCTTGCTTTCTTGGATGGGTTCGAGCTATAATACGGAACTGCAAAAAGACATGTCAAGTTCGTAAGAAGATCCAGTAGGGTCATGTATTCAGGGGGTAAAGAAATTATCCATTGGTAAGGATAATTGTGAACCTTATTATGCTTAGTACTTAATATCTTTCAAAATAACTTGTGAACCTTAGTTTCCCTAGGTAAGGATACTTGGACGTCTGTCTGCACCTGCCTTAGATTGTTGAAACAAGAGCTATCTTCCCTGCATTTGACAAATATGAAATCAGGACATGTGTTTTAAATCCTCAAAATTTTGTCGTTAGTGGTAAGTTTCATACACATAAGACTGTCTAAGAATCTTATGGAACTTTTGAATTTGATGGATGGTAGAGTGCATGAACAGGTAAGATGGTGTTGATTATGCGCCAGCGAATGAATGTTTTCCTTCACTAATGCAAGTGAAGCTTAGGTGATTATTGATTTTTCTTCTATACATGTGAGAAAGAGTGCTTAGAGCCTATAAGCTTGTAATGTGACTCTGCAAGTTGTTATCCTATGTATGTATGCTATAAGCTTATTATTCTTTGTTTGCAGCATGCTGTGGATCTATAAATGAAGTCATACTATTACCAAGCAAGCGATTTGAAGGGTGACCGAGTGAGCTTGCGACTTGGAGATACATTCGGGACTTCGGCTTTTTTCCTTTTGGCCGTGTTTGTTCTCTCTTTAATTTCTGGTGGGTGTGCGTGTCCCAGCATTATGTTCTGGAGTTGAAAGAAATTAGTGTCAAAAGAGTGCATATTTTGGAAATCCTCAAAGGTCAAGGTTTATACTCAATATTTCTGGTCGGTCTTGAATTTCCCATCCAGTGGTGTCATATGTAGATCGAACATAGAGGGTAAACCCACACAGTATATACTATATATCCATTGGTTATCAACATGGATTGTGACATCTGATCATTTTAATATTTGATTCAGTTGGTCCTATTCAAGCAAGTAAACAAAGAACTTGAGACCCATAAAAAACCACATGACTATATATATCAGTAGCCGTCTTTTAATTAAAATGATCCCATAACTTTCTCATGTCTCTAAAATCTTGTGAATTTGAAAAAGCCTTTATTCATTCGGTGGATCTTCATTTTTGAGCTCTCAAAAGCAGTCCCTCCTCCATCACAAATGGCATGGATGATGATGGAATGATGTATCCTCCATATTTGATGCGGGTCTTGTACATGGATTCACCAATCGCTATCATGATTTGATCGGATCAACAAGCTGTAGTTCCCTAATATTGTCACACACACCACAACATAGTATTGTAAGGGAGTAATCCAATGCGTCTTTGGAAGTCTTCTAAATCAACTTTTTAACGGCAACTTGCTTTCTATTGTTTTATTTTTCTAATCGATAAAAAAATTATCGCAACCTTGTTAAATCATATAACCTCGGAACTTTATAAATTGTGCGACTTGAGTTGGGATAAATTTGAGCAATTTTATTCGTTCAAAATCTCAGTTCTCCAATTTAGCTAGATTAAAGTTGTTGAACTTAGCTAGATTAAATGATAATAAACATTGTTGCAAACATGCAAACATGTTATCCTATGGTAGGGATAACATAAAAATGATACGTTGTACCCCCTGAAGTGCAAGTTTTTATGTTGGCAACTTCTCAAAATGCTATCCTAACCATTGATAATTTCCTTAGAAGAGGTTGTCAGATTACGAATGTGCAGTGTTCACTCTGTAAACAATGCCCTGAAACAATCAATCGCTTACTTTTACATTGCAATTTTTCTCAATTGGAAGAACGAAAGTTTGTAAAAGGGAGCAACATGGGAAGGAAAATTTGGCCGAACAGTGGTTTAGATTTACATCTTTAAGACATTTTTAAAACAATACTCAGGGGCATTTGCCTTTTAAGTTTTTAACCTTTATCCTAGGAAAAGGTTAAAAACTGCTGTAATTCTTTGATTAGCCCTGTTGGGTTGTGTACTCTAAAGGCTAAAACTCAAACGTAGGTTATATTCAAAGGATATTTTGGTACATTACAATTTCGTGTTATCTATAAAAACGAAAGAAAAAACCCTAGAATCGTAATAGAAAAAAAGTGAGAGAGTGAAATTTGAGAGACCAGTGAGGTTGGCGGCGTGAAAGAAGAACACTTCAGATCTGATCAGATACTATGGTGGAGAATCACAGAGACTAAACACAATGGATGGACAACACAATGATTTCTCCTCTCATAAGGAATATTTGTATGTTAAAGAGCAAATGGATCTCTGAAAATTCACTCCATATGATTTTTTATAGATGATTTATCTGCTTTATTGATTTCATAGCAAAGAATATTGTATCTTTTACTTGCTGAAAAAGTTTTTCATTCAAATTGTAAATACAAAATCTGCTCATCATAATTTGCAGCAGTCAAAAATACAGTATATATGAATTTATGGCAACATGCAGATTAAACGGAAGACCATAATATATGGGTAAGGATGTGCTTTTGTTGAATTCAGATAAGTTTGTTGAAGCATGTTTACATTCAGCTTGAGTTATTACTGATTATTCATGATTCAGTTTCATCCATATAGGCAGGTGTTGACCGGAACATTATTGATTAAGATTTACCATCAATTGGATTTTATGTTATCTATGATGGTGCATATATATTGCTTCCTTAGTTCATTTCCAGTTTAATAGTGTTGCACACCATAAAACTAAGAATCAATTGTCAATCTGAACTGCTTTTTGAACTTCACTCACCTAGTAGTTGCTAGGTTAAATGCAATTTTGCTCTCAAGTACAAAATGAGTTGGAATGTCACTGAGTTTGTAAATTGAACCTGAAAGATGTTTGTGGGAACTGCACTATGAGATTTTCTTTGTCCTTGAGAACCATATACCAAGTTTTATCCTCTCATTTCAAGGTATCTTCTCATTGAATTTGAAAGGCAATGTCTAGATCATTTCAGTATGACTTTTGATCATTTGAATTTCCACGCCTTATAGATTTTTGGTATCCCATACATGTAACATGAAGGAGTTATCACTGAGTCTCTTGTAACCGAAAATCAACACAATGGCACAAACTTTCTAAAATTGTATTATGGCATATAATTCTACAATGACCCTAGTCTCTGTTGCCTTCATATGGCTCCATAAAGTTATTAAGATGATCAAAAGCAACTTATTTTCTAATTTTAATTTGATTGCACTAGTCCCATTCAAGTACGGAAAGAATTTTGAGACCCATAAAGGACCATATGACTTCATATAATAGGCCACAGCACCTTTTCCTTCCCTTAAACTTAGTCACTAGTTTCGTGTGATAGTAATTCAGTATACCTACTATAAATTTGATGCCCCTCCAATGCAATGTAATGTTACCAATTTCTAGTTCTTAGTGCCGGAGACTAATGAAATTAGAGGGATTTTTCTGAATTAAGCATGGGGGCTATAACCAAAATTAACATCCTTTCCTCGAAAAAATCCGCTAACCAAGAAGGAAGCATCATGCGCCCGGGTGCACAGATCTGGATTCTTGGAATCCACACCCTCAGGGACAAAGTTAAGATTATGGAGTGTTTAAGTTATTGAATACTTGTAATACATACAAGAGAGTAACAAGATAAAGTTACCCTTAATATATTTACTTGTTAAAGGAAGAAATTTTGGATTTTCTATCTGCTCAGTAAAGAGTCTGCATAACGAGTTATGTGTTCTATTTTTTCAGGGTTATAATTGGTATTCAATCTTGAATATAACACATATGAAAAACCGTGCCTTGGAATTTTACAAATTTTATTTCGTTATAAAGATTTTAAAGAGCTCTACAAAGCGAGTACAAACAACAATATCAAATTTGAATTTTTTACGGAAAAAGTCGGAGGTGATTATCATTTTAGAGAGAATTTTCAAAAACTGGATACATTACCTTTATGAAGCCACCATAAAGGACACATAACACATTATGCAGACACCACAAAGGATGCATAACAAACTATGCAACCATATTTTGGTTTACGCATCCACTAGTTAGGTTATGCAACCACTAAAACGATGTATATGCCTAAAAAACAAGCTAATAGAAAAAAAATGATGCATGACACATTATGGAGTCACAACAAAAGACGCATAACATATTGTGCAACCGTATGTTGGTTCATGCATCCACTAATTTGATTATGTACCACTAAAAACATGTATAAATTTAAAAATTATCATTTCTACAAAAAAAGAAATGAAATGATTAGCAAATTATGCAGTCATTTTTCAGATTGCGTAATAAGTTATGTAGTAATTTTTATAGCTGCATAATAGGTTATGCAATTATTTTTCTTTAGTTGATTTAAGTGTTAACTAGCGTAAATGAATTATGCAGCCATCTCTTTGGGTGTATGGTGTACAGTCTATTAAAATGATCCCATAACTGGGATCAAAGTCGACCACCACTTTGTTTAGTAATGGGCCTGGTGAAAGAAAATGAAACCCGCATCCATACCCCTCCTATAGTCCTCATATTTAAGCTATTGCGATTAGGGTTTATTTCGCTCCTCCTTGGACAGATTCATTCTTGCCGCCTCTCACAAATTTCCTCCCTGTTTTGCGCTGTCTCCAAAGCAACTACTACAAATAAATTGATCATGGCATCTAATGTTCATGATGATCATGAATAACTACATAATTAGCATAATAATATCTCCTCTCAAAAGTAATTAATAGATCTTACTTCTTCTACATTTCAACATGTATTGTAATTTCAAGAATGAATATAAATCGATTCTGGCTTCTTTCTGTTTTCAGGAGTTTTATTCCAGGTGAATATAGGTCATGAATGGATCTAAAAGCAACTTCTAGTTCCCTGCTGATGGCACCTAACTGGGGAGGCTGTGCTATCTAGTTCCTTTAGACCCTTCCTTACCACTGGCTAGTAAGTTGTATGTTTAACATAATTTGTAGATTCCATTTGATATTTATATCTGTAGATCTTTAATTGTAGGATAAAGCCTTTTATGAGCTAGACATGGATATTATTGTGGCTTTAAAAGACTTGTCTTAATTTCGTATTTGCCAAATGCAGGTGCCCGGAGAAGAGTTTAATTAATGCTTTACTTTAGGCTGAATTGCAAGTCCAATTCACATGAATAGCATGATGTCACGGCGATCTTACAAATCTTAAGGTTGAAAATCATTATGAAGTCTTGGATAATGGTTAAACTCCCATGAAAGGGGTTTTCCTTTCCATTCATTATTATATCACATAAAGAGTATATCACAGTAAATGAGAATACTATATTTTAATGAGAGTATCACAAGAATAAAGCTAAGTAAGCAAACAACATAATATCTAATCTACCACACCCCCTTAGTCGGAGCGGGAGAAGAGCAGACGCTCAGACTAGCACGGAAACGAGTAAATAGCTGTCGTGGAAGGCCCTTGGTAAAAATATCAGCATATTGATTTTCCGAGGGGATGTGCAGTACATGAATATCACCAATACGAACGCCATCACGAACAAAATGTATATCAATCTCCACATGTTTGGTGCGTTGATGTTGAACAGGATCACCAGACATATAGACTGCACTGACGTTATCACAATATACAATAGTGGCACGTCGTAGAGGTAGATGAAGCTTAAGAAGTAAGTTGCGAAGCCAAGTAGTCTCTGAAACTACATTGGCCACTCCCCGATATTCAGCTTCAGCACTTGAGCGAGAGACAGTTGCCTGACGCTTAGAAGACCAGGAAACTAGGTTATCACCTAGAAAGATGCAGTAGCCGGAAGTGGATCGACGTGAATCCGGACACCCCGCCCAATCAGCGTCATAATAAGCAGTTAATTTAGTGAGTGTAGTAGCAGATAGGAACAAGCCATGATCAAGAGTACCCTGAAGACAACGAAGAATCCGCTTAAGGGCCTGCATGTGAGGCTCCCTGGGATCATGCATAAACAAACATACCTGTTGAACTGCATAAGTAATATCTGGTCTAGTGAAGGTGAGGTATTGAAGAGCCCCAGCCAGGCTTCGGTATAAAGTAGGATCCTCGATTACAGGACCGGATGTTGCACTGAGTTTAGAATTGGTATCAACTGGTGTGGCCACAGGATTACAATTTATCATGGATGCACGTGCAATGATGTCCTGCGCGTAAACTGACTGAGACAAGTAGAGCCCTGAAGATGAGCGGTTAACAGAAATACCCAAAAAATGATGCAGCGGGCCAAGATCAGTCATGGCAAACTCCCGTTTCATCAACATAATAAATTTTCCAAGGAGATGATCAGTATTTGCTGTTAAAATGATGTCATCGACATATAAAAGTAAGTATGCCATCTCGGATCCGGATTGGTAGACGAAGAGAGAAGGATCACATACACTGCCCCGAAAACCACAATTGGTAATAAACTTGGCAAATCGTTGAAACCATGCACGAGGTGCCTGGTTTAGACCATAAAGTGAACGACGTAGTCTACATACATAATCAGGGTGTTCAGGATCAACAAAACCCGGAGGCTGATGCATATAAACTGTCTCAGTCAAATCCCCGTGGAGAAAGGCATTCTTGACATCCAATTGATGTATAGGCCAAGAACGTGAAGCTGCAATAGTAAGCACAGTACGGATAGTCGCTGGTTTGACAACCAGACTAAATGTTTCAAAACAATCAACTCCAACCTGTTGGGATTTACCATTTGCAACAAGGCGTGCCTTGTGACGCTGTAAGGAACCGTCGGCATGAAATTTGTGGCGAAAAAGCCACATGAAACGAATAATACGTGCATCTCGTGGCCGAGGAACTAGTTACCAAGTATTAGTTTTTAACATGTCAGTGTATTCATCTAGCATGGCTGCATTCCAGTTAGGGTCCCTAAGAGCATATAGGTGGGAGCGAGGCAATGGAGAGATCTTACATTTGGACTGGACATGAAGATTGAGTTTGTGATTGGTACAAAAGATGCCTCGGGAGGCCCGAGTGACCGGACGAGAAGGAGGAGGGATGGGTGGGGCCGTAACAGTGGGAGGATGTACATGAGTAGGAACTGGAGAGACCGGACTAGGGGAGGCAGACGGAATGGATATTCTAGGATGTTCAATCGAATCAGTAGGAGCCGGACTAGTAGAGGTGGTAGCGGAAGAAGTGGGAGGCACTGTAGGTCTGCGCCTGTGGGAAGGAGTATATGGAATAGGGGAACCGAGGACAGCAGGCGAAGGGGATGAGGGAGCTGCTGACGGGTAGGCATGTTTGTCAGAAAAAGAGTGGTGGATAGGAGGGGGAGAGGATTCAGATTCTGTAGGACTGGTGGGAATAGAGGTTGCGAATGGGAAAACAGTTTCGTCAAAGGTTACATGACAAGATATGATAATTTTATGAGTGGTAAGATCGAGACAACGATAACCACGATGATTTATAGGAAAACCAAGAAAAACACATTTAGTAGAACGAGGAGCAAGTTCGTGAGGTGTAGTGGAGGAAAGATTAGGATAGCAAAGACAACCAAATGTACGAAGATGATCATATGTAGGATGGCGACCATAGAGGGCAAAAACAGGAGAATGAAAATGTAGAATTTTGGTGGGAAGAATATTGTGAAGATAGACGGCCATGTTAAGAGAGCCAGCCCAATATTTGGAGGGAATTAAGGCATGAGACATAAGAGTACGAGTAATATCGTTGACTCGACGAATCATACGCTCAGCCTTGCCATTCTGGGAAGAGGTTTGTGGACAAGAGAAACGAAAAACAAAGCCATTTGTATGAGCAAAATTATGAACAGAAGAGTTATCAAATTCACGACCTAAGTCACATTGAAAGCTTTTGATGTCACGCTCAAATTGAGTTTTAACGAAAGAGTGAAATTCCAAGAATTTGGTGTAGACTTGAGATTTGAATTTTAAAGGATAAACCCATAGATAATTAGTGAAATCATCCAATAAAATGAGGTAATATCGGAAACCTGTTTCAACATGTGATGGACAGGTCCATAAGTCACTATGAATAATATCAAAGGGTGCAAAAGTATTGGAATTGGACTCAAAAAATGGTAATCTAACATGTTTGCTAACTTGACAAGAATGACACAGTTGAGAACATGAATTTTTATTACACGAAATAAAACTTTTGGTGCGTAAGACATCTAATATAGCTTTGCCAGGGTGACCAAGCCGGTTATGCCAAACATCTGGCGAACAAACAACAAGAGAGATAGGTTGAGGAAGGGGCGGAGTAGGAGGAGATACGATGGACTTGGTGATAGGATAGAGCTCTTCTTGATCTGTCACATCGTATAATAGTCTTCTTCGAAATCAGATCCTTCACAGAGAAACCAGATGGGTGAAACTCAACATACACATGATTATCAGTAGTAAACTTGCGGACAGACACTAAGTTTTTGATTATGTGAGGGACAACAAAGGTATCTTTGAGCTGAAGAAGACGAGAAGGAAGATGTATGAATTTGGTACCACTAGCCGTAACTGGAATACTATTGCCATCGCCAACTAGAATAGAACGAACATTGCTAGAGTTAAAAACGTTATGTAGCGTACCTAGATTTGTAGTGAGATGTGAAGTAGCACCGGTGTCCATGTAGAAGTCATCATCCGGAAGATGAAGACTCATGGAGCTATATGTCTCTGAATATCATCGGGTTGGAGAACTTCAGTGGTTGGAGTGAAGTAAGCTTGGCCACGACCCAATCCAGGTGACCGTGCGCGTTGCGAGCGTTGTTGGTGTGGCTGTGGTCGACGGGGTTGCCAGGAGGAGGCTGTAGGGTACGGGCAGGGAGGTACCGGCCAGTATGGTGGCCAGTGAGGCTGGTAGCTGGGTTGAAGGGCATAGCACTGTAGGTGGTTGGGACGCTGTGTGATGCATGCTGGGAGTTGGCAGAAGAGGTGGTTGGGTCGCTGGACCAAGGGTCGTATCATTGCCGTTGGAGGGTGGACGAGGACCACGTCTGTTGCTGTTGGTGCGGTTTTGCCGCTGGTTGTTGCGATGCATAGGGGAGGCAGCAACAGCAGCCAGTGCCGTTGGTGTAGAAGCTAGGGTTTGCTGAGAACGCCTTATTTCTTCCGTTCGTAGTTGAGATCTAGCAGAATCAAAACTAGGCATAGACTGTTGGATGAAAGATGCAACAATGTTGTATTCCTCCGGAAGGCCATTGACAAGTTGAATAACCAAACGCTTGTCATTCATCAGGAAATCGAGATCACTTAATCGATCGGAGAACGACTTAAGTTTATCACAGTAATCATCAACACCATTACATTCAGTGAATTTAAGGTTAACAAACTTACTTTCAAGTGTTGATGCGCGGCTTCCTTTGTTGTCTTGAAATAACTTCTTAAGGTGATCCCAGATTTCTTTAGCAGTTTTGCCTGATTTGAGAACGGTGAGCATCAAATCTTTGGCCATGGTAGAGAACATCCATTGGCGACAGAGAGCGTCTAGCTATTTCACGGTAGCGGCATCAAGATCTGTTGGGGTTATTGAACCATCAATAAGAAAAACCAGGTTGTGAGCTTGGAGATGGAGTTCGAAAAGAAAAACCCATGAAGAATATTCATCCTGTTTGATGTCCAGGAGAATGAGAATGAGGGTTTTGATGTTGGTGACAGCAAATGCTGGATGCAATGATTTCTTTTCACCGGCCATTTGTTTTTGTGTAGGAGAAGAAGAAGGATTGATGGATCGAGTTAGGCTGATACCATCTTGGATAATGGTTAAACTCCCATGAAAGGGGTTTTCCTTTCCATTCGTTATTATATCACATAAAGAGTATCTCACAGTAAATGAGAATACTATAGTTTAATGAGAGTATCACAAGAATAAAGCTAAGTAAGGAAACAACATAATATCTAATCTATTATGAAGTTTTCATCGTTTAAGAGACATCTCAATAATGAAGTGCAAATATTTTGGACGCTATGAAGATATTAGAACTGAATTATATAGAGGTTATATCTATGCTTATTTAGATTTAACTTTTACTATGCATACTAGGAAACGTAACACAAGCACTTGAGGCTGTTTGGTCCTTTATAAACGTAACACAAGCACTAGATGTCTGTTGCAGAATTGATTCTGTTAGTTGCTGATGGATTTGTATGAAGCATGTTTTGGAGCCATAAAGGAAGCCGGATCATTATTCAATCTATAAATGGGAAATGATGCCATAATTGCAAGCTTGTGGTAGTGAGTAATTAGCAAAACCACTCAGCTAATAAAAGGATGCGTAATCAATCCTACAATGACAAAAGTTTCAAAATTTTATGGCGGCAAGTTATCCAACGGGCCGGAAGGACCCTGATTGTCTCGTGGGGATTAGTAATGGGCTAGGTTAATGAGAATGGGACCCGCATGTCCTCTTATCTAAGAGATTGCGTCTAGGGTTCATTTCTTTCTTCTTCCTCTCTGTTTTGAGCCGTCAGTCTCTAAACCAACCAACACAAACACAGATCTATGGCTTATGATGTCGACGATGATCAATTACAACTACATATACTCAGCGTAATGATATCTCCTCTCAAATGTGAGTGATATATCTTAATTTTTTGAGTTTCATTTTTGTCTTCTTAGAACTAATATAAATCATTTCTGTTTTCTTTGTTTTTTTTTTTTTTTTTTTTTTTTTGAAGGAATCTGCTTTGCGATCATCCTTGTCATCCGTTTCAGTTCAGATGATCAACTTACTCATTAAGACCTTGCATCTCTTTCAATTTTCAGCTTCAAATCTTTTTGTCTATCCAATTCCTCCTGTAAAGCAATTATTCCATCGTTATCAGAACCAATTGAAAAATTACTTAAAGGTTTATATCTTTTTTTTTTTACCACTGGAACATTTCTGGAATCTGCATCTGGCAATGGCATCAACGCTGCTGTAGATCTTGGACTCTGTAAGCTAATCGAAAAATGTATTCCTTTTGTTTATTTTTTAAGGTTTTTCACCTGAGCTAGAGGTAAAGGTGATGTATACTTGTATAATTTTCACTTACGAGATATTGTATATCCTTGATTTTGCGGTGTTTCCCTATGTCCTTAGACTTTCAAATTAAGCAGCAAAATAAAAAATTGTTATGGATTTAAAACACTAGTCCAGAATTCATTGTTGTCAATTGCAGATGCCTGGAATTAGCGCTGAGAAAAATGAAGAGGTTAAGACTTTGTTGCAAGAACACGACAGGCATGAGGTATCAAATTTTGTTGGATGTATGTATGAGTGTCTAATAAACTGATAAGTATATCGGAACTGGATATGGGGTGTTCGCTCTATTCTCATTTAAATTTAATGATCCAAATGCAACTATAAAAATAGTTATCCTATGTATGCCAGGAAAGGTAATGCAACGCACTTGAGGTTATTTGGCCCTTTATAACGGAGTTTGTCCTGATGAATACGTGTTTAGAACTTGAGATGTATCTAAATTTTGCTGTTTTTATTTTTTTAAACTCTGAATTTTAAAAGACAATTGTTTGTCTGCAGCATGCTTTTGAGCCATAAGGAAGTCACACGGTTACGGAATTAACAAGGTCAAATGCCATGGAAACAAGAGATTTGAGGGGTTTTGCACGAAGGATTTGAATCTCAAGAGTCACCGAGTGAAGTTAGAAATTGAGAATGGAGCTCTTCTTATTCCTTTTGGCTATATTTTTTTTTTTTTTTTTTTTGGAAAAGATAAAATTCATTCATAATGAAGTGGTGAGATGGCATTTAAAAGGACCATCCAAACAACCATCCAAACAAGATAGCTCAAACAAAATAAAGGGGATTACAACAATGGAATCATTTCCCTAAAACAAGTTGAAACTAGTTACTTGTTTAAACACCCTCCAATCGTTCATGAAATCCACAAACTTAAATTGTTTAAAGGATTCATGAACTAAATAAAGAAGCCTTCACTAGAATAATAACCCTCTCTAATTCTAATATTATTTAAATAGCCTTCCACCCCTTAAAATATATTATTCAATTTTAAAAATACCCCTATCTTAGAAAAGTGGGCACCTTGCTTTGTCTCTTCAGTGGACACAACTAGCTAAGTTGCATCCAAAAAGTGAAAGCAAGGTTTCTCAAGTTGACTCCTAAAATTATTTTTACCCCTCGGGGGTATTTGTGCAAGGTCAACAAAATGGATAGAAAAAAAATGATAGCAAAATCCACTTTATGGGTGTATGATATAATTTTTCAGAGAGATATCTTTCGGTCTATACTTAATGCCCCGTCTCTCATAATTGGCTTGTGGCAGTGGTTAATTAGCAAAAACACTCCGCCAATAAAATGGCGAGTAATCGTAGAATGACAAAACTTTCAGCATTTGATATCCCCAGTCTCTGCTGCCTTCATATTACTCCATAAATTCATTAAGACAGATTTTTGTTATAGGAAAAGCCAGTAAAAAAAAAATAATTAGTCTTTTCCTTCTAAGACAATGACAAGGAGAGCGGTAAAACAAACAGAAGAGATTAATAATGGGCCGGGTTAAAGAAAATGAGACCCGGATTTTCACCCAATCCTTATTTAAGCGATTGGGTTTAGGGTTCATTTCTCTTTCTCGTCTTTAGATTTATTCTTACCGCCTCTCATCTCTTCCTCCTCTCTGCTTTGCGCCGTCTCTCTGAAACAACCACCACGGATCAATAGATTATGGATCATGGCTTCTGATGTAGATGATGATCAACAACAACATAGATATTCAGCATGATGATATCTCCTCTCAATCGTACATATTATTTCTTTTTAAGTGATTGATATCAGCTTATCAGTCTTGTCAATGGATCCATAGGAAACTTCTCAAGTGTCCGTTCAATCTTAGCTCCCTCTCTGGTTGTGTAAGTTTAATTTTCACGATCCTTTGACATTCCTTTACCAACCCACCCTTTTTTTCCCCGGTTGTAGTCAGAGTATACCTAGAGACAAACCATTAGATCTGCTGTCTTTCTATTTTTTAACTTGGCATAATTTGTAGATGGATGATTCATGATTCCATTTGATATACATGTCTGTAGATGATTTTTAAAGTACCAGTGAATTTAGAATGTAATTTGCGAATTTTGGAATGTAGCTGATGCATGATAAGGTACTAGCGAACTTGTTATTTAATGGTAAATGAGTTTCTGAAGCAATGAATTAACAATTGAGAGATAGATTAGTATGTTCATATCTTTCAAATTCCTGCATATATCATTCATTTGTTTTAGGTTTTACACTTTTCACCAGACCATATGAGTATATGAGTATGAGGCTATCCTGTAGTGGGGACGATACAAATGTTCTGTTGATAACACTTGTGATTATGTTTCATTTCCCCTTCTTGTTTTTGAACTCACCACTCACTCATTAGTTGTTGGCCTGCAGGGTGTGTATTGTCTGGTACAAAGAGAAAGACGTGACTCGAAAATACATATACTTAGATGGCCTTTACTGAAGTCAGTGTTGTTGTAAAAAACAACCATGTAATTCTTGTTAGATTTACAACCTAATCAGTCTACTATGTATGTATACTTGTTTAAGAATATCAGCACAGTCAAGAATCGCCATGCTCTCGTATAATGTGACTCAAAGAGGGAAAAGGGGCGACACTGAAGGAGGGGATTGTAAAGATTATCAAACGTAAGCAAAAAGAAGTTGTATTTACTTTCCCCTACTTTTTGATTCCTGATATAAGAAATGTTTAGTTGAAGGTACAATGTAAAATATAGTCTGCAAATATCTTAACTGTGTAAAAAATGAGAAATGGAAAGAAAAGAAAACAAGTCGTATTACCTTTGTTTCTTGTTTGCACATCGTATGATGAAATCTATAATGAAGCTTTTAACCTTTTTCACCTTAACTAGAGCAAAAAGTGCGTAATACCAATTGCTTTCCAGTATTTCACAATTGAACTGAGCTTCACTTAGGAGGAACACTCTATAGTTTTTTGTTATATTGTGTTTGTCCAAACTCAGCTGTAGTGAGTAGTGACTTGTGAGTTTTTTAGTCTTTGAATGTGTTGTTGCTGAATTTAGAACCATTTGATTAGTCAGCACAATCTTAACTTGAGATTCATCGACAGGGATAGATATTTATCTGAACTTTGTTTACATTGTCATCGTTTATTTTCTGGAACTGGCTATAGTAAATAGGATACAAAATCTGCAGCTACTTTGGGCTTTGGTTATTGAAATTTTAGTATATAATTCATATTGGGGAATCTGTATTTAGCACCACTTGTTTAAGAGTTTAATGCTTTAATATAGGTCTTACGAAATTCTTGGCTGAATTTGAACACTGAGATGTTATTTAAGAGACGTCTGCACTAATGAAGTGCAAATGTTATTTAAATGCTTTTTTTTTTTTTTTTTTTTTTGCTCGGTAAATAAGTTTTTTATTGATGAAATAGTAAGTACAAAGTACAAACCCCATGGAAGAAATGCTTCACATCTGTGAAAGCCCTCGTACAAATAGATACCCAAGTTAGATAACCCACCCTAAGGCCACTGGAACGGGCCTTAGTACATAGAAACCCTAAAACCACATTAGATACCCAACCCTCAGACCATAATAGATACCCATATTAGACCACTGGAATGAGCCTCAATATATAGAAAATGCCTTACCCATTAAAGGGTTTAAGACCTAAAAGAAAAATAAAAAAATAGAAACCCTAGCCCAAAAAGAGCCACAATTGGAGTTCCTTCACGACCACACCCCAAACCCTAATTTTTCCCGGACATCCCTTGAGCTCCGCCGATTTACCTTACTTCGCCGATTCAACCGATCCCTTGCACCACACCCCGATTCCAAACTTCCGCCACAATTGAAGATCTAGATCCTTCGCAATCAAACACCTCATTACGAAATCGTCATCACTTCAATCATCATTATAAACAAGTACCTTTGGAGGATGAAATCGGTGATTTCGCTTGACGTTGATCGGAAAAAGAAAGAAAATGGATGTATTGCCAAGACCATAAATGAAATCGGAAGTTAAAGAAGACATCCACCAAGATGAACCCAACTCAGTATATCAACATAAATTGCAATACAACTGAACAAATGATTTAGGAAACCTAGATTAATCTAGGTTAAGAAGTTCTGACCACCGTCACCACCACCTCAACCCAAAAACTTCCAATAAACACATTGATGGACTCATCTCTCGTGCAAGACAGAGAACCCAATGATTATTTAAATGCTACATATCGAATTGAATGTAAGGGGCTCTCTCTATGCTTATAAGTTGGATTTAGTTATACGAAATTGTGGAAGACTCAACTTTTACTGCATCCCACTATATGCAAATACTTAAACTATTTATGCGTGGTAAAGTAATGCTACACATTTGAGGTTATTTGGTCCTTTATAAGGAAGTTTATCCTGAGGATAAGTGTTCGAACTCGGAGACATATCTTGCGAGGTTTCATGGTGTTAAATGCTTTGAATTTTAACGAGATAATTATTTGCTTGCGGATGTCACATCCATAAAGGAAGTCACAAGTATTACCAAACTATCGGGGTCTAATGCAACGAAAACCGATTTGAAGGGTCTTGCGGGGAAGGATTTGAAGCTCAAGAGTAATTGAGTGATTACGAGTAATTATCATATTTCAAGCTCGCCTTTTCCTTTTGGCCGTGTCTTTTTCTATTTTGGCGGGTGTGGGTTTTCCACATTATGATCTCGAAGTTGAAAGAAATTAGTGGAGCATAGAAGATCGCCAGTTAAACAAATTGGATCCCGACAGTGACTAGATATCTGTTCAAATTCAATCTGCCGAGGTACCGCAATTCAATGGTGTAATATGTAGACTGAACTTTGATAAGAGTAAGTCTAAGAAACAATACCAACAGACTTGGACTACAATCTCTTTATATTCCTTCTCTTAAACCTAGTAGTCATTGGTTCAATATACATTCCATTCTACTCTAGATCACATTGTTAGACTGGATCCATTCTTATCTTAGGTGCATTGTAATGATATCAATACATCAAGAGTCAAGACAACGATAATGGTAGTGGTATTTTTTTATCTTGTTCCTTTAGTGCCGCTTCCTAGAAAAATCCGCAAACTTGCACCCAGGATAACTCATGCTGCACAAAAGTATCACAAGAAATTCAAGTTAATGAATGGCCTACATATTCAAAGACACAAGCCACAGGACTATGTGTTTTTTTTTTTTTAGCTGGGTCTTTTTCTTTTTTGGTGTGTGCCAGCATTATGTTTTGAAGTTGAAAGAAATTGGCGGTGCATATAAGACCAGCAAGTTCAAAAATTTAGGTGCTGACAGGATTTTTTATTTGTTCATGCATACGCTAAACCAACGCAATATATATATACCCATTGGGTGTTTTGTAACAAAACTTTTGTTGTAGGACCATTGTGACATCTGACCCTGTTTAAATGCAGTGAACTCTCTAAGGAAAGTACAATTACACTTGCATTCGACGTACACAAAAGTTTTGATTACTTGATTCCCTTCACTGGTTTATGATCTGTTTAGGTGTATGATGTATTTACTCAGAATGATATCTTCAGTCTATGGATGCGTGATTTCAGGGTTTTATCTTTCAGATTATTAGTTGGGAAATAATCAATCCGACTCTCATAATTCCAGACTTTTGGTACCGGGTAAACAACAGCATTTGATTCAATTGGTCCCATTCAAGCAACTAGAGAAAGAATTTGAGACCCATAAAGGCATAGAGTTTAAAATCTGGTGAATGAGAAAAAGCCTTCATCCCGTGGATATTCATCCCGTACAGAGCTCCTTGGAAGTAAGACTCGAATCTCCCAAAACTCTTAATCTCATTACTTGTTGATTGGTCCAGCACATTTACTGACCAACTAGGTTACTCTTTATAACTTTGACTTTTCCGTAACAAATCTGTAGGTTTTGGGTTCTATCTCTTTCGAATTATGCTCGAAGAAACAATACCGAGAGCTTGGTCTACCATCACTTTCTTTTCCTTCCCTTCAGCTTAGTCACTGGTTTCGTGTAATAGAAATTCAGTATACACCGTAATGTTACACAGTGATGACAACCACTTCTTGTAGCCGTAGAAATTAGTAATGGGCCGGGTTAAAGAAAACGAGACCCGCATGCATATCCCTCCTTCAGTCTTAGCTCCTATTTAAGCGGTTGCGTTTAGGGTTCGTTTCTCTCGGCAGAATCAGATTTATTCTCAACGCAGCCGCTCACTCACTTCTTGCTATCTCTAAAACAACCACCATCAATATATTATGGCCTCAGATGTAGATGATCAATCAACAACTATGTACTCAGCACAATGATTTCTCCTCTCAAACCTAACTAATAAATCCTCCAAAGAAGTCAATTGCAATTTGTCTGTAAGGCAACTTCTCTTTCTCTCTCGGTATCAAATGAATGTGTGGTAAGTTTAACTAATTTCCTAGTTTAACTTGAGACAAACTATCATATCTACTGTCATCTATATTTAACTCAGAAAAATTTATAGATAAATGATTCCATTTGATATATATGTCTGCAGATCTTAAAGTGTAGGATAACTCTCCCAAATATCCAAATTTAGAGCAGAATGAAAAAAATATTGTGGATTTAAAAGACATGTCGTGATTTCATATTTGTCAAATGCAGGTATATCTCTTGTTTCAACAATCTAAGGCAAGAGCAGATAGAAGTTCAAGTCTGTCTACTTTGGGCAATTAAGGTTCACAAGTTATTTCTTAGTCTGAATCAAATTTGGGTGTTCATTTAATATATTTCCCTATCGATTTTCATGATGGTGTTTCTAGATCTAGAATGTGTGATCCTAATCATGAAATAGTCTTATCAGCATTAAGTTGTAACCATGATATGTACCAAAAGAAAAAGTAAGCATAATTATTGGAGGCTGATATTCTAATATTAAGAACTTGAAATGTAACTTGCAAATTTTGATTTAATTGCTTATAATCTTTTAAGAAATTGTAGTTCTGGTTGAAGCATTTTTTATGGAGACATTATGGAAGCCAGGTTATTATCAAACTAGCAGGGTCAATTGCTTTGAAAACAAGCAATTTGAAGGCTCTTGAAGGAAGGATTTGAAGCTCAAGAGTGACTGAAACAATGGCCGTCTGTCATTTTTTCGCTAGTCAGAATGTAAAATCAAGTGCTAAAACAAAAACAGGTAAATTGCACACCAGTTGAACGTAAACAGGTCAACTTACTTTGGTAATTGTTTGTAAATAGGTTAGTTTAGTCATGTTTATAAATAATAATTAGTGACAATTAAGGACGGTAATTTACACACTAATTAAATGTAAGCGAAGTGTAATAGTTTATTCTTCTTCTTCTTTTTGTCTGCTTACCCTTAAAAGATTGCGTTAGGGTTTATCCGTCATTAGAAACACAACACATCTGTTGCTTGATCAACATTGTGACATATGACCCTCTTAAGATGCAGTAAGATCCGTACATAAGTAAAATTACACTTGAACTCCGCATATTTTGATTACTATTCCATCCACTTTATGGGTGGTGTAAGATCTCTTTGGGTGATATTTATCAGACAATATTTATTTATTTTTTAAAGAAGAGAAGATTTATTGAAGAGCAGAAGAATTTACAGCAAGATCTACCAGTGGTAGATTAAACGAAAACAACTAAGTTACATGAAAAGTGCATCCCAGTTGTTCAAAACTGAATTCGAGAAATTTAGATGAACTCTATCAGTCAATAATTGCGAAATAATGCCCCTATAATTGCAAAAACACTCCCAATAAAACGATGCGTAACCTTACAATGACCACTTTCTGCATTTGCATATCCCAATCTCGTCTGCCTTGTTATTGCTCCATAAAGTCATTATGTGCCCTCGAGATCAGAAGCCAAAGAATTTGAGACCGATAAAGGACCATATGACTTCATATAATAGGCTACAACACCTTTTCAAAAATGATCTCATAACTTCGTGATCTCTCTAAAATCAAGTAAATGACAAAACTAATTTCCATTTATCCTCTGAATTATCATTTTTGAGTTCTCAAAAGTAATCTTTCTTCTACCATAATAACAAAAAAATAACAAGAATTTGGAGTTTTGCGTGCCATCAATCTTTGCGTGCCATAAAAAGAATTTGGAGTTCTTAAAGAAAGATACACTCCATTCTACCCTCTAATAAAATTGTTGAATGTTTACCCCCTCCAGTGTGCTGTAAATGTTACCAATATATCAAGATTCAAGACAACGACAACCACTCCCTTATGGCTTCGTAATGGGCCGGGTTCAAGAAAATAAGACCCGCATCCACTTCCTCCGCCAGTCCTCCTATTTAAGCAATTGCGTTAGGGTTCACTTCTCTTTAAATTCATTCTTACAGCCTCTTTCACTCTTCCTCTCTGTATTTAAGCCGCCCCGATCTACTCCGCTTCAAACCACTACCACAGATCAATAGATTATGGCTTCTCATGTTCATGATGATCATCAACAAAACAACCATTGCATACTCAGCACAACGATTTCTCCTCTCAAACGTAAATAATGAACATTTCAAAGAGGTCCTTAAAGCAACTTCTGTTTCTCCTTAGATGTCATATGACTTGAGAGTAAGTTTAACTTGAGACACACCATCAGATCTACTTTCTTTTATGTTTAATATACCAAAATTTTTGTATAGATGAACAAAAAATTTAGAAAAAAATAAAAAATTGTGGATTTAAAAGACATGTCCTGATTTCATATTTGTCGTATGCAGGTAAGTAGCTCTCGTTTCATCAACCCAAGGAAGGAGCAGATAGAGGTCGAAGTCGGGCTACCTAGGGCAACCAAGTTTCACAAGTTATTTCTTTTTCCTGCCCCTCTGGTTTGAACCAATCTCAGGTACGTACATTTATATCTCCCTATCTATTTTGATGTTAGTGTTTGTAGATGTAGATATGTGATCCTAAGCATGTATTGTAGCTTACAAAAGAAAAAGTAAGCATAATTAGAGACTGATGCTCTAATATTGAGAACTTGAGATGCAACTTGGAAATTTTGATTTTGTTAATAGCTTGAATTTTAAGAAATAGTAGTTCTGTTTGCAGCATGTTGTGTAAAGCCATAAAACGGAGCCAGATTATTACCAAACTAGCAGGGTCAATTGCCACATAAACAAGCGATTTGAAGGGTCTTGCAGGAAGGATTTGAAGATCAAGAGTGACCAAGTGAAGGTAAAACTTTGGAGATACATAGTGGAGGTTAATTTCTTTTGGCTGTTTAGGCACGTCTGAGCATTAAAAAAATTATGTAGTCTAGCAAAGAATACCAGCAAGGAATATTTCTGACCGGACTAATCTTGTAATCCAACTGAGCCACTGTTGAAATGAGTGAATCTTTGGGAGGATTGGAAATCCTCTAAGGTCAAAATTTCTACTCAAGATGCATATGCATGTGTGGTTAATATTGAATTTCCCATCCACTGGTGTAATTATATGTGGACTGTACACCGGAGTTGATGCCATTGCCAAATGCAGATTGCGAAAATGTTCCAGTGGTAAAAAAAGAATTTAAGTAATTTGTCGATTGGTTCTGATAGAACACAATCATTGGTTTACAGGAGCAATTGGATGGAAAAAGATATGTGAAGCTGGAAATTGAGCAGTTGCAGCTAAAATTGAAAGAGATGCAAGGTCTTAATGAGTAAGTTGATCATTCCGGGCAGAAAAGACAAGATGATCATCTGGAATTGAAAGAGATGCAAGCTGGAAATTGAGCAGTTGCAGCGTATTGAGGATCTATTACAAGGCTCTAATGGTGAGAGAACGCCAAAACACTGATGAGCTACTAGCAGGTCGTAAGGAGCTAATCAACGAAAGCTTCTAGGTCCATTCAGGTGGTCTTTGGACGTACAGCAGATTCCTTGAAAAAAAATAAAAATAATAATAAAATAAAATAATGATTTACATTAGTTCTAAGAAGACAAAAAATGAAACCCAAAAAACTAAGATATATTACTCATGTTTGAGAGGAGATATCATTATCTTTGAGTAATTGAACATCGTGGAGACATCAGGAGCTATAGATCTGTGTTTGTATTGGTTGGTTCATAGAGGGCGCAAAACCAAGAGTAAGAAAAGAGGGAGATGTTGTAGAAATGAACCCTAAGCGCAATCGCTTAAATAGGACTGAAGGAGGGGGATGGATGCGGGTCTCCTTTTTATTAACCCGGCCCATTACTAATCCCTCGCGTTCCTTCCGTTGATGGTTACATAACTTTCCGCCAGTCTTGCAGCTTTGTTATCAATGCACGACTATATCACTGTAAAAGATGCAAGTTGGATGCAACTTAAAACGATGGCACAAGGGGAGAAAAAAGAAATCTAAATTTTAGCACAAGGGGAGAAAAAAGAAAACGATGGCACGCCGCAAAGACTCCAAATTCTTATTTTTTATTATGGTCTCATCAATATGAAGGCAACAGAGATTGGGGATATCAAAATGCTGAAATTTTTGTCATTGTAGGATTACACATCGTCTTATTTTATTGGTGAGTGTTTTCGCAAATTACATTATTTCTCAATTATAGACTCAAAACATATCCCACCCACTACCACAAGCCTGCAATTATGGCATCATTTCCCAATGATAGATAATTGTGTTGGTTAAGCATATGCATCGTTCGGTCTACATAGTACACCACTGGATGGGAACACATAATGTATGTATACTGTGTTGGTTTAACATTGACCACACATCTTGAGTATGAGGATTCCAAAAGATTCACTCATTTCAGTTGGATTTCCTGTCAGGATCAATTGTTTTCTAACTTGCTGGTCTTTTATGCTCATTGGTTCCTAACATAACGCTGGGACAGGCACATAATGTATCTCAAAAGTTACATGTTCACTTCGGTTACTCTTGAGCTTCAAATGCTTCCTGCAAGAGACCCTTCAAATCGCTTGTTTCCGGCAACTGACCCTGCTAGTTTGGTAATAATTCGGCTTTTTTGTAGCTCCAAAACATGCTGCAAACAAAGAATTATCTGTCAGAAATTAACAGAATCAAATCTGCAACAGACATCTAGGGTTTTCAACATGTATTGATCGCGACAAACTCTATTATGAAGGACCAAAGAACCTCAAGTGCTTGTGTTACATTTCCTAGCATACATAGGATAAGTACCTGCATTGCTGCATCCAGTTCTGATGTATTTGCAGCATACAAATAAAATATCTATCTGTGTCAATGAATCTAAAGTTAACATTGTGCTGATTAACCAAGTGGTTTTAAATTCAGCAACAACACATTCAAAGACTAAAATTATTAGAAGTCACTACAGCTGTGTTTGGACAAACAAAATATGAAAAAAAACTCTAGATTGTGCCTCCTAAGTAAGTGAAGCTCAGTTCAATTGTGATTCGATGCCAAACAATAGGTAACAAAACTTGAATTCAATATTAAACAGGTTGAAGAAAATTACATACACCAATCACCTAAGCTATTAAAAAAATCATAAATACCTAATTTGGTGCCGCTTAGTCATGAATAAATTCAATATTAAACTACCCCATTTCATACTGTTTTCTTTTCAGTGAATCACTAGTAGCCTCTCATGCTTGTCATGAAGACAAACGACTGAACTTCCAGCAGATACCTTGAATAAACAATGAAACAAGAAACGTCATATTAATTCTAAAAATAAAATTAAAAATGTAAGATCTATATTACTTACATTTGAGAGGAGATATCATTATGCTTAGAATGTAGTAGTTGTTGCTGATGATCATCATGAACATCACAAGCCATAATCTATTAATCTGTGGTAGTGGTGGTGTTTGAGGCGGCGTAATTTCTGTGATGGTGGTGAGGCGGCGTAAAATGGAGAGGGAGAGGCTGGAAGAAGAAACTAAACAAGGATGAGGGAGGAAAACCCTAATGCAGAAGTTTATATATATTATTGTAAATAGACCAAAAAATGAAAACATTAATACACTCTGTTTACACCACTTAGGTTTTGGAGTGCATCTTTCTTTTCTGAAGTGTAAAGCTCCTGGTTAGGCAAAGATTGATGGCACGCAAAAACTCCAAATTCTTTTTATGTTTTTCTAACAAATGAAGAGAGATTGCTTTAGAGAGCTCAAAAATGAAGGTCCAGATTATAAATGAAGATTATTTTTCTCATTTACTTGATTTTAGAGAGATCACAAAGTTATGAGATCTTTTTTGAAAAGGTGTTGTTGTCTATTATGAAATCATATATCGACCTTTTATGGGTCTCAAATTCTTTCTGTACATACTTGCTTGAATGGGACTAGTTGAATCAAATTAAAATCAGCAAAAATAAGTCACTTCTGATCTCGAGGGCACATGACCTTCTCTTCATGACTCTATGGAGCAATATGAAGGCAACAGAGATGGGATATGCAAATGCTGAAAGTTGTCATTGTAGGATTACGCATCGTTTCATCGGGAGTGTTTTTGCCAATTAAGCCACTACTAAAGACTGCAATAACGGGGGCATTATTTCACAATTATTGCTTTTATGCTCCACTAATTTCTTTTAACTCCAGAACATAATGCTGGGCTGGGGTCATTGCCCAAAAGTGACCTGCTTGGAATTTTAATTACCAAAAATGTTCACTATTTTCTAAATACCTAAAAATGTTTCATGGAATTTTTTTTGCCTATTTTACCCTCGAATTAAAATTGTTATGACTACTAAGTCCTGCACATTATATTTCTTTATTATTTTTTTGGAAACCTTTTAGAAATAGTATGATTTTAATTAATATTTTAATAGATATAATGTGTGCCCATTATTAAATATTGTGTGCACAATGCAAATGGTTAAATTATGTGTGCCCATTATTAAACATTGTGTGCCCATGCAATGTGTGCCCATTATTAAACATTCCAAAAATGTCCATTGTGTCTACAATATGGTTATAATTTGGAATGGGTACCCAATCCTCCAAATTGTGTCTACAATAAGGTATGATTTGGAATGTGTACCCAATGCTCCAAATTGTGTTCACAATGTGTTGATATCAATGTATACCCATTTGGTACAATGTGACCCATCAAATGTGCACCCATTTTTCGTACAATGTGCACCCATTTTCGTACAATGTGCACCCATTTGGTACAATGTGACCCATAAAATGTGCACCCATTTTTCGTACAATGTGCACCCATTTTCGTACAATGTGATGTTACTCATAGCTTCACATTGTGTTCACAATTGGGAAGTCAGTTTATAATGTGAACCCATTTTCGTACAATGTGCACCCATCGAACTCCACACGCTCGCTTCACACGCGCACCTCTTGCATCTTCTTTATTAACACAGTTCTTCTCTCATTTCATCGAACTGCCTCTCTTCTCTCATTTTTTTCTTCTTCTCTTCTCCCGATCGAAATACGCCAATCATCTTCTGCAACAAAGAAACATAACGTGTGTAATGGATTAAGATATACCCTGTATACGCTGTACCAATTTTCATCTCTCGTTAATTATGTATTTCGGTTTATGTTTCTCTCAATGTCTTTGAAATTTTTAACATCTTTGAAATTGTTAATCTCTGAAATTAATAGATTCAATCTTCTATAATGCTAGTTTCTATTTTAATTTGTATGATTTAAATTTCGATCGCTATGAAATTAGGGTTTCGGGTTTTAATCAAAAATTAGGGTTTGACATTTATGGATGAAATTTATGTCTCGGGAAGGATTTGAGATGGGTTTAACTCTAATTAGAATAATATGTTGAAGAATATCTCAATACTGATAGTTATGGTTTGATTTTGTTAATAAGATGAGGTAACAGAAGGTCAGTACTGGGTGTTATTTTCTCTTTTTGTTTTAATGTGGATAATCATGAAATTGGTTTAATTTCTAATTGAATGCTTAATTTTTGTTTAGATTTTTTTAATGATTTAGAAATTGTTTTTTATGCTTATTCAAATAATGAATATTCTTCAAGAATTTTCTTTAGTTGGGAACCCAATGACTCTCGGGAATTTGTTGATTGACGTTTCTTTATCGTTAGAACTTAGAATACTACTTTTACCCATTACATGTAAAACTCCTGGTTAGTGCTTACTTTCTGCTTGCAACTTGACTGTGAATATGTGGTGGGGTAACAATCATAGAATAGGGTAGAATACGGGTAGATTCAAGCGGAACTTCAATAAATGGCAGTTCTAGGGTAGAAACTCATAAAAGACATTAAAGTCATATTAAAATTGATCATCAAAAACTACCTAGACCGTAGCCCATGGAGCTCTTTATATAGATAACTCCCTAAACATGAAAATAGCCTACCAAAACCATAAAACTTGTTATCTAAGGTAACTTAGACATCCCTAAGCTAATAAAACTCTATAAATAGATATTCTAGATTTTATCTAAATAATAAAAACGAAAATACCAAATTTATACTATAATTAACTAAATACCAATAATAAGTAAGAAAATACTTATTTTCCATATTTTATCTGCATCAATATGTCTCACTTTGAAGGTAAATGAAGAATGTTTTCAAGGCATACCCTTTTTTGTTACCGTGGTGGCAGTGAGAATGAACAACTTGACTTTTCCTTGTTTTTGATTACGCACCCAATGATTGTAGCTAGACTAGAACAATGAAACTAGAAGAATATCCAAATTAAATGACACGTAATCATACACAACCACATTCAACAGACTTGTGGATACGAACGATTTCTCTAGTCTTCATAATAGACTCTAGAGTCAATAACCAGATCCATTATGTACCCTCTTGAAAATAGGGCAAGATGTCATGGTTTCTTTAATTTTGTTTGGTGTTTGAACAACTTTGATCGATTGGTTTAACTGTCGCTAAAATGGATTTCATGGTGTCAAACTTACTTGGTTGAGCTAATCCTATGCCTGTGTTGCGGGTGTTTTTGAATTATAAGTCCTCCTCCCCAATGACAAGTAAAACCAAAACTATTTTGATTCATTACAACGGAAAATGGGTGAAGAAAGGAGGAAACGACACTACGATGGGACGTTACAACCGGCGTTTGTACACGATGAATTCACTTGTTGATGATGTGAAGAACCCGGGCACTTGGGGTAATTGGTTTCTCGCACGGACGACTTTTTTGACCTCTACGGCACTGATGGGTTGCGGCTACGAAATTAAAAATGCGGTTTATCATTACTGGAGAACAAGCTACGAAATATTATGTTTCCGAGGTACATGGAACGTCTAGTTTTTTCATAGTACCATCTCCACAAGAATGGAAAGTAGTTTCTCCCCCAATAACTCCTATTGGAATGGCCGTTTTGCCCAAGGTCGTGACCCCGTTAACTCCTCACTGCAATGGCAAAGTCGGTTCCTTGAAGGTGATGATCCCAAGAATCAACCCTAAGAACGAGATTGCACATGGTGGCGTAGGTTAGTTATTTTCTCCCTCTAGCCGTTTCTTGTTGTGGATCTATTCTCCTATTTTGTCACGTAGATGGGTTCAATCTGGGAATGGTTTAACTAATATGAATTTGGTGCATTATTTATGTGTATACGAACGGTTTTAATAATATGAATTATAATTTTTTTTCAGCCTCGAAGGCACGGAATCGTGAGAAGACGTCTAATAGCTGCCGATAACCCCTGCAATTTGCCAAGAAATATCCCCAAACTTCATGATGCCGAGAACCTTACAAACTGCCAAGACATATCCCCAGCTTCATGATGCCTACTCAACTCCACATCTTGAACCCGCTAGTTCTCCTCCCCCAGCATCAAATAAAGTCAATTACGATATCGGCCCTGGTAACCATTTCAAAACCAAAAAACAGCTGCATATTAGCTTGAAAATTGCTTCAATAAAAGGATCATTCAAGTACGTAGCCAAACCATCCAACGATAACCGTCTTCTTGCCAGCTGCAAGGATCCGACATGCGGTTGGTATGTGCGGGCATCGCGTTTGAAGTCTCTTACTGGTGGGTAATCAAAGGCACAGAACCTAAACACACTTGTGATAAGAGAAAGAACAAGACGGACCCTAAGTATGCTATAAAGGGATGGGTCGTGCCATGGCAAAGCCGTTCGAGTCACAGCTTTGGCAAGTGTGATAGTCTGTATACACCTAATGATTTGAGAGCGGACATGCTTCGCGAACATGGTATAACAATCGAGTTACAAGCAAGGCCACACTTGGTTGTAAACGCGGAATCAAGTGACCCAGGTACGACAGATGAATCATATCAAGACCTTGTTAGTTATAGTTACGTGCTTGAGCATAATAACCCTGGGGATCACACATGTATCGAAACGAATTCTATGAATGAGTTTGTGTATTATTTCATGGCACTAGGAGTATGTCTTGATGGATTCAAGAATTTCTCGAGAGCACCATTTCTGATGGCACGCACCTTATTGGGAACGCGCTAGAGTCCTACCACGACCATAGGGTTGGATTCTAATGAAGAAATATATCTAGTAGCGTTTGGCATCGTCGATTATGAGAATGATGATTCGTGGGATTGGTTTATTAAAAAATTGTTTGATGCACTTGGGAGTGAATATTTGAAGAAGAATTCAGATCTTGTAGTGGTTTCAGATAGATCGGATCACATTCATAGAGCCATGACGAACCGGTATCCTGCTGTGTGCCATGCTTTTTGCGCCTACCATATTAAACGTACTAAACAACACAACCTTATATTTAATTCTCACTATCATGAGTTGTTTTATGTTTTTTTTTTTTTGCTTTTGCCTATTCAGCACTCCGGTATGCTAATTGGCTGTTTTTCGTTGCAGGAAATCTCCTTAAGAAATTTCACGACGGTGACGCGGCGAATTCATTTATCATAGCTGCCAAAGCATACACTCCCTGTCATTACAACAATGCTATGAAAGATTTTTTAAAACAAAGCCCCGCAGACGAGTAAGGTATGTACGGGGAGATTGGGGAGCATAGGTGGTCCAGGGTGGAGGCTGTAAGAGCACGTTTTACTCTGATGACTACTAACATAAGCGAGAGTTGGAATGCAAAAGTTAAAAAGGCTAAAAATCTGCCCATTTGTCATTTAGTTGATTTTATTTGGAGGTCACCATGGAATGGTTTGAGGAACTCGAGAAAAATCTCTTCGTTGGACGCCCATTGACTCGTATGCCGACAAAATTTTAGAAGGTGGGAACTGGCAAAATTGTTTTCGTCTTGCCATATCATCGGACATGAGTACGAGGTCATCGAGCGTGGTATCAATGATCAGCACCAAGTCAACATTTCGGAGAAGTCTTGCACCTGCCGAGTGATCAACTACGAGCATTTGCCGTGTCCACACGTCCTTGCGGTATGTGAGAAATATGTGGACATAGTCCCTCTTTGTGGAGAATACTACCAAACTTGGAAATGGCGATCAATGTATGCACCTGCAATTTACCCGGCCTTGAGTTCAGAATATTGGAATGTCCCGGAGAGGGTTGTTGCGCGTATAGTATTGAATCCCAATACAAGAAGAGGCAAAGGTAGTCCGAAGGGAGATCGCATCAGGTGTGTCTCTGAGAAATCTAGGAAATTGAGCAAAAAGCGAGGTTGTTCTAACTGTCATCAGCCCGGTCATTATGCCACTACTTGCAAACAAAAGAAAAAAAAGTGAGATTAGGAGAATTTTATTTCTATATTGCATTTGTAGATTATATCCATCTATTTCTCCCTGTTGTTTTTTTATGTGGTGGATTATATCATTGATATGAATTGATATCGATTTTTTTGTTATTTTAGTTGCTTATCTTGTGTCCTTACTATTAGCTGCCTTGGGTGAGTACTTGTATTGGTTTTGTTGTATGAGCAACAAAATGCAATGTCCAGCTTGAAAGGTTCCAGCAACGCTGGACCTGGAAAATGTTGCAAGATAAGTGACTGAGGGTGTCGATTAGTCTGACGAAACCATGTGAATCGGTCAATGACCAAACAGGAGATGTAAACCTTGGGGTGTAAGGATATTTGATATTGCTACACACAACTGAAGATATGGTAGTAACTATTTGATACGGTAACTTTTATACCACTCACAACTCATTTCCCAACAAAGGAGTAGGATGAACAAAGTAACTTTAATTCCAAAAGTGTTGTAGTAACATGTGTGGGAATGTGTCTGACCACACATCACATGTGTCAAGATGCATGTCATCTCCTTTCTCAAACTAGACACATGTGGGAATTGTTCTTTCCCTTACTACCACTTGTACTTACACAAGCTCTCATTGTCTTGTATTTAAAGAGAAAATACTAATGAGAAAAGACACCTGATTTCTCTTCATCTCTTTCATGCTTTGTCTCTTTTATGTTTTGTCTCTTAGTTTGTATACCACTCTAAACACGTTATCAGCACGATGCCTAACCATTTGAGTTTCAAATCTTCAAACACAAAACAAAAGAAAATTGTTGACTTCATTCTCAAAATCAAGTAGTAGAATTTTTCCAAAAGAAGGTATAACTCAACCATTCTTTCCATTATCATGTACCTATTTACTCTTATTGAAAGTGATATATTTGTCTCATCTATCACATGACATGATAATATTAGCTTCTACTCTTTATTTTAGTTACACCAAAAGTTAAAAGAAATAATCCATTTGATTTTTACTAGTTGATTTTCAACTTGATAGTGATAGCTTATTTGTTTCTTTATGATCACATGCTTGTCTTCTAACATGAAAGTGACATTTCTATCTATAGTTTAATTAATTAAAATCATGTGATACACAAAAGTGTAGTTTGCTTTACTTTTCTTTCAAAAAAAACAAAAACCTCACTGATTTTTTTCAAACTCCCCATGTGATGTTGTACTTGATCTTTCATTTTTAATAGAATAAATAAATAAATACATGTATGGATATTACCTTTAAAGAATATCATATCATTCTACTTGTTAGCAAATTTATTATACCCATGATGCATATGTATGTATGTTAATTTTTCTTTTATACCATGAGTATCTAGTATTTTAGTTTTATCAAATACTCATCATATTGGTATACACCCATGATGTTATCCCCACCAAATGTTATAATTTACCATACATATTTTTTTAGTATGTTAAACTATTTTATTTAGACCGTCCTAAAATAATTTAAATTTTTGACATATACTTTATGTTTAGTATTATATCTTAGTTTGATATTACTCATGCATGTCACAAATATTAACCAAAATTTATTTTATCCATAAATGTTTGCTACTAAATAGGCAAAGCAATTGCGACTTAAATTCCGATAATTTTATATACGTATATAAATGATAAATGGGCCTGAGTTTATTTTATTTTTTTTTAACAGACCTATTTTCAGTTGACTATTTTGTCAACCTTGTTACCAAATTGTTTGCAATTTTTAAACCATAAAGAAATTTGATTTGCAAACAGAGTTCCCTTGTTAAAAACCATAAAGAAAGTTGGTTAATTAATTTTGTGGACTGGGTTATGATCAAAGATTGGACTATATGACATATCTGGTATTACCCACAAAACCATAAAGAAAGTTGGTGATGGGAAAATGATACCGTGATTTGTTATGGACTCGGAAGGACTTGAGCACCATATTAATGTCCTTTATCTTGTCTATGTAGATGGACCCAATTCGACGGAATTCGAACTTTTGGACTCGAGCGGGACTTGAGTACCACCGTTAAGTATCTGATGTGGAAACCACCTTCGTGGAAAAGGACTACACTTCCACTATCAAGCCATCCGCCGACGCCGGCTTCAAGAATCGAGAAAGACAAAGATCATGCTCTTATGTTCCTTAAGAGGCATATCGATCCTAACCTACGTTGGGGTTATCATCACTTGAAAACGCCAAAAGAGCTTTGGGATGCTCTAGATAGCCGTTTAAGGAACATTCATGATTCCTTGCTACCACAATTGACTGTTCAGTGGAATGAAATCCGCTTTCTCGATTATGTAAAAGTGAATGATTTTCAAAAAGACATGCTACAGATTCAGGCACGTCTGGACTTCTGTGGAAAGAAACTTACGGATGAGGAAATGATTCGAGAAAACCTATCGACCTTTCCCACCTCGTCCATGATACTAGCGAACCGAAGATCGTTTAGAGGTGGACAACAAAAGAATCACCACATTCGAGGGTTGATAAACTTATTGCAAGTGGCCGAAAGGCACAATGAGATTCTTGTCAATAACAATGCCAGCTTGTCGGGAAAAGAAAGTTCCCGGCCAACCATGGCAAGGTCAATAAGGAAAGAACCCCAAAGGAAAGAGGGCTCGAAGTTCGATTCACATTCCCATGATCCATACCCACGTGGAGATAATGCCTCTCGTGGAAGAGGACGTAAGGGACATAATCGAGGTCGATGACGTAAAAGTCACTCTAATGTTTGGCACAAAGAAGGAACTTCTGGCCATACAGGTGGTGATCCTAAGTTCGAGAAAACACCTAAAAATCCAGCTAACAAAAAGGCCGTGCAGACGAAAGTGCGCCTTGTTTTAGGTGTGGATTTACCGGACATTGGTACAAGCATTGCAAGGCTAGTGCCAATGTAGGCTTGAAACTACAAAAATACCCGGAAACTCTCGAACAAGAGGCTAACTATATGGAAGAAAATGATGTAACCCACGACGTCAACCTCACAATTTCGGACTTCCTGGGCAATGAGGACTTTGCCCCAACTATGGATGTGCCTGATTTTGCTTGGGCCTAAGAATTTAGTTTACGGCTTGCTAGACTCTGTCTGGGTTTTAGATGCTTTGAAGTTTTTATGTTATCTTAGACTATCGTTTGTTTAATACTTTGAGTAGGTGTTACCGTTGCTGAACATGTTCTTACCATCTTTATGTTATGTGTATGGATTATCTATAAGTACTTATTTTCTATTATGTTCTATAGAATTTTACTTTGCTCATGATAATCTGTTGTTTAGCATGTAAATTAGAATGGAAAGGAAGCCATTCTAGTAGAACAAAATTCTCTAAAGGAAGTGAGATAAATTGTTCGTTTTTCTTTGTTTGTAACATTCCTACCTAATGTACTTGTAGGAATGTCTCCAGGAGAAATTGAATGTCTAGTTGATAGTGCAACCACCCACACTATCCTAAGAAATAGACAATTATTTGTCGATTTTACTCCTTATAATACATCTATGACTACGATGATTGGATCATCGCAAGTAATAATTGGGAGAGGTACTGCTCAATTCTTGTTGCCAAACGGCACAATGATTAAAGTCACAGAAGCTCTATATGCACCAAGAGCTCACCGCACTTTGTTAAGTTTCAAGGATATCCGTGCAAACGGTTATCACTTGGAAACTCACTGTGAAAATGGAATTGAGTACATATATGTGACCTCTAGTGAATGCGGAAGGAAGCGCATCTTAGAGAAACTAATGAGTCACTCTAGTGGATTGTATATCACCACTATTAGGATTATCGAATCCCATGTGGTTGCCAACGATGAACTGTTGGCCAGTGACTTATATAAGCTTTGGCACGATCGACTAGGGCACCCAGGTCGTGATATGATGATCCGTGTTTTGAAGAACTCACACGGACATCCGTTCTTTCGAATGAAAAAGAAAATGGACAAAAGATTGTTACAATGCAAAGTAACAATGTGCATTCTAAAGTAAATGATGCACATTTTATGCCTTCTAAAGAAAGAGAAGTGCAACCTTCGTCTTCCAAAGTAATTGAAGCGCACCCGCATCCCATTCTTCTTCGTTGTCCTTATCGAAGGCACATCGCTCATTCTCGCAAAGCTTGTTCTTTAGCAAAGACAGGGATCGAGACCATCCTATGCTAAAGATACCAAACAAAATATTCCATTTTTACAAAGAATACAAGGTGATATTTGTGGACCTATACATCCGAGAATGCGGACCATTTAGGTATTTTATGGTTCGCGGTTGATGCTTCGACCCGTTGGTCACATGTTGCATTGTTGTCCACAAGAAATCTTTGCATTTGCAAAGCTCCTAGCACAAATTATACGACTAAGGGATCACCACCACGATCATCCAATCAAGTCTATCGAGACTTGATAATGCCGGAGAATTTACATCTAAAGGATTTGATGATTTCGTATGTCTAATGGAATTGACATAGAGCATCCCGTACCCCATGTACACACTCAAAATGGTCTCGCAAAGCTACCATCAAAAGGTTACGAGATGATAGCTAGGGCATTGGTTATGCGTTCCCAACCTCTTATTATTCACTGGGGTACGCCATATTGCATGCAAGTACTTATTCGCTTTAGACCCACCGCTAGCCAACCATTTTTCGCGTACCGGTTGGTAACCGGATATGAGCCCGATATTTCACATTTACGCATATTTGGTTGTGCCGTATACGTGCCTATTACGCCCCACGCGTACTAAGATGGGTCCACAAAGACGAGTAGGTATTTATGTTGGATACGAATCCCCAACAATTATCCCAGCTACTTAGAACCTTTGACGAGCGATCTCTTTACCGCTAGATTTGCGGATTGTCACTTTGATGAGACAACCTTCCCGTCGTTAGGGGGAGGTATGGAAAAGGACTTCCAAAGGGAACGACAGGAATTGTCGTGGTGTGTTCCCATGTTGTCTCATCTTGATCCCCGCACTCCACAATGCGAAAGTGAAGTGAAAAGAATTATCGATCTTCATAATGTGGAAAATTCAATGCCTGATGCATTTACTGATATCGCTAAAGTGACGAGATCATATATACCAAATTTGCGAATGTGCCCAAAGGTTGGAAATTCCCGACAAGAGAAAAGGTACCATAAATATAGGTACCAAGGCTACACTTGGTGGAAGTGTAGCCGAGGCCGTGGCCCCCAAAAGGAAGAGGGGAGACCACTTGGTTCGATCGATACTCGACCAAGGAAGAAAAGGGCGAGTAAGGCACAAACCGATCCATATATCATCAATACGGATAATCCATCTCATGAGATTGTCTCTGACGATTCTGATTATGTCCATGAATCATTCTGGGGACGCCCGAAGTTTGAATTGATTCCAGAGAACAAAGAAATCTCTATGGATTGTGAAAGTTCATACGTGTTGATGGAAAGATCCTCTACGCATATTGATGATATATTCGCATATACAGTTGCTCGAGAGATTATAGAGCACGATGATATCGAACCACGCTCTATTGCGGAATGCCAAAGAGAGCAGATTTGCCTCAATGGAGAGATGCAATCCGTCTTGAATTAAATTCACTGGCAAAAAGACAATTTTGGTGCGGTAGTGCTAACCACACCCGGTGTAAAGCTCCGTAGGACATAAATGGGTATTTGTCGAAAGCGTAATGAGAAGAACGAAGTCTTGAGATATAAGGCTCGCCTTGTGGCGCAAGTTTTCTCTACGCCCGGGATTGATTACGAAGAAACGTACTCTCCGTAATGGACGTCATAACGTTTCGTTACTTAGTCGGCTTAGTTTTTCGGAAGGACTTGAAATGCAACTTATGGATGTGGTTACCGCATATCTCTATGGGGATCTTGATACGAGAGATATTCATGAAAGTTCCGAGATGGACTTCCATTGCCCAAATCAAGTAACTCTAAACCACGAGTGCGTTTGCAATTCGATTGAAACGCTCACTTTACTTGATTAAAGCAATCCGGGCGGATGTGGTATACCCGTCTAAGTGATTATTTGATTGGGAAGGGATATACAAATAATGAATTGTGCCTCTGCGTGTTTATAAAGAAAACAAGTTCCGGATTTGCTATTATAGTTGTCTATGTCACGACATGAACATAGTAGGTACTCTTGATGAACTAAGAGAAACCGCAAGCTATTTGAAATCCGAATTTGAGATGAAAGATCTTGGGAAAACTTCGAATGTGTCTAGGACTTGAACTAGAACATCGAGCTTGTGGAATATTAATCCACCGGTCGCATATGTCCATAAGATACTCGGGCAATTTAATATGGACAAAGTGCACCTGCTAGCACTCCCATGGTTGGTCGAACTTTAGATGTACATAAAGATCCATTTCGTCCAAAGGAAGATGGCGAAGATGTATTGGGAGCCGAATATCCCTATCTAAGTGCAATAGGCGCATTATTGTACTTAGCACAATGTACTCGACCCAGGATATCTCATTCTCGGTGAATTTGTTAGCTAGATATAGCTCGGCGCCAACGCAGCGTCATTGGAATGGTATAAAGAATATCTTTAGATACCTAAAGGGAACCATTGACTTGGGTTTGTTTTATCCCTACGAAGACGAAAGAGAGATGCTAATGTGATTGCGACTCCTTATCTTGGAACCCCAAATAATGTTTTGGTTGGTTTTCTTGATCTTGGTACCTCTCGGACCCACACAAAGGTCGATCACAAACTGGATACGTGTTCACTATCGGGAATACAGCAATATCCTGGAGATCGACCAAGCAAACCGTTGTGGCTACCTCCACGAACCACTCTGAGATCATTTCCCAACATGAGGCGGTTCGTGAGTGTATATGGTTAAGGTCTATCATTACACACATTCGAGGGACATGTGGTTTGAGTTCTACCACTGAAGAGCCAACTTGCATTTACGAAGATAATGCAGCTTGCATCGAATGATGAAGCAAGGGTATATCAAGGGTGATAATACGAAACATATATCACCAAAGTTCTTTTACAATCAGCAACAACAATGTCTTCTAAACATTCAAGTCAAGAAGTAAAATCTGACGAAAATGTGGCAGACTTATTTACTAAGTCATTACCTAAGTCCACATTTGAAAAACATGTGAGAAGTATAGGACTAAAGAAATTGTCCGAACTTCCGTGACTCCATCGGACTAAAGGAATTGTCCACTCCCATGATTGTATTAGACTAAAGAAATTGTCATGCATTAGGGGAGCATCAAATGGTACGTTGAACTCTTTTCCTTCACCGAGGTTACTTTTTCCCACTTTGGGTTTTGTTACTCGAAAAGGTTTTTAATGAGACAACAATAATACCATAAATGCAAATCATGGAGAGATGTCGACATCGGGGAGCATCCTGATGCACTGATGACATCAAAGTGTGTTGTACTCTTTTCCTTCATCGAGGTTACTTTTTCCCACTGGGTTTTGTTACTCGAAAAGGTTTTTAATGAGACAACAAAACACTAAAGATACAACTTCGGTTGAGGCTATTCTTCTCCTTACAAGTGTTCGGGTTTTTGTGGGAATTATTTTTCCTGACACAGTTCTACAAAGGAGAAGAGTCCTGACAAGCGACGCCATTTCAGAAGCTCAAGTATTTTTCTCCTTTGAACAGTTTTTCATCAACGGATGTTTTCTGGAAAGGTTTTGACAAAGCAGTTAGTTTGTAATGGTGGTCATCCAAGGGGGAGTGTTGTAGTAACATGTGTGGGAATGTGTCTGACCACACATCACATGTGTCAAGATGCATGTCATCTCCTTTCTCAAACTAGACACATGTGGGAATTGTTCTTTCCCTTACTACCACTTGTACTTACACAAGCTCTCATTGTCTTGTATTTAAAGAGAAAATACTAATGAGAAAAGACACCTGATTTCTCTTCATCTCTTTCATGCTTTGTCTCTTTTATGTTTTGTCTCTTAGTTTGTATACCACTCTAAACAAAAAGCAGATTTTTTTGAATTTTTTACTTTCACAAATTTCAGTAAAGTTATGTTATATTCCTCTCCTTTGACTAGAAAAGTTGTTTTTCCTGGGTTCAACATACCTAGCTGCAAGTGGATCCATACAATTGGCCACAACATGTTACTAGAAATTAAAATTCATATATAAAACCCCATTAAAATTCAAATAACAACACAAAAAAGAGTATAATTTAGCAACCAAAATAAGTAAAAAAAAAAAAAAAAACTTAGAAATTAAAATGCAAATTTGTCACACTTCCACACCTAATACAACTTATTTTTAAGATAAAATTAACCATTATCAAACTAGGAAAAATAAAACTAGTACTCAATGGCTTACACATTTGCAAGCCCATCATAGAAAGCTTGCCTATTTCCTTGCACGTAGGTTGTAATTATGTGCTTCAATATCTCCTCTCATTTTAATATTCATTAACTCTACCATGATGAGTATCTCAAATAAATCCTGCCCAAAATTCACCTCCTTAGTATAAATGCCCTTGCCATGATATGGAATGTGACATGAGCTGCACACCGGATCCCCAACTTGCTACACTCTTTACGTAATCGGGCGATCTTCTTCTACGTTTACAAACCATTCATCACTGAAATTGACTTCCGTTATTTATAGTATAGAAATTAGTTACAACCCGCTTGTGAGAATCAAACACAGGATGCCCATATATATATTGCCCTCCATATATGGTAGTATATGTGTGGTTTTGGCCTTCATTTATTACCCTTTCTAGAATTTGATCCAACAGAAGTTATACTTGAGTTTTGTGAACATGCAGACATTTTCTTTGGTTATGGTAAATGATAAAAGATTGGTATGCCAATAAAAATAAAACGGCAGACACTTTTCTTTTCTCTTTTTTTCATGTGAAAACTTATAAATACAAAACCTAATTTGATTGGGGCCAAACATTTTAATTGGGGGCCTTGACATTTAATTTGCACCCCAAATTTTTCAGGGGCGTATTAAACCGGTTGTGAAAGTACTATTTTACCCTTCACTAAAAATAAATCTTAAAAACTTATTAACCCTTAATCCTAAGCCCCAATTCATTTCTAGTTCTAAACAAAAAGATCACTCCCTCCCCTCTCACCCTCTCGACAAAAGTAAGGGTACTTTATCAAAAAGCCCCAAATAAATCCACATAATCTTGCAAATTAGAGTAATATTCTATTTTTTTCCCTGCGTATGTAGAAAAAGAGGAGTAGAGGACGTGTAGATCAGTAGCGTATTTACCGAAAATTTGCTTCTCATCTACCGGTTTTTCCCCCACCCCTTTACACCCCTATGTGTCATCTCAGATCACCCACAAATTTCATCCTCACCCTACCCCACCAGGGAAAAATAGGGGGTCCGCTTTAAAATTCAGCCACTAAAAACTTGACACATACCGGTGTATTTTTTACACCGGTAGATAACTAGCATTTTCGCGTATTTACCGCTGAGGGGTAATCAATATCCAGCCACTCATGACCTACCCTGTCCTAAGAAGACGTGACTGACTACTTGGTTTCTAGTAGAGGCCTATGTAGTACACTCAAACCACTATTCCCAACTCCCAACTGCCTCACCGTACCTACCTGTCCCTAGCGCGCTTTTTCATATTTCTCTCTCCTCATTTCATGTCGCTGATGCTTTTATTAAAATCATTATTTTTTTCTTTTGCCACACTTTATTACATCACGGGCTGACGTGGTTAGCTTCCACATACAAGCAGTTAGTTTGTAATGGTGGTCATCCAAGGGGAGTGTTGTAGTAACATGTGTGAGAATGTGTCTGACCACACATCACATGTGTCAAGATGCATGTCATCTCCTTTCTCAAACTAGACACACGTGGGAATTGTTCTTTCCCTTACTACCACTTATACTTACACAAGCTCTCATTGTCTTGTATTTAAAGAGAAAATACTAATGAGAAAAGACACCTGATTTCTCTTCATCTCTTTCATGCTTTGTCTCTTTTATGTTTTGTCTCTTAGTTTGTATACCACTCTAAACAAAAAGCAGATTTTTTTGAATTTTTTACTTTCACAAATTTCAGTAAAGTTATGTTATATTCCTCTCCTTTGACTAGAAAAGTTGTTTTTCCTGGGTTCAACATACCTAGCTGCAAGTGGATCCATACAATTGGCCACAACATGTTACTAGAAATTAAAATTCATATATAAAACCCCATTAAAATTCAAATAACAACACAAAAAAGAGTATAATTTAGCAACCAAAATAAGTAAAAAAAAAAAAAAAAAACTTAGAAATTAAAATGCAAATTTGTCACACTTCCACACCTAATACAACTTATTTTTAAGATAAAATTAACCATTATCAAACTAGGAAAAATAAAACTAGTACTCAATGGCTTACACGTTTAATTTTAATCATCACTGCTAATGGTTGAATCATTCATCTTCTCTGATTTGATCATCTCCAAGAAGAAATTAAGCCAAAAAATTAATACTAACCAAAAATTCATAAACTGAATCTTAGTTGTGCAATACAAAAGCCGAGAAAAATTATTTCATTACCAAAAAAATAACCCTGATTTTCATCAATAAACTTGTGACGGAGTAATCCAGTTTTTTTTTTTTTGACGGGATGAATTTATGGTTTAGATCTGGAAAAGGGGAAATGAGAGATGGGTAAGAAGAAGGGAGGATGGTGTGCAAAAATTAATTTGGGTTTTAGAAAATAAAGTAATGAGGCAAGTAATAATATCAAATTTTTCTATATGAGTAATCAATTTTTGCTGTGAAGAATTGAAATTCAGGGGTCTCTTTAAGAATCTCTATTAGCCAAAAGAAGAATTAAGACAAGAATTCATTTTGAATCTTCAATTTGTTTCCCATGACGCTGCTAACACAATTTCGAGATGATTTTGATTAACATGATGCTAACTTTTAAGTTAATGAGAAGAAAGAACAATCGAGAGGTAAGAAGACAGAAAAGGAAGAACTCAAGAAGTTCAGCAAGAAAGAGAAAAAACAGACCAAAAAAAAAATCGAACTGACATTTACACGTGATTTTGTCTTTATGAAAAGATCTGCTTGCCACGTGTTCCCGTGCTATGAGTAGAGTGTTATTGAGAGTGCCCAATAGCATTTCCGATTAACTATTATTTTTTTCTTTTATCAAAAACTCGGTCCATAAATTATATTCATTCTCTTTCTTTCTTTATCTCCCTCTAGTCGTTGAAAGCTGCAATGAGTGAGACTTTCTCTCCAAAGAAAAACATAGGGATAGGGAGTAGAGTACAGATTTTAACAAGTGATGTTGGGATAATGATAAAAAAATAAATAATACGTCCAATTTCATGCTAAATGATAAAAAAAAAGTGAAGTCAGGATTTCTCGAATGAGGTACAGAAGTGGGTAGAATAGATAAGAGTGAAGTAAGAAACCAATAAAAACAGAGAGAGAGAGAAAAATGCAGGCCTTTACTCATAACTCTTTGAGTTGTCTCGTCATATCTTTCACTGATGGATCAGTATTTTTTATTATTGAATTGGATTTTGTATTTTTTTTGGCAGCTAAGTTGTACCCTTTGTTGTGTGGTTATTTGATTTTCGTTTCTAGTAAGACCTTGTGTGCAATTTTATGGATGTAAAGAAAATTTATCGTCAAAGGAGAGCAACGTAACATTAACTTGCTGAAAATTGTGAAAGTAAAAAAAGAATAAAAAAAACAGATTTTGGATCAAAAGTTTCCTTTTCATCCTGCTCTTTTGGTCCCTTATTGTTAGGCTAAAATAATATAAATAGGTCTGCTCACACCAATTAGAAATGTAAAGAAATATCAACACAACTCTTACGTCTACCAATCTCAGCAACAAAACCAAAGCTTCTCAGAAAAAACATCATGGACTCTTCGTCATCAGTTTTTGTATCATCGGAAAATGAGGTACCGAAGGATAAAGGGAAAACTATAATCCGTGCAGAAACAAAAGAAGAACACCATCTTGTTCCCGAAATCACAATGACCAATGTGGTGTATTCTCACAACGGAGTTGTTTCTTGTGATGAGTGGTTTGATTTAGTAGAGGAAGGACGTAAGCTACGTAAAGAATGCCTTTGAAGCCGGTATTTCAGTTGTGCCTATGCGTCCACTTGCAAAACTCATTACTTATACCGACGATGGTTTGGAAAGAATTTTAACCCGATTACATAAAGAAAATGTGGAAATTAAACAAAAAATAGCTGTCTAGGAGTTTTCTGATAGAATTACGAAGAGTTATAACCGGTAAAGACCACCCAAGTCACTTTTCTGATGTAGGGTATAATTTTCTTGTTGGAGTTTTTTATTTCTTAATTTCGATATTTTGATGTATTATTTTCCGTTGAATTCTAGTTTGTACTTTCCTAAAGCTAGTATTTAGATAATGTAGTGGTGTTATCTTTTCTTTATTTGTTGTTTTAGTGTTTCGAGGAAGAAGATATGCAAAAACCAACATATCTCAGTTTTTGTACGAAAATACAATTATAGTGATTAGAAAATTCACTGACGAGTAGAGCAGACTAGGTCCTGTGCGCTTCTTTGTCTACGTAGGTGTGTTTTGACAAATCAAATCACTGCAGCCCTAAATGAGAAAAAAAATTGTATCTATTATAAATAAGGGTGTCACGAGTGATATACTGTAAGCCTATAAGTATGTAACCAGATCCACACCGCTCAATCAAAAAAAAATGAATTGGGAATTCCAGAAGGAAGAAGAAGATCGACTCTCCAAATGCCCATCAAAGAGGAGACGTTTTAGAAAATCTGATTAAAAGCTACAAAAACACACAGCACCCAAAAAAACAAATCCAGTATTTCCTCTAACAAATTTGGCAATTTCAGGTGATGGATTATTGTCGTGCGATGAATGGTTTGACGCGATAGAAGAAGGATGAAGAATAAGAAAGGCCACAAACTTGAGTCGGGTTTTCCGAAGAATTCGTTCCCACCGCTTGGAGATCTCTTAACCATTACAACAGCCGGGTATGGTTAGGCTTGTGTAAAACATTTAAGAGGCGAGAATAACGCACTTAACAGACGACTGCTGAACTTGAAAAAACATTTCCCGGACCAAATGTCTAATAAGTAAAAATATACTTGTAGTATATTTAAATTTTCTATCAGTGTGTTTAAGTTTCAGTCACTAGTACTAAATAAGTAACATGTAATTACAGGTAAGCTCTATTTCTAGTAAGTTTTAAGTCGCTAGTACTCATGTGTAACATGTAAAACTTCAGGTAAATTATGTTTCAATATATATTTAATTCACCACCACACGTTACGTAGTTGTTGTCTAGACCCAGGGTTTCGTGAAGGTTCTTTTCCTCGCCACCACACGTTACGTAGTTGTTGTCTAGACCCAGGGTTGCACGGACGCGGACGCGTAGACGAGGACACGACACGACGCTGACGCGGACACTAAAAATTTTCAAAAAATTAGGACGCGGACACGTATATTCCTATGGGTATGGAAAAAAAAAGTTGTTTGGCATGCCATGTGGCATGGCAAATGAGTTTCCCCACGATGATAGACATGCCAAACTTGATTAAAAACATATATTTAATTGTATTGGGTGAGACCTTAATGAATAAAAAATATATTTGGGTAACAGTTTTGATTATAATATAATAAGTGGGACCCTTTAAACATAAAAATATATTATAAAAGTGAACAGTAGGAGAGAATGAGAGATTATATATATATAAAATTACTTTGAGATAAAGTCTTTATCGCTAGAGATAAAGAGAATATCGCCAACGATAAAGACTCTATCGCTTAGCAAAGCGACCAAGACTCTATCGCTCGATGGAAACTCCGTCGTGTATGCCTATATGCCAGAAATAACATATTGGCATATGAGTTTCACAGTCTCCATAATATCTATTGCCTTGATTTCCAATAAGGGTAATATGGTCATTTTCACAGTCAGTAATATTTACTTTACTTATTTTCGATAAGGGTAGTCTGGTCATTTTCACGGTCTCCATAATATTTATTGCACTTTTTTCCAATAAGGGTAATATGATCATTTTCAACAGTTACTTTACTTATTTTCGATAAGGGTAGTCTGGTCATTTTGACGGTCTCCATAATAATTATTGCACTTTTTCCAATAAGGGTAATATATTCATTTTCACAGTCTGTAACAGTTACTTTACTTATTTTCGATAAGGGTAGTCTGGTCATTTTGACGGTCTCCATAATATTTATTGCACTTTTTCCAATAAGGGTAATATGGTCATTTTCATTGTCTGTAACATTTACTTTACTTATTTTCGATAAGGGTAGTCTGGTCATTTTCACGGTCTCCATAATATTTATTGCACTTTTTTTCCAATAAGGGTAATATGGTCATTTTCACAGTCTGTAACATTTACTTTTCTTATTTTCGATAAGGGTAGTCTGGTCATTTTCACGGTCTCCATAATATTTATTGCACTTTTTTCCAATAAGGGTAATATGGTCATTTTCACAGTCAGTAATATTTACTTTACTTATTTCCGATAAGGGTGGTCTGGTCATTTTCACAGTCTTCATTATAATTATTGCACTTATTTCCCATAAGGGTAATATGGTCTTCATTATAATTCTGATATATTTCGTCTTTAGTTCATCCGAACGAGAAACTTCTGTCTAACTCCGGAATCTTTGAACTGTGATGTTCGATTCGATATATTTCGTCTCCAATTCATCCGAACGAGAAACTCGGGTCTAATTCTAGTAATCTTTGAACTTTGCAATGTTCAATTTCGCTATATTTTCGATCTCGGAGCCAGGGTATGCATACAATATGCCAGAATAAGGTTTGTTTAAGGTTTAAGAGAATATTCTAATAGAATATTACCTGTAAATGGATGGATTCATCGTTCTTACCAAGTTTCCGACTTATAGTAGTCCACTCCCGGCCAGGTTTCGATCTCGGAGCTAAGTTATGCATACAATATGCCAGAATAATGTTTGTTTAAGGTTTCAGAGAATATTTCGAAGTAATCTTATCTCTAAATGGATGGATTCATCTTTCTTACCAAGTTTCCGACTTATGGTAGTCCACTCACGGCCAAATTTCGATCTCGGAGTTATGCATACAATCTGCCAGAATAGGGTTTGTTTAAGGTTTCGGAGAATATTCTGAAGAAAGCTTATCTGTAAATGGATGGATTCATCATTCTTACCAAGTTTCCGACTTATAGTGGTCTGCTCACGGCCAGGTTTGGATCTCGGAGCTAGGGTATGCATACAATATGCCAGAATAAGGTTTGTTTAAGGTTTAAGAGAATATTCTAATGGAATATTACCTGTAAATGGATGGATTCATCGTTCTTACCAAGTTTCCGACTTATAATAATCCACCCCCGGCCAGGTTTCGAGCTCGGAGCCAGTTTCTTTCTCGAAGTCGTTAGAAAAGGGTTTGTTTAAGGTTTCAGAGAATGTTCCGATGGAATCTTACCTATGAAAGGTTGGATTCATCGTTTTTACGAAGTTTCCACTTATAGTGGTCCACTACCGACCAGGTTTCGAGCTCGGAGCCACATTTTTTCTCGAAGTAGCCTGAAAAAGGGTCTGTTTAAGGTTTCAAAGAATATTCCGGAGGATTCTTACATGTATATGGTTGGATTCATTGTTCTTACGAAGTTTCAGACTTATATTAGTCCACTCCCGACCAGGTTTCGAGCTCGGAGCACCGGGTCCGGATGGTTTTCCTATGAAATTTTACATTGTTGGAGGGGATTTCTTAAAAGAGGACTTAATGAAGATGTTTCAAGAATTTCATGATCATAATATTCTCGATATTTCTCTTAAGAACAACTTTATAGCTCTCATTCCGAAGAAGGTTGGTGTTGAGGAGGCCAAGGATGGAAGGGTGGTCGTTGATTGTCGCACCCCTTCGTTTTGGTAGCTGCATGGGGAAGGCCGGCATGGTGGGGGCCAAGGGAAAATGGCCGGTCATCCAAATATATTTAATGAATAACCGCACCAACACATTTATGATTTCCCTTATTATTACGAAACAAGTTCATACATCTAATTTCTTAAACCAGTGTAATAATACATAGTTTCCTTGGATGAAATCACACCTAAGTTTCTGATGGAATCTTACATGTAAATGGTCGTATTCATCGTTCTTACGAAGTTTTCGACTAAGTTTGAAGTATGAACCCTCCCGGAGCTTCTTGGTTCATAGTTTGTATGTCGTTATACCAAATTTGCAGTTCAAATCGATCATTGAGCTTCATATTTATCGATTTCTATGATGTATCCTGCTAAGTTTGTACTAAGAACCCTCCCAGAGCTTCTTAGTTCATAGTTTATATGCTGTTATACCACATTTGAAGTTCAAATCGATACCAAGCTTCATATTTCGATGATGTATCATGCTAGTAATCGTATAACTTGAGTCTACCAGTGTGAACTAAAGCTACTTCATGACCTGTATGGCTAGTCGAAATTACTTCATAACCTACGAAACTAGTCGAAATTCAAACCTAAGCACAAAGAGAAAGCACAAAGGCACAGAGAAAACACACTTGCCTTAATCCGTATGACTAGATAGATATAGATTACAGCCGTTGATAAATTTTGATCGTACGGCTAATTTCTCTTCCTCAAAATTTTCACGAACAAAATCAATTTTCCTCTCACACATCTTCCAAAATTCACTCAATTTTCCATTCCCGCTCCATTTCCCCCTTTCCCCCTAATTTTTCACCTTCCCCGGTCTCTTCCCCCATCCCAATTTCTCTATCTCTGTCCATATCGCCCTTAGCTTCTTCGGGTTGAGTTCAATTTTATTCGGTTTTGTTTCCCCCAAATTCCTCAATCTCCTATAGAAATAACCTAAATCTCGTCAAATTCCTCCCCGAACCTCTTGTAGAAACAACCTAAATCTCACCGGGGTTTGATGATGACTCTATATTAGGGTTTATTTTGTAATTATTGTTTGTTGTTTCCCGGGTTAGGATTTTTTTTATGGTCTCTTTTTATTCCATTTGTTAGTAGCCTGGAAAATGTTTTTCTTTCTTGTTTAAATCTTTGTGAATAGATCTAAAAGTAGTTTTTTTCGTCGATTTATTGGTATTAGTGAATCAGTAGTTTGAAGTTGCTTCATTGTATTTGATCAAAATTTAGGGTTCTTATAATGTTTTGGTATGAAATTAGGTCTTTGAGACAAGGTCATTTGTTTTTGTTTTTGAAAAAGGGTTGTTGTAATTTCTCTCAATTCACTACAACTAAAATTAGGGATTTCAAATTCCCGTTGGATTAGTCTTTGTCGTCTTCTTCATATTTGATGTCCGGGTTTTGAAAGGGTTTTTTTATTCTTCTCTTTCATATCTACAAAGAAGAAACATAGTCTTCTACTCTTTAAAGTGTTATTTGCTATGGTAATTATAGTACTTCGTAATTATTTGAGGTTTATTTTGCAGATCCGAAGATATGATTATTAGGACTGACTTCCTCATGTTGTCATTTTGCAGATTAGATGTTAGCTTCAAGACCCATAGCTGAACTCTTTGCTTGGAAAAAACTGTGCAAGGGAACTATTAAGCTAGTTATAAAAGGTATTTTATTTATTGTTTTCCTTCTTATTCTTTACATGGTCCTGTTAATGGATTTTGATCAGATTTCATGTTAATGATGATGGATTTTTAGGGTTTACTGTTGTGTTTTAGGGGCTTTTATTAGTTTTTTGATGATGTATTTCTGTTTTGTTTCTTTTTAGCTACTGAATCCAGCTGCTTAGGGAGGGTTGTCTTCATTTTTACTAATAAAAATGTATTTTTAATCCAAAGGTATTTTATGTGTTCAGCTTTTGTTCCGTTTTTTTTTTTGATCTTGATTTTTGTTTATGATTAACAGTTTGATAACCTCTGCGTATGCTGTCAGTCATCTCCCTATGGTTTTAATGAGGGATATTAATGTTATGATTGCTGATAAAGGTTGTTGTTGTCTGCGATTATGGAGATGTTGGAAAGGGTTGAGCCCGAGCTCTTAAACAGGCTGGAGCTCAGTCTGAAATTGATCCAGTCTGTGCTCTTCAAGCTTGGAATGAAGGTCTCCAAGTCTTGATCTCAGAAGATCTTTGAATTGAGAATGAAATTGGGTGAAATTTCATTTACGAGGGGACATTTGGGTCGAATTGGTACTCGGTGCATACTTACTGCCTAATTCTACTTTGATTTGTGATAAAAAAAAGGAAGCATTTTGGTTTTTGATGAACATTTCTTCTTGTGTGTAGGTTCTCTTGTATCACAATTTCATAACTCCAACTATTAAATTGTTTGGAAAAAATCAATGTGGTAAAAGCTCTTGAATACATTGTGAGCTGTAAGAATTTGTATGGTTGGTTTGGGTGCACACCTGGTGGGGAGTTTCATGCAGGACATAGTATGTAATTTATCTTAACTGTTTGTAACGAAAATAGTTTTTTGCCAGGTGCATCCCAGGTTCTTACATATTTGCATTTGTTAGGCTTTCAGTTCATATTTGCATATTAGACTCTCATTGGATCTGATGAGTTTTATTGGTTGTTTTTGTAGTTACCGGCGAGGACTCATTTACAAAAATGCTTTAGAATACGAAAAGTCGTTTTCTGAGATGTGAGTAATTTATAACCTAATATGATTAATTACTGAGATTATCGATTAGATATTTATTTTTGTTTGATTGTGTAGTATTAATTTGAGATTATGTGGTTGTTTTATGATAAGGACATGTACAAGCATGTGGATGATGGTTCTGGATTGAAGGCTCCTCTTATTGCTGATGATGTTTGTGATATAATATGAAGGTGAATTTCCATTTCATCGTAAATTTGTAAGCATCTGTTCAGATCTAATTCCTCTTTCAATTGATGTGATTTTTTCTTCAATTTCAGTGTTGTTGAACTAATTTGTTCACCAGACATCGAAACTGAAGAAGAAATCAACGGAATTTCACGCCCTAATTGAAATCGACGGAACACACTCACAATCTTCAAAGCAATTAGTAAGAACTACCTTTACGCCATAATGCAAATCTGAATTAGTTTTTGCTGTAATTGAAATCTCAATTAGTTCTTTCTTAATTCTTCTTCTACTGTAGATTCTGTTGAAAGAGAAATTAGGGTACTGAATTTAACATAGGATTATGTTATGCAGCGGAAGGCGGCTGATAGTTTGCGTTCATATAACGCTGAAGATCTCTGAAAGGTGAATCCACTACTTTTGTTTTAAACTTTTATATTTTTGGTTTAAGGTGTAGATGGGTTTCAATTGGAAAATCTTATCCAGATGAGTTCTGCTTTGAATTTGGATAGACACTTTTGTAGTCAGTTTTAGTTTTTCTTTGAGTCCCTTATACTACTTTTCTTATTTCAGTGGCTCAAGCAGAAACCATTGGTGCAGGGAGGTTGAAATTTTTTCATTTTTAGGTGATATAATTAATATAGATGTTGTTTTTTCTTAATTGGTGTTAATTATCTTTCCCAATTGCAAATGGTTGTTTTATTAGATTGGCTTCAACTTTTGTCTAGAGCCTTTTTCCCGTCCCAAAGCACAGAAGCAGCAATAAGGCGCCTCAAGTTTTTGCTAAAAACTACTTAAGTATCAAGTTACCAAAGAGTCAACTTGTTTCTGCTAAGTTCTTCGCTCGGCCCTCCCATGGCAACGGTTGTACTAATTGTCATGCTTGCAAGTTTGTTGTAGATTTCAAAGGTTTTTGCCAGTAAAATTGATTTAAAGCACGTCTATTGTAGCTGTGCTGTAGAATGTGCTTCAATGTTATGTAAAGAAACACTCCTTGCATGGTTACAAGGGAACCGTAGTGAGGTTAGTGTTTTCTATGCTAAAATGATATTCCTCAGATTGAGATCTACTGCAGTGGTGGTGCTATATACGAATGCTGATTCATTTGTTCATTGATCTTGCAGGTGCTTGATGTGTTCTCAAGTTGTTCACCATCCAACAAGAATGTACAGTTATCTTGTTCGAATTTGATTCTCAAGTGAGTTGATTGCCTTTTGTGTCGCTTCATTTTCATACGTTTTGTCTGTCAAAATAGCATTTGGATGCGTTGATTAGATACTAATCTGGTTTCAGTTCTTTGCCATAACCGTCGTTGCACAAGCTAATATATGACGTCAACTTCATCTTTTGTTGCTTTCTGCAGATTATCTTTGTGCTTATGCTTGAAAAGAAGGATCAAGAAGGCCAGTCTCGAGTTCTTTCAAGTAGCTATTGAAGTGTGTCCTTTTAAATGCAAAATAGCTTCTTTTAATGAATCGATGAAGTATCACTATAACATAATGTATCCTAAAATGAACTCGTTTATATGATTTACTGATTGAAGAAGGCGGTGTAGATGTTGATTCAAATTCCCCTTTTTGTTCTTTGTTGGATCATTGGTATTATTTTTGAAATTTCGTACTGTTACTTGATAACAAAAAAAAAGCAAGTCTACCTCTTCCAATTGTTTTATTAAAGGTTGTTCTTACAAACAGATGCAGGAGTGGAGTCACTTTATTCAAAGGAATTGCAATAGACGACGACGTTCATAGTATTGCAAAGATTGGTCATGATAGTGAGAATGTCTCTCAAGTCTAGTAAATGGAGTGGAGTCACTTTATTCAGCTGGTTTATTTTTTTGTTGCTGGTTTAAATTACTTGTACTGATGCGAATTATTGTTTTGATTTTTTTGGTGACTTCGAACCTAAGAGCCAACTTTGTTCAGCTCCAAGTTAGATTCAGTTTAATATATACAATGACTTCAAGTTTTAGTTGAATGGTGATGGTTTTAAATTTATGAAATAAGGTTCAAATGCTGGTTTAAATGTGCGATGAATTTCATTTTATGTTAAGTCAGCCCTACTTAGCTAGTAAGAAGAATGGCAACAACAAAAATCGCCAACCAATATTCTTAACAATGCCTTATTGGTCTTAGTAGTACTCATGGAGTTCAGTTTATTGCTTGGCACAGATTTGATCAAACAGAAAATAATTCTGTACCATAACTAATATATCTGATCAATAGTGTCCTCTCTCTTATGGCAAAGCCGCTATCATGCTTTGAAGTAGGATGTCTTCAATTCTTTGGTTTTGTTTGCGCATATTACCACAAGGTTTCAGAAATACCAATTACATTCATCACTTGCCCACTGCCTAGATATACAAAATAAGCTTTCAGAAGCTTAGAACATGATGAACAAAATATATACAGATAAATTTACAAAAAACAGGGACCACTCATGGGTACTAAGGTCATCCAATAAAAAATGACAGATCCGACAACCCGTACATGTCGGTAATCGCACGAAAACTGCACCAAAAAAAATTAAGGTGTTATTCGAGTGAGGATCCTAAAGTTATAATAAATCTTTGCTAAATATTCACTATTCTTATGGCTTTATTTACTGTATGAATTTTCTCTTGAACAACTGTATGGCAATTTCACAACGATAGCGTTGAAGATACTACTTTTTAATACACGACAGAGGAACCCCCCTGATCAGATATTCAACGAACTTTAAAGCATACACCCCACACGAGCATCTGCAATATGCATAAATGGATTATGCATTAGAAACTTATTTCAATTTCCATAAAACATACATTGTCTTTGAATTTCGTATCACTCCTATACTACTTTAATGTATACATATAGGTGAAAGCGGGAAAAAAATATTTCAAGTAGAGAGTGGTTACCCATCATCCTGTTGAGGGGGGAGCGGATTCTCATCAAATACAGCTTTCCACATGGGCCCCTGGTTGTACAGTTTGGTTAAATAGTCACGAATCTGTATTATTTCCTTATACACTCCGTCTGATTGAGGAGTTGTACGCGGTCTAAGGGAATCATATATGGTTACTTTCTCCTCCTTAAATTTAATACATATTGCGACCCTGTGTTCGAATCGTGTTTTAATGTGGACCACCCCATATATCACATCTACATCCGCCCAAGGTTTACCGCCTTCAGGCCTATGTCCGAGATGGATAACGATTGGAGGATTTGAACTCGTCATCCGATTGTCGTCGCATGGCTGTTCAACATCAAGGAAGATTACTTACAACACATGAATTAGTTAATACACAATTTAAGTAGCTATTTTACGGTTAACGGACACGAAAGCGAGCGTCTATGGTCGTGCACTTCCCATCGGCGCAGAGTACGGGCGCATGAGGAGCAACATGTCATTAATATCTTGCAGGATGACACAAAAGAGATGAGTTTTTGCCGCAAAAACTGTTACCATTAGATAGTTGGATTGTTTTTTACGGGATCAACGAGATGGAATCTAACTTACTTCATCACCTAGCCATCCTTTTTTATCCGTGTAGTGTTTTATACTTGGTTACACGTCGCAAAGGGGTCATCTTCCTTGTAGTCAACACTGTCCCATACAAACATCCATAACAATGCTAGAATCAAAGTTACGATCAAAATAAACAAGGACACCAAAAAAATAAAAATAAAGGATGTATTGGGGACACTCACCCTTTGTTGATGTAATCATTCACATCCCGTACATCATTCTCGGTGACTCGAGTCCAATCGGAAATTTTGAAATAATCTATTTTCACTTTGAGTATTTCGGGGTCTTAATTTCAGCCAATAACTTCGCTTCGAGGTATAATTCTCATCACCATCTGTCAAAGGGGAATCCCCAATTTCAATTCTCGTTCCAGCCTTTTCGGTAACTTCGAGTACACTTATCCTTCTTCCGACCCTTCTTCTTCGATCACCACCATCTTCCGCAAAAGTAACCTTTCTTGCCGGCACAACTCTAGCCTTCTTCGAATGTTTTCCAGTGGTAAATGGAGGTTGTAGCGCTTTACTAAGCTTCCTTACTCGCCAACCTTTGGGAGAGCATTCTCATCAGCACACGGGACGCCTGACTTCATCATGATTTCTTTTTTTCCCTTCGGGGCTTTTTGAAATATTATCGGCCTATAAAAACAGAGTCAATGAGAAGAATTTCAAGAACCGGTGAACACAGTTAATGTGAATGATACGGTCAACAAATGACTTAATTCTGTTATTTAACAACGTAAAGAGCAGTTCCATTCACCATTTACTATCAACCAACTATTCCATAAGATTAAAAGGATTTCTGAAGTTTAATAACAAACAAATGGAGAAATATCACGCCGTTGTTATAAAACGAACACTCCAATGTTTATAAACGAGTTACCGAGTAACTATGATAATAAACAACATAAGATACATAATACAAGAAACTTAAATGGAGAGAAAGCGAACATGACTAGAGCATTTGAAGCAAAGTTCACAAGAACAACAATAATTTTTTCTACAAGTTGCTTATTGTATGAAATAGTTACTATCCAGTAGAGACGACTAATATCAAACTGTGTATACATTACCTACTTCATAGTCAGGCTTTCAAGAGCGAATTTTATTAACTACAGACATTATGTACATAGATCTATTTTGGTTTGTCTATTGTGACATACTGCAAAACTAATACGAAACCTATACATGCTAATGACCCACAAATGTTAATCTTTGATTCGTACTCATACACATTAAAATTCGAGCAATAAGAACGAACAAACCTCTTCGCCTTTCTTATTTGGAGTATTGTATAGTAGTGGTGTACTAAGAAGTTCAACATCATCATGGGCATAGGCATCATTACCCACAGCTTCTTTACCAACATCAAGAATAGGCTTCCCATATAAATCACCACCACTCTCTTTACCAACCTCTTTGGCTATGTTTATTGGGTTCCAACTTGCCCCATCCGACATTCCTTCACCGTTGCAATTCCCCATATATGGAGCACGAAACTGTTACATAATAATTAACATCGACTCAATTAAATTTTCAGTTATGAATAGGTTTAACTGTTAAATTTAACATAATAAAAAGGTTCCAAATAACTCACAGTTCTTGACTTTAAAACTGAAATCTCCTCCTTCAAAAACGAAACCTTCTCTTTCAATTCGGTGCATGTATTTGTCAAATCGACAACCTGGCAACTTAATTCTTCCAACTTTCCTAGAGACTCACTCTTCAAACCTACCACCAAACTGAAAAGATGATCCATCCTATCCTTCCGAATATCTCCATCAGACCGAGGATTAACTGCTGCATCTCTAGCTTGTTCTTCCAAGCCGTCAACCTCCATATCACCGTCAGACCAAGTATTAAAAGCCGCAAGACTAGCTTGCTCTTCCGTGGCATTACCCTCCTTTACCGCATCTTTCATGTGTACACCGCCTTGAGAAACATGAGGTTGTTTGTACTATTGGAGAAACTTCCTCCATCACAACTTTATCACGTAGGGGACCCTCGATTACCCCGTGAATTAACCGGGTCGAAGCGAGGCTCGGGCCATATGATGTCTTCCACGATTTGAACAATCGAATCTTCCCCGCAACAGGGCGAAGATACTCAAAAATAACATTAAAATACAAATTTTCAAAGAAGTGGAAATCTAAGGACGTACTCATCATAGGTTCTAATGCGCTACCAACATTCACATGGGTCGGGCATTAGTGCGAGTAACACTGATCGAGGATATAGGGGAGCCACCCATTAATATTTATCTCTTTTCCACATTTCTCAAACAATTTCGGGAAGACTCTAACAGCCCAAACCTAAAACACAAAAACAACTATTAAAACAACAATTTGGAAGTTAACCATATATACAAAATATCAACTTGACTTCACTTACCACCAACACGCCTGGCATTCCTTGAGGATGAATGCCCCGTTGACGTTTAGGTTTATCTACTCCCACTACACCATATTCTGTGAATAGTAACTAAAATTCGTAACCAACATGTAGCCGTTACGAATTCGTAACCGGAAATTTCAGTCACGAAATTTTAGTGACACTTTGGTATCGGTTACGAAATAAGACTATTTTAGTGACGGCCCAGCCCGGGTTACTATTCGTAACTGCTTGAAAAAAATCATGGGAAAAGAGCGTGTGCACGGGAACACTGGGTAACACTCCTGATCGTGTGAAAAAAGCGTGCAAGAGCCAAGAAAATAACCTAAACTCCCTTCTTCCCCCACCACATGAACCTTATCTTATTTTCTCTCTTCGCTCCCAAACTCCATCTCCATTACTTCTCTCTTATTCTGTCTCTTAACTCCATCTCCATTACTTCTTTTCTCTACTCTCTGCCGTGATATTCTTTGCTGTCATTAATCTCCATCTCAACTACTATCTGCTATATTATTTGGTAAGATTGATTATTAGGTTATCTTTTTTTTAGGGTTTTGATAATTAGGTTTTGATTTTAATGATTCTCATTTATTTTACTGCAGGTAGAAGAACTAATCTGGGATTTATTCTAAATCAGATGAAAATTTATTGAAATTCGTTATTAGAGAAACATGGGTTTGATTTGTATTTTTGGAATCAAGCTCAGATGGTGTGGATTGTTCTTACGGATCCCTTAATCGATTATTAGTTTTTTGTTTTCCCCCCTTTTTAGAGATTAGGGTTTGTTTTGAAACCTTTTATTATTATTTGGGAATTTTTGTTGGGGGGTTTGGTCTTATGGATCCATAGATGTAAAATCTCAACCTATTTTTGTATATTTTTTTTGTTTAATTTCTTCTTGTTGTTTTACAGATAATCGATCGGGAAGAGTAATAGTGGAAAAGATGAGCCGTTTAGTAAGGCACGCATATAAGTCGGTAGCCTACGGCTTGAGATACCATACAATCAACCAGCGTCTTCAGAATTTCGCTCAGAAATTTGATGGCCACTATGTAATTTTATGAAACCTTAGCTAAATCTCATTTTCCCCCCTTTTTTTTTCCTCTGAATAATAGGGTTGTACTATAATAAGCTCACCATATTACTTGTTGTTGATTGTGTTCACCAAGGATGAATTTTCCAAAGTCACAGATAAAGTCAAGAAGTTGACATGTCCAAAGAAGATAGAGGAGGCCATACAAGTCCTTGAAATGGGAAATGAGTCTGGATCATTGCTTCGCAAACTCGTTGATGATTATAAACATTTCAAGGTCTTCTTCTCCTTCTCTCTCTCCATCTCCTTTCATCACATCATTTAATCTGTAATTGTTATTCACCAACTTGCTATTCTCATTTATCTTCTTCACTACATGAAGAACCAAATCTCACCGCAAGCAATATGCTCGAGATTTTGTTCTACCATGTTCAAGCGAGCGTGGGGCTTGCTTTCGTAATTGGGGAGATTCAATATATAAAAAAATTTGAAGGAGCTATGCAAAGGCAAGTTATCATCCTTTTCCATTCCCCGGGGTGTTGAATTCATTTCCGCTAAAGTAATTGTTATGATGTTCAAGTAATGATATTAAGATGCCGAAATTCCAACATAGCAACCTATAATTATTCACTAAAGATCTTTGTTTTATTTGCATATATAAAACATACTTATTGTGACTCATAATTATGGAAATTGATCACGAGTTGTTCTCAAATCTATTCAATTTTTTTTGGTTGTCTAAATTTAATAGTTGTTCTCAAATTATTCAATTTTAAGAAAGTTCAGTCAAATTCAATTTGTGAATTTCGTGGATGGTCTCTTAAATTGGAAGAAATAGAAGGCTTGTTTGATTGATTAGGTTATGGTAATTAGGTAGAGTTGGTTCTCTCGTTTGATAAAAGTTTGTGTTTTATCATTTCACCGTATAACTTGAATTTGTTTAGTTACCTTTGGTTTTCAGTTCGCAAGGTAGGGAAGTTGATCGTTTGAGTGAATTAAGTTTTATCGGAAGTGTTGTTCCAGTAATTTCCTTCTTACGTGCCAAGTTTAATCTTGACTCTTGATGTATTTTAAGGTACACCTGGACCGATTCTTGGTGTTGTACTTCATCCGCATGATTGTAAGGGCTACTAGTAATAAATGGATTTTATCTCACGATAAAGCTTAGGCATACCGATGAAGTATGCCATGAGTCTTCCATATGTAAAGACGGTCTTTGTAAGAGTTTAAGAATCATGTAGCTTTGTATTGGTTTTGAGATTAGTACTCGGAATTGCTTGTTTTTGGAAATATCTCGATCATGTTTTTCGCTAACTTTATTTTTTGTATTCTCTCATTGGATACTAAAATGGTTTGTTGGTAGGAGTAACCTAGGTTGAGTGTTTGTTAATTACAGTGAGACAACTTAGGATAGTACAAATTCATCCTCGTAGTTGGCAAGATATGATTTATCATTTTTGGTATTAGTATGATACTTACTTTGTTTGGTGACATTAATTATCTATTGAGTTTCTTTCGGTTTAAAATGTGGAAATATCCTCTCATTTTTCTAGGTATTCACATCTTCACGTATATTATTTTCTTTTTTGGGTCGCTAGCCATTCGTGCCTTATGGTCGGCACCGGAAATACACAACTTACAAAAGAATTGGTCATCATACTTGATTTTACCTTCACTAGAGTTTCGGATACTAATTGTACCTTCTTTCTTTTCTTTTCTTTGACCAATAGAAGTTGACTAGTAAAACCAATCTTGTAATAGTTTACTATTTCAGCTGCATTATGTATAAAATTAGTAGTTTTGGTTTCGGTTTGTATTATGTACTTGTTTAACCGGGTGAATTTTTATTTTCACAAGGAGCAAGCACCTTCGATCATTTTCATGAATGACGTTGACAATATTGGTTCTCGCTTGCATGGAATGCTGAACTGGTAATGGTTATAATGAAGTGCGAGAAAACCAAGGTAAGCGGCCCGTGTTTTTCATATTAAATTGTATTGGAGTTTGGTTTTCCTACTTTTGAAGTTTTGCTAGATATTTTAGTGTTGCCTAATATAAAAATATATGGCTTCGCAGGGGCATAACTCTTGCCATACTAATTTTGCTCAGCTTGCTCTCATTAGTGTACCGAGAAAGTAATCTTTTACTTACAGAACCCTGTGAACAAGTTGATCGGATGAAATCCCATAGATGCTCTATCCTGTCAATTTGATTCAGCCACACACATATTTACATTCTATAAATCACGTAAGTTAGAGATGCCAATGCATTTAATTTGTTACATTATTTATTCCATTTGTAAGGAGCATCTTCTTAGGAGTTATTTATTGGTAGTAATTTAAAATTTCTTTCAACAACTTTGGTTGCTTGCTTTTAACATTTTTGTATAGACTTCAATTGTGGTTTAGTCATATATTTTTATAGTTTAGAGGAGCCATGGAGAAATACAAACTTCAATTTATCACTTTATCCCGCCTCCTTTCAAGCTTGTGTGTGTCTCGTGTCTTATTTTTTTCTCCGCATTCATCAATTAATTCTACCGTGTTCGACTTCTGATGTAATGTCAACCAATTTCTATGATTAATGTTTTCTATGATTAATGTCTAGTTTTGTGGTGTTTGCATCTCATTTCACAATGTAATTGAAGCTTCTGTAATAATATGTTATTGGTCGGATGAGATACATATAGCTTGGCCTTCGTGCTCAATAAGGAAATGCTAAGTTACATTTCACGTTTTTCAACTTTTTTATACTTGTATCAAATTCCTATTACGATGTTTCTTTTGGATTTGGGTCTTGGTGGCTTTGAGTGAATTGTGTGGAGGAAGGTGGTGATTAGTGATGACTGATATATGAGTAAGCTTCATGTGCACATCGAGTATTGCACAATCTCGGTGTAATAGCATACATTTGAGGATCAACGCAGTCATCCAAGATTCAGACATGCTTGCTTATTCCTTACACTGGTAAGTTTCCATATTATCACTTATGAGTGGGAAACCATTCTAGACACTCATGTCATGTGAGACATAGGTTACTTTTTGCTTGGCTTGTCGTTGTGTTTAATCTAACTGTTGCCGAGTCTCTCTTGTAAGGTCAGGGTAGTTCTAATGTTTGATTATTGGATCATATAAAAAATTGTATCATTTAGTATTTACCTGACATCTTAGTGTTGTCTAATATACAAATATATGGTTTTGCAGGGCGTAACTCTCACCACAGTAATTTTGCTCAAATTGTTCCCGTTGGTGCACGAGGGACGACAGTAGATTGCTAGCAGTGACTTAGCATTCTCCTATCTGATAGAGTATATTCATTGTTCGAAGAATGACAACACACTTCAGCAGTATAAGTTCTTACATTGTGTCGTGAATTCTACATTTTGTTTTATTCCTCTCTTCTATATATTCTGTTGCACATCCTAGCGGAAGAGTTTGGAGGTACAATCATCTTCAGTAAACAGAACCTAGGGTAGGCAGGCAATGGAAGAGCAATTGTCCTTCCGGAAATTTGTTGGAGGTTGCCCTTCCAACTCTTTTATGCGAATGTGCTTATATATTTTGGAACTTTCTGACAATAAGGTGCATGTCGTCCTAGGGTGATTACTTCCAACTGCATCGAACCAATAAGGTAAAAACATAGAAAGTAACGAAAGCACGTAGAAAATTAGACATATTTTTATCCATTTGGCTTGAATGTTTTTAATCTTAAATGTTAAGGAATATATCATGTCATGTAAAATCGATCTGTACAAACCATTTTACAATGTAAATAGTCAGTCTACCACATCACCAGTACCTTCACATCTAGGAAACGTGTTGATTATATTCGTTAAGTTGCTATGTTTTACTATTATCTGAATATTTTTTCATTAAGTGTCATAATGAACTTCAATTGGTTGGCTAATGTTGTTCTTTATCTTTGGTATTTGCGAGCCGGAGAGGATCCTTTTGGCAAGAGCCAAACAGAAAAGAAGCAGCGGTTACGGAATCTGTTGAACTCAACATGAACGCAAGTATCATATAGCAGTTATTTTTGCTTCTTATATTTTTGGATGATAAGTCATCTGCCTATACTTAGCAGTTATGGCACTTCTATACTTAGCAGTTATGACTCATGAACACTACAGAAATTGGATTGAATGACTTCCTTTGAATGTTGGAATGTTAAATTGGATTGATGACTTCTTTTGAATGTTGGAATGTTAAATTGGATTGAATGACTTCTTTTGAATGTTGAAATGTTTGAATTGGATTGTATTGTAACAATTCCTTGGGATAGGGTACTGCGAGGGTAAAATGAAAGGGAGGGAACATTAATATTGACCAGGTCAATAAAGACTGACTTTTTTTTGTAACAAAAAGATTCGTAACGGCAAAGAAGTGTCACTAATTTTTACCAGGATAGTAGGAATCCGTCAACGTTGACCTGGTCAAACAATTAGTAACCCTGGTAAAAATTTAGTAACGGAAAATTCTTCGTTACTAAATTTTTACCAGAACACTGAAGTCGGTCAACGTAGACTTAGTCAACGTATTTGTAACCAAAAAAAAAAAATTAGAAACGGTCAGACGTCGGTTACTAATTTTCATTTCGTGACGGTGGTGTGTCAGTTACAAAGTACGTCACAACCCCAAATTCGTAACGGTGACATGTTGGTTACGAATATTTGTTACACACCTCGTTGTAACGGTCTTTGTGCGTCACAACTCCATTTCGTGACTGAAATAGTGTGTTACAAAACGCAAAATATGGTGTAGTGTCCAGTCATTTGAAATTCATAGGCTTTGTGAGTCTTCTCAAAAGTTTGATTATAAGCTACATCTCCCCAGTGATAATTGTTGAACTCATCAAAGTCTTCTACCAAACCCCATGTTGTTTCCTCAACACCAGTGATGTCTTGGTGCCCATATATAAAGCGCTGCACAACATATAGGAGCAACCTTTACCCCCACATCAACATTAACTTTCCCCCTCTTTCTAGCTTCCACTTTCATACTCTTTTTCCTCATTTGCAAACATTTTCCTCTCTTCAACATTTCTCCTCTCTTGACATTTCTCCTCTCTTCAGCATCCGTATCGATAAAAAGGAAATTATACAAATCTCCTCCGGCTACTTTTCCGTCAGACCAAAAATACTTCTCCTTGAGTTTGCTCTGCCTGGCGGGTGGAGCACACGGTGCATCCGTCTTCGTGAAGCTAAGGCCTGATATTGCGGTAAACTGCCGCTTTCCAAAGCATATTTCCTTACTAAAATCTCCATTACAAAATCTGAACCAGATATCCTCGTCTTGTGGTACATAAATCCGCCTAGTCATTAAGAAATTAAATATCGGCCCAGACATCTTTTGATCAACAGGAATGTCAAGTAAGTGACCAATTGTAGTTGATCGGAACAACACTTTCTCGATCGGACAATTCTTCGCGCACGGCTTTTAGTACATCGTAGGCCGGGGTAAGTAATCAATTTGCAGGAACCTGGTCATTGGTACCCGTACTCATCTGGGTAACAATATTTCCTACATAACACAATAAGAAGTTACAATAAAACATAACGGTTCTATTAGTGAACAGATCCTTATTCATTACTCCACTCCTAATCCACATATTTACCTTTCCTCAACAACAACTGCAGGTTTATGTGTTCTCTTGGGCAATTTACAAGACCCATGCTTGTAACCTACAAACATGATTCAATCGATAAACAAACATCTGAATAATAAAGAGTCGCGGAAGGGCAATAGATCACACTCTCAAGCCTACATTACCTTTACTGATTACCGCAGGTTTGGGGACTAGACTACAAACTCAAAATTTTTACAAGACAGGGAATGGAAGCTATGCAGAAATATGTATGCCAACCCGAACTGCACATACACGAAAACAAAGGTTTTCAGACCAAAGCTATCCATTTACATAGTAAAATGATTAATCGTTGAACACAGCTATCCAATGAACATTGGGGTTTTTGTTTTGATAACATTTCTCTTTTGTTAAAGAAAATTTTCACCGGCAAAAACAATAACGAACAATGGGATTTGAGAAAATTTTCATACACCCATTCAACCACTAGTCGTGAATCAAACATTAGGAACAAATAGGGGAAACAAACATTAAAGAACGGTGATGAATCTATGAAATTTAACAAAAACACACACCACAAAAAAAAAAAAAATCTCACTGAAACCCTAAAATTCTCTCACACACTCATTCAACTACTATTCGCGAATCAAAATTGGGGAAAACAAACATTAAGAACACTTGTGAATCTATGAAATTTAAAAATAACACGAAAAAAACTCAGTCAATAAAACCCTAACATCATGGAAACAAAATCAAAATTGATTTGAAACCCAAAATCATACCTTTGTTCTCTGATCGTTTAATCTTCAAGTTAGGGTTATCTTTGTGTCCTAACAAGGATTGAAAGGAAGGTTAAAGAGAAGAAACTCTTGTTTCTCAAACAAGAACAAAATCAATTCAACAAAATCGACACAAAGACAGAAATATGTCTGCGAAAAAAATGCACATACACGAAAACATAGGTTTTCACATTACAAACTGAAATTGAAACAGTTCATAACAACTTTAACCAATAAATTCTACAATATACCCAACAATCATCTATTATTTCTTTCAATACAAAATTGGTTTTTACAGTATGATTGAAAAATAATTGGTTTCAATCATTTTGCTTTTTTACAATCCGGCCGCTAATTAGTTTCAATCTTTCAATCATCTCTTATTAATCGATGAATCAAAAAATAATGATTGAAAACCCTAGTTAGAAAATTTACCTGATTTTAATTGCAATCGATCTGAACATGCGAGTCTTTTTTCAACTTCTAAGCGAGATCAAACATTGGTAACGAACACCCATGAAAGTTCTCTGGCTTCATGGCTTCAGGCGATAAAAGAGTGAGAGAGATGGGAGTTACAGACGAGGGAGGAAGAGGAAGAAAGAGTGTGAGTTTCTTTTAAACTCTTCTTTTAATACCTAGAAATAATGTGCAGGCGATGTGGACACATTGTGGTATTAGAGTAAATATACCGGAAAATTTGACCAATTTGTTAACCACATTACTGTACCAAACATTTTTGGTAATTTGAAATATTTTTGGTAATTCTTAAATAAAAAGAGACATTTTTGGAAATTTCCTCTAGCGGGGCGTCGGTCTAGGTGGGTACGCGTAAAGTAGGGATTCGTGGTTAATTGATATAATAAGCCATTTGGATTAGTTTGCTGCCAGATCTGGAAGATGGACTTTGCTGGAAGCCGACTAAGTATGTTGGAGATGATATCAGAAGGAAGATGAGGGATAGGACGACTCTTCTCAATTGCTCTAATCAATCCGGGGAGTTCTAAAAAAGAATGTCTATTAAGTGTGTTGGTGATGATATCAGCAGGAACATTAGGGTTCACGACAAAATCCTCTTCACTATCCTCGGTTTTATATTTTGTTGACAATAAATCACGATACTTAATCGGTCGAACACAATCCTTTGATTTCTTTGAAAATAATTTACAACACTTGTCCCAAAGGATTGGAACCCAAGCAATGCATGGATGTTGTTTACCCATGCATTCATAAGTTATATAAATCAATCTGGAAAATATTGAAAAAAACAAAAGAAAGACGATGAAGGACAAGAGATTTTTAACTGAGATTCCAAAAGATGGTATATACAACACTATATATTTATACCTCTAGAGATTGTGTTCTAAAAAGATTCTTAGAGTCCTCAAGTGCATTAAACGCTTACATTTGTTAGAGTCCTCAAGTGCATCAACAACTAGCTCATCAGGATAGAAGCATGGATTATATTACATAAGAATCTGAAAAACTCTTTATTGTTGTCTAAAAAGAATCTCTTGAAAGTGATCACCGTAGGTTTAGTGCTTTACTACATGTCTTGTGAAATCAGTATTTAGGTACCACTTGTTCAAGAGTTTGATGCTTTACTACATGTCTTGTGAAATTTTGGGCTGAATTAGAACACTTGGAGGGCTATTACGAGTCCAGTTTAAGTGACCTGCATGATGTCACTACGATCTTATTACAAAGAAGCAATAAAAGAATCAAACAATCGTTTTGTTGTGGATTTTGCATAATTTAATAAGTTCTCTCTGTACTAGTGAAGTGCAAATATTATTCGGATGCCAAAAAGTATTTCAGAATTGGATGTAGGAGTTCTCTCTATGCTAATTTAGATTTAAAGATACGAAACTGTAGAGACTGAATTTTACCCAGATGCAACTACCTGAAGTAGTTATCCTATGTATGCCAGGAAAACTAAAGCAATCAGTTCAGGTTATATGGTTCTTTATAACAGAGTTATGTCCAGTTGAGTAGGTGTTCAGAACTTGAGATGTATCTTGCAGGTTTGTTTTTGTTAAAAGCTGAATTGTAACACAGATAATTCTTTGTTTGCGGATGCTATGGAGCAATAAAGGAAAACTAGATGGGTCAAATTCCATGAAAACAAGCGATTTGAAGGGTCTTGCAGGAAATTAATTTGACGACTGTGAGCTTACAACGAGAAGATATATAATGGAGATCTTCTTTTTCGTTTTGGCTGTGTCTTTTTCTTTTGTGGTGGGTGTGCGTGTCCCAGCGAGGAAATTTCCAAAAATGTCTCTTTTTATTTAAGAATTACCAAAAATATTTCAAATTACCAAAAATGTTTGGTACAGTAATGTGGTTAACAAATTGGTCAAATTTTCCGGTATATTTACTCTAATACCACAATGTGTCCACATCGCCTGCACATTATTTCTAGGTATTAAAAGAAGAGTTTAAAAGAAACTCACACTCTTTCTTCCTCTTCCTCCCTCGTCTGTAACTCCCATCTCTCTCACTCTTTTATCGCCTGAAGCCATGAAGCCAGAGAACTTTCATGGGTGTTCGTTACCAATGTTTGATACTGCTTAGAAGTTGAAAAAAGACCTGCATGTTCAGATCGATTGCAATTAAAATCAGGTAAATTTTCTAACTAGGGTTTTCAATCATTATTTTTTGATTCATCGATTAATAAGAGATGATTGAAAGATTGAAACTAATTAGCAGCCGGATTGTAAAAAAGCAAAATGATTGAAACCAATTATTTTTCAATCATACTGTAAAAACCAATTTTGTATTGAAAGAAATAATAGATGATTGTTGGGTATATTGTGGAATTTATTGGTTAAAGTTGTTATGAACTGTTTCAATTTCAGTTTGTAATGTGAAAACCTATGTTTTCGTGTATGTGCATTTTTTTCGCAGACATATTTCTGTCTTTGTGTCGATTTTGTTGAATTGATTTTGTTCTTGTTTGAGAAACAAGAGTTTCTTCTCTTTAACCTTCCTTTCAATCCTTGTTAGGACACAAAGATAACCCTAACTTGAAGATTAAACGATCAGAGAACAAAGGTATGATTTTGGGTTTCAAATCAATTTTGATTTTGTTTCCATGATGTTAGGGTTTTATTGACTGAGTTTTTTTTCGTGTTATTTTTAAATTTCATAGATTCACAAGTGTTCTTAATGTTTGTTTTCCCCCAATTTTGATTCGCGACTAGTAGTTGAATGAGTGTGTGAGAGAATTTTAGGGTTTCAGTGAGATTTTTTTTTTTTTTTTGTGGTGTGTGTTTTTGTTAAATTTCATAGATTCATCACCGTTCTTTAATGTTTGTTTCCCCTATTTGTTCCTAATGTTTGATTCACGACTAGTGGTTGAATGGGTGTATGAAAATTTTCTCAAATCCCGCTGTTCGTTATTGTTTTTGCCAGTGAAAATTTTCTTTAACAGTAGAAATGTTATCAAAACAAAAACCCCAATGTTCATTGGATAGCTGTGTTCAACGATTAATCATTTTACTATGTAAATGGATAGCTTTGGTCTGAAAACCTTTGTTTTCGTGTATGTGCAGGTTCGGGTTGGCATACATATTTCTGCATAGCTTCCATTCCTGTCTTGTAAAAATTTTGAGTTTGTAGTCTAGTCCCCAAACCTGCGGTAATCAGTAAAGGTAATGTAGGCTTGAGAGTGTGATCTATTGCCCTTCCGCGACTCTTTATTATTCAGATGTTTGTTTATCGATTGAATCATGTTTGTAGGTTACAAGCATGGGTGCTGGTAAATTGCCCAAGAGAACACATAAACCTGCAGTTGTTGTTGAGGAAAGGTAAATATGTGGATTAGGAGTGGAGTAATGAATAAGGATCTGTTCACTAATAGAACCGTTATGTTTTATTGTAACTTCTTATTGTGTTATGTAGGCAATATTGTTACCCAGATGAGTACGGGTACCTGACAGGTTCCTGCAAATTGATTACTTACCCCAGCTACGATGTACTAAAAGCCGTGCGCGAAGAATTGTCTGATGCTGAGAAAGTGTTGTTCCGATCAACTACAATTGGTCACTTACTTGACATTCCCGTTGATCAAAAGATGTCTGGGCCGATATTTAATTTCTTAATGACTAGGCGGATTTATGTACCACAAGACGAGGATATCTGGTTCAGATTTTGTAATGGAGATTTTAGTAAGGAAATATGCTTTGGAAAGCGGCAGTTTGCCGCAATATCAGGCCTTAGCTTCACGAAGACGGATGCACCGTGTGCTCCACCCGCCAGGCAGAGCAAACTCAAGGAGAAGTATTTTTGGTCTGACGGAAAAGTAGCCCGAGGAGATTTGTATAATTTCCTTTTTATCGATACGGATGCTGAAGAGAGGAGAAATGCTGAAGAGAGGAGAAATGTTGAAGAGAGGAAAAATGCTGCAGTGAGGAAAAAGAGTATGAAAGTGGAAGCTAGAAAGAGGGGGAAAGTTAATGTTGATGACAGGGTAAAGGTTGCTCTCCTATATGTTGTGCACCGCTTTATATATGGGCACCAAGACATCACTGGTGTTGAGGAAACAACATGGGGTTTGGTAGAAGACTTTGATGAGTTCAACAATTATCACTGGGGAGATGTAGCTTATAATCAAACTTTTGAGAAGACTCACAAAGCCTATGAATTTCAAATGACTGGAGTAGATAAACCTAAACGTCAACGGGGCATTCATCCTCAAGGAATGCCAGGCGTGTTGGTGGTAAGTGAAGCTGGGTTGATATTTTGTATATATGGTTAACTTCCAAATTGTTGTTTTAATAGTTGTTTTTGTGTTTTAGGTTTGGGCTGTTAGAGTCTTCCCGAAATTGTTTGAGAAATGTGGAAAAGAGATAAATATTAATGGGTGGCTCCCCTATATCCTGACCGTGTTCTGCACTAATGCCCTGACCCATGTGAATGTTGGTAGCGCATTAGAACCGGTATGAGTACGTCCTTAGATTTCCACTTCTTTGAAAATTTGTATTTTAATGTTATTTTTGAGTATCTTCGCCCTGTTGCAGGAAGATTCAGTTGTTCAAATCAGGGAAGACATCATATGGCCTGAGCCTCGCTTCGACCGGCTGTTAATTCCTGGGGTAATCGAGGGTCCCCTCTGTGATAAAGTTGTGATGGAGGAAGTTTCTCCAATAGTACAGCAACCTCATGTTTCTCAAGGCAGTGTACACATGAAAGATGCGGTAAAGGAGGGTAATGCCACGGAAGAGCAAGCTAGTGCTGCGGCTTTTAATACTTGGTCTGACGGTGATATGGAGGTTGACGGCTTGGAAGAACAAGCTAGAGATGCAGCAGTTAATCCTCGGTCTGATGGAGATATTCGGAAGGATAGGATGGATCATCTTTTCAGTTTGGTGGTAGGTTTGAAGAGTGAGTCTCTAGGAAAGTTGGAAGAATTAAGTTGCCCGGGTTGTCGATTTGACAAATACATGCACCGAATTGAAAGAGAAGGTTTCGTTTTTGAAGGAGGAGATTTCAGTTTTAAAGTCAAGAACTGTGAGTTATTTGGAACCTTTTTATTATGTTAAATTTAACAGTTAAACCTATTCATAACTGAAAATTTAATTGAGTCGATGTTAATTATTATGTAACAGTTTCGTGCTCCATATATGGGGAATTGCAACGGTGAAGGAATGTCGGATGGGGCAAGTTGGAACCCAATAAACATAGCCAAAGAGGTTGGTAAAGAGAGTGGTGGTGATTTATATGGGAAGCCTATTCTTGATGTTGGTAAAGAAGCTGTGGGTAATGATGCCTATGCCCATGATGATGTTGAACTTCTTAGTATACCACTACTATACAATACTCCAAATAAGAAAGGCGAAGAGGTTTGTTCGTTCTTATTGCTCGAATTTTAATGTGTATGAGTACGAATCAAAGATTAACATTTGTGGGTCATTAGCATGTATAGGTTTCAGTATTAGTTTTGCAAGATGTCACAATAGACAAACCAAAATAGATCTATGTACATAATGTCCGTAGTTAATAAAATTCGCTCTTGAAAGCCTGACTATGAAGTAGGTAATGTATACACAGTTTGATATTAGTCGTCTCTACTGGATAGTAACTATTTCATACAATAAGCAACTTGTAGAAAAAATTATTGTTGTTCTTGTGAACTTTGCTTCAAATGCTCTAGTCATGTTCGCTTTCTCTCCATTTAAGTTTCTTGTATTATGTATCTGATGTTGTTTATTATCATAGTTACTCGGTAACTCGTTTATAAACATTGGAGTGTTCGTTTTATAACAACGGCATGATATTTCTCCATTTGTTTGTTATTAAACTTCAGAAATCCTTTTAATCTTATGGAATAGTTGGTTGATAGTAAATGGTGAATGGAACTGCTCTTTACGTTGTTAAATAACAATTAAGTCATTTGTTGACCGTATCATTCACATTAACTGTGTTCACCTAGGTTCTTGAAATTCTTCTCATTGACTCTGTTTTTATAGGCCGATAATATTTCAAAAAGCCCCAAGGGAAAAAAAGAAATCATGATGAAGGTCGGGCGTCTGGGGCTGTGCTGATGAGAATGCTCTCCCAAAGGTTGGCAGAGTAAGGAAGCTTAGTAAAGCGCTACAACCTCCATTTACCACTGGAAAACATTCGAAGAAGGCTAGAGTTGTGCCCGGCAAGAAGGTTACTTTTGCGGAAGATGGTGGTGATCAGAAGAAGAAGGGTCGGAAGAAGGATAAGTGTACTCGAAGCGCTGAAAAGGCTGGAACGAGAATTGAAATTGGGGATTCCCCTTTGACAGATGGTGATGAGAATTATACCCTGAAGCAGAAGTTATTGGCTGAAATTAAGACCCCTGAAATACTCAAAGTGAAAATAGATTATTTCAAAAATTTCAGATTGGACTCCGGAGTCACTGAGAATGATGTACAGGATGTGAATGATTACATCAACAAAGGGTGAGTGTCCCCAATACATCCTTTATTTTTATTTTTTTGGTGTCCTTGTTTATTTTGATCGTAACTTTGATTCTAGCATTGTTATGGATGTTTGTATGGGACAGTGTTGACTACAAGGAAGATGACCCCTTTGCGACGTGTAACCAAAGATAAAACACTACTGGATAAAAAAGGATGGCTAGGTGATGAAGTAAGTTAGATTCCATCTGTTGATCCTGTAAAAAAACAATCCAACTATCTAATGGTAACAGTTTTTGCGGCAAAAACTCATCTCTTTTGTGTCATCCTGCAGCATATTAACAGCATGTTGCTCCTCATGCGCCCAGTACTCTGCGCCGATGGGAAGTGCACGACCATAGACGCTCGCTTTCAGGTCTGTTAACTGTAAAATAGCTACTTAAATTGTGTATTAACTAATTCATGTGTTGTAAGTAATCTTCCTTGATGTTGAACAGCCATGCCTGACACTGGATGACGAGTTCAAATCCTCCAATCGTTATCCATCTGGACATAGGCCTGAAGGCGGTAAACCTTGGGCAGATGTAGATGTGATATATGGGGTGGTCCACATTAAAACACGATTCGAACACTGGGTCGCAATATGTATTAAATTTAAGGAGGAGAAAGTAACCATATATGATTCCCTTAGACCGCGTACAACTCCTCAATCAGACGGAGTGTATAAGGAAATAATACAGATTCGTGACTATTTAACCAAACTGTACAACCGGGGCCCATGTGGAAAGTCAGTATTTGATGAGAATCCGCTCCCCCTCAACAGGATGATGGGTAACCACTCTCTACTTGAAATATTTTTTTTCCCGCCCAGCCTATATGTATACATTAAAGTAGTATAGGAGTGATACGAAATTCAAAGACAATGTATGTTTTATGGAAATTGAAATAAGTTTCTAATGCATAATCCATTTATGCATATTGCAGATGCTTGTGTGGGGTGTATGCTTTAAAGTTCGTTGAATATCTGATCAGGGGGGTTCCTCTGTCGGTATTAAAAAGTAGTATCTTCAACGCTATCGTTGTGAAATTGCCATACGAGTTGTTCAAGAGAAAATTCATACAGTAAATAAAGCCATAAGAGTAGTGAATATTTAGCAAAGATTTATTATAACTTTAGGATCCTCACTCGAATAACACCTTAATTTTTTTGGTGCAGTTTTCGTGCGATTACCGACATGTACGGGTTGTCGGATCTGTCATTTTTTATTGGACGACCTTAGTACCCATGAGTGGTCCCTGTTTTTTGTAAATTTATCTGTATATATTTTGTTCATCATGTTCTAAGCTTCTGAAAGCTTATTTTGTATATCTAGGCAGTGGGCAAGTGATGAATGTAATTGGTATTTCTGAAACCTTGTGGTAATATGCGCAAACAAAACCAAAGAATTGAAGACATCCTACTTCAAAGCATGATAGCGGCTTTGCCATAAGAGAGAGGACACTATTGATCAGATATATTAGTTATGGTATAGAATTATTTTCTGTTTGATCAAATCTGTGCCAAGCAATAAACTGAACTCCATGAGTACTACTAAGACCAATAAGGCATTGTTAAGAATATTGGTTGGCGATTTTTGTTGTTGCCATTCTTCTTACTAGCTAAGTAGGGCTGACTTAACCTAAAATGAAATTCATCGCACATTTAAACCTGCATTTGAACCTTATTTCATAAATTTAAAACCATCACCATTCAACTAAAACTTGAAGTCATTGTATATATTAAACTGAATCTAACTTGGAGCTGAACAAAGTTGGCTCTTAGGTTCGAAGTCACCAAAAAAATCAAAACACAAATTCGCATCAAGACAAGTAATTTAAACCAAAGAACAAAAAAATAAACCAAATTGAATAAAGTGACTCCACTCCATTTACTAGACTTGAGAGACATTCTCACTATCATGACCAATCTTTGCAATACTATGAACGTCGTCGTCTATTGCAATTCCTTTGAATAAAGTGACTCCACTCCTGCATCTGTTTGTAAGAACAACCTTTAATAAAACAATTGGAAGAGGTAGACTTCTGTTTTTTTTTTGTTATCAAGTAACAGGTACGAAATTTCAAAAATAATACCAATGATCCAACAAAGAACTGAGTAAGCGGGAATTTGAATCAACATCTACACTTGCCTTCTTCAATCAGAAATCATATAAACGAGTTCATTTTAGGATACATTATGTTATAGTGATACTTCACTGATTCATTAAAAGAAGCTATTTGTGACAGAAAAGGACACACTTCAATAGCTACTGAAAGAACTCGAGACTGGCCTTCTTGATCCTTCTTTTCAAGCATAAGCACAGCATAACTGCGAAAGCAACAAAAGATGAAGTTGACGTCATATATTAGCTTGTGCAACTGACAGTTATGGCAGCAACCAGAAACCAGATTAGTATCTAATCAACGCATCCAAATGCTATTTTGACAGACAAAACGTATGAAAATGAAGCGACACAAAAGGCAATCAACTCACTTGAGAATCAAATTCGAACAAGATAACTGTACATTCTTGTTGGATGGTGAACAACTTGAGAACACATCAAGCACCTGCAAGATCAATGAACAAATGAATCGGATTCGTATATAGCACCACCACTGCAAGTAGATCTCAATCTGAGGAATATCATTTTAGCATAGAAAACACTAACCTCACTACGGTTCCCTTGTAACCATGCAAGGAGTGTTTCTTTACATAACATTGAAGCACATTCTACAGCACAGCTACAATAGACGTGCTTTAAATCAATTTTACTGGCAAAAACCTTTGAAATCTACAACAAACTTGCAAGCATGACAATTAGTACAACCGTTGCCATGGGAGGGCCGAGCGAAGAACTTAGCAGAAACAAGTTGACTGCTGGTAACTTGATACTTAAGTAGTTTTTAGCAAAAACTTGAGGCGCCTTATTGCTTTTCGTGCTTTGGGACGGGAAAAAGGCTCTAGACAAAAGTTGAAGCCAATCTAATAAAACAACCATTTGCAATTGGGAAAGATAATTAACACCAATTAAGAAAAAACAACATCTATATTAATTATATCACCTAAAAATGAAAAAATTTCAACCTCCCTGCACCAATGGTTTCGCTGAGCCACCGAAATAAGAAAAGTAGTATAAGGGACTCAAAGAAAAACTAAAACTCGACTACAAAAGTGTCTATCCAAATTCAAAGCGAACTCATCTGGATAAGATTTTCCAATTGAAACCCATCTACACCTTAAACCAAAATATAAAAGTTTAAAACAAAAGTAGTGGATTCACCTTTCGAGAGATCTTCGACGTTATATGAACGCAAACTATCACCGCCTTCCGCCGCATAACATAATCCTATGTTAAATTCAGTACCCTAATTTCTCTTTCAACAGAATCTACAGTAGAAGAAGAATTAAGAAAGAACTAATTGAGATTTCAATTACAAACAAAAACTAATTCAGATTTGCATTAGGGCGTAAAGGTAGTTCTTACTAATTGCTTTGAAGATTGTGAGTGTGTTCCGTCGATTTCAATTAGGGCGTGAAATTCAGTTGATTTCTTCTTCAGTTTCGATGTCTGGTGAACAAATTAGTTCAACAACACTGAAATTGAAGAAAAAATCACATCAATCGAAAGAGGAATTAGATCTGAACAGATGCTTACAAATTTACGATGAAATGGAAATTCACCTTCATATTATATCACAAACATCATCAGCAATAAGAGGAGCCTTCAATCCAGAACCATCATCCACATGCTTGTACATGTCCTTATCATAAAACAACCACATAATCTCAAATTAATACTACACAATCAAACAAAAATAAATATCTAATCGATAATCTCAGTAATTAATCATATTAGGTTATAAATTACTCACATCTCGAAAAACGACTTTTCGTATTCTAAAGCATATTTGTAATGAAGTCCTCGTCGGTAACTACAAAAACAACCAATAAAACTCATCAGATCCAATGAGAGTCTAATATGCAAATATGAACTGAAAGCCTAACAAATACAAATATGTAAGAACCTAGGATGCACCTGGCGAAAAACTATTTTCGTTACAAACAGTTAAGATAAATTACATACTATGTCCTGCATGAAACTCCCCACCAGGTGTGCACCCAAACCAACCATACAAATTCTTACAGCTCACAATGTATTCAAGAGCTTTTACCACATTGATTTTTTCCAAACAATTTAATAGTTGGAGTTATGAAATTGTGATACAAGAGAACCTACACACAAGAAGAAATGTTCATCAAAAACCAAAATGCTTCCTTTTTTTTTTATCACAAATCAAAGTAGAATTAGGCAGTAAGTATGCACCGAGTACCAATTCGACCCAAATGTCCCCTGTAAATGAAATTTCAGCCCAATTTCATTCTGAATTCAGCATCTTCTGAGATCAAGACTTGGAGACCTTCATTCCAAGCTTGAAGAGCACAGACTGGATCAATTTCAGACTGAGCTCCAGCCTGTTTAAGAGCTCAGGCTCAACCCTTTCCAACATCTCCATAATCGCAGACAACAACCTTTATCAAGCAATCATAACATTAATATCCCTCATTAAAACCATAGGAGATGACCGACGGATACGCAGAGGTTATCAAACCGTTAATCATAAACAAAAATCAAGATCAAAAAAAAAAAAAAAAAAACGGAACAAAAGCTGAACACATAACATACCTTTGGATTAAAAATACATTTTTATTAGTAAAAATGAAGACAACCCTCCCTAAGCAAATTGGATTCAAGTAGCTAAAAAGAAACAAAACAGAAATACATCATCAAAAAACTAATAAAAGCCCCTAAAACACAACAAGAAACCCTAAAAATCCATCATCATTAACATGAAATCGATCAAAATCCATTAACAGGACCATGTAAAGAATAAGAAGGAAAACAATAAATAAAATACCTTTTATAACTAGCTTAATAGTTCCCTTGCACGTTTTTTCCAAGCAAAGAGTTCAGCTATGGGTCTTGAAGCTAACATCTAATCTCGCAAAATGACAACATGAGGAAGTCGGTCTAATAATCATATCTTCTGATCTCGCAAAATAAACCCTCAAATAATTACAGAAGTACTATAATTACCATAGCAAAATAACACTTTAAAGAGTAGAAGACTATGTTTCTTACCGTAGATATGAAAGAGAAGAATAAAAAACCCTTTCAAAACCCAGCACATCAAATATGAAGAAGACGACAAAGACTAATCCAACGGGAATTTGAAATCCCTAATTTTAGTTGTAGTGAATTGAGAGAAATTACAACAACCCTTTTTCAAAAAACAAAAACAAATGACCTTGTCTCAAAGACCTAATTTCATACCAAAACATTATAAGAACCCTAAATTTTGATCAAATACAACAGAAGCAACTTCAAACTACTGATTCACTAATACCAATAAATCGACGAAAAAAACTACTTTTAGATCTATTCACAAAGATTTAAACAAGAAAGAAAAACATTTTCCAGGCTACTAACAAATGGAATAAAAAGAGACCATAAAAAAAATCCTAACCTGGAAACAACAAACAATAATTACAAAATAAACCCTAATATAGAGTCATCATCAAACCCTGGTGAGATTTAGGTTGTTTCTACAAGAGGTTCAGGAGGAATTTGACGAGATTTAGGTTATTTCTATAGGAGATTGAGGAATTTGGGGGAAACAAAACCAGAATAAAATTGAACTCAACCTGAAGAAGCTAAGGGCGATATGGACAGATAGAGAAATTGGGATGGGGGAAGAGAACAGGAAGGTGAAAAATTAGGGGGGAAAGGGGGAAATGGAGCGGGAATGGAAAATTGAGTGAATTTTGGAAGATGTGTGAGAGGAAAATTGATTTTGTTCGTGAAAATTTTGAGGAAGAGAAATTAGCCGTACGATCAAAATTTATCAACGGCTGTAATCTATATCTATCTAGTCATACGGATTAAGGCAAGTGTGTTTTCTACCGTGCCTTTGTGCTTTCTCTTTGTGCTTAGGTTTGAATTTCGACTAGTTTCGTAGGTTATGAAGTAATTTCGACTAGCCATACAGTCATGAAGTAGCTTTAGTTCACACCGGGTAGACTCAAGTTATACGATTACTAGCATGATACATCATCGAAATATGAAGCTTGGTATCGATTTGAACTTCAAATGTGGTATAACAAAGATATAAACTATGAACTAAGAAGCTCGGGAGGGTTCTTAGTACAAACTTAGCGTGATACATCATAGAAATCGATAAATATGAAGCTCGGTATCGATTTGAACTGCAAATTTGGTATAACGACATACAAACTATGAACCAAGAAGCTCCGGGAGGGTTCATACTTCAAACTTTGTCGAAAACTTCGTAAGAACGATGAATACGACCATTTACATGTAAGATTCCATCAGAAACTTAGGTGTGATTTCATCCAAGGAAACTATGTATTATTACACTCGGTTTAAGAAATTAGATGTATGAACTTGTTTCGTAATAATAAGGGAAATCATAAATGTGTTGGTGCGGTTATTCATTAAATATATTTGGATGACCGGCCATTTTCCCTTGGCCCCCACCATGCCGGCCTTCCCCATGCAGCTACCAAAACGAAGGGGTGCGACAATCAACGACCACCCTTCCATCCTTGGCCTCCTCAACACCAACCTTCTTCGGAATGAGAGCTATAAAGTTGTTCTTAAGAGAAATATCGAGAATATTATGATCATGAAATTCTTGAAACATCTTCATTAAGTCCTCTTTTAAGAAATCCCCTCCAACAATGTAAAATTTCATAGGAAAACCATCCGGACCCGGTGCTCCGAGCTCGAAACCTGGTCGGGAGTGGACTAATATAAGTCTGAAACTTCGTAAGAACAATGAATCCAACCATATACATGTAAGAATCCTCCTAATATTCTTTGAAACCTTAAATGCACCCTTTTCGTGCTACTTCGAGAAAAAATGTGGCTCAGAGATCGAAACCCAGGTCGGTAGTGGACCACTATAAGTGGAAACTTCGTAAAAACGATGAATCCAACCTTTCATAGGTAAGATTCCATCGGAACATTCTCTGAAACCTTAAACAAACCCTTTTCTAACGACTTCGAGAAAGAAACTGGCTCCGAGCTCGAAACCTGGCCGGGGTGGATTATTATAAGTCGGAAACTTGGTAAGAACGATGAATCCATCCATTTACAGGTAATATTCCATTAGAATATTCTCTTAAACCTTAAACAAACCTTATTCTGCATATTGTATGCATACCCTAGCTCCGAGATCCAAACCCGGCCGTGAGCGTACCACTATAAGTCGGAAACTTGGTAAGAATGATGAATCCATCCATTTACGAGATAAGCTTTCTTCAATATTCTCCAAACCTTAAACAAACCCTATTCTGGCAGATTGTATGCATAACTCCGAGATCGAAATTTGGCCGTGAGTGGACTACCATAAGTCGGAAACTTGGTAAGAAAGATGAATCCATCCATTTAGAGATAAGATTACTTCGAAATATTCTCTGAAACCTTAAACAAACATTATTCTGGCATATTGTATGCATAACTTAGCTCCGAGATCGAAACCTGGCCGGGAGTGGACTACTATAAGTCGGAAACTTGGTAAGAACGATGAATCCATCCATTTACAGGTAATATTCTATTAGAATATTCTCTTAAACCTTAAACAAACCTTATTCTGGCATATTGTATGCATACCCTGGCTCCGAGATCGAAATATAGCAGAATTGAACATTGCAGGTTCAAAGATTACTAGAATTAGACCTGAGTTTCTCGTTCGGATGAATTGGAGACGAAATATATCAGAATCGAACATCACAGGTTCAAAGATTACTGGAGTTAGACCCGAGTTTCTCGTTCGGATGAACTAAAGACGAAATATATCAGAATTATAATGAAGACCATATTACCCTTATGGGAAATAAGTGCAATAATTATAATGAAGACTGTGAAAATGACCAGACCACCCTTATCGGAAATAAGTAAAGTAAATATTACTGACTGTGAAAATGACCATATTACCCTTATTGGAAAAAAGTGCAATAAATATTATGGAGACCGTGAAAATGACCAAACTACCCTTATCAAAAATAAGAAAAGTAAATGTTACAGACTGTGAAAATGACCATATTACCCTTATTGGAAAAAAGTGCAATAAATATTATGGAGACCGTGAAAATGACCAGACTACCCTTATCGAAAATAAGTAAAGTAAATGTTACAGACAATGAAAATGACCATATTACCCTTATTGGAAAAAGTGCAATAAATATTATGGAGACCGTCAAAATGACCAGACTACCCTTATCGAAAATAAGTAAAGTAATCATTACATGATCGTGAAAATGAATATATTACCCTTATTGGAAAAAGTGCAATAATTATTATGGAGACCGTCAAAATGACCCGACTACCCTTATCGAAAATAAGTAAAGTAACTGTTGAAAATGACCATATTACCCTTATTGGAAAAAAGTGCAATAAATATTATGGAGACTGTGAAAATGACCGTACTACCCTTATCGAAAATAAGTAAAGTAAATATTACCGATCAGAAAATGACCATATTACCCTTATTGGAAATCAAGGCAATAGATATTATGGAGACTGTGAAACTCATATGCCAATATGTTATTTCTGGCATATAGGCATACACGACGGAGTTTCCATCGAGCGATAGAGTCTTGGTCGCTTTGCTAAGCGATAGAGTCTTTATCGTTGGCGATATTCTCTTTATCTCTAGCGATAAAGACTTTATCTCAAAGTAATTTTATATATATATAATCTCTCATTCTCTCCTACTGTTCACTTTTATAATATATTTTTATGTTTAAAGGGTCCCACTTATTATATTATAATCAAAACTGTTATAAATACCCCACCACACAAACCCAAATATATTTTTTATTCATTAAGGTCTCACCCAATACAATTAAATATATGTTTTTAATCAAGTTTGGCATGTCTATCATCGTGGGAAACTCATTTGCCATGCCACATGGCATGCCAAACAATTTTTTTTTTCCATACCCATAGGAATATACGTGTCCGCGTCCTAATTTTTTGAAAATTTTTAGTGTCCGCGTCGCCGTGTGTCGTGTCCTCGTCTACGCGTCCGCGTCCGTGCAACCCCCGGGTCTAGACAACAACTACGTAACGTGTGGTGGCGAGGAAAAGAACCTTCACGAAACCCTCGGGTCTAGACAACAACTACGTAACGTGTGGTGGTGAATTAAATATATATTGAAACATAATTTACTCAAGTTTTACATGTTACACATGAGTACTAGCGACTTAAAACTTACTAGAAATAGAGCTTACCTTGTAATTACATGTTACTTATTTAGTACTAGTGACTGAAACTTAAACACACCGATAGAAAATTTAAATATACTACAAGTATATTTTTACTTATTAGACATTTGGTCCTAGAAATGTTTTTTCAAGTTCAATGATCGTCTGTTAAGTGCGTTATTCTCGCCTCTTAAATGTTTTACACAACTAACCATACCCCATTACTGTTGTAATGGTTAAGAGATCTCCAAGCGGTGGGAACGAATTCTTTGGAAAACCCGACTCAAATTTGTGGCCTTTCTTATTCTTCATCCTTCTTCTATCGCGTCAAACCATTCATCGCACGACAATAATCCATCACCTGAAATTTCCAAATTTGTTAGAGGAAATACTGGATTTGTTTTTTTGGGTGCTGTGTGTTTTTGTAGCTTTTAATCAGATTTTCTAAAACGTCTCCTCTTTGATGGGCATTTGGAGAGTCGATCTTCTTCTTCCTTCTGGAATTCCCAATTCATTTTTTTTTTGACTGAGCGGTGTGGATCTGGTTACATACTTATAGGCTTACAGTATATCACTCGTGACACCCTTATTTATAATAGATACAATTTTTTTCTCATTTAGGGCTGCAGTGATTTGATTTGTCAAAACACACCTACGTAGACAAAGAAGCGCACAGGACCTAGTATGCTCTACTCGTCAGTGAATTTTCTAATCACTATAATTGTATTTTCGTACAAAAACTGAGATATGTTGGTTTTTGCATATCTTCTTCCTCGAAACACTAAAACAACAAATAAAGAAAAGATAACACCAGCTACATTATCTAAATACTAGCTTTAGGAAAGTACAAACTAGAATTCAACGGAAAATAATACATCAAAATATCGAAATTAAGAAATAAAAAACTCCAACAAGAAAATTATACCCTACATCAGAAAAGTGACTTGGGTGGTCTTTACCGGTTATAACTCTTCGTAATTCTATCGAAAAACTCCTGACATGCTATTTTTTGTTTAATTTCCACATTTTCTTTATGTAATCGGGTTAAAATTCTTTCCAAACCATCGTCGGTATAAGTAATGAGTTTTGCAAGTGGACGCATAAGCACAACTGAAATACCGGCTTCAGTGCATTCTTTACGTAGCTTACGTCCTTCCTCTACTAAATCAAACCACTCATCACAAGAAACAACTCCGTTGTGAGAATACACCACATTGGTCATTGTGATTTCGGGAACAAGATGGTGTTCTTCTTTTGTTTCTGCACGGATTATAGTTTTCCCTTTATCCTTCGGTACCTCATTTTCCGATGATACAAAAACTGATGACGAAGAGTCCATGATGTTTTTTCTGAGAAGCTTTGGTTTTGTTGCTGAGATTGGTAGACGTAAGAGTTGTGTTGATATTTCTTTACATTTCTAATTGGTGTGAGCAGACCTATTTATATTATTTTAGCCTAACAATAAGGGACCAAAAGAGCGTGGATGAAAAGGAAACTTTTGATCCAAAATCGCTTTTTTTATTCTTTTTTACTTTCACAATTTTCAAAGCAAGTTAATGTTACGTTGCTCTCCTTTGACGATAAATTTTCGTTACATCCATAAAATTGCACACAAGGTCTTACTAGAAACGAAAATCAAATAACCACACAACAAAGGGTACAACTTAGCTGCAAAAAAAAAATACAAAATCCAATTCAATAATAAAAAATACTGATCCATCAGTGAAAGATATGACGAGACAACTCAAAGAGTTATGAGTAAAGGCCTGCATTTTTCTCTCTCTCTCTGTTTTTATTGGTTTCTTACTTCACTCTTATCTATTCTACCCACTTCTGTACCTCACTGAGAAATCCAGCTTCACTTTTTTTATCATTTAGCATGAAATTGGACGTATTATTTATTTTTTTATCATTATCCCAACATCACTTGTTAAAATCTGGTACTCTACTCCCTATCCCTATGTTTTTCTTTTGGAGAGAAAGTCTCACTCATTGCAGCTTTCAACGACTAGAGGGAGATAAAGAAAGAAAGAGAATGAATATAATTTATGGACCGAGTTTTTGATAAAAGAAAAAAATAATAGTTAATCGGAAATGCTATTGGGCACTCTCAATAACACTCTACTCACAGCACGGGCACACGTGGCAAGCAGATCTTTTCATAAAGACAAAATCACGTGTAAATGTCAGTTCGATTTTTTTTGGTCTGTTTTTTCTCTTTCTTGCTGAACTTCTTGAGTTCTTCCTTTTCTGTCTTCTTACCTCTCGATTGTTCTTTCTTCTCATTAACTTAAAAGTTAGCATCATGTTAATCAAAATCATCTCGAAATTGTGTTAGCAGCGTCATGGGAAACAAATTGAAGATTCTGAAATGAATTCTTGTCTTAATTCTTCTTTTGGCTAATAGAGATTCTTAAAGAGACCCCTGAATTTCAATTCTTCACAGCAAAAATTGATTACTCATATAGAAAAATTTGATATTATTACTTGCCTCATTACTTTATTTTCTAAAACCCAAATTAATTTTTGCACACCATCCTCCCTTCTTCTTACCCATCTCTCATTTCCCCTTTTCCAGATCTAAACCATAAATTCATCCCGTCAAAAAAAAAAAAAAAAAAAAACTGGATTACTCCGTCACAAGTTTATTGATGAAAATCAGGGTTATTTTTTTTGGTAATGAAATAATTTTTCTCGGCTTTTGTATTGCACAACTAAGATTCAGTTTATGAATTTTTGGTTAGTATTAATTTTTTGGCTTAATTTCTTCTTGGAGATGATCAAATCAGAGAAGATGAATGATTCAACCATTAGCAGTGATGATTAAAATTAAACGTGTAAGCCATTGAGTACTAGTTTTATTTTTCCTAGTTTGATAATGGTTAATTTTATCTTAAAAATAAGTTGTATTAGGTGTGGAAGTGTGACAAATTTGCATTTTAATTTCTAAGTTTTCTTTTTTTTTTTTACTTATTTTGGTTGCTAAATTATACTCTTTTTTGTGTTGTTATTTGAATTTTAATGGGGTTTTATATATGAATTTTAATTTCTAGTAACATGTTGTGGCCAATTGTATGGATCCACTTGCAGCTAGGTATGTTGAACCCAGGAAAAACAACTTTTCTAGTGAAAGGAGAGGAATATAACATAACTTTACTGAAATTTGTGAAAGTAAAAAATTCAAAAAAATCTGGTTTTTGTTTAGAGTGGTATACAAACTAAGAGACAAAACATAAAAGAGACAAAGCATGAAAGAGATGAAGAGAAATCAGGTGTCTTTTCTCATTAGTATTTTCTCTTTAAATACAAGACAATGAGAGCTTGTGTAAGTATAAGTGGTAGTAAGGGAAAGAACAATTCCCACATGTGTCTAGTTTGAGAAAGGAGATGACATGCATCTTGACACATGTGATGTGTGGTCAGACACATTCCCACACATGTTACTACAACACTCCCCCTTGGATGACCACCATTACAAACTAACTGCTTGTATGTGGAAGCTAACCACGTCAGCCCGTGATGTAATAAAGTGTGGCAAAAGAAAAAAATAATGATTTTAATAAAAGCATCAGCGACATGAAATGAGGAGAGAGAAATATGAAAAAGCGCGCTAGGGACAGGTAGGTACGGTGAGGCAGTTGGGAGTTGGGAATAGTGGTTTGAGTGTACTACATAGGCCTCTACTAGAAACCAAGTAGTCAGTCACGTCTTCTTAGGACAGGGTAGGTCATGAGTGGCTGGATATTGATTACCCCTCAGCGGTAAATACGCGAAAATGCTAGTTATCTACCGGTGTAAAAAATACACCGGTATGTGTCAAGTTTTTAGTGGCTGAATTTTAAAGCGGACCCCCTATTTTTCCTGGTGGGGTAGGGTGAGGATGAAATTTGTGGGTGATACAGATGACACATAGGGGTGTAAAGGGGTGGGGGAAAAAACCGGTAGATGAGAAGCAGCTTCGGTAAATACGCTACAGTCTACACGTCCTCTGCTCCTCTTTTTCTACGTACGCAGGGAAAAAAATAGAATATTACTCTAATTTGCAAGATTATGTGGATTTATTTGGGGCTTTTTGATAAAGTACCCTTACTTTTGTCGAGAGGGTGAGAGGGGAGGGAGTGATCTTTTTGTTTAGAACTAGAAATGAATTGGGGCTTAGGATTAAGGGTTAATAAGTTTTTAAGATTTATTTTTAGTGAAGGGTAAAATAGTACTTTCACAACCGGTTTAATACGCCCCTGAAAAATTTGGGGTGCAAATTAAATGTCAAGGCCCCCAATTAAAATGTTTGGCCCCAATCAAATTAGGTTTTGTATTTATAGGTTTTCACATGAAAAAAAGAGAAAAGAAAAGTGTCTGTCGTTTTATTTTTATTGGCATACCAATCTTTTATCATTTACCATAACCAAAGAAAATGTCTGCATGTTCACAAAACTCAAGTATAACTTCTGTTGGATCAAATTCTAGAAAGGGTAATAAATGAAGGCCAAAACCACACATATACTACCATATATGGAGGGCAATATATATATGGGCATCCTGTGTTTGATTCTCACAAGCGGGTTGTAACTAATTTCTATACGATAAATAACGGAAGTCAATTCTGTGATGAATGGTTTGTAAACGTAGAAGAAGATCGCCGATTACGTAAAGAGTGTAGCAAGTTGGGGATCCCGGTGTGCAGCTCATGTCACATTCCATATCATGGCAAGGGCATTTATACTAAGGAGGTGAATTTTGGGCAGGATTTATTTGAGATACTCATCATGGTAGAGTTAATGAATATTAAAATGAGAGGAGATATTGAAGCACATAATTACAACCTACGTGCAAGGAAATAGGCAAGCTTTCTATGATGGGCTTGCAAATGTGTAAGCCATTGAGTACTAGTTTTATTTTTCCTAGTTTGATAATGGTTAATTTTATCTTAAAAATAAGTTGTATTAGGTGTGGAAGTGTGACAAATTTGCATTTTAATTTCTAAGTTTTCTTTTTTTTTTTTACTTATTTTGGTTGCTAAATTATACTCTTTTTTGTGTTGTTATTTGAATTTTAATGGGGTTTTATATATGAATTTTAATTTCTAGTAACATGTTGTGGCCAATTGTATGGATCCACTTGCAGCTAGGTATGTTGAACCCAGGAAAAACAACTTTTCTAGTCAAAGGAGAGGAATATAACATAACTTTACTGAAATTTGTGAAAGTAAAAAATTCAAAAAAATCTGCTTTTTGTTTAGAGTGGTATACAAACTAAGAGACAAAACATAAAAGAGACAAAGCATGAAAGAGATGAAGAGAAATCAGGTGTCTTTTCTCATTAGTATTTTCTCTTTAAATACAAGACAATGAGAGCTTGTGTAAGTACAAGTGGTAGTAAGGAAAGAACAATTCCCACATGTGTCTAGTTTGAGAAAGGAGATGACATGCATCTTGACACATGTGATGTGTGGTCGACACATTCCCACACATGTTACTACAACACTCCCCTTGGATGACCACCATTACAAACTAACGCTTTGTCAAAACCTTTCCGGAAAACATCCGTTGATGAAAAAGCTGTTCAAAGGAGAAAAATACTTGAGCTTCGAAAATGGCGTCGCTTGTCAGGACTCTTCTCCTTTGTAGAACTGTGTCAGGAAAAATAATTCGCAGAAAAAACCCGAACACTTGTAAGGAGAAGAATAGCCTCAACCGAAGTTGTATCTTTAGTGTTTTGTTGTCTCATTAAAAACCTTTTCGAGTAACAAAACCCGGTGGGAAAAAGTAACCTCGATGAAGGAAAAGAGTACAACACACTTTGATGTCATCAGTGCATCTCTGGATGCTCCCCCTGATGTCGACATCTCTCCATGATTTGCATTTATGGTATTATTGTTGTCTCATTAAAAACCTTTTCGAGTAACAAAACCCAGTGGGAAAAAGTAACCTCGGTGAAGGAAAAGAGTTCAACGTACCATTTGATGCTCCCCTAATGCATGACAATTTCTTTAGTCTAATACAATCATGGGAGTGGACAATTCCTTTAGTCCGATGGAGTCACGGAAGTTCGGACAATTTCTTTAGTCCTATACTTCTCACATGTTTTTCAAATGTGGACTTAGGTAATGACTTAGTAAATAAGTCTGCCACATTTTCGTCATATTTTACTTTACTTGACTTGAATGTTTAGAAGACATTGTTGTTGCTGATTGTAAAAGAACTTTGGTGATATATGTTTCGTATTATCACCCTTGATATACCCTTGCTTCATTTGTTCGATGCAAGCCGCATTATCTTCGTAAATGCAAGTTGGCTCTTCAAAGGTAGAACTCAAACCACATGTCCCTCGAATGTGTGTAATGATAGACCTTAACCATATACACTCACGAACCGCCTCATGTAGGGCAATGATCTCGAGTGGTTCGTGGAGGTAGCCACAAGGGTTTGCTTGGTCGATCTCCGGGGATATCGCTGTATTCCCGATAGTGAACACGTATCCGGTTTGTGATCGACCTTTGTGTGGGTCTCGAGAGGTACCCGAGATCAGCAAAACCAACCAAAACATTATTTGGGGTTCCGGTATAAGGAGTCGCAATCACATTAGCATCTCTCCTTTCGTCTTCGTAGGGATAAAACAAACCCAAGTCAATGGTTCCCTTTAGGTATCTAAAGATATTCTTTATACCATTCCAATGACGCTGCGTTGGCGCCCGAGCTATATCTAGCTAACAAATTCACTTGAGAATGAGATATCTGGTCGAGTACATTGTGCTAAGTACAATAATGCGCCTATTGCACTTAGATAGGGATATTCAGCTCCCAATACATCTTCGCCATCTTCCTTTGGACGAAATGGATCTTTATGTACATCTAAAGTTCGACCAACCATGGGAGTGCTAGCGAGGTGCACTTTGTCCATATTAAATTGCCCGAGTATCTTATGGACATATGCGGACCGGTGGATTAATATTCCACAAGCTCGATGTTATAGTTCAAGTCCTAGACACATTCGAGTTTTCCCAAGATCTTTCATCTCAAATTCGGATTTCAAATAGCTTGCGGTTTCTCTTAGTTCATCAAGAGTACCTACTATGTTCATGTCGTCGACATAGATAGCTATAATAGCAAATCCGGAACTTGTTTTCTTTATAAACACGCAGGGGCACAATTCATTATTTGTATATCCCTTCCCAATCAAATAATCACTTAGACGGGTATACCACATCCGCCCGGATTGCTTTAATCCGTAAAGTGAGCGTTTCAACTGAATTGCAAACGCACTCCATGGTTTAGAGTTACTTGATTTGGGCAATGGAAGTCCATCTGGAACTTTCATGAATATCTCTGTATCAAGATCCCCATAGAGATATGCGGTAACCACATCCATAAGTTGCATTTCAAGTCCTTAAAACAACTAAGTCGACTAAGTAACGAAACGTTATGACGTCCATTACAGGAGAGTACGTTTCTTCGTAATCAATCCCAGGGCGTTGTGAGAAAACTTGCGCCACAAGGCGAGCCTTATATCTCAAGACTTCGTTCTTCTCATTACGCTTTCTGACAAATACCCATTTATGTCCTACAGGCTTTACACTGGTGGGGTTAGCACTACCGCACCAAATACCTGTCTTTTTGCCAGTGAATTTAATTCAGCACGGATTGCATCTCTCCATTGAGGCCAATCTGCTCTCTTTTGGCATTCCGCAATAGAGCGTGGTTCGATATCATCGTGCTCTATAATCTCTCGAGCAACTGTATATGCGAATATATCATCAATATGCGTGGAGGATCTTTCCATCAACACGTATGAACTTTCACAATCCATAGAGATTTCTTTGTTCTCTGGAATCAATTCAAACTTCGGGCGTCCCCGGTAATGATTCATGGACATAATCGTAATCGAGAGACAATCTCATGAGATGGATTATCTGTATTGATGATATATGGATCGGTTTGTGCCTTACTCGCCCTTTTCTTCCTTGGGCGAGTATCGATCGAACCAAGTGGTCTCCCCCTCTTCCTTTTGGGGGCCACGGCCTCGGCTACACTTCCACCAAGTGTAGCCTTGGTACCTATATTTATGGTACCTTTTCCCTTGTCGGGAATTTCCAACCTTGCAGGCACATTCGCAGCTGGTATATGTGATCTCGTCACTTTAGCGATATCACTAAATGCATCAGGCATTGAATTTGCCACATTACGAAGATCGATAATTCTTTTCACTTCACTTTCGCATTGTGGAGTGCGGGGATCAAGATGAGACAACGTGGGAACACACCACGACAATTCCTGCCGTTCCCTTTGGAAGTCCTTTTCCATACCTCCCCCTAACGACGGGAAGGTTGTCTCATCAAAGTGACAATCCGCAAATCTAGCGGTAAAGAGATCGCCTGTCAAAGGTTCTAAGTAGCGGATAATTGTTGGGGATTCGTATCCAACATAAATACCTACTCGTCTTTGTGGACCCATCTTAGTACGCGTGGGGCGTAATAGGCACGTATACGGCACAACCAAATATGCGTAAATGTGAAATATCGAGGCTCATATCCGGTTACCAACCGGTACGCGAGAAAATGGTTGGCTAGCGGTGGGTCTAAAGCGAATAAGTAATGCTTGCATGCAATATGGCGTACCCCAGGACGGTAATAGGCGGTTGGAACGCATAACCAATGCCCTAGCTATCATCGTAACCTTTTGATGGTAGCTTCTGCGAGACCATTTTGAGTGTGTACATGGGGTACGGGATGCTCTATGTCAATTCCATTAGACATACGAAAATCATCAAATCCTTTAGATGTAAATTCTCCGGCATTATCAAGTCGATAGACTTGATTGGATGATCGGGTGGTGAGCCCTTAGTCGTATAATTTGTGCTAGGAGCTTTGCAAATGCAGCATTTCTTGTGGACAACAATGCAACATGTGACCAACGGGTCGAAGCATCAACCGAACCATAAAATACCTAAATGGTCCGCATTACGGATGTATAGGTCCACAAATATCACCTTGTATTCTTTGTAAAAATGGAATATTTTGTTTGGTATCTTTAGCATAGGATGGTCTCGATCCTGTCTTTGCTAAAGAACAAGCTTTGCAGAATGAGCGATGTGCCTTCGATAAGGACAACGAAGAAGAATGGGATAGTGGGTGCGCTTCAATTACTTTGGAAGACGAAGGTTGCACTTCTCTTGCTTTAGAAGGCATAAAATGTGCATCATTTACTTTAGAATGCACATTGTTACTTTGCATTGTAACAATCTTTTGTCCCATTTTCTTTTTCATTCGAAAGAACGGATGTCCGTGTGAGTTCTTCAAAACACGGATCATCATATCACGACACTGGTGCCCTAGTCGATCGTGCCAAAGCTTATATAAGTCAGCGGCCAACAGTTCATCGTTGGCAACCACATGGGATTCGATAATCCTAATAGTGGTGATATACAATCCACTAGAGTGACTCATTAGTTTCTCTAAGATGCGCTTCCTTCCGCATTCACTAGAGGTCACATATATGTACTCAATTCCATTTTCACAGTGAGTTTCCAAGTGATAACCGTTTGCACGGATATCCTTGAAACTTAACAAAGTGCGGTGAGCTCTTGGTGCATATAGAGCTTCGTGACTTTAATCATTGTGCCGTTTGGCAACAAGAATTGAGCATACCTCGCCCAATTATTACTTGCGATGATCCAATCATCGTAGTCACGAATGTATTATAAGGAGTAAAATCGACAAATAATTGTCTATTTCTTAGGATAGTGTGGGTGGTTGCACTATCAACTAGACATTCAATTTCTCCTGGAGACATTCCTACAAGTACATTAGGTAGGAATGTTACAAACAAAGAAAAACGAACAATTTATCTCACTTCCTTTAGAGAATTTTGTTCTACTAGAATGGCTTCCTTTCCATTCTAATTTACATGCTAAACAACAGATTATCATGAGCAAAGTAAAATTCTATAGAACATAATAGAAAATAAGTACTTATAGATAATCCATACACATAACATAAAGATGGTAAGAACATGTTCAGAGAACGGTAACACCTACTCAAACTATTAAACAAACGATAGTCTAAGATAACATAAAAACTTCAAAGCATCTAAAACCGGACAGAGTCTAGCAAGCCGAGAAACTAAATTCTTAGGCCCAAGCAAAATCAGGCACATCCATAGTTGGGGCAAAGTCCTCATTGCCCAGGAAGTCTGAAATTGTGAGGTTGACGTCAGGGGTTACATCATTTTCTTCCATATAGTTAGCCTCTTGTTCGAGAGTTTCCCGGTACTTTTTGTAGCTCGCAGCTACATTGGCACTAGCCTTGCAATGCTTGTACCAATGTCCGGTAAATCCACACCTAAAACAAGGCCTTTTTGTTAGCTGGATTTTTAGGTGTTTTCTCGAACTTAGGATCACCACCTGTATGGCCAGAAGTTCCTTCTCTGTGCCAAACATTAGAGTGACTTTTACGTCCTCGACCTCGATTATGTCCCTTACGTCCTCTTCCACGAGAGGCATTATCTCCACGTGGGTATGGATCATGGGAATGTGAATCAGAATTTCGAGCCCTCTTTCCTTTGGGGTTCTTTCCCTTATTGACCTTGCCATGGTTGGCTTCGGGAACTTTCTTTTTCCCCCGACTCTGGGCATTGTTATTGACAAGAATCTCATTGTGCCTTTCGGCCACTTGCAATAAGTTTATCAACCTCTTTTGAATGTGGTGATTCTTTTGTTGTCCACCTCTAAACGATCTTTGGTTCGCTAGTATCATGGACGAGGTGGGAAAGGTCGATAGGGTTTTCGAATCATTTCCTCATCCGTAAGTTTCTTTCCACAAAAGTCCGTACGTGCACGAATTTGCGCATGTCTTTTTGGAAATCATTCACTTTTACATAATCGAGAAAGCGGATTTCATTCCACGGGACGTTCAATTGTGGTAGCAAGGAATCATGAATGTTCCCAAAACGGCTATCTAGAGCATCCCATAGCTCTTTTGGCGTTTTCAAGTGATGATAACCCCAACGTAGGTTAGGATCGATATGCCTCTTAAGGAACATAAGAGCATGAGCTTTGTCTTTCTCGATTCTTGGGAGCAGCGTCGGCGGATGGCTTGATAGTGGAAGTGTAGTCCTTTGCCACGAAGGTGGTTTCCACATCGAGATACCCAACGGTGGTACTCAAGTCCTGCCGAGTCCAAAAGTTCGAATTGCTGTCGAATTGGGTCCATCTACATAGACAAGATAAAGGACATTAATATGGTGCTCAAGTCCTTCTGAGTCCATAACAAATCACGGTATCATTTTCCCATCACCAACTTTCTTTATGGTTTTGTGGGTAATACAGATATGTCATATAGTCCAATCTTTGATCATAACCCAGTCCACAAAATTAATTAACCAACTTTCTTTATGGTTTTTAACAAGGGAACTCTGTTTGCAAATCAAATTTCTTTATGGTTTAAAAATTGCAAACAATTTGGTAACAAGGTTGACAAAATAGTCAACTGAAAATAGGTCTGTTAAAAAAAATAAAATAAACTGCAGGCCCATTTATCATTTATATACGTATATAAAATTACTGGAATTTAAGTCGCAATTCGTTTGCCTATTTAGTAGCAAACAGTTTGCGGGATAAAATAAATTTTGGTTAATATTTGTGACATGCATGAGTAATATCAAACTAAGATATAATACTAAACATAAAGTATATGTCAAAAATTTAAATTATTTTTAGGAAGGTCTAAATAAAATAGTTTAACATACTAAAAAAAATATGTATGGTAAATTATAACATTTGGTGGGGATAACATCATGGGTGTATACCAATATGATGAGTATTTGATAAAACTAAAATACTAGGATACTCATGGTATAAAAGAAAAATTAACATACATACATATGCATCATGGGTATAATAAATTTGCTAACAAGTAGAATGATATGATATTCTTTAAAGGTAATATCCATACATGTATTTATTTATTTATTTTATTAAAAAAAATGAAAGATCAAGTACAACATCACATGGGGAGTTTGAAAAAAATCAGTGAGGTTTTTTTTTTTTTTTTTTTTGAAAAGAAAAGTAAAGCAAACTACACTTTTGTGTATCACATGATTTTAATTAATTAAACTATAGATAAAAATGTCACTTTCATGTTAGAAGACAAGCATGTGATCATAAAGAAACAAATAAGCTATCACTATCAAGTTGAAAATCAACTAGTAAAAATCAAATGGATTATTTCTTTTAACTTTTGGTGTAACTAAAATAAAGAGTAGAAGCTAATATTATCATGTCATGTGATAGATGAGACAAATATATCACTTTCAATAAGAGTAAATAGGTACATGATAATGGAAAGAATGGTTGAGTTATACCTTCTTTTGGAAAAATTCTACTACTTGATTTTGAGAATGAAGTCAACAATTTTCTTTTGTTTTGTGTTTGAAGATTTGAAACTCAAATGGTTAGGCAAAGAACGTGGCCGATAACGTGTTTAGAGTGGTAGACAAACTAAGAGACAAAACATAAAAGAGACAAAGCATGAAAGAGATGAAGAGAAATCAGGTGTCTTTTCTCATTAGTATTTTCTCTTTAAATACAAGACAATGAGAGCTTGTGTAAGTACAAGTGGTAGTAAGGGAAAGAACAATTCCCACATGTGTCTAGTTTGAGAAAGGAGATGACATGCATCTTGACACATGTGATGTGTGGTCAGACACATTCCCACACATGTTACTACAACACTTTTGGAATTAAAGTTACTTTGTTCATCCGACTCCTTTGTTGGGAAATGAGTTGTGAGTGGTATAAAAGTTACCGTATCAAATAGTTACTACCATATCTTCAGTTGTGTGTAGCAATATCAAATATCCTTACACCCCAAGGTTTACATCTCTGTCTTTCAAGTCTGACATTGCATTTTGTTGCTCATACAACAAAACCAATACAAGTACTCACCCAAGGCAGCTAATAGTAAGGACACAAGATAAGCAACTAAAATAACAAAAATCGATATCAATTCATATCAATGATATAATCCACCACATAAAAAAAACAACAGGGAGAAATAGATGGATATAATCTACAAATGCAATATAGAAATAAAATTCTCCTAATCTCACTTTTTTTTCTTTTGTTTGCAAGTAGTGGCATAATGACCGGGCTGATGACAGTTAGAACAACCTCGCTTTTTGCTCAATTTCCTAGATTTCTCAGAGACACACCTGATGCGATCTCCCTTCGGACGACCTTTGCCTCTTCTTGTATTGGGATTCAATACTATACGCGCAACAACCCTCTCCGGGACATTCCAATATTCTGAACTCAAGGCCGGGTAAATTGCAGGTGCATACATTGATCGCCATTTCCAAGTTTGGTAGTATTCTCCACAAAGAGGGACTATGTCCGACTTATATTTCTCACATACCGCAAGGACGTGTGGACACGGCAAATGCTCGTAGTTGATCACTCGGCGAGTGCAAGACTTCTCCAAATGTTGACTTGGTGCTGATCATTGATACCACGCTCGATGACCTCGTACTCATGTCCGATGATATGGCAAGACGAAAACAATTTTGCCAGTTCCCACCTTTCTTCTAAAATTTTGTCGGCATACGGAGTCAATGGAGGCGTCCAACGAAGAGATTTTTCTCTGAGTTCCTCAAACCATTCCATCAGTGACCTCCGAATAAAATCAACTAAATGACAAATGGGCAGATTTTTAGCCTTTTTAACTTTTGCATTCCAACTCTCGCTTATGTTAGTAGTCATCAGAGTAAAACGTGCTCTTACAGCCTCCACCCTGGACCACCTATGCTCCCCAATCTCCTGTACATACCTTACTGCTGCGGGGCTTTGTTTTAAAAAATCTTTCATAGCATTGTTGTAATGACAGGGAGTGTATGCTTTGGCAGCTATGATAAATGAATTCGCCGCGTCACCGTCGTGAAATTTCTTAAGGAGATTTCCTGCAATGAAAAACAGCCAATTAGCATACCGGAGTGCTGAATAGGCAAAAGCAAAAAAAAAAACATAAAACAACTCATGATAGTGAGAATTAAATATAAGGTTGTGTTGTTTAGTACGTTTAATATGGTAGGCGCAAAAAGCATGGCACACAGCAGGATACCGGTTCGTCATGGCTCTATGAATGTGATCCGATCTATCTGAAACCACTACAAGATCTGAATTCTTCTTCAAATATTCACTCCCAAGTGCATCAAACAATTTTTTAATAAACCAATCCCACGAATCATCATTCTCATAATCGACGATGCCAAACGCTACTAGATATATTTCTTCATTAGAATCCAACCCTATGGCTGACAGTAGGACTCTAGCGCGTTCCCCAATAAGGTGCGTGCCATCAACAGAAATGGCTGCTCTCGAGAAATTCTTGAATCCATCAAGACATACTCCTAGTGCCATGAAATAATACACAAACTCATTCATAGAATTCGTTTCGATACATGTAACAGTCCCCGGGTTATTATGCTCAAGCACGTAACTATAACTAACAAGGTGCTGATATGATTCATCTGTCGTACCTCTTGGTCACTTGATTCACAGCGTTTACAACCGGTGTGGCCTTGCTTGTAATCGATTGTTATACCATGTTCGCGAAGCATGTCTCCGCTCTCAAATCATTAGGTGTATACGAGACTATCACACTTGCCAAATCGTGACTCGAAAGGTTTTGCCATGGCACGACCCATCCCTTTTATAGCATACTTAGGGTCCGTCTTGTTCTTTCTCTTATCACAAGTGTGTTTAGGTTACGTGCCTTTGATTACCCACCGACCAAGAGACTTCACCGCGATGCCCGCACATACCAACCGCATGTCGGATCCTTGCAGTGGCAAGAAGACGGTTATCGTTGGATGGTTTGGCTACGTACTTGAATGATCCTTTTATTGAAGCAATTTTCAAGCTAATATGCAGCTGTTTTTTGGTTTTGAAATGGTTACCAGGGCCGATATCGTAATTGACTTTATTTGATGCTGGGGGAGGAGAACTAGCGGGTTCAAGATGTGGAGTTGAGTAGGCATCATGAAGCTGGGGATATTTCTTGGCAGCTGTAAGGTTCTCAGCATCATGAAGTCGGGGATATTTCTTGGCGTGCGGGGGTTATCAGCAGCTATTAGACGTCTTCTCACGATTCCAGGCCTTCGAGGGGCTGAAAAAAAAAATTATAATTCATATTATTAAAACCGTTCTGTATACACATAAATAATGCACCAAATTCATATTAGTTAAACCATTCCCAGATTGAACCCATCTACGTGACAAAATAGGAGAATAGATCCACAACAAGAAACAACTAGAGGAGAAAATAACTAACCTACGCCACGGTGCAATCTCCGTTCTTAGGGTTGATTCTTGGGATCATCACCTTCGAAGGAACTGACTTTGCCATTGCAGTGAGGAGTTAACGGGGTCACGACCTTGGGCAAAACGGCCATTCCAATAGGAGTTATTGGGGGAGAAACTACTTTCCATTCTTGTGGAGATGGTACTATGAAAAAACTAGACGTTCCATGTACCTCGGAAACATAATATTTGAGCTTGTTCTCCGTGTAATGATAAACCGCATTTTAATTCCGTAGGCGCAACCCGGTACCAGGCCGTAGAGGTCAAAAGCGGGTCCGTGCGAGAAACCAATTACCCCAAGTGCCTGGTTCTTCACATCATCAGCGGTGAATTCATCGGTACAAACGCTGGTTGTAACGTCCCATCGTAATGTCGTTTCCTCCTTTCTTCACCCATTTTCCGTTGTAATGAATCAAAATAGTTTTGGTTTTACTTGTCATTGGGGGAGGAGGACTTATAATTCAAAAACACCTGCAACACAGGCATAGGATTAGCTCAACCAGTAAGTTTGACACCATGAAATCCATTTTAGCGACGAGTTAAACCAAGCGATCAAAGTTGTTCAAACACCAAACAAAATTAAAGAAACCATGACATCTTGCCCTATTTTCAAGAGGGTACATAATGGACTGGTTATTGACTCTAGAGTCTATTATGAAGACTAGAGAAATCGTTCGTATCCACAAGTCTCATTGAATGTGGTTGTGTATGATTACGTGTCATTTAATTTGGATATTCTTCTAGTTTACTGTTCTAGTCTAGCTACAATCTGTTGGGTGCAGTAATCAAAAACAAGGAAAAGTCAAGTTGTTCATTCTACTGTCACCACCAGTAACAAAAAAAGGGTATGCCTTGAAAACATTCTTCATTTACCTTCAGTGAGACATATTGATGCAGGATAAAATATGGAAAATAAGTATTTTCTTACTTATTATTGGTATTTAGTTAATTATAGTATAAATTTGGTATTTTCGTTTTTATTATTTAGATAAAATCTAGAATATCTATTTATAGAGTTTTATTAGCTTAGGGATGTCTAAGTTACCTTAGATAACAAGTTTTATGGTTTTGGTAGGCTATTTTCATGTTTAGGGAGTTATCTATATAAAGAGCTCCATGGGCTACGGTCTAAGTAGTTTTTGATGATCAATTTTAATATGACTTTAATGTCTTTTATGAGTTTCTACCCTAGAACTCAGATTTATTGAAGTTCCGCTTGAATCTACCCGTATTCTACCCTATTCTATGATTGTTACCCCACCACATATTCACAGTCAAGTTGCAAGCAGAAAGTAAGCACTAACCAGGAGTTTTACATGTAATGGGTAAAAGTAGTATTCTAAGTTCTAACGATAAAGAAACGTCAATCAACAAATTCCCGAGAGTCAATGGGTTCCCAACTAAAGAAAATTCTTCAGAAGAATATTCATTATTTGAATAAGCATAAAAAACAATTTCTAAATCATTAAAAAAAATCTAAACAAAAATTAAGCATTCAATTAGAAATTAAACCAATTTCATGATTATCCACATTAAAACAAAAAGAAAAATAACACCCAAGATCTTGACATACATTACCTCATCTTATTAACAAAATCAAACCATAACTATCAGTATTGAGATATTCTTCAACATATTATTCTAATTAGAGTTAAACCCATCTCAAATCCTTCCCTGAGACATAAATTTCATCCATAAATGTCAAACCCTAATTTTTGATTAAAACCCAGAAACCCTAATTTCATAGCGATCGAAGACAGAAATCATACAAATTAAAATAGAAACTAGCATTATAGAAGATTGAATCTATTAATTTCAGAGATTAACAATTTCAAAGATGTTAAAAATTTCAAAGACATTCAGAGAGAAACATAACCGAAATACATAATTAACAGAGATGAAAATTGGTACCAGCGTATACACGGGTATATCTTAATCCATTACACACGTTATGTTTCTTTGTTGCAGAAGATGATTGGCGTATTTCGATCGGGAGAAGAGAAGAAGAAAAAAATGAGAGAAGAGAGGCAGTTCGATGAAAATGAGAGAAGAACTGTGTTAATAAAGAAGATGCAAGAGGTGCGCGTGTGAAGCGAGCGTGTGGAGTTCGATGGGTGCACATTGTACGAAAATGGGTTCACATTATAAACCGACTTCCCAATTGTGAACACAATGTGAAGCTATGAGTACCATCACATTGTACGAAAATGGGTGCACATTGTACGAAAAATGGGTGCACATTTTATGGGTCACATTGTACCAAATGGGTGCACATTACTAATGGGTGCACATTGTACGAAAATGGGTGCACATTGTACGAAAAATGGGTGCACATTTGATGGGTCACATTGTACCAAATGGGTATACATTGATATCAACACATTGTGAACACAATTTGGAGCATTGGGTACACATTCCAAATCATACCTTATTGTAGACACAATTTGGAGGATTGGGTACCCATTCCAAATTATAACCATATTGTAGACACAATGGACATTTTTGGAATGTTTAATAATGGGCACACATTGCATGGGCACACAATGTTTAATAATGGGCACACATAATTTAACCATTTGCATTGTGCACACAATATTTAATAATGGGCACACATTATATCTATTAAAATATTAATTAAAATCATACTATTTCTAAAAGGTTTCCAAAAAAATAATAAAGAAATATAATGTGCAGGACTTAGTAGTCATAACAATTTTAATTCGAGGGTAAAATAGGCAAAAAAAAATTCCATGAAACATTTTTAGGTATTTAGAAAATAGTGAACATTTTTGGTAATTAAAATTCCAAGCAGGTCACTTTTGGGCAATGACCCCCTTCATATTGCTCCATAGAGTCATGAAGAGAAGGTCATGTGCCCTCGAGATCAGAAGTGACTTATTTTTGCTGATTTTAATTTGATTCAACTAGTCCCATTCAAGCAAGTATGTACAGAAAGAATTTGAGACCCATAAAAGGTCCATATATGATTTCATAATAGACAACAACACCTTTTCAAAAAAGATCTCATAACTTTGTGATCTCTCTAAAATCAAGTAAATGAGAAAAATAATCTTCATTTATAATCTGGACCTTCATTTTTGAGCTCTCTAAAGCAATCTCTCTTCATTTGTTAGAAAAACATAAAAAGAATTTGGAGTTTTTGCGTGCCATCAATCTTTGCCTAACCAGGAGCTTTACACTTCAGAAAAGAAAGATGCACTCCAAAACCTAAGTGGTGTAAACAGAGTGTATTAATGTTTTCATTTTTTGGTCTATTTACAATAATATATATAAACTTCTGCATTAGGGTTTTCCTCCCTCATCCTTGTTTAGTTTCTTCTTCCAACCTCTCCCTCTCCATTTTACGCCGCCTCACCACCATCAGAAATTACGCCGCCTCCAAACACCACCACTACCACAGATTAATAGATTATGGCTTGTGATATTTCGCAGTGATCATCGACAACAACTACTACATTCTAAGCATAATGATATCTCCTCTCAAATGTAAGTAATATAGATCTTACATTTTTAATTTTCTGTTCCCCAGAATTAATATGACGTTTCTTGTTTCATTGTTTATTCAAGGTATCTGCTGGAAGTTCAGTCGTTTGTCTTCATGACAAGCATGAGAGGCTACTAGTGATTCACTGAAAACAAAAGAGTATGAAATGGGGGTAGTTGAATATTGACTTTATTTTTATTCAAGACTAAGCGGCACTAAATTAGGTATTTATGATTTTTTTAATAGCTTACGTGATTGATATATATAATTTTCTTCAACCTGTTTAATATTGAATTCATGTTTTGATACCTATTGCTTTGCATCGACTCACAATTAAACTGAGCTTCACTTACTTAAGAGGCACACTCTAGAGTTTTTTGTCATATTTTGTTTGTCCAAACACAGCTGTAGTGACTTGTGAGTATTTTAGTCTTTGAATGTCTTGTTGCTGAATTTAAAACCACTTGGTTAATTAGCACAATGTTAACTTTAGATTCATTGACACAGATAGATATTTTATTTGGATGCTACAAATACATCAGAACTGGATGCAGCAATGCAAGTACTTATCCTATGTATGCTAGGAAATGTAACACAAGCACTTGAGGTTCTTTGGCCTTCATAATAGAGTTTGTCGTGATCAATACATGTTGAAAACCTAGATGTCTGTTGCAGATTTGATTCTGTTAATTTCTGACAGATATTTCTTTGTTTGCAGCATGTTTTGGAGCTACAAAGGAAGCCGGGTTATTACCAAACTAGCAGGGTCAGTTGCCAGGAAACAAGCGATTTGAAGGGTCTCTTGCAGGAAGCATTTGAAGCTCAAGAGTAACTTGAAGTGAACATGTAACTTTTGAGATACATTATGTGCCTGTCCCAGCGTTATGTTAGGAACCAATGAGCATAAAAGACCAGCATGTTAGAAAACAATTGATCCTGACAGGAAATCCAACTGAAATGAGTGAATCTTTTTGGAATCCTCATACTCAAGATGTGTGGTCAATGTTAAACCAACACAGTATACATACATTATGTGTTCCCATCCAGTGGGTGTACTATGAGACCGAGCGATGCATATGCTTAACCAACACAATTATCTATCATTGGGAAATGATGCCATAATTGCAGGCTTGTGGTAGTGGGTGGGATATGTTTTGAGTCTATAATTGAGAAATAATGTAATTTGCGAAAACACTCACCAATAAAATAAGACGATGTGTAATCCTACAATGACAAAAATTTCAGCATTTGATATCCCCAATCTCTGTTGCCTTCATATTGATGAGACCATAATAAAAAATAAGAATTTGGAGTCTTTGCGGCGTGCCATCGTTTCTTTTTCTCCCCTTGTGCTAAAATTTAGATTTCTTTTTTCTCCCCTTGTGCCATCGTTTTAAGTTGCATCCAACTTGCATCTTTTACAGTGATATAGTCGTGCATTGATAACAAAGCTGCAAGACTGGCGGAAAGTTATGTAACCATCAACGGAAGGAACGCGAGGGATTAGTAATGGGCCGGGTTAATAAAAAGGAGACCCGCATCCATCCCCCTCCTTCAGTCCTATTTAAGCGATTGCTTAGGGTTCATTTCTACAACATCTCCTCTTTTCTTACTCTTGGTTTTTGCGCCCTCTATGAACCAACCAATACAAACACAGATCTATAGCTCCTGATGTCTCCACGATGTTCAATTACTCAGCATAATGATATCTCCTCTCAAACATGAGTAATATATCTTAGTTTTTTGGGTTTCATTTTTTGTCTTCTTAGAACTAATGTAAATCATTATTTTATTTTATTATTATTTTTATTTTTTTTCAAGGAATCTGCTGTACGTCCAAAGACCACCTGAATGGACCTAGAAGCTTTCGTTGATTAGCTCCTTACGACCTGCTAGTAGCTCATCAGTGTTTTGGCGTTCTCTCACCATTAGAGCCTTGTAATAGATCCTCAATACGCTGCAACTGCTCAATTTCCAGCTTGCATCTCTTTCAATTCCAGATGATCATCTTGTCTTTCTGTTCCAGATGATCAACTTACTCATTAAGACCTTGCATCTCTTTCAATTTTAGCTGCAACTGCTCAATTTCCAGCTTCACATATCTTTTTCCATCCAATTGCTCCTGTAAACCAATGATTGTGTTCTATCAGAACCAATCGACAAATTACTTAAATTCTTTTTTTTACCACTGGAACATTTCTGCAATCTGCATTTGGCAATGGCATCAACTCCGGTGTACAGTCCACATATAATTACACCAGTGGATGGGAAATTCAATATTAACCACACATGCATATGCATCTTGAGTAGAAATTTTGACCTTAGAGGATTTCCAATCCTCCCAAAGATTCCACTCATTTCAACAGTAGCTCAGTTGGATTACAAGATTAGTCCTGTCAAGAAATATTCCTTGCTGGTATTCTTTGCTAGACTACATAATTTTTTTTTAATGCTCAGACGTGCCTACACAGCCAAAAGAAATTAACCTCCACTATGTATCTCCAAAGTTTTACCTTCACTCGGTCACTCTTGATCTTCAAATCCTTCCTGCAAGCTTGTTTACGTGGCAATTGACCCTGCTAGTTTGGTAATAATCTGGCTCCGTTTTATGGCTTTACACAACATGCTGCAAACAGAACTACAATTTCTAAAAATTCAGCTATTAACAAAATCAAAATTTCCAAGTTACATCTCAAGTTCTCAATATTAGATCATCAGTCTCTAATTATGCTTACTTTTTCTTATGAAACTTGGTTGCCCTAGGTAGCCCGACTTCGACCTCTATCTGCTCCTTCCTTGGGTTGATGAAACGAGAGCAACTTACCTGCATATGACAAATATATGAAATCAGGACATGTCTTTTAAATCCACAATTTTTTATTTTATTCTAAATTTTTGTTCATCTACATACATATTAAATGGAATCATCTATACAAAAATATTGGTAAATTAAACATAAATGAAAGTAGATCTGATGGTGTGTCTCAAGTTAAACTTACTCTCAAGTCATATGACATCGAAGGAGAAATAGAAGTTGCTTTAAGGACCTCTTTGAAAGGTTCATTATTTACGTTTGAGAGGAGAAATCCTTGTGCTTTTCAGTGGTTGTTTTGTTGATGATCATCATGAACATCATCAGAAGCCATAATCTATTGATCTGTGGTAGTGCTTTGAGGCGGAGTAGATCGGGGCGGCTTAAAAACGGAGAGGAAGAGTGAAAGAGGCTGTAAGAATGAATTTATAGAGAAATGAACCCTAACGCAATTGCTTAAATAGGAGGACTGATGGAGGTGGATGCGGGTCTCATTTTTTTTAACCCGGCCCATTACTAAGCCATAAGGGGAGGTGGTTGTCGTTGTCTTGAATATTGATATATTGGTAACATTTACAGCGCACCGGAGGGGATAAAAATCCAACAATTTGATTAGAGGGTAGAATGGATTGCATCTTTTTTTCCTAAAGTGTAACGCTCCTGGTTAGGCAAAGATTGATGGCACGCAAAAACTCAAAATTCTTTTTATGATTTTGTTATAATGGAAGAAAAGGGATTACTTTTGAGAACTCAAAAATGATGATTCAAGAGGATAAATGGAAATTAGTTTGGTCATTTACTTGATTTTAGAGAGATCACGAAGTTATGAGATCATTTTTGAAAAGGTGTTGTAGCCTATTATATGAAGTCATATGGTCCTCTATCGGTCTCAAATTCTTTCGCTTCTGATCTCGAGGGCGCATAATGACTTTATGGAGCAATAACAAGGCAGACGAGATTGGGATATGCAAATGCAGAAAGTGGTCATTGTAAGGTTATGCATCGTTTTATTGGGAGTGTTTTTGCAATTATAGGGGCATTATTTCGTAATTATTAACTGATAGAGTTCATCTAAATTTCTCGAATTCAGTTTTGAACAACTGGGATGCACTTTTCATGTAACTTAGTTGTTTTCTTGCTTTTTCTCGTTTAATCTACCACTGGTAGATCTTGCTGTAAATTCTTCTGCTCTTCAATAAATCTTCTCTTCTTTAAAAAATAAATAAATATTGTCTGATAAATATCACCCAAAGAGATCTTACACCACCCATAAAGTGGATGGAATAGTAATCAAAATATGCGGAGTTCAAGTGTAATTTTACTTATGTACGGATCTTACTGCATCTTAAGAGGGTCATATGTCACAATGTTGATCAAGCAACAGATGTGTTGTGTTTCTAATGACGGATAAACCCTAACATAATCTTTTAAGGGTAAGCAGACAAAAAGAAGAAGAAGAATAAACTATTACACTTCGCTTACATTTAATTAGTGTGTAAATTACCGTCCCTAATTGTCACTAATTATTATTTATAAACATGACTAAACTAATCTATTTACAAACAATTACCAAAGTAAGTTGACCTGTTTACGTTCAACTGGTGTGCAATTTACCTGTTTTGTTTTAGCACTTGATTTTACATTCTGACTAGCGAAAAAATGACAGACGGCCATTGTTTCAGTCACTCTTGAGCTTCAAATCCTTCCTTCAAGAGCCTTCAAATTGCTTGTTTTCAAAGCAATTGATCCTGCTAGTTTGATAATAACCTGGCTTCCTTAATGTCTCCATAAAAAATGCTTCAACCAGAACTACAATTTCTTAAAAGATTATAAGAAATTAAATCAAAATTTGCAAGTTACATTTCAAGTTCTTAATATTAGAATATCAGCCTCCAATAATTATGCTTACTTTTTCTTTAGGTACATATCATGGTTACAACTTAATGCTGATAAGACTATTTCATGATTAGGATCACACATTCTAGATCTAGAAACACCATCATGAAAATCGATAGGGAAATATATTAAATGAACACCCAAATTTGATTCAGACTAAGAAATAACTTGTGAACCTTAGTTGCCCAAAGTAGACAGACCTGAACTTCTATCTGCTCTTGCCTTAGATTGTTGAAAGAAGAGATATACCTGCATTTCACAAATATGAAATCACGACATGTCTTTTAAATCCACAATATTTTTTTCATTCTGCTCTAAATTTGGAAATTTGGGAGACTTATCCTACACTTTAAGATCTGCAGACATATATATCAAACGGAATCATCTATGTATAAATTTTGCTGAGTTAAATATAGATGACAGTAGATATGATAGTTTGTCTCAAGTTAAACTAGGAAATTAGTTAAACTTACCACACATTCATTTGATACCGAGAGAGAAAGAGAAGTTGCCTTACAGACAAATTGCAATTGACTTCTTTGGAGGATTTATTAGTTAGGTTTGAGAGGAGAAATCATTGTGTCTTGAGTACATAGTTGTTGATTGATCATCTACATCTGAGGCCATAATATATTGATGGTGGTTGTTTTAGAGATAGCAAGAAGTGAGTGAGCGGCTGCGTTGAGAATAAATCTGATTCTGAGGAGAGAAACGAACCCTAAACGCAACCGCTTAAATAGGAGCTAAGACTGAAGGAGGGATATGCATGCGGGTCTCGTTTTCTTTAACCCGGCCCATTACTAATTTCTACGGCTACAAGAAGTGGTTGTCATCACTGTGTAACATTACGGTGTATACTGAATTTCTATTACACGAAACCAGTGACTAAGCTGAAGGAAGGAAAGAAAGTGATGGTAGACCAAGCTCTCGGTATTGTTTCTTCGAGCATAATTCGAAAGAGATAGAACCCAAAACCTACAGATTTGTTACGGAAAAGTCAAAGTTATAAAGAGTAACCTAGTTGGTCAGTAAATGTGCTGGACCAATCAACAAGTAATGAGATTAAGAGTTTTGGGAGATTCGAGTCTTACTTCCAAGGAGCTCTGTACAGGATGAATATCCACGGGATGAAGGCTTTTTCTCATTCACCAGATTTTAAACTCTATGCCTTTATGGGTCTCAAATTCTTTCTCTAGTTGCTTGAATGGGACCAATTGAATCAAATGCTGTTGTTTACCCGGTACCAAAAGTCTGGAATTATGAGAGTCGGATTGATTATTTCCCAACTAATAATCTGAAAGATAAAACCCTGAAATCACGCATCCATAGACTGAAGATATCATTCTGAGTAAATACATCATACACCTAAACAGATCATAAACTAGTGAAGGGAATCAAGTAATCAAAACTTTTGTGTACGTCGAATGCAAGTGTAATTGTACTTTCCTTAGAGAGTTCACTGCATTTAAACAGGGTCAGATGTCACAATGGTCCTACAACAAAAGTTTTGTTACAAAACACCCAATGGGTATATATATACTGCGTTGGTTTAGCGTATGCATGAACAAATAAAAAATCCTGTCAGCACCTAAATTTTTGAACTTGCTGGTCTTATATGCACCGCCAATTTCTTTCAACTTCAAAACATAATGCTGGCACACACCAAAAAAGAAAAAGACCCAGCTAAAAAAAAAAAAACACATAGTCCTGTGGCTTGTGTCTTTGAATATGTAGGCCATTCATTAACTTGAATTTCTTGTGATACTTTTGTGCAGCATGAGTTATCTGGGTGCAAGTTTGCGGATTTTTTCTAGGAAGCGGCACTAGGAACAAGATAAAAAAATACCACTACCATTATCGTTGTCTTGACTCTTGATGTATTGATATCATTACAATGCACCTAAGATAAGAATGGATCCAGGTCTAACAATGTGATCTAGAGTAGAATGGAATGTATATTGAACCAATGACTACTAGGTTTAAGAGAAGGAATATAAAGAGATTGTAGTCCAAGCTGTTGGTATTGTTTCTTAGACTTACTCTTATCAAAGTTCAGTCTACATATTACACCATTGAATTGCAGTACCTCGGCAGGATTGAATTTGAACAGATATCTAGTCCTGTCAGGATCCAATTTGTTTAACTTGCTGATCTTCTATGCTCCACTAATTTCTTCCAACTTCAGATCATAATGTGGAAAACCCACACCCGCCAAAATAGAAAAAGACACGGCCAAAAGGAAAAAGGCGAGCTTGAAATATGATAATTACTCGTAATCACTCAGTTACTCTTGAGCTTCAAATCCTTCCTGCAAGACCCTTCAAATCGCTGGTTTTCGTTGCATTAGACCCTGATAGTTTGGTAATAGTCTGACTTCCTTTATGGATCCGCAGCATGCTGCAAGCAAATAATTATCTGTTAAACTTCAGCATTTAACACCATGAAACCTGCAAGATATGTCTCCAGTTCTGAACACTTATCCTCATGATAAACTTCCTTATAAAGGACCAAATAACCTCAAATGTGTAGCATTACTTTACCTGCATAAATAGTTTAAGTATTTGCATATAGTGGGATCTGGTAAAAGTTGAGTCTTCCACAATTTCGTATAACTAAATCCAACTTATAAGCATAGAGAGAGCCCCTTACATTCAATTCTGATATGTAGCATTTAAATAATCATTGGGTTCTCTGTCTTGCACAGAGATGAGTCCATCAATGTGTTTATTGGAAGTTTTTGGGTTGAGGTGGTGGTGACGGTGGTCAGAATTTCTTAACCTAGATTAATCTAGGTTTCCTAAATCATTTGTTCAGTTGTATTGCAATTTATGTTGATATACTTTTTTTCACAGGTATATACTGAGAATTTACAGATATATCAACAAAATCATCCAATCTATACATTTTTGTAAACCTACACACAGAGGACAGTGCATCTAAAGCCTAAAGGTTAGTAAGAGAGAATAAAAGGAACAAGGAAATTAAACTTACATCAAGTCGGAGCACCACATATGCGCCCTGTTGATGCAAGATGAAGGTCCATATAGATAAACGACTGAAAAAATAATGAAAAAGAAACGATTCATATTAATTCCAAGGAAATCTTTTTTGTAGGAAATCTAAGATCTAGAATGCTTACATATGAGGAGATAAAAAGTTGCTTTGAGGTCCATTAAGACAAACGACTGGACTTCCAGCAGATACCTTGAATAAAATGAAACAAGAAACGTCATATTAATTCTAAAAAATAAAATTAAAAATCTAAGATCTGTTTTACTTACATTTGAGAGGAGATATCATTATGCTTGGTGTGTAATTGTTGTTGTTGAGGATCATCATGAACATCACAAGCCATAATCTATTGATCTGTGGTAGCGGTAGTGTTTGAGGCGGCGTAATTTCTATGATGGTGGTGAGGCGGCGTAAAACAGAGAAGGAGAGGCTGGAAGAAGAACCTAAACTAAGGGTAAAACCCTAAGGTAGAAGTTTATAGAGTAATTAAATAGACCAAGAAATGAAAACATTGTTACATCTTTAGTTTGTGCAAGTATGAATATTATTTTGACCTGTTTTTGCTTTTTAACACTTTTGATTTTTTAGTCTGACTAGTGCTATACCGTGAGTCTGTGAAAATATAGGAATTCATCAACTTGAATTCTTCGGGTGTACGATTCTCTACATTATATGCCGGCAATAAGATATGAAGTTTATCAAACAAACAAAAAAGAAATAACTACTTAGTCATTGTCTTGATATAATGATATCATTACGGTGCACGAAGATATGAAGGGATCCAAGTCCAACATTGTGATCCCAAGAGTAGAATGGTTACTGTTAAGCGAACCAATGACTAGGTTTAAGACAAGGAAAATAAAGAGATTGTAGTTCAACGATTCAGTCTACATATAACACCACTGGATTGGATTGGACAGATGTCTAGTCCTGTTAGGATCCAAAAAATTAACTTTTTATGCTCCACTAATTTATTTCAGCTTCCGACATAATGCTGGAGAACGCACCCAGCCGAAATAGAAAAAGTCACGCCCCTATATTCAGTTTTTGATATCTTAGTAGCATTTAAATAACATTTACACTTCATTAGTGCAGACCTCTATTAAATAATATCTCAGTGTTTTAATTCAACCCAAAATTTCGCATGACCTATAACGTGAAGCATTAACCTCTTAACCAAGTGCTAATTAGCTTTTAAGTAACCAAAATCTAAAGTAGCTGCAGGTTTCCTTTCCAATCCAAAAAATTGCCTGAAATAGACGATGACAATGTAAACCAAGTTTTAGATAAATATGTATATCCGGGACACTGAAAAATTTAAAGATTTCAGGCATCATTTACTGTATGATAACTAATTTACTAATTCCTTATCATGCATCGACTACAGTCAACTTACAATAACATTCCAGAATTCGCAAGTTACACACTAATTTACTAATTCCTTGCATACACTCTAAATTTCTCACATGTATACACCAAAAAATCAATAAAGTGAAGAACAACACTCATTTGCTAGCCAATAAACAACACCAAGTCAAAACTCAACCCAGCGTGCATCTTATCTAATCATCTACAATCCACCAAATTCAAACAGTTCTTTCTGATTTTTAGACACTCATATGTGTATGAAACTCACCCCTAGTGACATAATTTGATTGCCCATGTATGTTCGTGATTCACCAAGTCTCAACTCGTTTTCTTTTTTCGGCTTCAATTTCAGGCAGCTGTAATTGACAAATATGAAATTCGATGAAGTCTTTTAAATCCACAATTTCTTATCAATAACACTACCTTCTCTATCAAATTCGTGATCAGTTGTTTCATGTCGGTAACATCTTCCTGCGTGACAGGATTTATGATTTCTTCTTTCTTACAAAGTTGTAATTCTTTCATAAGATCATCAACTGAAAATTTAAAGACATCTAGAAATTATGTTCTGTTAAACGTGGAGAAAGGAAATCAAACTTACGGCAAAGGAAACAAGAGATCGAGTGTGACCCGATTCAACTTACATAAACAAAGGATCAGAGATTTGAGAAGTTTCTTTTATGGCAATTTTGCTTAACTATAGTCAAAAATCGATCTCCTTGAAAATAGAAAGAAACAAGAAATGCTTTATGTTGATTCATAAAAGAAAATATTAATATGAAACTCAAACAAAGATAGATCTATATTAGTTACGTTTGAGAGGAGGAGGTGGTGGTGTTTGAGGCGGCCTAAAACAGAAAAGAAGAGAGGGGCGGCTGTAAGAATGTATTATAAGAGAAATGAACCCTAACGCGATAGCTTATATAGGGGGCTGAAGGAGTGAGATGCGGGTATCATTTCTTTAATCCGGCCCATTACTAATCCCTATCAAAGAATCAGGTGCAGCAGCTTCGACCAGAATTCTTGCATCTATTACAAGTATACAATAACTTAAACACTCCAAAATCTTAACTTTGCCCCGAGGGTGTGGAGTCCAAGAATCCAGATCATTTTTGCACCCGCGCGCGCACGCATGATGCTTCCTTCCTAGGTAGCGGATTTTTTGGAGCAATGGATTTTTATTTTGGTTTGCGAATAAATTTATAGCCCCCATGCTTAATTCAGCAAAATATATCCCTCTAATTTCAATTAGTTTCCGGCACTAAGAACCAGAAATTGGTAGCATTACATTGCATTGGAGGTGGACACAATTTATAGAGTAGAATGGAGAGTAGGTATGCTGAATTACTATCACACGAAACTAGTGACTGAGTTTAAGGGAAGTAAAAGAAAGTGATGATGGTAGACCAAGCTCTCAGTATTGTTTCTTCGGGTATATATTTCTTTCCTGAAGTGTAAGGCTTTTTCTCATTTGCTTAATTCAGCAAAATATGTCCCTCTAATTTCATTAGTTTCCGGCACTAAGAACCAGAAATCGGTAGCATTACATTGCATTGGAGGGGGACACAATTTATAGAGTAGAATGGAGAGTAGGTATACTGAATTACTTGATGGAAGTGTAAATTTACTTTCTTTACCGAGTTTACTACATTTTAATAGGGTCAGATGTCACAGGCTATGTTGGTCCGGCAACAGAACATACCCGATGTATATATACTATGTTAGTTTAGCGTATGCTCACTCTACATATCACACACCACTGGATGGGAAATTTAACACTGACCAGACATCTTGAGGAGAAGGACGAGCTCCATTATGTATCTCCAAGTTGGAAGCTCACTTGCGCACTCTTGAGCTTCAAGTGCTTCCTGCAAGACCTTTCAAATAGCTTGTTAATAGCCTGACTTCCTTTATGAATCCACAGCATACTGCAAAAAAAGAATTAAAATTCAGCATTTAACAAAACCAAAACTGCAAGATACATCTCTAGTTCCAAAATAACCACAAGTACTTATGCTGCATTTCCTAGCATACATAGCATTTAAATAACATTATCTTTTAAACTATGCAAAACTCCACCACAGTTGAGGATGATCTATGGATATATCAAATGAAAATCAGCCGTATACAGCAGATCTAATAGTTTTCTTATTTTAAACCCTGACCAGAACTAAGGAATAATGAAATTAAGCTTACATCGACGGATTCAAAGAGATGTTGTAGGTCTGCTCCGGTCACGTTATATTAATGCGGAACGTTTGAGAGGAGATATCATTGTGCTGAGTATGTAATTGTTGTTGTTGATGATCATCATCTACATCTGAGGCCAGGATCTATTATGGATCTGTGGTGGTGGTGGTTTGAGGCGGCACTGAACACAGAAAAGAATAGAGGGAGAGGCTGGAAGAAAGTAAACTAAAGATAAGGGGAAAAAAAACCTGGCGAGATTGGGGTATACTCAAACTAATTGGGGTATACCCAATTTTAAAGGGACACTTTTTGTGGGTTTTAGGGGGAGTCCTAATGGGTAAATTACAAAACTACCCTTACCCATTAATAATCTTAATTACCCTAAATATGTTTTTATTCTCTTCATTTCATCTTCTTCTCTTCTTCTTCTTCTTCTTCTTCTTCATCTTCATCTTCCATCAACCAAAGCCATATAAAAATTTTCAACTTTGATTTTCCAAAAAAATTGTTGACTCTACCAGCGAAAAGAAGACTATAAACGATGTTTAAACTCAAACCCATCATTGTGTTGTGTGATTTGATTGTTATATTAGGTTAGAAATCGAAAATTATGATTTTTGTGTTTTTGGTCGGCAAGGTCGTAGCATGCACATCTTGCCGACTTTTCATAACAGCCATGGCGGAGACTGTAAATTTTTTCAACAGCCGGCAGGGTATTTTTTGAATACCTTGCCGGCCAAATACAGCCGGAAGGGTATTTTTTGAATACCTCGCCGGCCAAAAACAGCCGGAAGGGTATTTTTTGAATACCTTGCCGGCCAATAAATTTTTTATATCATCTCCTGTATGTCAAAAAACAAAAGTCGGCAAGGTCGACGAAGAAGATCTTGTCGACCACTTTTGGCCGGCGGGGTTGACGATGAAGAGCTTGCCGGCCAGTTTTGGCCGGCGAGGTCGACGATGAAGAGCTTGCCGGCCACTTTTGGCCGGCGGGGTCGACGATGAAGATCTTGCCGACTTTTCATACTTTCAGAACTGAAAGTGTTGATTTATTCTTTGATTTTGAGTATGATTTCATATAACATATTTGCAATCCCCTCTTTCGAAGTATTTCGGTTGTGTGCTTCATTTTCGTTGCAAGAGATATTCTCAAAAAAAAAAAAAAAAAATCATCAAAAATCATCCCACAAAAGTTCAATCAAAAACAAAATTTCATAACTTAAAATTCATAAGTTTTAATCTATTCAATCAATTTAAACTTAATTAATTAATCTAATCAAAATTTTAGTGTTAATTAAACGAGGCAATTTTGCCATTTTGAAAATACAAGGTTAAGGGTGGCTTGGTTTTACTTCAAAATGACCCTATTTTGTCTTATTGGGTATACCCCAATCTCGCCAGGAAAAAAAACCCTAAAACAGATACTTTTATATAGTAGGGCAAAGAGGCCAAGAAGTAAAAGCATTATTCACACTCTGTTTACACCTTTAGTGTGTGCAAATACTGAATAAACATTTTTGTACTTTTGGTTGTAGTCTAACTCTGTGTAACGTTATATCATGTGTCTTCCTTAAAAAATGTAGGTAATTCATCAACTTGCATAACTGCAGTAACTTTTGTGCACTCTTGAGTTAAACTGCATGGGTGAAGTTTCTCCCCTCCTGGTTGACGGATTTTCTAAGTACAGATTTTGAATTTACTTTGCTTGGTAAATTTAAAGATCCACATCCCTCTAATTTCATTATGTCCACTTTGCATCAATAAGAATAAGATATGAAGGCATCCAAATTTACTTTACATATTACAAGATTGGATGAGAAATTTTTTAGCGGTAACTAGTTGGATTTCTGTCAGGATCCAAATTTTTTTTAACTTGCTGGTCTTCTATGCTCCACTAATTTCTTTCAACTTCAGAACTGGGACACGCGCACCCACCAAAAGAGGAAGACACGACCAAAGGAAAAAGATTAGCTCCACTATGTATCTCCAAGTCAGAAATTCAAATCCTTCTGCAAGACCCTTCAAATCATTTGTTTTCCTGGCGATGGAACCTGTTAGTTTGGTAATCACCCCGACTTCCTTTATGGCTCAAAAACAAGCTGCAAACAAAGAATTATCTGTTACAATTTCGGAAAATAACATAATCAAATGAACAAACATCTAGGGTTCTCAACATGTATTCATATATCGGGACTAACTCTGTTCAAAGAACCAAATACCCTCAAGTGGTTGTGTTACATTTCTAGCATACATAGTGTAATTAGTACTTGGTTAGAGTGGCATCTGGTAAAAATGAGTCTCTTACAGTGTCATATCATTAAATCTAAATAAACATAGAGACAAGCCCTATATTCTGTTACGATATCTTTGTAGCATTTAAATAACATTTGCACTTCATTAGTACGGGACGTCTCTTAAACTGTACAAAGCAAGCGACAAATGGTTTTTTTGATTTTCAGTTCGATATTCAGTTCGATATCTACATGATCCTTCACAAGATCATTGTGACATCATGCGGTTCATGTGAATTGGACATGCAATACCACCATGTCAGTGTTGTAATCCAACCCAAAATTTCACAAGACCTACAGTAAAGCATTAATCTTTTCGGTTTCCCTTTTTTTGTTTCGGTTGTATTTATTGGGTTGAGGTACCCCCTTAAGTACCTTTTTTCAATGAATTTTCCTCTTGACCGATCAAAAAAAAAAAAAAAAAAAAAAAAAAAAAAAAAAGCATTAATCTTTAAAACATACAAATTCCCCCATATGAGTTATACTAAGTTTCAGTAACCAAAGTCTAAAGTATCTACAGATTTTCTTTCCTACAGTAAAGCATTAATCTCTTAAACAGGTGGTACTTAACTTTTCAATTGTTAGCACATACGTATCACCAAGTCAAAACTCATGCCGATGTGCTTACATAGTCAAATCCATATGAAACTCACCACTAGTAACAATATTTGATTGCAATTTGTTTTTGAGACGAAGTGCCTAATATAAAATTCCAGGTTCCTGCGATTGACAAATATAAAATCATATGCCTTTTGAATCATCAATATTTTTTTTATTTTGCTCTAACCTTCTAATCTATAGCCTAAAACAAATGAACTAAACATGCGGGATTTTGAAAGATAGGAAAAACTTAACATACCACCGGAGAAGTGGCTAGACCTTTTATCAACATATTATACCATCACATGTTACCAAAATAATGACTGTCAGCTACATTTAGAGCATTTTAAAATACTGTCAATTATTTACTGAAAAATTAATAATGAGTGAACCAACACCAATCCATAACTAATCGTCTAGCCAATTCAAACAGTTCTGTCTAATTCTTAGATAGTCATATGTATGTGGATTGTGGAATTCGCCACCACAAACAAAATTTGATAGCTCATGCCTCAAATTTGACAATCATTAAGTGTTTTTTGTCCGTTAAAATTTCATTCGGGCTCTTGTCCGGCCACTGCATTTGACAAATATGTAATCAAGATAAGTCTTTTAAACCCACAATATTCTCTGAGTCTAGCTCATGAAAATCCAATTTTGAATGCGGTTAAGTTAGAGAACTTTCATTCAGTCAATTAAGCATATCAATCCTTCAAAACACAGACTGGACATGAACTAACAACCCACCATGGGAAAGAAGAAAACAACACGAATTGACATAATGTGCAAATCAGGCTACCTCTGTTAGTCGACAAGTCCATCTGTCTTCCAACCGATGGTTTCAGATTGATATACATATTCTCAATAGGCTGAAAAGAAAAACAAAAGTGATTCATACAAGCAAATGTAAATTATTTAATCACTATGAACACCAAAGAAGTGAGTTTACCTTCTCATCGTGAAAAGAGGCTTTGTCATCGTTATAAACATGCTAAAGGTCAGCACAAATTCAGTTAGAAAGGAAGATTAGTGCTAGTAGTGCTTTCATGGAAATGTGAGCAGATGACTCTTTAAAGAAGAACTCGTGCACACTTTATTTGTCTAGTGGATTTTTCATTGCGAGTTCAAAATTTTATCCTCAATTGTGGACCTTTATTTTGGCATAAGGATTACTCTAGCATTGTGGTTAGTTGAGTTGCGGCTGTTCTATATATATCATTGCGAGAGAAGCGGATGAGTCTCGCGCTCTTGCTAACGCTTTTCCCATTGCATGATCAGCATGAACAAATTCTTTAAAATTGATCAGCTTCTCATGATATGTACCTACATTTAGCGAACGGTTTCAGAACATCAACATGTCCGTTAAGGCTAACTTAGCTTGTGTATGAACATTTGGGTCCGCATGAAAACACTTAATGCTTTTGTAGAACCGCATTACTGCGTGTAAATTCAGCAATCTCAACTGTTCTACTGAAATCGAAAAATGTTTACTGTGAGAAAATGCGTACATTTATTTTTTGTAATCTGAATACTAATATGGTGTCTTGATTTAAAAATGTAGGCAATTTATCAAATTGCCTCTAATTTCATCATATACCGGAAATCTTACTTTGCGGCAATAAGAATAAGATATAAAGGGGATCCAAGTCCAACAACATGATCTACAGAGTACAATGGAGAATGTATATCTACATTACTTGTTAGACAGTCCCATGACTAGGTTCAAGGAACAAAAATAAAAAGATTGTAGTCCAAGCTGTTTATATTGTTTCTTAGACTTACTTTTAACATCGTTCAGTGTACATATTACACCACTGGATCGGAAATTCATCATTGACAACACATCTTAAGTAGCCACTATGTATCTACAAGTTACAAGTTCACTTCGTTCACTCTTGTCCTTCAAGTCCTTCCTACAAGACCCTTCAAATCGCTTGTTTTCCTGGCAACTGACCCTGCTAGTTCAGTAATCTGGCTTCGTACATGGCTCTAAAACATCACTGCAAACAAAGAATTATCTGTTTAAAATTCAGCAATTAACAAACTCTATTATAATGGACCAAATAACCTCAAGTGCTTGTGTTACATTTCCTAGTACACATAATATAAGTACTTGCATAGAGTAACAATGGTAAATCTAAATAAGCATAGACAAGCATTATTTTATACATCTATGTTGCCCCTCGTATCATCATCTACAAAGTGGGTAAAAGGGTTACTGAATTCTGGGTTACTTGAATCCAAATGTTAACTAAAGTTGGCTGGTGTCAATCTACATGAGGCTAAAGCGACATATTCACAAGAGAATTTACAACATCTCTAGATTACAATCTTTTGATCTATCTGATAATAGGGTTATATTCCTTCCATTTCAAATTTCTCAACTTGTCTACAAATAATTTTCAAGGATACATTCCAAAGTCAATCTTCAAGATACTTTCCCGAAGAGAAATTTCATTAGCGTCAAACAATTAACAGGAACATGATCTATAAGAAGGGGAAAAAACAAAGAGACTTACACTAATACCTTTGAAGAAATGATTTTTTTCAGAATGAAAATCCAGATTAAACCCGTTGGATTTAGTCCTGGTGGAAACAATGTCTTCCAGGTCTAAGAGCTTTACCACCCTCTTTAAGAATATTGTGGGTCGCATTTGATAGACATGAAATCAGGACAAATCTTTTATCCTACAATTGAAGATTCACGGAAATTTATATATCCATATACAAATTAATCTAAAATTAAACATAGAAGACATTTACTCTGACCACAACTAGGGGAACCAAAGGGTTCCTAATGGAAGGTCGAACCAAAATTAAACTTACCTGAATTTATAATACCAGATTGCACAGCCTCCCCGGTTAGGACGTGACACCATTGATAAAGAGGCTGCTTTTAGATCAATTCACGAGCTCTATTTGCCGGAAATCAATCTCCTGAAAACAGAAAACAAGAATCGATTGATATTCATTCTTGAAAATAAAACAAATATTGAAATGAGAGAAATAAGATCTATTACTTACGTTTGAGAGGAGAAATCATTGTGCTGAGTATGCAATTGTTGCTGATCATCTACATCACAAGCCATTATCTATGGATCTGTAATGGTGGTGGTGGTTTTACAGGCGGCGCAAAACAGAGAGAGGAAGAGAATGAGAGGCTGTAAGAATCTAAGGAGGAAAGATATAAACTAAACCCTAATGCTTTTTATCGATAGACTGGTGAGAGTTATATCCCTGCCCACCACTAATCAGCGTCAGATCTTCTCAATGAGATACATCTTACGGTCAGTCTAACCGCGTGAGTAACTATTCTAAAAAACCGAGATTTTTGGGCATAATTGCTCTCACACTTGTTTTTATTTGGAGGGCTGCACCGTGCCCACGAGGCTAAAGGGGCCATTTTAATTTTAATGTGTGTCGATTGTGGTTTTGTCGAAAATCTCGGTTTATTAAGCATTTTCATTTTCAAAGGTTTTATCTATTTACCTAACCTTGTCAATGGTTGTGGAAGAAGATAAATGAAAATAGAGCTCACTCTTATCCTACGTGCATAAATTGAGTAGGTTAGAACGATACATCACACACTCACCCATAAAGTGGATGGAATCATAATCGATGGATTGAAATAGTTTAAACACGAGTTTAGGTAGAATATCTTCCACGGTCTTTGTGTGGAGATCAAAGTGTTATTTATACTTGAAGAATCTTGTAACACGATTACAAATATTGTTAAAGACTCTAACAGTTTAAAGACTTTAACAAATTCAAAACTCTGACTAACAAGAGTGTATATATATCCTTAGGATTCTTCCGGATACTCGGTCTAGTGACTAACTTAATGAGACTTTGTTGTAGAGATAAAGTCTGCTATCGTTAACATCTCCCCTCAAGTTGTCTGGGAGCTGGCAAATGTCCAACCTGAAACGTATAATTTGAAACCGTGGTGCAGAGAGCCCCTTTGTAAATATATCCCCATAACCGAGCTCTTGAACTGATTAACCTGACATTGAGCAACTTATTAACAACACGTTCCCTGAAAAAATGATAATCTATCTCGATGTGCTTCGTTCTAGCATAAGACACTGGATTCATAGTGAGATATGTTGCTCCGGATTATCACATCATAGGATTGGAGTTGTAGAATTCACACCAAATTCCTATCGTAAGGACTGAATCAAATGATTTCAGATGTTGCAATCGCCACTCCTCGATATTCTGCCTCTGTACTTGACTTTCAAAGCAGTTTTTCTTATTTCGCGCACTCAAGATATTAAATTTCCCCTAAAATAAATGAAGTAGCCACTAGTGCTTCTTCGATCATCTAAGCTGCCAGCCCAATCTGCATCGAGTAGGCATGAAGTAAAAATTACTTTGTAGCATAGATATGAGACCATAATCCATTGTACTTTTTAGGTAGCGAAGTATTCTTTTAACCAGATTCCCAATGCTCGGTAAATGGATCATGCATGTATTGACAAACTTTATTAACGCCCTTTGAAATGTCGAGTCTGTTAAATGCAAATCTTGCAATACTCCTACCACATTGCGATAAAAAGAGTTGCATCGAGAATCTTTCAGTACCTCCTTTTTGAATCTTTACATTTGTTTCCAAAGGTGTGCAAAAGGCTTAACACCATCCATCTTGGTGCTTTGAGCAAATCATCACATACTTTCTTTGAGTAACTACAAAATCACGGCCACTGTCAGTAGAACTTTTATTCCCAAGAAAAAAAATTCCCCATGTCTTTTATTGCAAACTCGGAACCAAGACTTGCAATAAGTTGTGTAATACGTTCTAAATCGGAGACCGGTGTGATTATGTCATCTACATACACAAGAACATACGTGTCAAGAAAATTGTTTTGAGCACAAAAAGAGAACCTTTAAAACCAATCTTTAGTAAAAAGGTGCTAGGTCTAGAAAACCACACATGTGGTACTTGTTTTACGCCATATAGAGACTTATAGAGCTTGCAAACATGGTTAGAATAAATATGATCAACATACCCAGCTGGCTGCTTTGTGTATACGTCTTATTTTAGTTGGCCATGCAAGGATGCATTTTCGACATCCAACTGTTTAATATTCCATTGATTCATTCTGCAGGTGATAATACTAATCGAATGGTGCATGGATTGATCACGAAATGAAGGTCTCCCCATAGTCTATGCCTTCCTTTGGTTGAAGCCCTTCGCAACCAATCTTTCTTTTTAACGCTCTATGCTACCATCGGAGTTCTGTTTCACCCTAAATACCCATTTTGAGCCAACAACATTCATCCCATCTTCATATTTCACCAGCGCAGTAGCGCCATTTCAAAGGAGTGCATTGATCGAACATCCATTGTTGTTCTCCATTTGAGTTCTTATGACCTCTTGATTAACACATTGGTTACATAAAATATGTTTCCTAGGGGATGCTTTGTTGCGATTAAACACGACTTATGTATTGGTTTGGTTATGACAGACTTTTCCCTTGTAACCATAGGATGAGAAACAAGTTCACTTTGAGTGATTGCGTGTCGACTAAACTTGTTGAGTAGCACTTGATGTAGGTTGAGTCATTGTATCATCTTGTGAATCAGATTGTTGGTGAATATGTCGAACTGGTGATGCATCGAAATGCACGGGTGAAGCCATAGTATCGGTTGGACCATCTGATGTAGATTGTATTTGTGGTGAGTAACAACATTGTTTTGTGTACATTGAATGCTTCTACTTCTAAAAAGGAGGTGATAACAAAATACTAGTATCAGTTGAACATTACCTGGACATGGCATTGGTACTTGTTGCTTTTTTGGATGGAATGGGAATGAGTGTTCTTCAAATCTCACATGTCGTGAGATATAACCTCTACCAGAATTTCGATGGAGACAAAGATAGTCTTTATGCGCATGAGGTAGCCTATAAAAACACACAAAGTAAAGACCTAGGTTCGAGTTTGTTGGAATTGTACGGTCCTATACATGGATAAGCTAGACACCAAAAGACTTTTAAGAAAGTGTAGTCTAGATGTTAGTTAAATAGAAGTTCTAGTGGAGTTTTTGGCTACGAGGAAGATTTTGGAAGCCTATTAATTAAATAACAAGTCAGTAAATGCATCAAACGAGAAGGAGATATGCATATGTGCATGAGAAAAAGTGCTAAACCTATGACATGACTAAGAACCTCTGGTATTAGAGTGGAATTGAGCCATCCTACAAGCGGTGAGTCTTGTGCCTCATGAGTAAAAGAGGATTTATGTCTTTTGAATGCTGTAGGGTTCTTGCAAGTTTTTCTTGAGTTCCATCTATGAAACCGGTAAGTCCATAATATGCATTGAGTATAGGCTTAAACTGTGTGTTTTCAGAGAGGGAGTAATTAGTTTTTGTGAGTTTCAAGGTAACAAGATGGTGAATGCTGGATATTTAAAAATTTGTTGGTATCGGTTTCCATTGATATTTTTTTGGTTTTTTGTTTTGTGGTGTTGTTTTGAAATGGAAATGTGCTTGGATCGTAGGCGATACCAAGTTTAAACACGAGTTTAGGTAGAATATTTTCCACAATCTTTGTGTGGAGATCAGAGTGTTATTTATACGTGAAGAATACTTTTGCGCGATTACAAATATTGTTACGAGACTCTAACAAGTTTAAAGACTTTAACAAATTCAAAACTCGACTAAAAAGAGCGTATACATAGCCTTAGGATTCTTCCCAGATACTCAGTCTGTTTACTAACTCGGTGATTTTTGTTGTAGAGATAAGTCTGCTATCATTAACGAAACAACTGGATAGTGAAGGTGTAATTTTACTTTCTCTCATGGCGGTATATCTTGGGTTGGTTTAGTGTATAAATCTTGACCATTGACATGAAGGATTCCACTAATTTCTTTTGACTTGATGCATAACGCTGGTCACGCATCACCGCATACTCACCAAAGAAGAGAAAAGACATAACCAAAAGGTAAAAAAGAAGAATTCCACAATGTATCTCCAAAGTTATAAGTTCACTCGGTCACTCTTGGTCTTTAAATCCTTCCAAGTAGTTCTGGAATACCTTTTGTTTTCATGGAAATTGACCACTGCTAGCTTGGTAATCATCGACTTAACAATGGTTCCAAACATGCTAAAAACAAAAAAATTATGTGATACAATTACGCAATTAACGGGACCAAAGCCGCAAGATACATCACAAGTTCTAAACATATCTCCATCGGGACAAACTACGTTATAAAGGACGAAATAACCTCAAGTGCCTTGCATTATTTTTCCTAGCATGCATTGGATAAGTACTTTCCTTAGTTACCGGGTCTTCTACATATTTGTATCTTTAAATCTAATTAAGCAAAGAGAGGACCTCTATATCTTTACAACATCCATATAACATTTGCACTTCATCATTATGGACATCTCTTAAATTATGCAAAAATCACATTTTCTTTAATACAAATGGTTTGTTTGATTTTCTTCTTGATCCTTTGTAAGATTGAGGTGACATCATGCGTATTAGGCTCGTTTGGCAGTGCACCCACTCAGTGTTCTAATTCGATGCAAAATTTCACTAGACCTAGCATCCTCTGTTCATTAGGATAATTACCATCAACGGATGAAAACATCTGACATAACACGGTTAAAAACGGTTGTCATTTTTGGTTGTTGTTTACTTCCAAATTAAGCCCTTGTACATTTTAGAGTAATATTTAAGATTAATAATAGTCCAAATTTTTTACAAATACTGCACTTTTAGCTCTAACTCAGGTGAAAAACGCAAATAAAAAAAAAAAAGCTTCATTATAGATTTTACCATACGACGTGCAAACAAGAAACAAAAAGTAATACACCTTTTTTTCGCCTCTCATTCATTATTCATTACATAGGAAAATTTCGGGCTAATCTTTGGATTCCCACTTTCGGTGTCGCCTTTTTCCCTCTTTGAGTTGCCTTACACAAGAGTATAGAGAGTCATGACTTGGCTGATAATCTTAAAGAAGTGTACATTCACAAACAGGTTAGATTACAACTCTTGCAGGGAATAACATAGTGTTTGGCAGCAAAGAACGACTTCACTAACAAGGTGAAGTAAGTATTTGTGTGATTCAATGACTTCAACGACTTGTTTCGAAGACCCTTCTCGTTGTATCGATCAATATGTACCTGCAGTCCAACAACTTGTAGTGGTGCGTTCCAAAATAAAAAGGGAAATAAAACCTAAAACCCAAGTGTTATGAACAAAATATTTATATTGTTCCTACTGCAGAAAGGCGACAAAAAACATAATTACGAAAGGAAGATTAGTGTTTTTTTTTTTTTCCACAGCTGAAGATTAGTGTTGATATGGATGCGGGTCCCGTTTTCTTTAACCCGGCCCATTACTAATCCCTAATTAAGAGAGGTAGTTGTAGTGCATTGGAGGCGGTCAAATTCAACGGTGTGAGAGAGTAGAATGGAGCGTATACCAAGCTTCATTGCTCGAGTAATGCGGCCCAATCACCCATGGATTTCACATCCATGGATCAATGATAATCGGACCGGATGCGTTTAACCGTGGATTTAGTCGAAGAAGAAAAAAAGTAAACAAACAAAACCGGTGAGGGAATTTTTGGACATGCTATACTAGGCATTTCATAAATATAATGCTAGGCATTATTATTTACATAATAATGTAAATATGAACACCATTCAAAAAAATCAAAAGATATTTTGACTGAAACTAACGTGAAATTGATCGAAGGGGGACTTCAGTTCGTTTCATTTCAAAGAAAACTCCATTAGGTTAAATAGTAGAATACATGGCACCGGCTGGAGGCTCATAAGCTTTGTTTTGCCGGGTTTTATATAATTGGGCTTTATCTTTTTTTTTTATAACCTACGGTGCGTGTGAATACGCGGATTTACAAAACCAACCGCAACCAAACCGCTAAACCTTGCGGATTTGAAAACTCACCCGTGTCCAGCCCAAAAACTCTTGCGGATTGGTTTTCACCCGCAATTTTGCGGACGAAATCCGCGGTTCCGGATTTTATGCACACCCCAACTTACATGTAAATGATATTCTAATTTTGCAGATTTCTACTACATTATCTTCATCGTAAATGACATTTCTCCACCAAATAAGCCCATTTATAGTTGGCACCCCCAATCTTTCCAAATGGATATACCTTTACCGGCCCCAATTTCCCAACAGTAGTAGTTATCCCTTAAGACTTCTACACCCAACAAATACCTTTCCGAGGCCCATCACCCCAGACTTACCGTTCGCATAGAACTATGATTTTGGACATACCAAAATCTTTCTAGGCATCTTGAATAAAAACAAAAAGGGTTGTGAAATAACAAAATCAGGTATCCCCTTAACCCAATTTTTTTAATGGCAAATCTACCCTTTACGTATTAGTGCTAGTAATCTGGATTAGTAATTAATTATTCTGTTTAGTGATTAAGATAATTTTCAGAATTATAAAGGTTGTTTAGATGAAAAAATAGGGGGAAAAAATCAAAGTTTTGTTTAAGAAGGAGAGAAAGAAGGAGAAAGTGAGAAAATTTTAATTATTGATTCAATGGAGGATGATGAGGGTCATAATTCATATAAAAAACCTAGGAAAATACATATCAACTATGACAATGATTCCCAAATGGCTGATTTCTTATATTATGAGAATGATTTTACACAAACTCAAACTCAAGCTCAAGCTCAAACTCAAACCCAAACTCAAGATGATGATTTTGATGAGCAAATTAGGATGATGAGCACATATATGAGAACCCAATGCTTCTAATACACAGGTACACTTCTATCTTATGCTCAATCTCACTTATATAGCTTGAAATTATCAAAAAGTTTGGATTTTGCTTCATGGTTCGGCGAACCCGGAGTTGATTCGCTCACATCTATGGCGAAATCAACAAATCATGAACGGTTCGGCTCACTAATCTGTTTACTGACATGCGCTAGAACCTATAATTTTCAATTCACACCCTTTTGCTAGAGAAATAGTTCAAACTTATATGAAAGTTTTATAGTAAGCCAACAACATCTACATTACCGGAATAAGAAAATGATGGTTCGGCTAATATATTAAAACTATTAAGAGCGAATATGAATTTGTTAATTTTTGGGTAAAATATTGTTATTGGTTTGGCATATATTGATATTATCGTATGAGCCGAACATAAATATTGTGTGTGGTTCGGCACAGATTGAGAATATCGTATAAGCCGAAGATAAATATTGTGTGTGGTTCGGCACAGATTGAGAATATCGTATAAGCCGAACATAAATATTGTGTGTGGTTCGGCACATATTGAGAATATCGTATAAAGTAGAACATTTCTATTAAATTCCTTTTCGGACAATTAACCTTGTGATATTCTCTTGTAGATCGTGCTTGGACCCATGGAAAATCAACTTTGATCCCGTGTAGATATGATTCACGAGGATACCAATGATCACTTCCAAAATGATTTGGTATGTAAGAACTTTTGTTTATCTTAATGTTGTCGGAATATTCCAAAGTTTTTCTTACAAATTATTTGTTTTGGAATGAACGTAGACATGGAAAACTACACTGAGATTGTAGTTCAACGATTCAGTCTACATATAACACCACTGGATTGGATTGGACAGATGTCTAGTCCTGTTAGGATCCAAAAAATTAACTTTTTATGCTCCACTAATTTATTTCAGCTTCCGACATAATGCTGGAGAACGCACCCAGCCGAAATAGAAAAAGTCACGCCCCTATATTCAGTTTTGATATCTTAGTAGCATTTAAATAACATTTACACTTCATTAGTGCAGACCTCTATTAAATAATATCTCAGTGTTTTAATTCAACCCAAAATTTCGCATGACCTATAACGTGAAGCATTAACCTCTTAACCAAGTGCTAATTAGCTTTTAAGTAACCAAAATCTAAAGTAGCTGCAGGTTTCCTTTCCAATCCAAAAAATTGCCTGAAATAGACGATGACAATGTAAACCAAGTTTTAGATAAATATGTATATCCGGGACACTGAAAAATTTAAAGATTTCAGGCATCATTTACTGTATGATAACTAATTTACTAATTCCTTATCATGCATCGACTACAGTCAACTTACAATAACATTCCAGAATTCGCAAGTTACACACTAATTTACTAATTCCTTGCATACACTCTAAATTTCTCACATGTATACACCAAAAATCAATAAAGTGAAGAACAACACTCATTTGCTAGCCAATAAACAACACCAAGTCAAAACTCAACCCAGCGTGCATCTTATCTAATCATCTACAATCCACCAAATTCAAACAGTTCTTTCTGATTTTTAGACACTCATATGTGTATGAAACTCACCCCTAGTGACATAATTTGATTGCCCATGTATGTTCGTGATTCACCAAGTCTCAACTCGTTTTCTTTTTTTCGGCTTCAATTTCAGGCAGCTGTAATTGACAAATATGAAATTCGATGAAGTCTTTTAAATCCACAATTTCTTATCAATAACACTACCTTCTCTATCAAATTCGTGATCAGTTGTTTCATGTCGGTAACATCTTCCTGCGTGACAGGATTTATGATTTCTTCTTTCTTACAAAGTTGTAATTCTTTCATAAGATCATCAACTGAAAATTTAAAGACATCTAGAAATTATGTTCTGTTAAACGTGGAGAAAGGAAATCAAACTTACGGCAAAGGAAACAAGAGATCGAGTGTGACCCGATTCAACTTACATAAACAAAGGATCAGAGATTTGAGAAGTTTCTTTTATGGCAATTTTGCTTAACTATAGTCAAAAATCGATCTCCTTGAAAATAGAAAGAAACAAGAAATGCTTTATGTTGATTCATAAAAGAAAATATTAATATGAAACTCAAACAAAGATAGATCTATATTAGTTACGTTTGAGAGGAGGAGGTGGTGGTGTTTGAGGCGGCCTAAAACAGAAAAGAAGAGAGGGCGGCTGTAAGAATGTATTATAAGAGAAATGAACCTAACGCGATAGCTTATATAGGGAGCTGAAGGAGTGAGATGCGGGTATCATTTCTTTAATCCGGCCCATTACTAATCCCTATCAAAGAATCAGGTGCAGCAGCTTCGACCAGAATTCTGCATCTATTACAAGTATACAATAACTTAAACACTCCAAAATCTTAACTTTGCCCCGAGGGTGTGGAGTCCAAGAATCCAGATCATTTTTGCACCCGCGCGCACGCATGATGCTTCCTTCCTAGGTAGCGGATTTTTGGAGCAATGGATTTTTATTTTGGTTTGCGAATAAATTTATAGCCCCATGCTTAATTCAGCAAAATATATCCCTCTAATTTCAATTAGTTTCCGGCACTAAGAACCAGAAATTGGTAGCATTACATTGCATTGGAGGTGGACACAATTTATAGAGTAGAATGGAGAGTAGGTATGCTGAATTACTATCACACGAAACTAGTGACTGAGTTTAAGGAAGTAAAAGAAAGTGATGATGGTAGACCAAGCTCTCAGTATTGTTTCTTCGGGTATATATTTCTTTCCTGAAGTGTAAGGCTTTTCTCATTTGCTTAATTCAGCAAAATATGTCCCTCTAATTTCATTAGTTTCCGGCACTAAGAACCAGAAATCGGTAGCATTACATTGCATTGGAGGGACACAATTTATAGAGTAGAATGGAGAGTAGGTATACTGAATTACTTGATGGAAGTGTAAATTTACTTTCTTTACCGAGTTTACTACATTTTAATAGGGTCAGATGTCACAGGCTATGTTGGTCCGGCAACAGAACATACCCGATGTATATATACTATGTTAGTTTAGCGTATGCTCACTCTACATATCACACACCACTGGATGGGAAATTTAACACTGACCAGACATCTTGAGGAGAAGGACGAGCTCCATTATGTATCTCCAAGTTGGAAGCTCACTTGCGCACTCTTGAGCTTCAAGTGCTTCCTGCAAGACCTTTCAAATAGCTTGTTAATAGCCTGACTTCCTTTATGAATCCACAGCATACTGCAAAAAAGAATTAAAATTCAGCATTTAACAAAACCAAAACTGCAAGATACATCTCTAGTTCCAAAATAACCACAAGTACTTATGCTGCATTTCCTAGCATACATAGCATTTAAATAACATTATCTTTTAAACTATGCAAAACTCCACCACAGTTGAGGATGATCTATGGATATATCAAATGAAAATCAGCCGTATACAGCAGATCTAATAGTTTTTCTTATTTTAAACCCTGACCAGAACTAAGGAATAATGAAATTAAGCTTACATCGACGGATTCAAAGAGATGTTGTAGGTCTGCTCCGGTCACGTTATATTAATGCGGAACGTTTGAGAGGAGATATCATTGTGCTGAGTATGTAATTGTTGTTGTTGATGATCATCATCTACATCTGAGGCCAGGATCTATTATGGATCTGTGGTGGTGGTGGTTTGAGGCGGCACTGAACACAGAAAAGAATAGAGGAGAGGCTGGAAGAAAGTAAACTAAAGATAAGGGGAAAAAAAAACCTGGCGAGATTGGGGTATACTCAAACTAATTTAGGGTATACCCAATTTTAAAGGACACTTTTTGTGGGTTTTAGGGGGAGTCCTAATGGGTAAATTACAAAACTACCCTTACCCATTAATAATCTTAATTACCCTAAATATGTTTTTATTCTCTTCATTTCATCTTCTTCTCTTCTTCTTCTTCTTATTCTTCATCTTCATCTTCCATCAACCAAAGCCATATAAAAATTTTCAACTTTGATTTTCCAAAAAAATTGTTGACTCTACCATAAAAGAAGACTATAAACGATGTTTAAACTCAAACCCATCATTGTGTTGTGTGATTTGATTGTTATATTAGGTTAGAAATCGAAAATTATGATTTTTGTGTTTTTGGTCGGGCAAGGTCGTAGCATGCACATCTTGCCGACTTTTCATAACAAATTGACCATGGCGGAGAGCTGTAAATTTTCAACAGCCGTGGGGTATTTTTGAATACCTTGCCGGCCAAATCTGAGGAAGGGTATTTTTGAATACCTAATGACCAAAACAGCAGGAAGGGTATTTTTTGAATACCTTGCTTGGCCAATAAATTTTATATCATCTCTCCGTGTCAAAAAACAAAAGTCGGCAAGGTCGACGATGAAGATCTTGTCGACCACTTTTGGCCTAGTAAAGCGGGGTTGACGATGAAGAGCTTCTTAGGCCGTTTTTCTTGGCGAGGTCGACGATGAAGAGCTTGCCGGCCACTTTTCGCCGGCGGGGTCGACGATGAAGATCTTGCCGACTTTTCATACTTTCAGAACTGAAAGTTTTGCTTTATTCTTTGATTTTGAGTATGATTTCATATAACATATTTGCAATCCCCTCTTTCGAAGTATTTCGGTTGTGTGCTTCATTTTCGTTGCAAGATATATTCCCAAAAAAAAAAAAAAAATCATCAAAAAATCATCCCACAAAAGTTCAATCAAAAACAAAATTTCATAACTTAAAATTCATAAGTTTTAATCTATTCAATCAATTTAAACTTAATTAATTAATCTAATCAAAATTTTAGTGTTAATTAAACGAGGCAATTTTGCCATTTTGAAAATACAAGGTTAAGGGTGGCTTGGTTTTACTTCAAAATGACCTATATTTTGTCTTATTGGGTATACCCCAATCTCGCCAGGAAAAAAAACCTAAAATGATACTTTTATATAGTAGGGCAAGAGGCCAAGAAGTAAAAGCATTATTCACACTCTGTTTACACCTTTAGTGTGTGCAAATACTGAATAAACATTTTTGTACTTTTGGTTGTAGTCTAACTCTGTGTAACGTTATATCATGTGTCTTCCTTAAAAAATGTAGGTAATTCATCAACTTGCATAACTGCAGTAACTTTTGTGCACTCTTGAGTTAAACTGCATGGGTGAAGTTTTCTCCCCTCCTGGTTGACGGATTTTCTGAGTACAGATTTTGAATTTACTTTGCTGGTAAATTTAAAGATCCACATCCCTCTAATTTCATTATGTCCACTTTGCATCAATAAGAATAATATATGAAGGCATCCAAATTTACTTTACATATTACAAGATTGGATGAGAAATTTTTTAGCATAACTAGTTGGATTTCTGTCAGGGATCCAAAATTTTTTTTAACTTGCTGGTCTTCTATGCTCCACTAATTTCTTTCAACTTGTAACATAATGCTGGGACACGCGCACCCCACCAAAGAAGAGGAAGACACAGCCAAAAGGAAAAAGACGAGCTCCACTATGTATCTCCAAGTCAGTAAATTCAAATCCTTCCTGCAAGACCCTTCAAATCATTTGTTTTCCTGGCGATGGAACCTGTTAGTTTGGTAATCACCCCGGCTTCCTTTATGGCTCAAAAACAAGCTGCAAACAAAGAATTATCTGTTACAATTCAGAAAATAACATAATCAAATCTGGAACAAACATCTAGGGTTCTCAACATGTATTCATATATCGGGACTAACTCTGTTACAAAGAACCAAATACCCTCAAGTGGTTGTGTTACATTTCCTAGCATACATAGTGTAATTAGTACTTGGTTAGAGTGGCATCTGGTAAAAATGAGTCTCTTACAGTGTCATATCATTAAATCTAAATAAACATAGAGACAAGCCCTATATTCGGTTCTGATATCTTTGTAGCATTTAAATAACATTTGCACTTCATTAGTACAGGACGTCTCTTAAACCTGTACAAAACGAAGCGACAAATGGTTTTTTGATTTTCAGTTCGATATTCAGTTCTGATATCTACATGATCCTTCACAAGATCATTGTGACATCATGCAGTTCATGTGAATTGGACATGCAATACCACCATGTCGGTGTTGTAATCCAACCCAAAATTTCACAAGACCTACGGTAAAGCATTAATCTTTTCGGTTTCCCTTTTTTGTTTCGGTTGTATTTATTGGGTTGAGGTACCCCTTAAGTACCTTTTTTCAATGAATTTTCCTCTTGACCGATCAAAAAAAAAAAAAAAAAAAAAAAAAAAGCATTAATCTTTAAAACATACAAATTCCCCCATATGAGTTATACTAAGTTTCAGTAACCAAAGTCTAAAGTATCTACAGATTTTCTTTCCTACAGTAAAGCATTAATCTCTTAAACAGGTGGTACTTAACTTTTCAATTGTTAGCACATACGTATCACCAAGTCAAAACTCATGCCGATGTGCTTACATAGTCAAATCCATATGAAACTCACCACTAGTAACAAAATTTGATTGCCAATTTGTTTTTTTGAGACGAAGTGCCTAATATAAAATTCCAGGTTCCTGCGATTGACAAATATAAAATCATATGCCTTTTGAATCATCAATATTTTTTTTTTTATTTTGCTCTAACCTTCTAATCTATAGCCTAAAACAAATGAACTAAACATGCAGGATTTTGAAAGATAGGAAAAACTTAACATACCACCAGAGAAGTGGCTAGACCTTTTATCAACATATTATACCATCACATGTTACCAAAATAATGACTGTCAGCTACATTTAGAGCATTTTAAAATATCTTGTCGGTATTTACTTGAAAAAATTAATAATGAGTGAACCAACACCAATCCATAACTAATCGTCTAGCCAATTCAAACAGTTCTGTCTAATTCTTAGATAGTCATATGTATGTGGATTGTGGAATTCGCCACCACAAACAAAATTTGATAGCTCATGCCTCAAATTTGACAATCATGGTGTTTTTGTCCGTTAAAATTTCATTCGGGCTCTTGTCCATTTTTTGCATTTGACAAATATGTAATCAAGATAAGTCTTTTAAACCCACAATATTCTGAGTCTAGCTCATGAAAATCCAATTTTGAATGCGATTAAGTTAGAGAACTTTCATTCCCAGTCAATTAAGCATATCAATCCTTCAAAACACAGACTGGACATGAACTAACAACCCACCATGGGAAAGAAGAAAACAACACGAATTGACATAATGTGCAAATCAGGCTACCTCATTAGTCGACAAGTCCATCTGTCTTCCAACCGATGGTTTCAGATTGATATACATATTCTCAATAAATTTGAAAGAAAAACAAAAGTGATTCATACAAGCAAATGTAAATTATTTAATCACTATGAACACCAAAGAAGTGAGTTTACCTTCTCATCGTGAAAAGAGGCTTTGTCATCGTTATAAACATGCTAAAGGTCAGCACAAATTCAGTTAGAAAGGAAGATTAGTGCTAGTAGTGCTTTCATGGAAATGTGAACAGATGACTCTTTAAAGAAGAACTTCGTGCACACTTTATTTGTCTAGTGGATTTTTCATTGCGAGTTCAAAATTTTATCCTCAATTGTGGACCTTTATTTTGGCATAAGGATTACTCTAGCATTGTGGTTAGTTGAGTTGCAGCTGTTCTATATATCATTGCGAGAGAAGCGAGATGAGTCTCGCGCTCTTGCTAACGCTTTTCCCATTGCATGATCGGCATGAACAAATTCTTTAAAATTGATGCAGACTTCTCATGATATGTACCTACATTTAGCGAACGGTTTGGAACATCAACATGTCCGTTAAGGCTAACTGCTTGTGTATGAACATTTGGGTCCGCATGAAAACACTTAATGCTTTTGTAGAACCGCATTCTGCGTGTAAATTCAGCAATCTCAACTGTTCTCTTGAAATCGAAAAATGTTTCTTGTGAGAAAATGCGTACATTTATTTTTTGTAATCTGAATAGTAATATGGTGTCTTGATTTAAAAATGTAGGCAATTTATCAAATTGCCTCTAATTTCATCATATCTACGGAAATCTTACTTTGCGGCAATAAGAATAAGATATAAAGGGGATCCAAGTCCAACAACATGATCTCAGTACAATGGAGAATGTATACGGAGTTACTTGTTAGACAGTCCCATGACTAGGTTCAAGGAACAAAAATAAAAGATTGTAGTCAAGCTGTTTATATTGTTTCTTAGACTTACTTTTAACATCGTTCAGTGTACATATTACACCACTGGATCGGAAATTCATCATTGACAACACATCTTAAGTAGCCACTATGTATCTACAAGTTACAAGTTCACTTCGTTCACTCTTGTCCTTCAAGTCCTTCCTACAAGACCCTTCAAATCGCTTGTTTTCTGGCAACCCACCACTGCTAGTTGATGTCTGGCTCGTACATGGCTCTAAAACATGCTGCAAACAAAGAATTATCTGTTTAAAATTCAGCAATTAACAAACTCTATTATAATGGACCAAATAACCTCAAGTGCTTGTGTTACATTTCCTAGTACACATAATATAAGTACTTGCATAGAGTAACAACTGGTAAATCTAAATAAGCATAGACAAGCATTATTTTATACATCTATGTTGCCCCTCGTATCATCATCTACAAAGTGGGTAAAAGGGTTCTTTTGAATTTACGGGGGTTACTGAATCCAAATGTTAACTAAAGTTGGCTGGTGTCAATCTACATGAGGCTAAAGCAGCATATTCACAAGAGAATTTACAACATCTCTAGATTACAATCTTTTGATCTATCGATAATAGGGTTATATTCCTTCCATTTCAAATTTCTCAACTTGTCTACAAATAATTTTCAAGGATACATTCCAAAGTCAATCTTCAAGATACTTTCCCGAAGAGAAATTTCATTAGCGTCAAACAATTAACAGGAACATGATCTATAAGAAGGAAAAAACAAAGAGACTTACACTAATACCTTTGAAGAAATGATTTTTTTCGAATGAAAATCCAGATTAAACCCGTTGGATTTAGTCCTGGTGGAAACAATGTCTTCGAGTCTAAGAGCTTTACCACCCTCTTTAAGAATATTGTGGGTCGCATTTGATAGACATGAAATCGGGACAAATCTTTTATCCTACAATTGAAGATTCACGGAAATTTATATATCCATATACAAATTAATCTAAAATTAAACATAGAAGACATTTACTCGACCACAACTAGGGAACCAAAGGGTTCCTAATGGAAGGTCGAACCAAAATTAAACTTACCTGAATTTATAATACCAGTTACACAGCCTCCCCGGTTAGGACGTGACACCATTGATAAAGAGGCTGCTTTTAGATCAATTCACGAGCTCTATTTGCTTTGGAAATCAATCTCACCGAAAGCAGAAAACAAGAATCGATTGATATTCATTCTTGAAAATAAAACAAATATTGAAATGAGAGAAATAAGATCTATTACTTACGTTTGAGAGGAGAAATCATTGTCTTGAGTATGCAATTGTTGCTGATCATCTACATCACAAGCCATTATCTATGGATGTAATGGTGGTGGTGGTTTTACAGGCGGCGCAAAACGAGAGAGAGGAAGAGAATGAGAGGCTGTAAGAATCTAAGGAGGAAAGATATAAACTAAACCCTAATGCTTTTTATCGATAGACTGGTGAGAGTTATATCCTGCCCACCACTAATCAGCGTCGGATCTTCTCAATGAGATACATCTTACGGTCAGTCTAACCGCGTGAGTAACTATTCTAAAAAACCGAGATTTTTGGGCATAATTGCTCTCACACTTGTTTTTATTTGGAGGGCTGCACCGTGCCCACGAGGCTAAAAGGGGCCATTTTAATTTTAATGTGTGTCGATTGTGGTTTTGTCTGAAAATCTCGGTTTATTAAGCATTTTTCATTTTCAAAGGTTTTATCTATTTACCTAACCTTGTCAATGGTTGTGGAAGAAGATAAATGAAAATAGGCTCACTCTTATCCTACGTGCATAAATTGAGTAGGTTAGAACGATACATCACACACTCACCCATAAAGTGGATGGAATCATAATCGATGGATTGAAATAGTTTAAACACGAGTTTAGGTAGAATATCTTCCACGGTCTTTGTGTGGAGATCCGAGTGTTATTTATACTTGAAGAATACTTTAACACGATTTACAAATATTGTTAAAGACTCTAACAGTTTAAAGACTTTAACAAATTCAAAACTCTGACTAACAAGAGTGTATATATATCCTTAGGATTCTTCCCAGATACTCGGTCTAGCTGACTAACTTAATGAGACTTTGTTGTAGAGATAAGTCTGCTATCGTTAACATCTCCCCTCAAGTTGTACCGGAGCTGGCAAATGTCCAACCTGAAACGTATAATTTGAAACCGTGGTGCAGAGAGCCCCTTTGTAAATATATCCGCCAACTGAGCTCTTGAACTGATTAACCTGACATTGAGCAACTTATTAACAACACGTTCCCTGAAAAAATGATAATCTATCTCGATGTGCTTCGTTCTAGCATAAGACACTGGATTCATAGTGAGATATGTTGCTCCCGGATTATCACATCATAGGATTGGAGTTGTAGAATTCACACCAAATTCCTATCGTAAGGACTGAATCCAAATGATTTCAGATGTTGCAATCGCCACTCCTCGATATTACTGCCTCAGTACTTGACTTTCAAACGGTTTTCTTATTTCGCGCACTCCAAGATATTAAATTTCCCCTAAAATAAATGAAGTAGCCACTAGTGCTTCTTCGATCATCTAAGCTACCACCCAATCTGCATCGAGTAGGCATGAAGTAAAAATTACTTTGTAGCATAGATATGAGACCATAATCCATTGTACTTTTTAGGTAGCGAAGTATTCTTTTAACCAGTTCCCAATGCTCAGTAAATGGATCATGCATGTATTGACAAACTTTATTAACTGCCACTGAAATGTCAGGTCCTGTTAAATGCAAATACTGCAATACTCCTACCACATTGCGATAAAGAGTTGCATCTGAGAATCTTTCAGTACCTCCTTTTTGAATCTTTACATTTGTTTCCAAAGGTGTGCAAAAAGGCTTAACACCATCCATCTTGGTGCGCCTGAGCAAATCTGTCACATACTTTCTTTGAGTAACTACAAAATCACGGCCCTGTCGTAGAACTTTTATTCCCAAGAAAAAAAAATCCCCATGTCTTTTATTGCAAACTCGGAGAACCAAGACTTGCAATAAGTTGTGTAATACGTTCTAAATCGGAACCGATGTGATTATGTCATCTACATACACAAGAACATACGTGACTGAAGCAGCTGTTTTGAGCACAAAAAGAGAACCTTTAAAACCAATCTTTAGTAAAAGGTGCTAGGTCTAGAAAACCACACATGTGGTACTTGTTTTACGCCATATAGAGACTTATAGAGCTTGCAAACATGGTTAGAATAAATATGATCAACATACCCAGTGGTCGTTTGTGTATACGTCTTATTTTAGTTGGCCATGCAAGGATGCATTTTCGACATCCAACTGTTTAATATTCCATTGATTCATTACCTGCAGGTGATAATACTAATCGAATGGTGCATGGATTGATCACGGAATGAAGGTCTCCCCATAGTCTATGCCTTCTGCTGGTTGAAGCCCTTCGCAACCAATCTTTCTTTTAACGCTCTATGCTACCATCGGGATTAATTTTCACCCTAAATACCCATTTTGAGCCAACAACATTCATCCCATCTTCATATTTCACCAACGAGTAGCGCCATTTCAAAGGAGTGCATTAGTCAGAACATCCATTGTTGTTCTCCATTTGATTCTTGCAAGCCTCTGATTAACACATTGGTTACATAAAATATGTTTCCGGCAGGGGATGCTTTGTTGCAGTTAAACACAGCTTATGTATTGGTTTGGTTATGACAGACTTTTCCCTTGTAACCATAGGATGAGAAACAAGTTCACTTTGAGTGGACTGCATATCTCGACTAAACTTGTTGAGTAGCACTTGATGTAGTGAGTCAATTTGTATCATCTTGTGAATCAGATTGTTGGTGAATATGTCGAATGGTGATGCATCGAGAATGCACGGTGAAGCCATAGTATCGGTTGGACCATCGATGTAGATTGTATTTGTGACTGAGTAACAACATTGTTTTGTGTACATTGAATGCTTCTACTTCTAAAAGGAGGTGATAACAAAATACTAGTATCAGATTGAACATTACCTGGACATGGCATTGGTACTTGTTGCTTTTTGGATGGAATGGGAATGAGTGTTCTTCAAATCTCACATGTCGTGAGATATAAACTCTACCAGAATTTCGATGGAGACAAAGATAGTCTTTATGCGCATGACTGTAGCCTATAAACACACAAAGTAAAGACCTAGGTTCGAGTTTGTTGGAATTGTACGGTCCTATACATGGATAAGCTAGACACCCAAAGACTTTTAAGAAAGTGTAGTCTAGATGTTAGTTAAATAGAAGTTCTAGTGGAGTTTTTGGCTCTGAGGAAGATTTTGGAAGCCTATTAATTAAATAACAAGCTGTAGTAAATGCATCAAACCAGAAGGAGATATGCATATGTGCATGAGAAAAAGTGCTAAACCTATGACATGACTAAGAACCTCTGGTATTAGAGTGGAATTGAGCCATCCTACAAGCAGTGAGTCTTGTGCCTCATAGTCTGTAAAAAGAGGATTTATGTCTTTTGAATCTGGTAGGGTTCTTGCAAGTTTTTCTTGAGTTCCATCTATGAAACCAGTAAGTCCATAATATGCATTGAGTATAGGCTTAAACTGTGTTTTCCATAGGGAGTAATTAGTTTTTGTGAGTTTCAAGGTAACAAGATGGTGAATCTGGATATTTCTGAGGCTGTTGGTATCAGTTTCCATTGATATTTTTTTTTGGTTTTTTGTTTTGTGGTGTTGTTTTGAAATGGAAATGTGCTTGGATCGTAGGCTGATACCAAGTTTAAACACGAGTTTAGGTAGAATATCTTCCACAATCTTTGTGTGGAGATCGAGTGTTATTTATACGTGAAGAATCTTAAACGCGATTACAAATATTATTCTGAGACTCTAACAGTTTAAAGACTTTAACAAATTCAAAACTCGACTAAAAGAGCGTATACATAGCCTTAGGATTCTTCCCAGGATACTCAATGCATTTACTAACTCGGTGATTTTTGTTGTAGAGATAAGTCTGCTATCATTAATAAACAAGCTGGATAGTGAAGGTGTAATTTTACTTTCTCTGTTGCGGTATATACTTTGGGTTGGTTTAGTGTATAAATCTTGACCATTGACATGAAGGATTCCACTAATTTCTTTTGACTTGATGCATAACGCTGGTCACGCATACATACTCACCAAAGAAGAAAGACATAACCAAAAGGTAAAAGAAGAATTCCACAATGTATCTCCAAAGTTATAAGTTCACTCAGTCACTCTTGGTCTTTAAATCCTTCCAAGTAGTTCTGGAATACCTTTTTGTTTTCATGAAATTGACCACTGCTAGCTTGGTAATCATCGACTTCTTTAATGGTTCCAAACATGCTAAAAACAAAAAAATTATGTGATACAATTACGCAATTAACGGGACCAAAGCCGCAAGATACATCACAAGTTCTAAACATATCTCCATCGGGACAAACTACGTTATAAAGGGCGAAATAACCTCAAGTGCCTTGCATTATTTTTCCTAGCATGCATTGGATAAGTACTTTCCTTAGTTACCAGGTCTTCTACATATTTGTATCTTTAAATCTAATTAAGCAAAGAGAGGACCTCTATATCTTTACAACATCCATATAACATTTGCACTTCATCATTATGGACATCTCTTAAATTATGCAAAAATCACATTTTCTTTAATACAAATGGTTTGTTTGATTTTCTTCTTGATCCTTTGTAAGATTGAGGTGACATCATGCGTATTAGGCTCGCTGGCGGTAGCACCCACTCGGTGTTCTAATTCAGTGCAAAATTTCACTAGACCTAGCATCCTCTGTTCATTAGGATAATTACCATCAACGGATGAAAACATCGACATAACACAGTTAAAAACGGTTGTCATTTTTGGTTGTTGTTTACTTCCAAATTAAGCCCTTGTACATTTTAGAGTAATATTTAAGATTAATAATAGTCCAAATTTTTTACAAATACTGCACTTTTAGCTCTAACTCAGGTGAAAAACGCAAATAAAAAAAAAAAAGCTTCATTATAGATTTTACCATACGACGTGCAAACAAGAAACAAAAAGTAATACACCTTTTTTTTAGCCTCTCATTCACTATTCATTACATAGGAAAATTTCAGGCTAATCTTTGGATTCCCCACTTTCGGTGTCGCCTTTTTTCCCTCTTTGAGTTGCCTTACACAAGAGTATAGAGAGTCATGACTTGGCTGATAATCTTAAAGAAGTGTACATTCACAGTACACTGGTTAGATTGCAACTCTTGCGGGAATAACATAGGTGTTTCGGCAGCAGACACTGACTTCACTAACAAGGTGAAGTAAGTATTTGTGTATTCTGTGACTTCACCGACTTTGTTTCGAAGACCCTTCTCGTTGTATCGATCAATATGTACCCTGCAGTCCAACAACTTGTGAGTGGTGCGTTCCAAAATAAAAAGGGGAAATAAAACCTAAAACCCAAGTGTTATGAACAAAATATTTATATTGTTCCCTCTTTGCAGGAAAGGCGACCAAAAACATAATTACAGAAAGGAAGATTAGTGTTTTTTTTTTTCCACAGTGAAGATTAGTGTTGCTATGGATGCGGGTCCCGTTTTCTTTAACCCGGCCCATTACTAATCCCTAATTAAGAGAGGTAGTTGTAGTGCATTGGAGGCGGTCAAATTCAACGGTGTGAGAGAGTAGAATGGAGCGTATACCAAGCTTCATTGCTCGAAATCAGACCAAGCTCTCGGTATTTTTCTTTCAGCACATCTTTCTTTCAGAAAGTGCAATGCTCCAATATAGGCAGAGATTGTGGCACGCAAAAACTACGAGTTCTTTTTACGGAAGAGAGAAATGCTGCTTGAGAGCTCAAAAGATCCAGGAAATGAGTGAAGGCTTTTTCTCATTCACAGGAATTAAGAGAAATGAGAAAGTTTGAGATCATTCAAAAATCAGATATAAGTCGCTTGTCATATGAGTTCACAAGAGCTTATATTAATGAATTAATACATGACCAAATATAGACTGAAAAATATCACTCTGAATTGAAATCACACATAAAGTGGTGTATGTGGAGTACACGTGTAATTTAACTTTCTTTAATCCATGTTGGTCAAGCAACTAAAACCACCATGTATATATACTCTGTTGGTGTAGCGGATGCACCCTTCACTCTACATAGTACACCACCCTATGGTAAATTCACTCTTTCAACAGTATCCCAGCTGGATTGAACAGATTCTTACATAGTCATATGCATACGAAACTCATTACTACTGACAAAGTTTGATACCTTACCTCACAGCCTTTGTGTTTTTGCGACCAACTATGACAACTTCAATATCATTTAGCTCTTTCCGAGCCCCCTGCATTTGACAAATATGAAATCGGGACATCTATTTTAAATCAACACTATAACATCATTCTCCTCTAGATTTCCAAGTCTTTCTCAAAAAAGCTATATCCTCCAATTGAAGACAGTACATCATGGAATCATGCATCTAAAAACTAAGTTAAGTTAAGCATCGAAGACAGTAGATCTAATGGTTTGTGTCAGGTTAAACCATGACTACAAACAACTAGGGGAATGATGTTTGAGAGGATGTTTATTGTCAAGAATAATTTTGACAGTGTTTGATGCATAACAGTTTGGTGCTTGATAGATCATAGAACAGCCTCTTCTCAGTTGATCAGTTTTGAATGGGGTTCCGGTTCTCATAACCTAATAAACTTTTTATAGATTCTTCATTGTCTTTTAGATTTCAATTAAATTCCTCTATCTTTAACATATCTGGCTCTGAATGTATGCTGACTTACAAAAAAAAATAAAAATACTCCGTCTTAGCTCAGTATGAATTAGCATTTCATAATTAATGGGTTAATTATGCATATTTTTCAGTCTTAGCTCAGTTGCTTCTATTTTTATTTTGGGAAACCTGGCTGGGGTTTTGGTTTAAGAACTTTTTGGATTAGCTAATTATTGTTTTAACAATCTTGCAACTCGCTCTCCTTGTACATTTCATCTGCTTAATGTATCTTTTTGGACGGTAATTAATAATAATGTCACTAGCAACAAAATGGAAAAGGAAGAATTTGATTAAGACATATAAATGGCCTTGTGGAGAACTAATAAAAAAAAAAAATCACAACTTTAAGGTGCTTGTGTATTTTTCCCATTTTTTCGAGTGTTATGATCGGAGTATTGGTTTTATATGTGGGAATCAAAGAGGAGATATTTGAAATTGTCAGTCATAATGACTTATCCTCTCAAATTTAAGTTGTTTGTTTTCAAACAACTCACAAATCAGTGGCTACAACTGTGGAAAGTTTTGCTTCAAACATCTGTAGAATGATGGTGTTCCAAATGGGGACTGCATGGATTGGGCAGCACTACAAAAAACTAGTGTACTAGACTGAAAGACATAAAACAGAATTTTCATAATACTGATTGTAAGAAGTACGCAGACAACAGTTTCAACAACCTTCATATACTTGTATATAGGTCCATAGTGGCACTAAAAAGAGCTACTGTATTATACTGAAGGAAAATAACAAAATTCTGACAAACAGCGTCTCCAGTTCCTATATAAGAAGCATTCTAGCAAAAACTCTACCATTCTCTCCTCATCCTGAGACTCAGCCCTACAAAAAAAAAAAAAAAGGCAACGGTTACAGAGCCACTCTTTACTCCTCACTGTGGTAAACCAGAAAAGAATCTAACTTCAGCAAACTCACTCAGCAACTGAGAATCAATGCCTGCCGCCACGAGATCCACCAACTGATCTGGGACCAGGATGGCGGGCAAAGTCAAACTTCAAAACAGATCCACTGTCTTGCCGGTCGAACCAATATCCTGCAAAATTGAATTGAATGAGTTTTACTTGCGCATGTTAGGCCACTCTAATCCAAGTAAAGGAAAAGGAAGAGTAAGATGTTTTTTTTTTCACCTTCTAATTCGTCCATAGCAGCTGCAGCGTGTTCAGAACGGATAAAATCCACAAAACACAGGAAAGGTGGATCTACTCCAAGCTGCAACAAACAAAATTAGCTTGAGACAACGAATAGCAAGATAAAAATAACTATGTGAGGATAATTGATTTACTTACAGGCCCCTTTCCCAGAAGTCTCACTTCTTTAAAACCTTCCAACTGTTGAAAGATATCTGCAAACCTAAGTGAAGGCCCAACAACTGAAGACAAGATGATAAAAGACGGTCGAGAGGAGAACAAGTTCTCAAAAAACAAAGAAAGAAATGAAGATATAGTACTCATAAAAGGATACGAGACACTTCCCGGCGTGAACAATCAGTAGGAAGCCCTCTAACAGATAAAGTGTTGGAAGCATTTGAAGGTAGGGGAATCTTTCTTGTCATGATTCCCATATCCCTCCTCATAGGACCAATGTTACGAACTCCAACACTGTGCGACGGAGGTTGCTGATGGAAATTCAGAATTATACAATCAGTAATCCTAAAAACACCATACCAAAAAACAAAAAAAACAACATACAAGGGAGAGATGACCCACGCATATCCGACAAGTTGCTTATAGATCCATTAACGAGCTGGGTAGGCCGTAATCAACCACCTTGAACAAAACAAAGAAACAACAAACAATTAATGTTAATTGATAACAAAAATAATAAAAATGAAATATAGAAAAAGTAAGATACAAAATAATACATTTGAGAGGAGATATCATTATGCTAAGTATGAAAATATTGTCGTTGATGATCATCAAAAACATCACAAGCCATGATCTATTGATCTGTGGTGGTGGTTGTTTGAGGCGGCCAAGAACAAGACGAAGAGGGTGAGAGGCGGCAAGGATCAATCTAAGAAGGAGAGGAGAGAAATGAACCCTAAACGCAATCGCTTAAATAAGAGGACCCAAGGAGGGGATGCGGGTCTCATTTTCTTTAACCCGGCCCATTGCTTAGTCTTGTCTTGTTTTTTTCTTATTTTTGCCTCACTTGAATTGGACTATCCCCACTTAAAACAAATTCTGCTAAAATGATTTGAACTTGAATTTGACTATCCCCACTTTAAACAAAGATTCAACTTGAATTTGACTATCCCCACTTAAAACAATTGATATCCGTGCAGGTATGCTCCTAAAACGTACCTTTCAAATTCTACTTAAAATCTTGAAATTGTTCAAGTTTGGAGGTAGTTTTGCTCAGCAGTACCTATTTCTCTTGAAGAATGCAATCAGTTTCAAGGATTTCGATATTTTCGTAAGTTTTATGTTCATTTTTCCACCGTTGAGGTAAGAACATCATATTAATCTTTTTTTTTTTTGATGAAAAAATTGTATTGATAGAGACCAAGAAATACAAACCAGATCTCCATTTACTGAAAGAGATCAAAACAATGGAACTAAACTAGTGTTCCACCCAAAAACACGAAAGAAAAGAGAAAAAAACATGGAAATTAATGAGGATCAAAAAATCTATGACTCCAGTTAACAATCCCATCATTAATTGCAACACCTGTATATACGGATGAACGGAAGCCCAGTGAATAGTCTGAATTTTTATCTCGGTAATGATAGCTTCACTTGGTTTTTGATTCCCTTCAAAAGTACGAGCATTACGCTCCTTCCATAAACTCCAAGTGATGCTAGCAGGTAATCTATCCCAAAGTTCCTTAGCTTGAGAAGAGAGATGATGCTCTTCCAATTTTTCAAAACCTCTAACACGTTTCCTCACAGAGACCCCGTAAAATTCGTCTTTGGAAAGAAAGTAATGCCAAACCTCAACTGCAAAAGGACAAGACAAAAGCAAATGATTCGCATCTTCCGCAAAAAGATCACAAAGCTTGCAAATATTTGGTTGTGGGTTGCCGGAACTAGTAGTCAAAGCACTACCCCTCTTCTGCAAGTTATCTAAAGTAGGGAGACGACCTAGAGCGGCCTGCCATAAAAAGAACCCCACATTATGAGGCCATTTAGTAGACCAAATTTTCTCTTTTGGGAAGGAGACCACATCTGTATCACCAACTTCAAGCTCATAAGAAGATGCCACGGTGAATAACCCTGACTTATGATTCTTCCAAATCATCACATCCTCTTCCAATTCATCTATAGAAGAATTCTGAAGAACTAGTAATAGAGAAGAAAGTTCTTCAATTTCAATATCATAGAGTCTTAAATGTGAAACCCCAAAATCCCAAGAAAAGAAGAAAGAGAAGTAGAACAACATTGCTTAACGAAGCTCCTTTAAGGGTAGACAATTGGTAGAGATTAGGATATAAAGAAGAGAGAATACCTTCATGGAGACACCGATCTTCCCAAAAGCGCACTTTTCACCATTTCCAACCTTAAATTGCACATTATTAAAGAAATCATTGGAGACAGTATATATGTCGCCACACACTAGGAACCATAAACCCCCTTTGGTGGTTTAGTTTTCCAACCCAAATTAGTAATTCCATATTTTTCACTAATGATTTTAAACCACAGCGAATTTTTCTCCCTTCCTAGCCTCCACCAACATTTCATGAGCATCGATCTATTAGAATGAGAAAGACTTTTTATACCCAAGCCTCCCCTATTCAGAGGTTTACAAACTGTAGACCACTTGACCCACTTGTGTTTCTTTCCCCCGTTACAATCGTCCCACATAAAACTCCTAATCACTTTTTCAATTTTCTTAATAACAGATTTTGGAGCCATAAAGAAGGAAAAATAGTAAACATGTAGACTAAGTAAAACATGTTTAATTAAAGTGAGCTTACCCGCTTTGGAGAGAAATCTTTTCTTCCAATTAGCCAACCTATTCTTACAAAATTCAATGATCCTATCCCACTTTGATGTTGACCTTGAATTATCACCAAGGGGCATTCCAAGATAGATGGCAGGCAAAGATTCATAAGTGCACCAAAAAACTTCAGCTAACTCATTAATATTTGAAACTTCGCCAACACCGAAGACCCTGCACTTAGAAAAATTTGTAGGAAGATAAGAAGCATATTGAAAAACAAGAAGAATATGTTTTAAGAGTTGAATTTGATCAATCGCAAAGATCCATAAAAACTAAAGTATCATCCGCAAATTGCAGATGAGTAACTTTAGTGCCATTATTAGCAACGAAAAAACCCCTCAAAAGACCCAAGGCAGAAGCCTTCTCAAACATGATATTGAGCACCTCAGAAACAAGTAAGAATGAAAAGGAGAGAGGGTCTCCTTGACGAGACCCTTTGACTTGAAAATTTACCATGGGAAGAGCCATTAACAAGAATAGAAAAAGGAACATTTTCTATGCAACCCTTAATCAAGTTCTCCACCGATCTCCAAACCCATTCAAAGCAACACTTCATCAACAAAAGACCATTTCACATGATCAAACGCCTTTTCAAGATCAACTTTGCAAATTATTCGAGGGCTTCATTTCTTTGATTCTAGAATCTAGACATTCATTAGCAATGAGGATGCTATCCAGGTGATTTGCCTACCCTTAATGAAAGCACTTTGGTGATTAGAGATGAACTTTGGTAACATAATCTTCGATCTCTCCGCTAGAGCCTTTGAGATAGCCTTGTAAATGCTCACCGTGAAGGCTGATAGACGACGAAGGTCTTTGATTTCCTCCACATTAGACTTCTTAGGAATTAGAGAAATAAAAGTGTATTTGAGTCTCCAATTAATAACTCCCCATCTCTCAAAATCCCTGACCACCTTCATTATATCATTCTTCATAAAGTCCCAACAACTAACTATAACGGAGATTTGAAAGCCATTCGGACCTGGAGCTTTATCATGTCCTAGATTCTTAAGAGCTAGCAAAATTTCAGCATCATCCAGCTTTCTCTCTAGCCAACTAGCATCAGAAGAAGAGATGGTGTTAAAATTCATAACTTCAAGCGAAACCCGCGAGTCATCATCAGAAGAAAAAACTTTTTGGAAGTGATCAACTATCCCATCCTTTATTGCCATTTTATCTTCCACCCATGCCCCATTTATCTTTAGTTTGGCAAAAGTGTTTCTTCTTCTTCTGATTCTTGCTATTTGATGAAAGAGCGGGTGTTTCTTTCTCCCTCTAAAAACCATCTCAATCTAGATTGTTGAAGATAATGAAGTTCCTGCGTATCAACCAAGGTCTCATAATCTTTCCTTAACTTGTTTAGAGAAATCAGTTGATCCGGTTGAAGTCCTTCATCTTCATCACCCTGCTAGTCTAACCATTGAATTTCCCTGAGCTGCGACTCACATTTACGATCAATATTTCCAAGTTGTAATCCAACTCGCTCGTTCTTGCAAGACCCTTGAAATCGCTTATTTTCCTGGCGATTGACCCTGCTAGTTTGGTAACAGTGTGTGTGACTTCTTTTATGGATCCAAAGCATGCTACAAACAAAGAATTATCTGTTAAAATTCAGTGTTTAACAAAATCAAAAGTGCAAAATACATCTCAAGTTCTAAACGGTATTCATCGAGACATTCTCTATTATAACGGACCAAATAACCTCTACTTTACTTTACGTTGCATTTCCTAGAATGCATAGTTTAAGTACCTGCATAGAGTGGCATCTGGCAAGAGTTGAGTCTTCGACAGTTTAAATTAACACAGATCAGAGACCCCTATATTCAATTCTGTTATCTGTGTAGCCATCATCATTTGACAAATATGAAATCGGGACAAATATTTTATCCTACAATTGAAGATTCACAGAAATATGTACCAAACGGAATCATCAATATAACTAAAATTACCTCTTAAACGCTGACCACAACTAGGGAACGAAAGGGTACATAAGGGAAGGTCAAAATAAAATTAAACTTACCTGAATATATCATACCAGATTGCACAGCCTCCCCGGATGTGTCAGCATAAATGAAGAGGCTGCTTTTAGATCAATCATGAAGTCTATTCACCAGGAATCAATCTCCTGAATACACAAAGTAACGAAAATCCATTTATATTCATTCTTAAAAACAAAATAAATGCAGATCTATAACTTACGTTTGAGAGGAGAAATCATTGTCTGAGTATGTAGTTGTTGTTGATCATCATCTACATCACAAGCCATTATATATGGATCTGTGATGGTGATGGTGGTTCTACAAGCGACGCAAAACAGAGTAAGGGAGTGAGAGGTTGAAAGAAAATCTAAGAAGGAGAGTAATAAAGTAAACCGTAACGAGATAAATCTTACGGATAGACTGGTGTCCGTTATATCCCTGCTCACCACTGATCTGCGTTAGATCTTATCAATGAGAAAAATCTAACGGTTAGTCTAACCGCGTGTTTGGATCATGAACTAGTCTTAAAAAAAACGAGATTCTTGGACTAAAAGACTGAGTTTCACACTCGTTTTTATTGGTGGGCTGCACCCCGCCCGCCAGGCTAACAGGGACCATTTTAATTTTAATTTGTGTCCGATATGAGCTTGATGTGCTGCATTCCTATTGCAAGATGTCAAGATCAAGCACTCCTTCCTATACGATATGATCTTCATGTGCTGGTTGATTTGCTGGTTGAGCATCGACCAGGATTGCTTTGCTGGTTCAAATTTCCTCGTGCAAGACGTCCAGCAATCCTATATTCCTCTCGTTTTTCTTTAAAAAAAAAAGTCAAGATGTGCTGGTCGAGCCTCCATGAGGAAGTTCTTAGCAGGAAAGCCTAGTTGGAGCGGTATATGTTATTGCTGCATTTTCTATTATTGAATGAGGTTCTTTTGAGTAGCGAATTTCCGTGTGTGTTTTATTTTAGGTATTAATGATTGTGTACAAACGCTTGACCATTTGAAGACTCAAACGGCATCTTCGCTGTCTTTGAAATTTGCTAAGATTTTAGCTGGACAGTGCAAGTGCAATTTCAGTTTCTTCACCGAGTTTGCTGCATTTTAACTTGGATCAGATGTCATGGTCCAAGTTAGTCTAGTAACATACTCCCTCCGTTCCGATTTACTTGACATTGTAGGATTTTTTCACGGATATTAAGAAATATCAGAGAGAGTAATATTTTTCCAATAATACCCATATTAATTCCTACATAAAGAGTTAAATAACCTAGTTTTGTGTTTCTAGAATATAGGGAAAGTTATCAATCCCATAGTAATGTACTTGGGATGCACAAGATTGAGTATATATATCCTTCATGGGGTATATTTAAATATTATAGAGTAATTGTTTTTGGTTGATTACCATGAGAATTAATTCTTTGGTGTGATTCCAAAGCAGGGATAGATTAGTGAAAATTGGGAAAAAAAACTAAAACTATCATCTAATTCGGAACACAAAAGAAACCCTAAAAAAGCAAGTAAAATAGAACGGAGGGAGTAATACACGTATATATACTGTGTTGGTTTAGTGTATGCATCGTTCATCCTACATATGTTACACCACTGGATGGGAATCCAACATTGACCAGACATCTTGAGTATAAATAATCTAGACCATGGGGAATTCCACTAATTTCTTTTGGCTTTAGTGCATAACTCTGGGTCACGTACACCCAACAAACAAGAAAAAGACATGGCCAACAGGAAAAAGAAGAGCTCCACAATGTATCTCCAAAGTTATAAGTTCACTCAGTCACTCTTGAGCTTTAGATCCTTCATAGTAGTTCCTGCAACACCTTTCAAATCGCTTGCTTTCATGGCAATTGACCCTGCTAGCTTCGTAATCATTTGACTTTTTATGGTCCCAAACACGCTACAAACAAAAAATTATCTGCTAAAATTACGCAATTAACAGAGATAAAGCTGTAGATACATCTCAAGTTCTAAACAATCCATCGGGACAAACAACGTTATAAAGGATTAGATCACCTCAAGTGTTTTGCATTATTTTTCCTAGCACATGCATTGGATCTTTCCTTAGGTACCAGGTCAGTTTTGTATCTTTAAATCTAAATAAGCAAAGAGAGGACCTCTATATCCAGTTCTTGATATCTTTACAGCATCCAAATAACAATTGCACTTCATCAATATGGACATCTCTTAAATTATGCCAAAATCACTTTTTCTTTAATACAAATGGTTGTTTGATTTTCTACTTGATCCTTTGTAAGATCAAGGAGACATCATGCGTATTGGGCTCCCACTAGCATCCTCTCAGTTTTCTAATTCAGTTAAAAATTTCACTAGACCTAACATTCTTTGTTCATTAGGATAAGTAACATTAACAGATGAAAAACACAGTTAAAAACAATTGTTATTTTTGGTTGTTGCTTACCTTCAGATCAAGCCCTTATACATTCTAGAGTAATCTTAAGTCCCAAAATTTTTTTTTTTTTCTTTTTGATAAAGAAGAATATATTAGAGAAAGAAGAAAAAACAAGAAAACTCTTACAAGGAGTAAGAGAAAACAAAAGAGGTACAAAAAATAATGTAAAGAGAGTTATAAAACACCAGATCCCAATTATGTAGAACACTAGTGGAATTCCCATTCAAACTATGTTTGAAAATAGCTGCACAGGAGAATAACAGAGCTCTAGTATTCTTCCCAACTAAATCAACCTCTGTAATCTTCTCTTCAAAGTTATCAGGTTCCTCTCACCCATATACTCCACAATACAAAGACCCCAATCAGTGACCAAACTAGTTTGTCATCAGCAAGATCCTTGAGAGTATGCCACACTTGCAGCAAATTAAGGATGGTGGAAGGCCAAACACCATGAATTCCATGAGATGGAAGGATGTAAGACCAAATACTTCTTGTGAAAGAACATTCGAAAAACAAATGCTTTGTATTTTCCTCGGCACCATTACAAAGTATGCATTTATTGACATGATGGTAACCCCAGTCTACAACAATGGTAATTATCCTATCATGGGCAGCAATCCATAGAAAAATTTATTTTGTGTGGAACCTTGATATCTCACATGACTGGTCACATAGAAAAATGTAAACATGTATCTTGATTGATTACTTCAAAATAGGCTTATAGCATCACATGTAACAAACGAAAGCTACCTAATCTGTACTGAATGATATCAATCGAGATTCTTAGACAGTCGTACATATATGAAACTCACAACAGCCAACAAAATTAGATACCTCATGCCGGTAGTGTTCTTGCATCAAGACAATGTCTTGAGTACCTCTTCATTTTTCTCTAATTCCAGGCATCTAACAACAATGAATTCAGGAAAAGTGTTTTAAATCCACAATGAATTTGTTATTTGCTCTAAATTTGAAAGTCTAAGGACATAGGAAACACCACAAAATCAAGGATATACAATATCTCATAAGTGAAAATTATACGAATACACACCACCTTTAGCTCTAGCTCCGGTAAAAAACCTTAATAAAAAAGAAACAAAAGGAATACATTTTTCGATTAGCTTACAGAGTCGAAGATCTATAGCGGCGTTGATGCCGTTGCCAAATGCAGATTGCAGAAATGTTCCAGTGGTAAAATAAGATATAAGAATTTAAGTAATTTTTCAATTGGTTCTGATAACGATGGAATGATTGCTTTACAGGAGCCATTGGATAGACAAAAAAGATTTGAAGCTGGAAATTGAGCAATTGCAGCAAAAAAACCTTGAAGAGATGCAAGGTCTTAATGAGTATGTTTTGATCATCTGAACTGAAACGAAAGACAAGGAAGATCGTATCGAGGATCCGTACAGCAGATTCCTTAAAAAAAAAAAAAGAAAACGGAAATGATTTATATCAGTTCTAAGAAGACATAAATGAAAATGAGAAAATTAAGATATATTACTTTACATTTGAGAGGAGATATCATTATGCTGAGTACTAGAAGCCATAGATCTGTGTTTGTGTTGGTTGGTTTAGAGACGGCGCGCAAAACAGAAAGGAAGAAAAGAGGGAGATGCGGTAAGAATGAATCTGGCCAAGGGCGAGAGAAATGAACCCTAAACGCAATCGCTTAAATAGGAGCACTGGAGGAGGGGATGCGGGTCTCATTTTTCATTAACCCGGCCCATTACTAATCCCTACGAGACAATCAGGTCCCTTCTAGCAAGTTGGATCCTATGTTGCACGGACACGGACACGGGACACGGTTATGACACGACACGGTTATGGGGACACGTCAAATCTAAAAAAAACGGGTTACGGGGACACGTTATATATATTATTCACATCATTAAAATAAAATATTATTACAATCTACACAACAAAATAATTACTCTTATTTTTAAAATATTTGATTACTAATTATATAAAATTAATAATAATATAATAATGCTAAAGTTTTTCATGAATCATGCTTGGATTTGACTAAAACAAGAATAAATTAGCGTCTTATTTAGTTTATTTTGATTTTCCAAACCAAAATAAATCATTTATGACGATGTCACGAAAGTGTCAATTGGTGTCCGCAAAGTGTCCAATAACAATTTTTACGCGCCACATGATGTGCCGTGTCCATCGAGTGTCGAGAAGTGTCGTGTCCGTTTACGTGTCCGACACGGTTACGGCATCTTTCTTGGAGTGTCCGTGCAACATAGGTTGGATCTAAACCACAGGATAAATTGTCGATCGGATAACTTGCCGCCAGTCTAGCAGCTTTGTTATCATTTACATATGCCATCAGAAGCAAGTCTCTGTTAGTCTCATCAATATGAAGGCAACAGAGATCACTTTTGATATCAAATGCTGAAAGTTTTGTCATTGTAGGATTACGCATAATTTTTGCTAATTATGATAGACGGGGCATTGTTTCTCAATTATAGACAAACTGAAATCACAATCGTACTCAAAAGATGTATGCTCGTGGAGTGCAAGTGTAATTTTACTTTATTTAACAGGGTCCAGCAACAGAACACATAACGCAACGTTCAGTCTACATAGTACACCAGTGGCGATTGACCCTGCTAGTTTGATGACAATCTAGTGCGTGTCTCATTTTCTTTAACCCAGCCCATTACTAAGCCATGCGAGAGGTGGTTGTGGTTGTCTTGAATCTTGATATATTCGTAAGATTTACAGTGCACTGGAGTGGGTAAAAATTCAACAATTTGATTAGAGTGTAGAATGTAGTGTATCTTTCTTTTCTAAAGTGTAACCCTCATGGTTAGGCAAAGATTGATGGCACGATAAAACTCCAAATTCTTTTTATGTTTTTGTTATTATGGAAGAAGAGAGAATGTTGATGGAATAGTTATAGAAATATTTGTGTAATTTTGCTTCTTTACGCATCTTACTGCATGTTGGTAACAGGGTCATATGTCACAATGTTGGTCAAGCAACAGAACGCACAATATAAAAATATTTGCAAATTATGACGAGCAGAGCTTTTGTATTTACAATTTGAATGAAAAACTTTTTCAGAAATTAAAAGATACAATATTCTTTGCTGTGAAATAAATAAGCAGATAAATCATCTATAAACAAATTATACGGAGTGATGTTTCAAAAGAGTCGTTTGCTCATAAACATACAGATAATCCTTCTGGAGATCTTGATTTACAATATCATTAGATTTGATATATTTCCCTTATTTGTTCCCCTCTTGTGTAACAGTGGACCAAGGCGTTAGAAGATAAATACTAAAACCATGAGAGGAGAAATCATTGTGTTGTCCGTCCATTGTGTGTAGTCTCTGTGATCTCCACCATGGTACATGATCAGATCTGAAGAGTTCTTCTTCAACACTTGCCGACCTCACTGGTCTCTCCAATTTCACACTCTAACTTCTTTCTTTTATCTTTTATTAAGATTCTAGGGCTTTTTCTATTGTTTTTATAGATAACACGAAATTGTGATTTACCAAAATATCCTTTGAATACTAACCTACCTTTGTGTTTTAGCCTAGGCCTTTAGACTTTGGAGTACACAACCCAACAGGGCTTATAAAAAGAACCATCTTTTGGGGACTACTCAAAATTGGTGGGGACTACTTTGTGATAGGAATATCTACCCTATAGTTATAAGGGTTATCCTAAAGTGTAGAAATGACTAACCCACCCTTAATCTAATTCAATTTAAAACCAACCTAATAACCACTTATATATATATATATATAACCACCTCCTCCCATGACCACCGCCGCTCACCACCACCGACCTACCACCTTCATTACCACCACCACCGACCACCTCAAACCGCCACTGTTGCCACCTCTATATATAGCTTAATTTAAATCATTAACAAAATCAAAATTATAACAAACCCATTATTTTTCATTCGTTTTTGGTTGAAAAAATGAGAAGTAATCGTCAAAATGAGTTGAAAATGGAAGTCACCGAGAGAAATTCGGCTAGGAATTTTGGGAAAATTTTTGTCGAACTAGCCGACCCGATGGACACGAAGAACATGAAGGAAAGTTCGGCTATTTCGAAAAAAAAAAAGTTTTTAGGCGCAGGTTGTCGAACTTAGTTTTAATGGAGTTTTTGCTTTCAGAAAAAAGTTCGGTTATGTTGAGTTTTTTTCCTAGCCGAACTTTTGGTTTAAATTAAAAAATTCCTATAAAAAAAATTTTCTAGCCAAACTTTTAGTTCGGTTATGTCGCAAAAAATTTTCCAAACCGAACTTTTCTCTCGAAAGCAAAAACTCCATTAAAGATGAGTTCGAATTTTGTATCTTGAGTAATGGTAGAACTATACTAGCGAGAAGAAGTTCGGCTACCTATTCTTGATTTACGTGAGTCAACTCTATTGTCATAGTTTGAAATCGGTTTATAAAATTTTGAAATGCGAATTCAAGCAAGATTAAGTAAATTTGAAGTATATCTAAGTACCCAAAACCCTCATTTCCAATCCTACCATCTTCTTAAAATCATTCTTTTAAAAACACCCAACTAATTAATCTAACCTCACTAATCATCAATTAATCATTACACTAACACTAATTAATCATTACACTAACTAATTTAATTACTAAAGGGTAAGTTTGGTATTTTAAAAAAATTTTAGATAAGGGGTGACTCAATATTACTTCTAATTTCCACTCAAAAAATGGAGAGTAGTCCCCCACCATTTTTGAGTAGTCCCCAAAAAACGGTTCTATAAAAAACTTACAGCAGTTCTCATAAAATATTCTCATTACAGCATTGACCAAATGTATGTAAATCCAAACCACTGCTTGGCACAGCCCCACTGAAATATGCTTGCTTTTATTTCATTTATCACTGTTTTTTCTGCCCTTGAAGTCTTGCTTGCCATGCTCTTCTATTTATCTCCCCATGACGAGTTGGATACATCATTCCATCATCGTTCATGCCATTTGATGATGATCTTTCCCTGATGATGATCTTTCCATCATCGTTCATGCCATTTTAAAAATACTAGAACCATGAGAGGAGAAATCACTGTGCTATTTATCCATTGTGTGATAGTCTCTGTGATCTCCACCATCATATCTGATTAGATCTGAAGAGTTCTTCTATAACACCACCGCCGCCTCACTGGTCTCTCCAATTTCACTCTCTCACTATTTTTCGATTCTAGGTCTTGTTTTTATAGGTCACACGAAATTGTGATTTACCAAAATATCCTTTGAATCTAACCTTAACCTACCTTTGAGTTTTTTAGCCAGGGCCTTTAGAATTTTGAGTACACAACCCAACACGGCTAATCAAATTTTGCTCTACTTGTTTTGGTTTTCTTCTTTCCCGAGGATATTAAAGGTTGGGAAGTTAAATTTTGTGTTGATGTAAATAGATATCAAGACCAACTCCCATTTTATTACCTTTAATGAGTGACCAATGTCTTAAAGATGTAAATCTAAACCACTGCTTGGCACAGCCTCACTGAAATATGCTTGCTTTTGTTTCATTTATCACTGTTTTTTCTGCCCTTGAAGTCTTTGCTTGCCATTCTTCCCGTCATTTTTATGTTATCCCTACCATAGTAATGGGACTCTTCTTATTAACTTCACATGTTTATGATCATTTAATCTAGCTAAATTGGAGAACTGAGAGTTTGAATGAATAAAATTGCTCAAATCTATCCCAACTCAAGTCGCACAATATCTAAAGTTACAAGGTTGTATGTTTTAACAAGGTTGCGATTAATTTTTTATCAATCAGGAAAAAAACTAAAATGTAAGTTTCCGTGAATAAGTTGAATTAGAACACTTCCAATTACGCGTTGGATTATTCCCTTCAAACATAACACTAAATATGGAGACATCATTCCATCATTTGTACCTGCACTCTGCTCGCAAAAGAAGAAAAAACCCATCTGCAATGTAACTTCCTTTTTCAATTCAAAAATATTGAAAAGCAACGGCATCACATTTAAGTCCGCATGAAAACGCTTAATGCTTTTCTCTAACCACATTACTGCGTGTAAACATCAACAATCTAAACTGTTCTACAGTAATTGAGAAATGATCCTTCAGAAAAACCAAACTTCGGTGAGAAAAGTCAATAACCATGAGGCTATATATGCCATAATGCGACCATTCAAACGCCAGAAACAGGATTCATTCAATATCAAAATCAACATTGACTTATCTCAAGTGCGAGAGATCTATATAGTACTCTTCTGTGTTGGTCCTAATCCGCTGTTTTGTGATCTCCAATCCAGTGAGCCAGGCACGGATGTACGAAAAACCATCTTATTTGTGCATGAGTATTGACTTTTTGTGGTTTTTGACAGTGAAATCTCAGATCATTTGAGAACACCATGTAGCTAAAGAATAAAAACATGTCCTTTAGGTGGCCGACCTCTAGACGATGATGGTTTTTTGAATCACTTTCTCGTAGGTACGAAAGGCAAGAGTTTTAACTACGCATGTAAATGAAAAAGATGTGCAAGTCAAAAAGAGAGGGCATGTCAAATTTATGGTTTAGGATCGTTGTTTAGGGATAAGTTGGTACGATCCTTGAACCAAGCTCTCTTTGCTAAGTGGCTATGGAGAAACATGTCCACGAAAGTCATTCAAGATAAGTCTGGAAATGATGAAGAGGGGTTCAATGCTACACAAACGTTTGGAAAAAAACATCAGATCAAAATGGCTGTGTGTAAGATTCTTTCTAAGGATCGGGGGAAACACCAGAGAAATTAATCAATGATATACAAATATTTATTCTTTATGAAGACAAAATAATATACACCTTCATTCGGTTCTAGCTTAGGTGAACATCGTTAAAAAAAAAAATGCTTCAAATTTCTTTTCCGCCTTTCTCATTCATTACACATCTAGGAAAATTTCAAGCTAGATCCTTTTTATTTACCTTCAACTAATCTTTTCTTACACAAGTGAATGAAATGGAGGTGAATACATAGTGATTAATGACTTGGCATATTCTTTATAGATTGCAACTCTACCAGGAATTAGATGTTTGTTTTTGACAACAGCACTGACTTCAACAAGGTCATCTGAGTATCTGTGTTTTCAAGTCAATATACACCCTGCAGACCAACTAGTGAGCGGCGAGTTCCAAAACAAGGAGGAAAAAACCCAGACTCAAGTGTTGAGAACAGAAAATCTTACCCTAATATCGGCGAAGAATTTATTCCAGCATTAAACCCTTGGATTTAGTCTCAACTCCATGTCTTTCAACTGCTTGAGATCAGCTTCATCGCCCTCTATCAACTGTACAAACAGTACTAGGCACATTTGCATTGTCCCCCTATTAGAAAGTTTACCAAAACATCATTAGAGGAAAGAAGATTAGTGCTAGTAGTGATGATTTCATGGGAATGTGCTTCAAGAAGAATTCGTGTGCACTTTATTTCAATTTTTTTTTTTTTCTTTTGATCGGATGAGAAGACTTTAATAGATTGAAGAATTTACAGGGTTAACTACCAGTGGTAGCAAAAAAAGAAAACAAACACGACTAAATTACAAAAAAATAGTTTCCCAAGTGTTAATGAGGGTGCTTGCAAAGTTCAGGTGGACACGTCTCCCAGCAGCTGCCGCCCAACTAAGAAGAAAAGATTTTGCGTCTACTACCAGATCAGAATCAGTCTTGAAAGTATAATCTTTTTCGAAAGTTCTGCAATTACGTTCACGCCAAATCACCCAAACAATGACTGCTGGGATCATCTCCCATATGAAGTTTCCTGAGCTCGAGAAGAGATTGTTGTTCCAGCTCTGAGCTATAGCTTCAAATGAATTTGGAAAAACCCAAGCGAAGTTATCTCTTGGAATTAAAGATTGCCAAAGCTTCGTAGTGACTTTACAGTGGATGCAAAGGTGCTCTTGAGTTTCTTCTGAGTTCCCACACATGATACAAGAGTTGTATATATCCACTCCTTTGTGATTCAAATTGTCTATGGTGTTTAGTTTTCCATGAACTACGCACCAGACTAAGAAGTTTACCTTTGGAGGAATTGCAGATTTCCATATGAAAGGGGAAGGAAATTGATCTAAGCCCTTAGAATCTACCAGCGTTGAATACAGAGATTTGCCACTAAAAATACCTGTAGTATTGAGTGACCATCTTCTAATGTCGGAAGAACATCCAAGTGAGGTGGAGAGTCGCCAATGAGCAAAATAATTGAAGCAAACTCCTGTGCTTCGTCATCAGTCAAGCACCTTTTGAATTCAAAATTCCAGCTATCTTCAACAGTAACCATGTCCGCCAGCTTTGTGTTTTTTCTTTACGCTCTACACTCATCAAGGTATCATAATTTCCATGGTATAACATGGCTCATAATCATATTCGAAGAAAAAATTCTATGGAATTAAAATTGGCTGATTTGGTAGAAGGTGTAGCACCTATGACAAATGAACGAAGGATTTTGAAAGATATGGGATTCTAAACATACCACCAGAAAAGTGACTAGAACCTTTATCAATATTATAGATGCAAACATTATAATAACATCACATGTTACAAAGGAAGTCTACCTAATCTATCTCTCAATTGTTACTTGATTGCTTCAAAAACTCATTCTAAGAGGATATAAAAGATTATAAAGTTATTTTGTAAAAGGGTCGTAACTTTTTTATCTAATTAGAGTCTGGGTCGTAGAACATGCACTTGATGCATTTTGGTCATTGACTGATCGAAGACTGTTACAAAATAGTTAATTGACTTTTTTAATTTCACTAAACCCTTGACCGTCAATTGACATTCGTTGATAGTTTATAAATTGTGAAAATAAAGCTGGTGGTGGGAAGTTTCTTCTTCGTCCCTAATTGTACTTCTACAGACATATCAAATGGAGTCATCCATATACAAATTTTGTTAAATTGAGGATCTAATTGTCAACTTCATGTTAAATCCTGACTACAACAAGGGAACACCATAATTAAACTTACATCTAGAGGTGTAAATTGGCTGTTTACCCCGAGCACGAGCCTGTTGACCAACCGCTAAAATTTGAGCCAATTGACCCGATCGTGACTTAGCCCAAGACGGCACATCACGTTTGTTAAATGGGGCGTCTTTGGGTTTGACTAATTGGCACAGTAGCACAGCATAGCACGCGACACGGATAAGCACGTGGCCCAGCCCAGCACAGCACGTTAAGAGAGCACGTCATAACATACACAAATACACCATATAACAAGGCATAATACATCACATTTTTTGTATATTTCACAAAAAGAGTCACTATGCTAGCTTGTTTTTAACATTTTATGTTGGCTTATTTATAACAACACATATAATACCTTAATATTTAGAAAATATATTTCAATATCATTATTATAATGTCGTCACCTATATTTAACTAGAACATTAATTTATATGACAATAATCCAATTTTATATTTGATGGGTTATTTCTTTTTATTGAATAAACTTGTTAATTTTACTTGAAATAATTTCAAATGATATGTTGTCTAATTAAATTCTTGTGATAATAACCGACTTAATGTATACATTATTAAGTGATTTCAAATTGTTTATAACACGTGTGCCAGCACGGCACAGCACGGCACGTTTATTCGTGTGTTGTGCCCGTGGGCTGTGATGTGCCTAGCTTTTGACTAGTAAAGCACAACACGTTTAAATCGTTAGCACAGACAAAGACCACGGCACATGGCACGTGAAGCACGCGACTTCGTGTGCGGTCAGTCTCTTAGGCAAGACGTTTACACCTCTACTTACATCAACAGAAAAAGAGAGGTAGTATATGTTGCAGCCACATGTGACATCAAAGGAGCGGGAGAAGTTGCTTCTTGATCCATGAATCTACTACTCCACCAACATAATTCAAATGATACTCATTAAATTGTCATCCGTTATACAAATAGCAAGGACAGCACAGGGGGACATGTCATCCGTTATACCAAGACCTAGAACAGCACAGGGGCACATGATTTTCACACGGCACACAAGTGTAGCCATGCTACATTATTTATGCCTCTAGTCACGAGATGAAAAAACCACAGAAATTGCTGCGAAACAAACAGTTACGCTAGCTAATACTAGATCACCAAATCTGGCCTACCGATAGAAGGAACAAGTTTTTAACAGACGGATGCAAGTCGAATATATGACATATTGTCGGATTATGCAAAATTTAATCTAACTACTCCCTCCGTCTCTAAAAAGATAGGCGGGTTCTGCCTATCTTTTTAGAGACGGAGGGAGTAGATGATAATTGAATCTAAATACTCAATTCTCATTCATTCGACCCTACTAAATCATGATGTGGACAGGCTGTGACGAGAGTATTTGGAAATAAAACTCTCTCATTCACTCTGACCCCACATAAATAATAATTAACAAATTCGTACACTACATTTACACCTTCCACTTACTTCTACGGTTCTACCTTTCATCGACGAGTCCCACTTTCTTATTGGCAACTGCCGATAACCACCTCCACGTCCCTATTACATCCTTCAAAATCGTTCCTGAGAGTTCCCTATGGATAAAAAATTGCGAGAAGTTTCACCGATGCGTGAAGTATCCACTTCCAACTTTGAGAAAACTTATGAAAGTGATTTTATCTCGAATTTGAAGTAAGTTATCATTCCCTATTTTCCCTTAATGTATGCGCATCATCTTTTTAACTTCATTATTTGTTCATCATTTTTTTGGTTTTTTGGTCTTTTATTGATGGATCAGTAGTTTTCTTCGATTTACAGAGCAAAATCAAACTAACCACTTTGGAGTTTTTGGGTTTTAATTTACGGCCCTCAAGATTTAGGTCAAGACACACTCTTTTCACTTTGAATTAAGAATTTTGTTTGATTCCTTTTGATTTCAATATCTTCAGGGTTTAGGTTAATGCTTTTTTGAAAAGAATATTGGAAAATGATAAACAAAGAATTATAACTCATTGTTTCCTGATAATTGCTTAGACATTAAATTCAAAATTTGATTTTACTAGCCTCATTTTAGCCACGTTGTTAACTGTAGATGCCTACATTGAACATGCAAAGAAGGAACTGAAGTTGAGTTTTGATGTTGAAATCTTGGCCTTCATTGAGGAAACTGGAAATCTTTCGCAAGCCATTGGAGAAGGTTAGATCATGGGACATGGATCATCATTAGATCAAATTTTAGATTATTTTTGTCCACAGACTAATCTGGAAAATTGTGATCTGGGTTCTTTTTATTTTAGCAACTTTCAGGACGGGTTTGTTCAAGATGGTATTTTTGAACCACATTTCCATGTTTTTTTTTTTGGATCAATACAACAAAGAATTTTATTGATGAAAGAAAGAATATACATAATTAGCCATGGGGATTCCAAAGGGAATATACATAACTTTATTGATGAAACAAAGAATATACATTTTATTGATGAAACACGGCAGAATCTTGCACCATTAAAGACGTCTACAGTATCTTCAAATCATAAGCATGTTCATATGCCTGATACTATAATTGGTAAGCCATATTGCACCTTGATGCAGGTGAGTTTCAAGCACTTGGTGACTCTATTCATAATACTGAAATTTTAATTACATATGAAAATGCAACAGGAAGAATTTCTCCTGTTATTTATGAAAACCCTCCTAATCCAAAGGTATTAGCTTCATTTTTCATATTTGATACTATGTTAGTTTCTTTATCTCTATGTTAGTTTCAAATGTTTGATTGATTTGTTCCCTCTTTGAATTTGGTTGTAGTTGGCACCACGGATTATGGGACTGTTACCAGAGAAAATTAATTTTCTTCCACTGGGTCAATCGACATCAAGCGTATAGCTATTGCAAACTATTATTTTTTCTGTGTTAGTTGACCAGCACAATGACATAAGATTCATGAGATAAAATGTGGCTTTGTTGATGGTTGTGACCAAATATCCAATGTTAAGAATTATCTCGTGGAACGTCAAGAGCGTCAAATCTGTAAAGAGGCGAGCTCGTGTCAAAAATTGGGTCAAGTTACATAAACCTGACATTCTTATTCTACAAGAAACTTTATTGCCTTCTTGTACCAGTGCTATAGTCAATCAAATTTGGGGTCCGTTCTTCTCGGAGTGGCGTGCTTTGGATTCGATGGGTCGCTCGGGTGGTATCTTAATCATCTGGAATCCTAACAAGGTCACTCTAATCGATTGCATCATAGGTACTTTCTCTATTAATATTCACTTCTCAAATAATACTGATAACTTTAATTGGTTGCTCTCGGGAGTATATGGTCCGTGTGATAGAGTTGAAAGAAAAAGGCTCTGGTCTGAACTTAATATCATGAATTCTATTTGGTCTCTCCCATGGGTGGTTGGGGGAGACTTCAATGAAGTTTTATTAATGCAGGAGAGAAAAGGTTGCTTTCGTTCAAATAGAGGAATGCGTGAATTTAACAAATTCTGTGATCAAAACGAGCTAATAGACTTACCCATGGCGGGTGCCAAGTATACCTGGAGTAATTGCTCCACGTCTTCTGATCCTAGGATGAGTAAAATTGACAGATTTGTAATTAACTCTTCCTGGGAGGATCATTTTCCTTTTATAGCGGTCTCTGCTCTAAGCGCGTCCTTTCTCGGATCATAAGCCCATTCTTCTTGAATGCTCCTTTGAAGATTGGGGTGCTCCCCATTTAGGTGTGAAGCTATGTGGTTCCTTGACCCTTCTTTGTTGCCGCTTATGAAACTTTGGTGGTCCTCCTTTGAAGTGGAAGGCAGAGTGGGTTTTGTGCTAGCGAAGAAACTCCAACTCTTGAAATTTAAACTCAAAGAGTGGAACATAAATGTGTTTGGAAGAATCGATAGAAAGAATGAAAGATTGCTCCAAGAAATAGCCAGACTAGATCAGTATGACGATGATAGAAGCATTTCCTCTTCGCAGTTGTCCAAGAGAAGTCAGCTAAAGCTCGAGTATGAAAAAGCAGCAGACATGTTACACCTTCATTGGCTAAATAAATCCAGAGTTCAGTGGAATGACATGGGTGATCGAAACACCAAATACTTCCACAAAATTACTAATTTCAGGAGAAGAAAAAATCGAGTTTCTAAACTAAAAGTTCGTGGGAGCTGGCAAGAAGATAAACAAATTATAAAAGATGAAATAGTCTCTCATTTCCAAGAAAGATTCTCAGCTCCTAACGATATTAAATTTTCTTTGGAAGGAATGAACTTTAAGCAGCTTTCTTTAGAGAATGCAGCGTGGCTGGAACGATCTATAGAGGCAGACGAAGTGTTGCTTGCTCTTACCAAGTTGGGACAGGATAAGGCACCAGGGCCCGATGGGTTTCAAGTTCATGTCATTCTAAAATGCTGGGACTTCATGAAGGTGGACATAATGAAGGTTGTTAAGGAGTTTCAAGACTATGGTACAATAGATTGGCGCTTGAAATCAACATTCATTTCCTTAATTCCTAAGAAAGATCCGGTGGAAGAAGTAAAAGACTTGCGCCCCATAAGTCTAATTGGAACTATTTATAAGGCCATTTCCAAGGTCCTCGCCGAAAGATTAAAACAACATATGGCTCCTCTCATCTCTAACCATCAGTCGGCGTTCATTAAAGGTCGTCAAATCCTCGACAGCATCTTAATAGCCAACGAATGCCTCGATTCCAGACTCAAATCAAAAATTCCTGGATTGGTTTGTAAGATCGATCTCGAGAAAGCGTTCGACAACGTGAAATGGTCTTTCCTTGATGAAGTCTTATTGCGTATGGGTTTTGGAACTAAATGGAGAAAATGGATAGCGGGATGCGTTCAAAAAATCCCGTTCTCAGTTCTAATTAATGGGACGTCCTGTGGAAAGTTTACTAGTGGAAAAGGCTTGCGCCAAGGAGATCCGCTATCTCCCTTTTTATTCCTTCTTGTGTCAGAGGTGTTATCCATGATGTTTGCTAAGGCTACAGAAGTAGATTGGTTGGGAGGTTTCGCTGCCAAGGAAAATGGCACTAAAATTAGTCACCTCCAATTCGCAGACGACACGCTTGTCTTCTTAGATGCCGATATTGAGCAAGTGAAATACTTAAAATATAACCTCCTCTGCTTTGAAGTTATTTCCGGTTTGCACACTAACTTTGAAAAAAGTAGCTTGTTTGCGGTGGGTGAAATCGATAATTTAAATGAGATAGCCTCTGTGATGGGATGTTCTTTTGAATCCTTCCCCTCTCTCTACCTGGGTCTTCCTCTTGGCGACAAAACCAACTCCGCCTCTAAATGGGACAGAGTGGTTGAGATTTGCAAGGCTAGACTTGCGTCTTGGAAGAGAGGTTTACTCTCAAGGGCTGGGAAGCTAACATTGATAAAAAGTGTACTTCTCAGTATACCGATCTATTACTTCTCCCTTTTCTTAGCTCCTCAATCAGTTATCAAAAGGATCGAAAGAATTATTAGAGACTTCCTATGGAATGATGCTGCCAACAACAAGAAACATCACTGGGTAGGTTGGTCCAGAGTCAGTTTGCCATTAAAACAAGGTGGATTGGGTATCCGTAATCTCAAGCAAGTTAATAAAGCTCTCCTATCGAAATGGTGGTGGAGGCTTGGCAGGGAAAAAATTCTCTTTGGGCTTCTATTATAAGAGAAAAAATACGGGCAGTCAGACTTGGGATGGAGAACAAAAAGGCCTTTACAGGCTCACGGGGTCAGTTTATGGCGAAACATCCACTCCACATCGGCCGACTTCTTTGATAAATCTCTTCTCAAGGTTGGAAATGGAGCTAAGATAAGACTCTGGGAAGATAAATGGCATAAGGATGGTACCATGGAGCTGTTGTGTCCTAATCTATATGCTTTATCTAGCACCAAAGGTATTTCGCTCCAATGTGCTCACACTCCACATGCTTCAGGTCTGAACTGGGAGATTGGAATTATGCGGCGAAGACTATACGATTTCGAAATTGAAGAAATGGTGCGTCTTATTAGCTACTTAGAATCAGTCGTGTTTATTCCTGAGGAGGAGGATGAGCTGATTTGGTTAGGCAATAAGTCTGGACAATTCACAGTCAAAGATGCTTATGAAGTTTCTGCTCCACTAACTCAACTAATTCTTTTCCTAGCTCGAAAGTCTGGAGTACTAAATGGCCTCAGAAGATCGGGTTTTTCTTGTGGCAAGCTTCTCTAGATAGACTTCCCACTTTAGATAACCTCCATAAAAGAAATAGTTGCCTAGTGTCTCCTAGTGGAAATCCAGTAGTAAACATTTGTCCCTTTTGCCATCAGCAACCAGAGACTTCATCTCATATCTTCTTCGAATGTTACTTTGCCAGAAATGTTTGGTCCTACTTCTTCATCGCGGCTGGCAAAATATATAACCCTCCGCCTTCAACTATCAACCTCATATCTAACTGGGCTTCCACCAATCTCTCTGTCACTGCGAAGGAGCTGTGGAGCAGACTTTATGCCGCTATTCTATGGTCTCTTTGGCTGGAAAGAAACGAAAGACATTTCAACAAAAAGGAAAAAAGCATCGCGGCAATTACTATAGAAGTTAAGCTTAAGGTCTTATCCTGGTCGAGTTCAAAGGCTTGCATGTCAAATGTTAGTGTAGATGATGTTATTTGCAATTGGAAGTCGAAATTTTTCGACCCTCCTTAGTTGTTTTTTGGTTCGTTTCGGGGTCCTCTTATGGATTCCTCTTTAGCTCTTGCTTCTTGCATGTGTTGTTTGGGACCCTTCTTTTTGTTGGGTATTCCTTTAATAAATTCCTTTCTTTACCGACCAAAAAAAAAAGAAGCTTAGACATTCCCGTAAACTTTTTTATAAGATTTCATGTGTACATAAGGAGGTGTTTAGCCCTGTTTGAGTAGCTTAGAGGGAAAATCTACAGAAATCCTATGCAGCAATTTCGTAAAAGCAGTTGAATAAGGGAGATCTCCTTTGTCAGTGTCAAAATTGACAGACCCATTTCGCCAAACACGAACCCTCACTGGTTCGACTAACAAAAACCAGTTTGATCTGAAAGCTTCTATAAAAATTCATCACATCTTAATTTCACAGTGCACGGCTATCATCTCCTACTTGGCTGTGATAAAATGACCATTTGTTCATGAAATTAAAACCAAATTGTATGAATCTAAGTTGTGAAACAGCAGCGTTTGAAACTAAAAGTGTTGAGCACAAAAATGTACTTTGAGACTCTATGGTAAATTTTGATACACTATGTGTAGAGAGATGCATACCTTACAAAAAGTATTGTGCAGGCAAACAAAAATTTAGGACTATCCGGTGCGTAGCACGGGTTACTATCTAGTTTTCATTTATGTTTATTTGACTAAGAACAACATTAACAAGTCAACAACAACAACAAAACCATTTATCTTTCCCTTTCAAGGCCAATGCGTTCATCTTATCAGTCCTCTCCAACCATCAAACCTAATTGTACCCTGATTTGGTGAAATTTAAACACAAGCGAGCGATTCAATGTACGGATAAGAAAGGAAGAAATTCTCAGGACTGGGTGGTGGTAAAATATCACATATTTTGTTGAAGCTCAATTCTTTAGTATCATAGGAGATAACATTACCATGATTTGCCAGGAAAACAAGCTTCAATGATTTGCCTTCTTCTGCAATGAATATGATATGATCAGGAGGAGACAAATTAAGCAGTTCACGTCTTCTTGATGATTTTACATTGACACTACTACATTTGAGTGCCCAGCCAGCGTGACCAGTATCCATCTCAAATATGTCAAAAAAACGACCTTCCTTGTCACGTTTTGCAATAAGGTACAAATGGCCTTGATACTCACAAACACCAGTATTGCTTACGTAGTACACTACTTCTCTTGTAGGCCTTGGAACTACTCCCATAAATTCTCGATCAATATCAAAATAGATCACAGTCCCGTCACCTGCATTCCAGTTTAACGAACCGTTCCAATACATAGCAGAAACTCCTGGTATTGAGAATTTTTCAATGGTATATTCATCTTTGCATATCCTCCAACTACCAGTTTCTGAAGAATATATTTCAATCATATATGAACGGATACCGTATACTTTGTCACTCCATACAGATATAACTTCGTAATACGGAGATTTGAATGGATCAAAAGCTAAACTAAGACATAACACATACTTGAACCGAGATTTGTTACACAACGAAGGCGGTATAAATCGGTATTGCTTTGTGAATGGATTAAACACGTAATAAGTATAATAATCGTTCTCGTCAACTAGGAAATTGCAACAAAGGAGAAGACCATTACAAGATTGAACAATCTCCATACCTGATTCCTCTGGTCCCAAAGGTAGGGTTTTAAAAGGTATAGAGCTACTGATACTTCCATCAAGAAAGATATAATCGTATTCGGTTGCAGAACTCTTACAAGAAAGACTTTTCCTGAAGAATAATCCTTTGACAGAAAGGCTAGGGTTTCGGAGGAAATATTGGGTTAACATATCGAAATGATACGCTATAACTGATGGGTTACTAGTACCAGGAGTATGATCGACAGAAGTCTGACGACTATGACCTGTTTTCGTTTGCAATCCTGATTTATAAAGATTTTTGTGGATAGCAAAAAGTAATTTGATGAGGATAGATCCATTTTTGGTGGATGTTTGCATTAATTTGGGGGATCAGGGGATGTTTCCATTAATTTGGGGGATCGGGGGATGTTTGCATTAATTGGGGGATGCTAGGGTTACTTCCATTTAGGGTAGTCTGATACGGGTATGTGAGAAACCAAACATAGATATTTGATTATTGGCTAGATAAGTTACCATGATAGGGATTTAATCTTCTTATTACCTTGTCGATGAATCTAGTCAGGGCCTTAATATAGGATTATGATTTGAAGGAGAAATTTAGACATTAAATGATTTTTATCCTACAGCCTTAAGTTAATTGTTTGTGGACCCGAAAATCGACTATGGCCATGGGTCGTCAAGAATTAGCTTTACACGCTTCTATGTTGTAGTCTGACATTTTAACCAAACTCAGATCTGCAAGAACAAGAAGGTTATCATCTTCGTTTTTATCCTAGTTAGCTAGCTGGATCTGCCAATTGTATGCAGTAACATGCACTTACATTAACTAGCTTTGAGATTTTGAAAATTTGGAACGAAGTCAGGAAAGGAGAAAGAAAGAAGAAGATGATAACTAGGGTTTCCATGAAATTGGAAGATGGGTTAGGAAGTTGGGTTGTACATTTGTAGATGTGTATAATGCATGAACTTTTTATGATGTTTGTGATGCATATATTGTTTTATTATATAACATGCGTTGTACAATTTGACCTATAAGGAGTATGTATGATTCCCCACAGCTCGTTATGAAGCTGAGTAGAAGGTCAATATTTTTATGTATTATATACTGTAGTAAGGCGGGTAGTGCTATAGTATAAATATCAGGAAAAGTGCAGTGTTATCATATACCATATCGTATTTACAGAAATCCGCTTGTTGTCGTTAATGTTGATAGTGTTGTTAGTTATATAGTGGGTTGCAGGCGCAGTTAGTTTTTGTGAATTCTCTTAACTTTCGGTGGTGTTTCCATTGGGCTGTACTCACTATAATTTCCCTCTTACAATGGGTGAGCTTGGGATAGTTAAAAACGAGGCAGCAGAAAGCGAATAAATATATAGGTAGTATGCTTTAGCTTTACTTTGGAGAAAACGTAAAGTGTTGTAAATATACTATTACTATTTTCACTTTTTTTCTTCTTTTTTTTGTTGTTGTTGTTGTTGTTGTTGTTGTTGTTGTTGTTGAAGCATGCATGTATTAAAAAGAAAACCCAACTAAAATGTTATTACAGTGGGAATGTAATTCCCATCGAATCACTTAAAAGGATTTGATTAAGAAAGGACGGATTTGTATGGTCCCAGATTGAAGTTGAGAAGTTTCCCGCTTGACTTCCGTCTTTTTCTAGACCGTTTATTGTTTGGTTTCCTTCCTATAATTGTGTCGAATATCACAACATGGTATTTGGACGCATTCGATGTATGATTTCCTCAATCATTTGAGAAATATACCATGGAGCTTTCTTGAGTTTTAATGAAGTGCATGAGATTATCGAGAATTCAAATAATTTGGTTGTCCAATTCTGTCTCAAATAATTTTTGTCCAATTCCTTTCAATTGATATTAAGTTTGTTATAATCTGTGGCCCATGTTTCCGTTGTTAGCACATTTGTTATTCCTAGAGGTTGTGCAAGTGCCATTACTGTTTGCATTCGAGTCCTATGCAGATGAATCCTTCTCCCGCCATACCTATGTGACCCCTAGATGCTCCATCATTATTTACTTTAAACCAATCTGGTGTTGGGATGCTCCAACCTACTTGAATGGTTGTAGATGTTTTGGCAATATATGTTGTCATTCTTTGAGGAGGCTCCCAGGAGAACTCGAGGGGAAATCTTTGCCCATTCAAATTCTTGTTGTTGTGTAGAGATCTTGCCACGCAGATTTTTAAAAAACAAAAACATTTATCTTATCAACCTTTCTCCTATTACATTAGCTATTGCACATGGACTATGGTATTTGGATATATAACTCGATCAGATTGAGAATCGATGAACCGTTAAGTAGGAAATTTTCATTCTATTAAGAAGTTTAAACTGAGAAGTAGCTGAGTGTTTTATAAGCATTAATCTACTATAGGGACCATGTATACAACCAAACAACTTCTTGAAGATTTATTTCCTGTGGAATGATAGGTTTAGCATGCCTAAAGCCTCGAAAAATTATCTATGTTTCATTCGTTAAAAAAACCATTATATATGGTCAACGTCGAGTATATATGGTTCTTTTTCATAGAAGAAACCAACTGAACAAGTGATACATGCAGAATTGTAGCATAAATTCCAAAGAATCATAGATGTTGGAAAAAAATATGTTTTGTGAATAAATAAAACATGATGCCACTTTCTTTAGTTTGTGAAAATAGTCTCCTATCCCCGCATGTTTCATGGCATAACTTTTCTAGGAATCTTGTCTCGATTTCTCTCTTTATTTTGTGCATTTGCTTGTACGAAGGGAAAAAATCCAAATCCAAGTGTTAAGAAACAAAAGCATTTTTCGGAATGAAAATCCGAATTAAATCCCTTGGGTTTAGACCTGGTCGATCAACTCGATGTCTTCCGGTGCTTATGAATAGTCAGTATCACCCTCTATTAACTCTACCGAGAGCACTAGGCGGAGTTGTATTGTCCCCTCAAAAGAAAGTCGACCACAACATCATTAGACAAATTCATTTTTCTTTTAACAATTTTGTCCTGACTGGTGTCTTTGTATATGTAGTGGAGAATTCCTTGCAATACACTAGTAGAAAAATGATGTTCTATGACAATTAAAAATCATTCTTGTATTATTTCAGTGATTTTAGTTTTTTTCTCGGTGTTACTAAAGCCCCCAGATACGGAAAGTTTATAAAACTGTTACAAAATGACTATTGAAAAATGACTAATAAATTCTAAAACCGTCGGTGTTAGTAGTTTTTGGTAACAATTTATTCAATATGTGTTCTTGAATAATTGATACGGTAGAATCGTTTTTAATAAAAATGTTGCTATTATTTGAGTAACCGTAATAGTTTTTATGAAAACTCATAAAAACAGTATAAAGGTAAAACTTTATAGTGAAACTACCACCACCTCCACCACTAGTGCCGCCTCCACTCCACCACCAGCACCACCACAACCATCACCACCATGCCCGCACCATTGCACAACCACAAGTTGGGCTTCTTGAGCTGAAATATAAATTATATGAAATTATTCTTCACAGGATTCGACCTTGAGACCTATTACACCTTACCATAACTCTTGAACCACTATTCCATGCTTTGTTTTTGGTTAATGTTATCCATATAAAATACTTATTCTCATTAAAAAAATAAACTATCGACCTCGACCTCAACCACAACCTTCGTTGTCACCGTCAAACTACAATACATTTATATTGTAGTAGTTCTACATATCGTACCACTTGTTTATTATTTTTTTATTAGATTTGAATTTCTATTAAACCTTAGATAACCATCCATGAGCCATGGCTAGATCTAGTGCATGAAATTAAATCAACAAGTTAATTGTGACATGTCGGTCTAGAGCTAGGTAATATTTTTGAAATGGATTTCCAGATAACTAGTTATGTAGATAAATAGTAACAGTTATTTTATAGAAAAGTCACGATAAGGTCAACTATGGTGACATATTAAATATGTTACAGTAACATAGGTATATGGTAACAGTTGGTCTAAAAAATGTCACGATAATGTCAACTATGGTGACATATTAAATGTGTTACAGTAACATGGGTATATAGTAACAGTTGGTCTAAATAAATGTCACGATAATATCAACTATGGTAACATATTAAATCTGTTACAGTAACATGGGTATATAGTAACACTTATTATAAAAACTGTTGCAATTAACAATCTAGATGACACTATGTAACAGTTCTTACAAAAACTGTCACCATTATTTAACAACCTAACATTTAGTAACAGGTAATTTAATAACTGTTACCTTATAAAAGCTTGAACTGTTACTAAATGTCACTTTTCTACTAGTGATATATTTAATTTTGCGCACCCTGAGTTAACAGGGTGCGTGTTTCTCCCCTCCTCGTTTTGATTTTAGTTTGCTGATAAATTTATATGCTGGAAAATCTTACTTTGGGGCAATAAGGACAAGATACGAAGTGTATAAAAAAATGAAAATTACCGCTGAACCTTAATATATTGATACCATTAAGGTGCACTAAGATACAAAGGGATCCAAGTCCAACAATGTGATGTAGATAGTAATAAGGAATGTATACTGAATTACTCTCACAACAAACAATGACTAGGTTTAAGAGAAGGAATACGAAGAGATTGTAGCACAAGCCGTTGGTTAGTCTTATCAAAGTTCAGTCATATTAGACCACTGGATCTTGACTGGTAGAGGATTTCCAATTCTCCCAAAGATTCACTCATTTCAACAGTTGGATTATGACTAGTCCTGTCAGAATCATGCCTTCTGTGTTTTTTGTTTCACTATCTAATTTCAGAACATAATGCTCAGAAGCGCACACACACCAAACAAGAAAAATACACAACCAAAAAAAATAGACATCCACTATGCATGTATCTCCGAATTAAGTTCACTCAGTCACTCTTGGGCTTCCTGCAAGAGTCTTCAAATTGCTTGTCTTCAAGGCAATTGACCCTGATAGTTTGGTTATAATCTGGCTTCCTTTATGGCTTCAGAAAATATGGTGCAATCAGAACTATAACTTGTCATCAATTAACAAAATAAAAATTTGCAAATTACATTTCAAGTTTTCAGTATTAGAATATCAACCTCCAATTATGCGTAGTTTTTTTTTTTTTGTTACATGCTTCTGGTAATCATGGTTACAACTTTATGCTGACACGTTTATTTCATGATTAGGAACACACATTCTACATCTAGAAACACTAAGAGAACAAAACGGTTAGTAAATGGAGGGTCCAAAGGAACAATGAAATTAAACTTACGCCAAAAGGAACCACGAGAGGTTACATGCCCTTGATAATGGAGTTGTAGAAGTTGCTTCTTGGTATAAAGCAGACTCCTTGAGAAAACAAAGAAAACAGAAACGATTCATATTAGTTCTAAAAAAGAAAAAATATGAAATGCACAAAATTAAGATATATATCACTCAGGTTTGAGAGGAGATATCATTATGCTGAGTATGTAGTTATAATTGATCATCGTCAACAAGCCATAGATCTATTGTTGTATTGGTAGGTTTAGAGACGGACGGCGCAAAACAGAGAGAGATGTTCAACCTATATCCGAGGAGGAGAGAAATGAACCCTAAACGCAATCGCTTAAATAAGGACGGGGGTGGATACGAGGTCTTAGTTTCTTTAGGCCATCCCATTACTAATCCCTACTAGAGGTGGTTGTCATCATTGTAAATCGCAGCCAGTCTAGCAGGTTTGATATCGTGTGCACCACTAGGTTTCTTGAAGCCGTCATATATATCATTTTCGAAAATGTATCCTACTTGCATCTATTACATGTGTATATAATAACTTAGTCACTCCAAACTTTAAACTTAGCCCCGAGGTGTAGAGTTCCAGATCTTTGCAACCACGCGCATGTTGCTTCATTCCTGGTTGGCGTATTTTTTTTTCCAGGAACGGATTTTGGTTTTGGTTTGCTGAATAAGAATAAGAAATGAAGTACTTGTATGTTTATCCTTGTCATTATCTTTGATAACGTTACAGTGCGTCTGAAGGAGTCAAATTCAACAATTTTATTTAGAGAGTAGAATGGAATGTATATGTCATGGACCTCATTCCAAAACAAGATCTGATAGTAACTAGTGTATTGTAAGAATTGATTGCCTAAAACAAGATCTGATTGGGAGCGTACACGAAATGTGTTTATTTTGCTAAAAACTTTTCCTGAGCCATGATATGGCAAGTAAATGATCCATTGTCATTTGAGAGTTGTGAGCTTAGAGGAGTAAGTAACGCTCTTGAGGGTGAAATGCACCGGCCATGATCACCTTTTGGCACTGGATCAGCTGAGGTGTTAGTTGTCACACCAGCTCCATCTTGAGAACTTGCTTGAACTCGGCTTGTTTTATGTGAACCGTTACGTTTGAATTGAACAGAAACTACTCCTCCTCGGATTTGGTCTTGGTTTTCCTTCAATGGTATTTGCGCATATCCATCTGCAGATGCCCTTTTGCGTATTCCTTTCACCTCGGCAAATGACATCTTTTACCTGCAATATTTCCTTTCACCACGGCAAATAAATAGCGACTTATCTAAAGTTTAAAATCTACTGGATCTTCTTATGAATTTGTCATGTGTTTTTGCAGTTCTGTCTAATAGCTCGAACCCACCTTTGTGAAATTCATTTGATTTCTGACAATGGGACTTGATCATTCATTAGATGGTTGCTCATAACGCAAGTCACAGATCTGAGCATATGGGTTCAAACCAAGTATCACTCAACCAAACAAATGAGTAACCAACAAATTACATAATCAAATTCAAATGAATGAATTAACAAATGATTTCTGCTAATACAACTTGTTGTTTCTTACATTTCCTAATGTTTGGATTCCCATCCTTTAGTAACACTCTTTTCCCCCCCTTGAGTCACCTTAAACAAGAACATGGCGATTCCTGACTTTGCATATGTTCTTAAACAAGTCCACATAAATAGTACACTGTTTAGATTGTAACTTTACCACAAATTACATTGTTGTTTTTGACAGCAGCACTGACTTTCACTAACAAGGTCATCTAAGTATTTGTGAAACTCACCACTTATGCGGAACCAACTCCAGTCACCTGCAATTGACAAATTCCAGGCGTCCACCAAAAAAAGACCAAGTCACCTGCAATTGACAAATATTCATTTTTTAAATCAAAGCTTCTAACTTCTAACTAGCTCTTTGAAAGACTTATCTTACGATTGAGGATCTACAGACATATCAAATGAAACCAACCATATACAAATTATGCTCTGTTAAACACAGAAGACAGTACATCTAATGGGTCAAAAATTGAACTTACTGTGAAACAACCCAAGAGGTTGCTCGTGACTCTCAGTCAAGTGAAGTCAACAGCGAACGAGTAGTTTCTTTTAGGTCCATTTGGGAGATTGGTAAACTGGAATCGATTTCCTTGAGAAAAAGAAGAAACAAGAAATCATTTATGTTAATTGGTACCAAAAATTGAAAAATGAAATGTAAGAAAAAAAAAAAGTAAGATCTATATTACTTACATTTGAGAGAAGATATCATTCTGCTGAGTATGTAATTGTTGTTGTTGATCATGATCGTCTACATCACAAGCCATGATCTATAGATCCGTGGTGGTGGTTGCTGTTTTGGGGAGGGACGGCGCTAAACAGAGAGGAAGAGAGTGAGAGGCTGTAAGAGTGAATCTAAGGAGGAAAGAAATGAACCCTAAACGCAATCGGTTAAATAGTAGAACTGAAGGAGGAGGATGGATGCGGATCTCATTTTATATAACCAGGCCCATTACTAATCCCTACCAGACAGGCCTAATAACTAGAATGACCCATCAGAAGTCTACAATTGTGAGACATCAACTCTGAAATCACACATCAATGGATTGAAAGATGTTCATGCATCCAATTTTACTTTCTTTACATTTTACTTTCTTTAGAGTTTACAGCTTTTTAACAGGGTTAGATGTCAATACATAATGTAATATATACTGTGTTAGAATAGCGTAACAGATGGTTCGGTCTACATATTAAACAACTGGATGCGAGATTCGCACTGACCACATATCTTGCCTATATAAACCTTGACCTTTGAGGAATTCCTTTTGGTATCCAAATTTTTTGAACTTGTCTTCTATGCTCCACTAATTTCTTTCAACTTCAGAACATAATTTTGGGACAGGCACACCCACAAATACTTCCTGCATGACCCTTCTAATCGCTTGTTTTCATGGCATTCGGCCCTGCTAGTTTGGTGATAATCTAAATTCCTTTATGGCTCCAGACATGCTGCAAACAAAGAATTATCTGTTAGAAAATTGAGCAATTAACATAATCAAAATCTACAAAATACATCTATGGTGCTCAACAGGTATTCATCAGGACAAACTCTATTATAAAGGACCAAATAACCTCAAGGGCTTGTGTTACATTTCCCGGCATACTGCAGTTCATGTGAATCGGACTTGCAGTACCACTCTCTCAGTGTTTTAATTCAGCCAACAGTTCACAAGACCTATAGTAAAGCATTAAACTCTTAAAGTAACCAAAGCCTAAAGTAGCTGCAGATTTTATTTCCTATCTACTATTGCCTGTTCCAAAAAACTGCCCAAAATAAAAAAAAAAAAAATTTTTGGTCGATGACAATGTAAACGCAAGTTTAGATAAGTATCTATCCCTGTCAACGAAAATCTAAATGTTAATAAGTATCATCCCTGTCAACGCTTAACATTGTAAACCAAGTGGTTCTAAATTCAGCAACAACACATTCAAAGGCTAAGATACTCACAAGTTGGACAAACACAATATGACAAAAAAAAAACTGTAGAGTGTGCCTCCTAATGAAGCTAGTTCAGTTGTGAGTCGATGCAAAGCAATAGGTATCAAGACTTGACTTCAATATTGAACAAGTCGAAGAAAATTATATATGCCAATCACACAGGCTATTAAACAAACTACAGATAGCCAATTTGGTTCTGCAGGTTAATAATGAATAAGTTCAACATTCAATTACCCTCATTTCATACTCTTTTTTTCATCCCTCATTACTAATCTGTCAATCACTAGTAGCCTCTCATGCCTGTCATGAAGGCGAAAGAATTGCTTTTTTGAAGTCTTAAATCACTACTCAATGACTCTTAAATTGCCTATCTTCATGGCACAAAAGTGACAACATCAGAACTGCTGTAATTGGCATGTAATCAGATGTTCCAACGATTCCGTTGATGCTGTTTCAACCTTGAAAACACGATTAAACTATACCACAACGCTGCAACAGGGCCATCACAAATCTTCACTCTACCTGTACTTACCGCTAACATCCCTCCCTCTATTTTCACTCTTACTGATCAAGAGTATCTAAACCTTACTTTCAACAAATATAGGGACACAGAAACCCCTGATAAGTTATCCAATCTAAAAAAAATACCCCGTATTAGACATCTGGACCTTCCCAAAACACATACAGGGCATCAGGTCATGAAACGAAAAACGGTTCTTCAATGCAATCTTGTCTCCTCTAAAATGCGTTGAACGCTAGCAACTACATCCTTAGGTACAAAACACACATATCTTGCCTGTTGATAAAGTTTTAGAGAATCAACAATGCGGCTGTGCATATTGTCACTGAGCCTTAAAAACACTACCAAAGGGTTCCAACTTCCAACTGGCTCGGGTAGAGAAGGATTCATTCCTTGAGCATAATGTTGTAAACTAGCAACATAATTCTTAATTTTAAAATATGGCGACGATTTATGTTGCGTTGTCTCAGCAGATACTTGTTTACTCAGCAGCGAATGTCTAAGTCATCCCATATTAACAGGGTAATTAAGGATACCAAAATGTAAAACAATAACAATGAGATAATCATCAAAAGTCTCCATTTCATTGATATCTTCTAATCCAATTATCTGTAATGGGAAGGCATACAACATCCCTGTGTTCCATATTTCAAATTATCAAGCACTTCCTAGGATACGTGATTAACATTAAATTCACACTTGCTATGTTAAGCCACTCACTCGGTGTAAAAAACCAAGCCAAACAAGTCTCTCAGACATATTCACAAGAATCAAGTAAACAGCTAAAAATTTAGACAAAAATCAATGAAAAAGTAAAAAATATAAGACTTGCTGATAATAGGAGAAGTCATTATGACAATCAAATTGCATAACGGCACGGGGCTACAGGACAACAGTTTCCTCTTCGCTTATATAGTAAGATTCTAATGAGTTTGCATATCATGGAGAATATCCAAGTTGTGATAAATACTTTCTCTAATACAGGGCCACATGGTATTCAGATGTGATATTGGAGATATGCTAGGCATTGGCTTTAGCAATGAAATATGACTTACCATTCAACCTCTTGTTGTCTTTCTTTAAACAAGAACATCAACAAGAACATCACGTAGCCATTCGCCTGTCTCGGTGTTGATCCAACTTCCAAAGTCGATTTAAGCTTTTGATAAAATCAACAAGACAAAAATGAATTATTACGGAGGAGCAAATAATAGGTGTAAATGATTTGATACAAAACATTTTCTATCTTGTAACACAATAGAACAACAGAAAATCAAAATAAAAACAAACTAAGAACAAATTGAAGGTGCGCTGTGCCTCATTTACCTAATGGAATAGATGACAAACACATTGTATACCGATTTTGACCACATTGATGAAAACCCAATTTCCGATTCAGCCTATACCGAACAATATCTAAATCAACAATTCTCCCTTGATCCGTCCTTCCAGGGTGTATTGGTAACCCATTGGCGATGGTGGTGGCGGCGGTGAATAAACAAGAAGGTGGTTAAGGGAAGAAGGCAGGGGAAACAACTATGCGCCGCCGTAACTGGTCCGAATTTTGGTGTGGATTTGTAACTAAGAAACCCTAACGCTTTATATCGGAACACTAATTGGACCCTGAAACGAGGCACGGGATCAGCCCGCAGTGTGGTCAGCCAAGTTGGCAACTCACATTACCACATCAAGACTCACTACTAATACTGCCATCTGAGACGAGGCACAGGATCAGCCCGCGGTGTAGTTTCTTTTATAAAAGAGGCATCAAAATTTTATTTTTATGAAACTTGTCTCCGGCAAAGTCCAAGACTCATTCCTGTTTTGTCTAGTTCTTGGCATTCTAGATGTTTGTATTCTAACTACTCTAGTCCAATTATCAATAGATAATAATAGATAGATAACTGGATCTGTCACTTAAGTGTCTCCACCTGAACTTGAGTACTTGAGAATACTTTTGCACATCTCATTTTCCAAATGTGCCACGCATAGGGGTGTGCAACGGACGGACGGTTGCGGATTATGGGTCACCCGCAACCTAACCGTCAAAGATCAATTATCCCGTAAGTAAGCTCTGAATTTGGAGATGAAATCGGGTAGGCCAATCACCTGTTCTGGTTTGACGAATAAACTTCCTCTATTCAGTGAATTTGTTTTCTCTGAATATTGTGGATGTGGTGGATAGTATGTGTGGTGTATCCTTGAGTTGATTGGCTCTCCTGGTCACCATATGCTGTAATTTAATTCTCGTTTGACTCTCATTAATGGCTAAGATACCTTCAGGGGAAAGCGTATTCCGCATTGGTTCTGTTCGGTATAAAATGGATTCGTCAGGCGGACACTTCAGAGGATTCCTGGTAATTAATTATATATATTCCAATTTTTAGAAATACTTAAGCTTTTATTACTCCATGAATCATCAATATCATACACATGTTGCCATAGTTATGCTTCTAATAAATTTGGAATGCCTCCTGAAATGATATCCAAATCTGGATCAGCATAGAGGGCGCAGATCGTCTGTACCCAAAATTCCCTGTGCCCTCTGTGCCTGCCAATTAAAGGGAGACACGTGTTCTTGACAGTTGCATGAATTCAAGATCCGGATATTAACTTAAATACATGATCTTCCATATTAACTCAGGGGCGGAGCCACATGGAAGGGTGGGTGTGCAATTGCCCACCCAAACCAAATGGCTCACAAGCCCAATTATGATCTCTTAAAAAAAGTGTTAATTGATAAGTTGCCCACCCATTTCCTAAATCCTGGCTCCTCCCCTGTATTAACTTAAATACTACTCCCTCCGTTTTAGGAAAAGTGATACTTTCACTTTTTCAATTTGGCCTATTTTTAAGCAAAAATGAAAAAGTGAGAAAGTATCACTTTTCCTAAAACGGAGGTAGTACGTGTTTCAAAATTATTATCATCTCTTCCTATTTCCTTCTCAACAGTCAACTGTATTGCATTTTTAATGATCATTTAGAATTTTGAAATTGCAATTTGCTTTCATTTATTAGTAGAGGGAATAAATCATTCTTTTTCGTGGAATTAGAATTTTGAAGCATAAATCATTGATCATTCTTTCCCATTAAATTAAAGATACTCATTGTCATTTGATCATAATTCATCGACACGATCTGCACTAACTAATTATTGAATCAAAATGTAAATTTTTCTAAGTTCTTCACAGAATCAATGATCTAAGTTCCTCAAATTTGCATCATAAAACTAGATTAATCATTTAAGATCACCATGGTCAATTTGAAATTGTAGTGAGTGAGCTTAGCATTAAGGAATATCTGTGAAGGAATCGATCAATGAATCTTTGAGTATCGATCAAACAAATCTCTGCAGTCAGTATTTTGTTAATTGGTGTAGGTGGTAGAGATGATTAAGGAAGAATTTAACATTTCCTTGTTTTTCTCTGTAAAATCATCTAATTTAGCGGCATAGAATATACCCAATATCTCATAGTTTGGTAGTCAAAAAATATAAACACGTGTAAATTACTCACTGGTGGGTACAGAGGGCACAGAGGTTTTCTGGCACAGAGGATCTCGACCCCAGCATAGAAGCATCACGTTTTCATGGTAGACCAAATATCGTTATCGTTATCCCTCCCGTATAAATTGTGTAATATGCGGATGCGGGTAATCCGCGGTTTTCAAAGGACAACCGTAACCGCAGCGCGTGCGGATTTGAGAATTCCACCCGTGTCCGGCCCATAGATCTTGCGGTTTGGGTTTCACCCGCAATTTTGCGGACGGATACGGGTGAAATCCGCGGTTCCAAGATTGGAAGAAAATCATATGGGTGAACATCAAAGTCCCAGATGCCTTCTTCATCAAACTCCACATCTCTTCTTATGACGACCTTTCGCTTGACTAGATCGTACAACTTGTATCCCAGGATCGAGAATCATAACCAATGAATATAAATTTCGTGCTCCTATCGCGAGCATATGCAATACTTCCAAATACTCGTAAATGCGCAACGCCGGGTTGAACTTCACTCCAAGCTTCATGAGGAGTCATATTCCACACATTCTTTGCGGGACACCGGTTTATCAAATAAACCGCACAATCAACAGCTTCTGCCCAAAACTGCCTGGGAACTTCTTGGTCTTCAACATACTCCGGGCCATGCTGAGAATTGTCTTGTTTCTCCTTTCGGCAACTTCATTTTTTTGAGGTGTGTATGGAACTGTAAGAGGCCGACGAATTCCATTGTCTTCACAGTAAGACTCGAACTCCTTCGAAGTAAATTCACCTCCTCTGTCTGATCTCATAGCCACAATTTCAAAGCCACTCTCTTTTTTTGACAAGGGATTTAAATTTCTTGAAACATGAGAACACCTCCAATTTTTGTTTCAAAAAATAAACCCACATTTTCCGACTAAAATCGTCGACAAATATGAGGAAATAATTATTTCTACCATAAGAACTTGGCTTTAACGGTCCACAAACATCATTGTGAACCAACTCTAGTGGTTTTGTGGCTCTCGTCAATGTTTCCTTAGGAAAACTCTTTCTAAAATGTTTTCCAAGTAAACATCCTTCACACAACTAATCCGGGTGGTCTATTCTTGGAAAACCTCTAACCATCTTTTGTTTGGACAGTAACTTTAATCGTCCAAAATTTAGATGTCCATACCTAAGATGCCAAAGCCATGACGAGCCTTTCACACAGGCTGTTAGACATCTCGCAATGTCATTTTGAATGTTCAAATAGAACATCCTATTTCCCGTCATCGGCACTTTGGCAATCAACTTTCCTCTCTTATCTCATATAAAAAGGTTAAGGTCCTCCATATTCATCCGATAACCTTTTTATAAAAGTTGTCCCAAACTTAGTATATTCATTTTTACGTTAGGGACATAATAAACATCAGAAATAAATTCATGATTTCCATTTTTCAACTTAATCGAATTTTTTCCAAGACCACTCACCGGTGTTTTTTCTCCATTCTTGAATGTCACGTTGCCGGAAACTAATTCATCAAGGTCCACGAACTTCTCCTTCGTGCCGCACATATGGTTTCTTGCTCCCGTATCAAGCACCCACGTACAATTTTTGTCGTAGTCATCTCCTTTGCGTGCCGTTAACAAGGTCTTCTAGATTTTCTTTACTAACATAATTAGCTTCTTCTTCGACGTTATCCGATGAAAACCAACATTCCCGAGCATAATGACCAAGTTTATGAAAATTATAACATTCAACTTGAGATTTGTCATACCTTGGCCTATCATTGTTGCGCCATGAATTATTTCCTCTACCACGACCTCTTATGGAGCTTGACCACTGGCCCTTTTGATCATCGTCATTTTGCTTGCCTCTTCCTCTTCCGTCGTCGTAGCCGCGTCCTCTTTTTTTAGCATTATTACTAACGCTCTCTCCTTTGTCTTTTAAAGTAAGCTTAGCTTGCAGAACTTGTTCTACTACTTCCTCTTTACTTCTATTTCTCATTCTTTCTTCATGGGCTTGTAACGATCCCATGAGCTCATCCATGGTCATGGTCTCAATGTCTTTGAACTCCTCAATTACGACGACGATATAATCGAATTTAGGAACAAGTGACCGTAGTATTTTCTCAATCACACGACTATCATTCATGACCTCGCCGTTTCTTCTTAATTGATTGACGACGACTAAAACTCTTGAAAAATAATCTGATATTAATTCGGACTCTTTCATGGAGACGGATTCAAACTCACATCTTAGAGTTTGCAACCGCACCTTCTTTACTCTTTCCACGCCTTTGAACGAATTTTGCAAAATCTCCCATGCTTGCTTTGCATTAACATCTCTTGATATCTTCTCGAACAACGACTCATCCATACCTTGATAGATGAGGTAGAGATCCTTCTTGTCTCTCCTTCTCGAAATACGCAGCGCATCTTTTTCATTTTTGCGGAAGCGCCGCTTCATCCTCCGGTTCATCATAACCCTTCTCTACAATCTCCCACGCATCTTGTGAGCCTAATAACGCCTTCATTTGTATGCTCCAATTCTCATAGTTATCTTTAGTGAGTTTAGGAACATGAAATGGAAACAGCTCACTAGCCATTAGAATCTTATGGCTCTGATACCACTTTGTTGGAAATGATTTTGGTGTTAACAGCTAAATGGGTATTGAATAATTTGAAAATGGGCTCACAACACTTGATGAAAAGCTGAATTTTATTTCACTCTCTAGACTGCAGTCGTACAGACCACTTCTTACAATGGCTCACTTTGTTTTGACTTTGACCACATCTAGAAAACTCTAGAGAATTCTTTCACCGACTGTGATACGTCTCTAATTCTCTAGATTCTTCTAATTATTATTAATAATTAGGCATAATCAAGTTTACATTTTCAACACATGAAACCAGCACTAGTAATAATATCATTACTCACAAGAGTGTTGGAGCTAGAATTTTCAAATCAACTAGCAATCCAAACTTTTAGACTATCCCCATTAAGAATTCCTGCAGAATTACTATTCACAGCAAACTAAAGATTTTTAGTTATGTGACACTATAAAAGGTTTCACTTTAAGCATATTACAGTAAGGGCGGTGAGAATCGACATCTTGTAAAGACCTACAGATCTTACTTCTTAAAGGTAAACAGTCATTAATGCATTTTCAGAAGAAATGTTTAAATTTTGGCGTAGACCAGCTTTCCAAAAAGTTTTCGAGTTAAAAAACGACCTTGCTTGGAAAATATTTTTTGCGACGTAACCGAACTATTGTTCGGTTGGGAAATATTTTTTGCGACGTAACCGAAATAAGGTTCGGTTGCGACATAACCGAACTGGGGACTAAAAAATTCATGGTCCCCAAAAAATCCATGGTCCCCAAAAAATGATTCTTTATTTGTTCAAAATTGGTCCATCAATTTTGGTCCAACTTTAGCTTTTCCGTTAAATCCTTTCTATCACAACCTTATCTGACCATTGTGAGCTGACGCTCATCTGAGTTCATCTTTACATGTAGGGGTGTGCAACGGACGGACGGTTGTTGATTAGGGTTACCCGTAACCAAACCGTCAAAGTTGCGGATTTGGAAAATTGAACTTTGACCGGCCCAATCACCCGCGGATTTCACATCCGCGGATCAGCGAGTAATGCGGACCGGATGCGGTTTAACCGTGGATTTAGTCAGAAGAAAAAAAAAAGTAAACAAACAAAACCGGTGAGGGAATTTTTGGACATGCTATACTAGGCATTTCATAAATATAATGCTAGGCATTATTATTTACATAATAATGTAAATATGAACACCATTCAAAAAAATCAAAAGATATTTGGACTGAAACTAACGTGAAATTAACCGAAGGGGGACTTCGGTTCGTTTCATTTCAAAGAAAACTCCATTAGGTTAAATAGTAGAATACATGGCACCGGCTGGAGGCTCATAAGCTTTGTTTTGTCGGGTTTTATATAATTGGGCTTTATCTTTTTTTTGTTATAACCTACGGTGCGTGTGAATACGCGGATTTACAAAACCAACCGCAACCAAACCGCTAAACCTTGCGGATTTGAAAACTCACCCGTGTCCAACCCAAAAACTCTTGCGGATTGGTTTTCACCCGCAATTTTGTGGACGAAATCCGCGGTTCCGGATTTTATGCACACCCCAACTTACATGTAAATGATATTCTAATTTTGCAGATTTCTACTACATTATCTTCATCAGAAATGACATTCTCCACCAAATAAGCCCATTTATAGTTGGCACCCCCAATCTTTCCAAATGGATATACCTTTACCGGCCCCAATTTCCCAACAGTAGTAGTTATCCCTTAAGACTTCTACACCCAACAAATACCTTTCCAGGCCCATCACCCAGACTTACCATTCGCATAGAACTATGATTTTGGGCATACCAAAATCTTTCTAGGCATACTGAATAAAAACAAAAAGGGTTGTGAAATAACAAAATCAGGTATCCCCTTAACCCAATTTTTTTAATGGCAAATCTACCCTTTACGTATTAGTGCTAGTAATCTGGATTAGTGATTAATTATTTTGTTTAGTGATTAAGATAATTTTCAGAATTATAAAGGTTGTTTAGATGAAAAAATAGGGGAAAAAAATCAAAGTTTTGTTTAAGAAGGAGAGAAAGAAGGAGAAAGTGAGAAAATTTTAATTATTGATTCAATGGAGGATGATGAGGGTCATAATTCATATAAAAAACCTAGGAAAATACATATCAACTATGACAATGATTCCCAAATGGCTGATTTCTTAGATTATGAGAATGATTTTACACAAACTCAAACTCAAGCTCAAGCTCAAACTCAAACCCAAACTCAAGATGATGATTTTGATGAGCCAAATTCAGATGATGAGCACATATATGAGGAACCCAATGCTTCTAATACACAGGTACACTTCTATCTTATGCTCAATCTCACTTTTATAGCTTGAAATTATCAAAAGTTTGGATTTTTGCTTCATGGTTCGGCGAACCAGGTTCAGATTCGGCTCACATCTATGAGCCGAATCAACCAAATCATGAACGGTTCGGCTCACTGAATCTGTTTACAGCATGCGCCGAACCTATAATTTTCAATTCATACCCTTTTGCTAGAGACTAGTTCGGCTTATATGAAAGTTTTATAGTAAGCCGAACAACATCCTGCATTGCCCGGAATAAGAAAATTGATGGTTCGGCTAATATATTAAAACTATTAAGAGCCGAATATGAATTTGTTAATTTTTGGGTAAAATATTGTTATTGGTTCGGCATATATTGATATTATCGTATGAGCCGAACATAAATATTGTGTGCGGTTCGGCACAGATTGAGAATATCGTATAAGCCAAACATAAATATTGTGTGTGGTTCGGCACAGATTGAGAATATCGTATAAGCCGAACATAAATATTGTGTGTGGTTCGGCACATATTGAGAATATCGTATAAGCCGAACATTTCTATTAAATTCCTTTTCGGACAATTAACCTTGTGATATTCTCTTGTAGATCGTGCTTGGACCCATGGAAAATCAACCTGATCCCGTAGATATGATTCACGAGGATACCAAGGATCACTTCCAAAATGATTTGGTATGTAAGAACTTTTTGTTTATCTTAATGTTGTCGGAATATTCCAAAGTTTTTCTTACAAATTATTTGTTTTGGAATGAACGTAGACATGGAAAACTAAACCCGAAGTTCTTGATTGGCTTGAAGAACATGCGATGAAGGTAAATTGTGTACTAGTTAAAGGATAGCAAGGCCGATGGGATCGGTTTGAAATGATTTGTGAGCGTAGTGGAACTGGCGCAAGCAAGGTTAAAAAGGGTACCGTATATGTTGGGAAGACCGGGAGAAAGAATAGGACGAAAACGAAGAAAAGAAATTGCCCTTTCAAGATCGTTTTCAACCTCAAGAATAAGACCATGAAGAAAGAAGATCAATATTGGATAATGAATAAAGATATGGATTGTCGTCATAACCACCCACGTCCCAAAGACCTTCATGGACATGCGAAAGTAGCGCGGCTCAAACCCGACGAGATGCTAGAAGTGGATAAAATGACACGAGCACGTTTGCCACCTTCTAGGATTCTTAGCAAATTGAAGGCGGACAACAAGAATAACAAGTCGACTATGCAAACTATCTACAATGCAAGACAAAAGATTAGAAGACTCAATTTGCAAGGTAGGATGGTGATGCAACAAGTAATGTGGTTAGGGGTGAAGAACAACTACGTTTGCCAAAAGAAGTTGGATGACTTCGGTCAAGTCACACACCTTTTCATTGCCCACCCGGAATGCGCCCAATTGGATCTATGCTTCCCACAAGTTATTATATTGGATTGCACGTACAAGACTAATAAATATGAGATGCCGTTGATGAACATTATGGGGCATACTTCGACAAAGGCACCGTTCACCGTGGCTTTTTGCTTCATGAAAAACGAGAAGAAAGAGAGTTATGTTTGGGGGTTAGAACAATTGAAGTTAATTTTCCGGGAAGGTGCTCTTCCTAAAGTGTTCGTTTCCGATCAAGATTCATCGTTGATGTATGGTATTAAGAAATTATTTCCGGATGCATTCAATTTTCTTTGTACGTTTCACATATGGTGCAATGTGAGGAAAAAATGCCAACCGATAATTCAACCACTTAAGTTGAAAGAATTAGAGAATATTGCTAAACTACCGTTGGAGACACGAGTAAAGAAAAAGGATGAATTCTTGAAAGCATATGAACATAATGAGATGTTGTGGGCTTCTTTCCATCGCGAATGGGAAGCTTTGATATGGTCAATCACCGAGGATGTCTATGAAGAAAATTTTCAAATGCTTATTAAGCATTGGAAGACCGCCTACCCGATGTCATTACTTACTTGGTCAAAGATGTGCTGGAACCTAATAAAGAAAGGTTCGTGAGTTGTTTCACAAATCGGCACAAACACTTCGACAACCAAGCCACAAGTATGGTAGAGTCGGCTCATTATCGGTTGAAGAATAACCTTTTTGGATGTGTTGACACTTTCGTCACGGTTTTTGATGCAATTGATGAATATTTCAAAAGTGATGTTGTGAGAATTAAAGCCGCGTTCGAGCATGACCTTATGTTTAGACACAAGCATTATGGTAGTAATTGGCTTGGTGAATTAACTTATAGAGTCTCCCATCTATGCATTGACTTGTTGATGAAAGAAGTGGATTTGATTAAGACATTAGGCGCCAACTTGGAGGAAGAGTGTGTTTGTAAAATGAAGACATCTATGGGACTTCCATGACGCCACGACCTACTTCGGTATAAGGATGGGGTCATACCATTTGAGGATATTGATCATTTTTGGAAACAATTAAGCTTCGATCCTCTCCCAATCGAAGACGACGAGGATGATTTAGAGATATGGGACACGACAAATGGGAAAAAGTTGGCGGAGATGTATAGGAATATGTCCCGAGCTCAAAAGAAATTCCTATGGGACAACATGATGCCGGTCATGTATCCTTTCACCCAAGAAAATATTTTGGAACCGTAGAAGTGTGAACCGAAAGGTAGGAAGAGTAAGAAAATGAATAATTTTCAAACTAGACAAGCTAACAAGGAACTATTGGCTAATAAAAGGGATCCATCCGGCGTTGAATACCATGATGCAATGTATGACAAGGCAAAGAAGGAAATTGAGAAGTTGATGAAGGAGGAAGAAGTCAAAGTTCCAAAAAACGAGGTCGTCCGAGTAACAAAGAGGTGAATGATAATGATTGTCCGTCACAAGCAAAGGATAGCAAAGAGGATGCCAAGGGGAAGGCTAAGATGTATCCTTCACAAACTAAGATAAAGGAGAAAAGGACCGTACATGAAATTGGTAGGATGAGAGGACCCAAAAGAGATAAGTCCGGTAAGTATTTGAGGCCTATCAATTTTATATACGATAACTACTTGGAAGATCTATCGCCAATAATTCATGAGCATATTATAGCAATGGACGACGTGCAAGGTGATGGAAATTGTGGTTATTACGTCACGGCGGAACAACTTGGTCCTTTTATGGATGGCAATATTTCGGTGCCCCCTGAAAACGAAGTGAACTATATTCGGCAACGACTGTTACAAACCCTACGTAAAAACAAAGAATTCTATAAGACAATGATGAGAACAGGTCCAAGAGAAGATGCAGGGGTGGCAGCGGAGTACGTTGCATTCGAACGTCGTTTGCATGGGGATATTGTCATTACCGAAGAACATTGGATGTCAATGCCCATTTGTGGGTTTTTAATAGCGGAGACATTCGATTGCGTCGTACATTGTTTCGCATGGACGGGTAGTAGCTTTACTTACGCGCCTCCAACAAAACCTTGCAATGATGGTGTAAAGGATAAAAGACTTGTTCTTGGATTTGTTCAAAATTGTCATTTTATCGGCCTCAAACTTAGACAAGGTTGCCCATTACCACCCTTGATGAGTGCAGCCTTTTGGCCTAGATTTGCAAATAATTTTGCGATGGATTGGTGTGCAAATTATGCGACGGAAATGGATCTTTGGAAATCTTTAAATGTGCAACCTCCAAGTGGACAAGTAATTATGTTTTCGAGTGATGAGGATGAAGATGATAAGCAAGAGATCAGTGAAGATGATGAGAACGAGGTCAGTGAAGAGGATGAGATTCGTTTAGGATCTCCATAAAAATGTTTCATGGATTTATCCACGTATTTTGTGTTTTATGATTTTGGTATATGATGAGGATGATATTTTGACTAGAATTGCAGTTACATGTACCCTCCAAAATATGATGAGGATGATATTTTGGTACAGTATTTCAATGCAAGCCGAACCTGACCAAATAAAAAATCCAGAGTTACACAGGAGAAGGTTCGGCGTATCACATGATTTCAATGCAAGCCGAACCTGACCAAATAAAAAATCCAGAGTTTTCCTGTCAGGTTCGGCGTATCACATGATTTCAATGCAAGCCGAACCTGACCAAATAAAAAATCCAGAGTTTTCCTGTCAGGTTCGGCCTATCACATGATTTCAATGCAAGCCGAAACTGACCAAATAAAAAATCCAGAGTTACACAGGAGAAGGTTCGGCGTATCACATGATTTCAATGCAAGCCGAACCTGACCAAATAACAATCTGTGCATAACTTAAGTTACAGTATTCGGCGCAAAACTAATACAATCGAATAAGCCGAACCTGAAGGACACAGGATTCGGCATGTAACTAGCATCACAGGACAAGCCGGACAAGCCCATTTAAGATTCGGCGCATAACTCATATTACAGGATAAGCCGAACTTAATAAATTCAAGGTAATAAGTAACTAATTAACTGGTACGCTATTGATTAAAACATAAAATTCAAGGTGTCCATAACACAACCCAAGCACCATTACAAAAAAAGTTCACCTAAAAGTCAAGCTGTTTGCAACACCATAACAATGTACTTAATACTTCAGAAAACACTAAAAAGAACTTGGCAAACATAAATGTGCGCTTAACGACGACCTTTCTTGTTAGTTCCACGACCACCTCCTCTTCCTCCTTGGCGTTCATCTTCTGACGCATCATCCCTAGTACCACCTCCGCTTGTACCTTCACCAACTTGTCGAGACCTCTTCGTAGTAGGCCTTTGTGTGGATTCCTCGGGTCCTTGTCCTTTGTTTATAATTGCATCCCACTTGTTGTAGAGGTATTTCTGTTCTTCAATAGTCATAGGACTTTTGCAACCAAGTTTCTTCTTCATTTTTTTCAACATCTCCCTACCCGACAAACTATTTTCATTTGACAACAACTTCCAACCGTGAGTACGAAGACATTTTTACCATTAACTTATATATGCAAGAGTATAAAGTGAAATCATTCTTACCATTATCTTGAAAGCCATCACTATTTCTTCGGAAGTAGACTTGGCAGAGATCTTGATGTCCTTCGCCTTATCAGCTTTCTTTTGACTATTCTTATTGATAATGAAGGGATGAGAAATCTGGTTATACCAATCCATGTAGCCCGGATCCTCTTCACATAGATCATCACCTAAAGGTACTAACTTCCCAACATCTAATTTGTTTGTATCTAAATTATTCCAATACTCAAGGGTAGGGTCGGGATCATACTTTGGTTCCCATGATGAAGTGGTGCTTTTAGTTCCATTACCACCCTTTGGCATCAACATGAATTTCTCGTCAAACAAAGGAACCTTTTGGATGCATCCTAATTGACGAAGTATTCTCCGAGGATCGTATATTACATAACCACCGGGATAAAACAATGGACCACGGTACATAGAAACCGGCATATCCTCATCTTCAACAATTTCATCATCTTCATCTTCCTTCACATATGGTTGAAAAACGACGTCATCAACACCCATTGTATCTAACTTCTCCTCAAACTTGCCACCAACTGTTTTTGTTCCTTTTCTTCGAGTCCTCATACTCGTACCTTGTTGCTTTGTTGGCTCAAGCATCAACCCAATCGACATCCTTTTCAAATACTTTAGCCAATTCCAAAATTGGGAAATGGTCATATACCCACACCTATATCCAAATAACCACATAACTAACTTAAAATGATTGCATTAATAGAAACAGAACAGTATAAATTGTTTGCTTTGACACAACTAAGTAATAAAGAAATTTGAAAAATCAGTGCATTGTTCGGCTTAAAACAAGGGATGGCTTATAAGCCGAACTATTGAAAACCAACGGTTCGGCTTATGTGTGACCACCAAACATAAGCCGAACCATACACTGATGACCCAAAAATTTCAAGTTTGACGTCGAGAATTACCCAAGCAGTGAAATTTCCTCCAATGTTTGTGCTTGTCAACCTAGAGGCGGCCGCAAGTTGGTCCAACAGTAAGCCCGAAGCCGTTCCCCAAGCATACTTGTTAACGGTTTCAATATTCTTTACCAATTGGAGATAATTAGCATTTACCTTGTTTCTGGTAAGGTCAGGAAAGATATCTCTGCCAAGAGTATAAAGTAAGTATGCGGTTCCGACTTGCTTCACTTTAATCTCGTCCATTACCAACACCCCCTGCTTTACTTTCTCTTCTGTGTTCTCAAATTCCTTTTTCAAGTTAGTTAGCTTGATCTTCTTATTCTTCTTATTCCTTCCACCAGGTATGCAAACGGAATCGACATCTTTAACAGATCGACAAAACTCCAACTCGGTTTTTGTATGAACTCCAACCAAGAGTTTCCTCGAACAAATTGTACAACTCTTCCCAACTCATGTCATAATAATCAGCATCCACGCTTCTACCCCTTGCTTTAAGGCCTGTAATCTTACTAGCTTCATCATGAGAGATTGTCATCTCTCCAAAAGGTAATTGAAACGTGTAAGTCTCTGGACAAAATCTCTCGGCAAAACAGAGGTCAAGCACACTATCATATTCTTGATGTCCATATTGAATGGCAGGCCATAAAGCGAGAGGATTGTACATAAGCAACCACCTCATCCACCTCTTCAGAAAGTTTCCATTCCAGCGCCCTCTGGTGTCTCAATACTCGGACTGCACGGTGGTGATCAGGAGTCTCATAAATCTTTTTTTGCCCAAGATTCGGCGTAACCAATCAACACATTTCCTCCATCTTCCGGAAGACCATGAGGCTCACCATCCGATCTAGGTGAAATTACATCATCTTCAGCAGGAATGTGAAAACCTGTAGCCCGTTGTTCTGCAACTTTGTTCTCTAACGATGGTTGTGCAACCTTCTTACCTTTCTCGGGTTTTCTTTGGGGTTGTGTTTCTTGAATATCATCAACTTCTTCATCATCATAAATACCTTCTTCTTGTCTTCCAACTCTTCCATGTTCATCTACTTCTTCAATGTCAGTTCCTCTACGGTTCGCTCCCAATTTTTTTCGTACCTCCTCCTCGAGGATCGGAGTTTTAGAAGTAGAAGGTGTTACCTCCATCCTCTTCTTCTTTTTAGCTGCATTGTTCCTGACATAAGCATAAAACTTATAAGCCTAATACTTCGAACAACAAAGGAATAAAAACTAAATGAAATATGTATTTGATTATCATTACAGAAAGTAGTTCGGCTTATATTCATTAAATACTTACAAGCCGAATATCAATACTCGGCACAAAACTACCGTTATCGAATAAGCCGAACCATATTTAAGAATTAAAATAATTATTCGGCGCATAATTATTTGATAAAATGAGCTGAACCTCAACAATTTCAAAAAAAAATGAATTCTAACTACACATATTCGGCTCAAAACAAATAGTATCGAATAAGCCGAATCTATACTTATGAATTGTAACATATGTTCGGCGCAGAATAATATCATAGGATACGCCGAGCCTATACACTAGAAAAATATAGGAAATTCTACAGATACATGTTCGGCTCACATCTAATTGTATCGAATAAGCCGATCCTACATATTCGGCTCAAATCTCATCTAAACTTTTAAGCCGAACTGTTCATATGCATTTTCAGAGTTCGATTTCAAGAACAGTTCGGCGCAAATCTGGGAAGTAACATACGCCGAACCCAACCACATAATCGCCAGCAAAAACCCTTATTTTTGACTATTAAACATATTATACCAATCAAAAGCATCAAAATACGAGATGGGTTTGTAGAAACTTACTTCCTTATTCTCATTTCGGTGTTGGTTCTTCACTTTGTTCTTCCTGTTCGATTTGTGGAGGGATTTCACTTTGTTCTACATCTTCATCTTCAATGAAGTTCTCTTCAATTGGTTCTTCGATTGGTGCTCGATTGATCTATTAGAACGCGATACATTCTTACAACGACCCATTATATAATAGAGTTTAATCGACGATCAATTTTTCAAGAATCGACGATTTTCAATTTCACGGCAATGGAGCGAGGGAGGCAGAGGATGGGAGGAAGAAGAAGACTAAGAGAAAAATAGAAAACTGATTTTCAATTTTTTGTTTTAGGTTTTTGTATTAGGGTTAGGGATAGATTAGTAATTTAGAAGATTTAAGGGCATATAGGTAATTGAACTACCCATAGGGTACCCCTTATAAGGTCACCCAAGTTAGGACTAGTGCTTTGTATGCCTAGAAAGATTTTGGTATGCCCAAAATCATAGTTCTTCGCATAGTGCAAATTGTGATCAGGAAATTCTTATGCCGTAGATTTTGAACCCAGAGAGCATGGCACTTTTTTGGAAATTCAAATAGCCCATTTGTAGGCAAATTCTTATGCTGGAAATTCTTGATGTTCAGTTTTGTGCAGCACCATCTCCAAGGAAATTCAAGATTGAGATTTAGAGTAATTTCTATGTGGTCGATTATTATATCTTACGAATATAAAAAAAAGAGCTCTTTTTGGTAGGAGACCCCCTAAATTACTTAGTTGTCCCCATTTTTTTACATATTTACATAAATACCATTATTTTAAAAATAGATTAAAAATTTTAAAAACTTAATATCTTTCAAAATATATAACGGATTTTTTTAAAATTTATATATTTGAAAAGCTTTTTCAATTATCTACTTAACGAGTACAAATAAGAATAGTAAATTTTTGTTTTAGGAAAAAATTTCATGGCTTTCAAATTTAGTATTGGTGGATGAGTAAAATTTCAAGCATGTGCATCGCACATGTGTCCTTACTAGTTGTTTATAGAGAAAACTCTTAACTAAATTGGATCTGTCAGCGACTCAAATGATTAATTCAACAGATTACAGCAGTGGATGGGCACCACACATCTTGGCCTTTGAAATTTTCCAATTTCCCCAAAGATTCACTCGTTTCAACAGTATCTCAGTTGGATTTAACATTTATGGATAAGTCCTGTCAGAATCCTCCCTTTTTGACTTGCTGGTGGTCTTCTTTGCTCCACTAATTTCTTTCAACTTTCAGAACATAATGCTGGCACACCCACAAAGAAGAAACAGACCGCCAAAAACTCTATGCACCTGCAAACTAAGCTCACTTGGTCACTTTTAAACTTCAAATCCTTCCTTTAAGGCCCTTCAAATAGCTTGTTTTCACAGCAATAGACCCTCCTAGTTTGGTAATAATCCGGCTTCGTTTATGGCTCCATGGCATGCTGCAAACAAAATTCACAACAGATAGTTTTTTCATTTTCTACTTGATCCTTTGTTAGTTCGTCCCGAGTCCTTACATGATGCAGTTCACATGATATGGACTCGCAATAGCACCCGCTCAAAGATCTAATTCAGCCAGAAATTTCACCCAGGCTATAACAAAGCATTAATCTATTAAAAAAGTGGTACTAAATACAGTTTCCCATGTGAATTAAACTAACTTTCAGTTACCAAAGTCTAAAGTAGCTGAAGATGTTTTTCTCCTATTTATTATAGCCCCTTCAAACAGTTCCAAACAATTGTTCAATTAAAAACGTAAAATTGAAGGTGGTGATGATGCAAGTCAAGCCTAGACAAATATCTGTCTGTGTCAATGAACCTAAAGTTAACATTTTGCTGACTAGCTGAGTGGTTCTAAATTCAGCATTAACACATTCAAAGACTATCATACTCAAGTCACAACACCGGTGATGAGACGAACACAATATGACAAAAAACAATGGTGTACCCCCTAAGTTCAATAGTGAGTCAAAGAAAACCACCAGGTATCAAAATCTTGAATTCATTGTTTTGAAAAAGTAGATGAAAATTATATATACCCATCACACCCTATTAAACAAATCATAAATAGCTAACTTGGACCTGGTTAATCATGAATAAACTCAATATTCAATTACCCTCATTTCATACTTTTCTCATTAGTAATCAGTCAATCACTAATAGTCTCTCATGCTTGTCATGAAGACGAGAGAATCGCTCTTTTAAGTTTCAAATCACAACTCGAAGACCCAGCGAATCGCCTATCTTCATGGCAAGAAGGCAGACATCATCAGAACTGCTGTAATTGGTATGGAGTTGGATGCTCCAATGAACACGATTAAACTAGACCACAAGCATGCCACCGGGTCCTCAGAAATCTCCATTCTGCCTGCACTTACTGGTAAAATCCATCCTTCCCTTTTCACTCTTACTCATCTAGAGTATCTGGACCTTAGCTTCAACAAATGTATGGACACAAAAATCCCAGATAAGTTCTCTAATCTGAAATATCTTAGACATCTTGACCTCTCCAATTCTGGGTTTTCTGGCTCGCCACTCAATTTTCAAACTTATCGTCTCTACAATACTTGGACATCTCTTGCAGTTTTATAGCTACAGAAGCATTATTACCTCTACCTTGCCCTTGGTATCATCATCTACAAAGTGGGTGAAAGGGCTGGTGAATCTAAATGTACGGAAGTTGGCTGGTGTCAATCTACATGAGGCTGCTGCAGCATCTTCACAAGAAAATTTTGCTGAACCAATCTCTTTTCTTTCAAATCTTAGACATCTTGATCTCTCTGGTTGTAGTATTGCTATCCTTTTCCTATCCATCAGTTTCACAATCTTTCGCATCTATCATATTTGAGAATGAACTTCAATTATCTGAATTCCCCAATTCCCATCCAGGTGGCTAATTTAACTTCACTTTCTATTCTTCACCTATCTGGTTGTCAGTTACAAGGCACAGTTCCTTATCTCCCTCAACTTAAAGAGCTTCATGTCAGCTGGAATTCTGATCTTTATGCTGATCTTACTTTTATGCTTGAAGAACATCAATGGCCTAAGCTCGAAATACTTGATATCTCAAAAACTTTTGTAGGCAAACCAATTCCAAGTTCCATCTCAAATGCACCGTTACTAATCAGTCTTTTTGCTTCAAGATGTTCAATTCAGGAATCCATACCTTCTTCAATTTACAACCTTTCTAGATTACAGTCTCTAGACCTCTCTGAGAACAACATAACAGGTTACATTCCTTCTTCCATTTCAAATCTAAGACATCTACAGTTTCTCGACTTGTCTATAAATAATTTTCAAGGACACATCCCAAAGTCAATCTGCAAGATATCTTTTCTTAAAGAAATTTCTTTAGCTTCGAACAAATTAACAGGAACAACACCAAGCTGCATTACAATGCTTCAAAAACTACAGTATTTAGATTTGTCTCAGAATACTATAGGGGGCATAACTTCCTTGATATCTATGATCAATGATCTAAACTTAACTTCACTAAATCTTAACTCAAATAACATAACTGTAGATCGAGACTTACTTCCATGGACTAAATATCAACTTGAAAGTTTAGAGCTGAAATCATGCAATATGGAAGGATACATCCCGACATTTATTTGTAATTTAACTCATCTTAAGAATTTAGATTTGTCTCATAACATGTTAACAGGAGCTATCCCGTCTTGTATCTTTAACCTCCAAACTCTTAATAACATAGATCTGTGAAGAAACTACTTCCAAGGAATACTGCCCCATCAACTTCATTTTAGTATGGACCAAAATACACGTGTAAGTTTGAATTTATCGAATAATAATCTCCACGGTCCTCTTCCACTTCCACCTCAAAATTCTTACACGTTTGATTTATCACAAAATATATTTAGTGGTGAAATCTCAGTAGAGACTGGCAAAAGATTATCCGGTGCTCATTTCGTTTCTTTATCTGGTAATAAGTTGTTGGGTCCGATACCATCTTCGTTCTGTGTAAAAGTTACTTCAGCATACTCGGCTCTAAATTACCTTGACCTCTCCAACAACCAGCTATCTGGCACTATACCCTATAGTGTTGGTTACTGCATTTCTCTGTTTTCACTAAACCTTGGCAGGAATAATTTCACTGGAAATGTTCCAAATGAGCTTGAACAGGCAAGAGAGCTCAGATACCTTCAACTAAATGATAACAGTCTCAATGGTTCTTTTCCTAGTTTCATACGAAAGCTTGAGAATCTGGAACTTCTAAACTTGGGAAACAACAATTTCGAAAGCAGTATACCCAGTTATATCGGTTCACTTAAGGGTCTTGCAATCCTTTCTTTAAGGTCAAACAAGTTCAGGGGATTGATCCCATCTGAAATTACTAAGTTAAACCAGCTTATAATCTTAGATCTATCGAACAACAATCTCACTGGTCCAATTCCTAAGAAAGTTGGAAATCTGAAGATGCTCTTGAGTAGAACTAATGACACATCCTCGTATGGTAGTGACCTTGCTTTTGCTGTTGATGTCCAACTGCAAATGGTGATCAAAGGGATGATTATCCAACTGGAGCACTTATACGGTTATAGTTCAGGAATTGATCTATCGAGCAACATTCTCGAAGGAAACATCCGAGACGAGATGGGTCTACTGAAAGGGCTTTCCACTCTCAATTTATCACATAATCAATTTTCAGGTGTAATCCCACATAGTATGGGAAACATGACAGGTTTAGACTCTTTAGATTTAAATTCCAACAATTTGTCTGGGCAAATCCCACAGTCTTTGACATCAATAGACTCTCTTGGATATTTCAACTTATTATACAATAACTTGAGTGGTAAGATACCAAGAGGGTCTCACTTTGATACACTAAGTCTAGATGGTTCAGCTTTTGTTGGTAACTACTTGTTGTGTGGGTTACCTTTGGAGATTATTTGTGCGAGTAATGAAGAAGATGGAATAGAAGTTGAAGAAGATGATCAAGATGATGTAAAAGAGAAGATTCTGATTTATGGTGTTGTTTTTTTGGGGTTTGGAGTTGGATTTTGGGGTCTGTTCCTCATTTTGCTAGTACGGAAACAAAAGTGGTGGTTTGGGTATTGGAGATTTGTAGATTTAGTTGCAACACGAATTGCAAGATTTCTGTTAAAAATTTAAATCATGTAATATTTTTCATCTAATGCATATGTTCTAAAATAAATTTTTTCTCATTATCTAAAAGAAAACTACAATTTCGGAGCTAATTGCCATGTAATAATTCTTGTCACTAATGATACAAATGCTAGCTTAATAGTAGTGATTGACCACAACCTAATGAGAAAATCAAGTTACAGACTTGCATACCTTTGATGACAATCCAGTTATTACACTCTGACTTGCTTAGCAAAAACCAGCAAAACTTGTTGCCCCATGACCCACATTGCTGCAAAAAAATAACAACAATACACAGTAAGATTCAGCAAGAAATAGCTCTCTTTGTAATTCATAAGTTACTAGAAAGAGCATCTCGGATTACATTGTAGTACGAACAAAGTACTTGTAACTAATAAACTCATAAACAGAATTATTTTATGCTAAAATGACAACCTCATCAAATAAAGAGAGTCTCTGTACTTGTGAATTGTCATCCCATGACAACCTCAGAAACTAAACCACTCAATATCTATGTATTCTACATAGTTTTTGTTCCAATAACTGCAATAAATCTCAGATTTGAACCATGATAATCTAGACAGAAATTTGTAGAACAAACAGATAAATTGTAGAATTTGTTACAAAATTAGAACAACACCAAACCTTGCCATCATCATCCAGAAGTTTCTTGATCGGAGATTCCATTTCAATCATTCCAGGGCTCAGTTAATTCCTGAAATTTCAAATTTAGGGGAAAATTTTCAGAGATAATTAGGGCATGAAATTTAAGATAAAAAATCATGGAGTTATTTAAGATTCATCGTCATAGATAGGAACTAGGAAGAAAACTCATTTACCGATTCAAATTTCCCGATTAAGCAACAATCTGCTTTCAGGCGAGAAAAAAACCCTAATCCGTGCCGAGAAAGAAAATAGAGAAAAAGAACGGCTCCGATTATTCACTCCAACTCTTGGAATACCGATTTGAAGTTATAACGGGAGCCATTCTTACGATATCTACGGATCCAGTGAGCGCAGCCACGGCAGAGACTCCTCAGAAATTTTACTCAGGTACAGTGAAGTAAGGAAGAAATGATGAAGTTGGAGCTGATAATCGGTGGGCTGATCACTCCTCATGGCCCAACAGTGGTGTCTCCCTTACTTAGGGTAGGGGTGAGCAACGAACGAACGGATGCGGATTAAGGGTCACCCGCGTCAAATCCGTCAAAGTTGTGGATTTGGAAAATCTAACCATGTCCGGTTTAATTACTCGCGGATTTAACATCCACGGATTAGCGGGTGATATGGGCAGGATGCGGATTAATCGCGGATTTAAATGAGTAATCCCAATACACTGGATGAAGAATAAGCGTGTTCTTGGGCCATCGTAGAAACATAGATAGGGTCGACGACGGAACGAAGAACAAAAATGACGACAGCTATGCAAACTCTTAACTAAGTGTTGTGTAGTTCCCTAGTAGACGTGTGAACAGCTAGGAATTGGCTTATGTCTCAAGGGTTAGGTTGTTTGCCGATTTAAGTGGTACGTGAGTTGGGTTTAGAACGTCGTGAGACAGTTCAGTTATCTACCGTTGGTGTTAAAGGGAGAACTGAGAAGAGCCAACCCTAGTACGAGAGGACTGGGTTCGTGGTACGATTGAGTCCAATAAGCCCTTGTGGAATAAATACTCAGCCGCTTGGGAACCATCAGGTACTGTCTAAATTGGATCGGATTTTGCAGTTTTTTCTTATGCAATACCTCGACGTGACATGAGCGTGAAAGAGGTTCCAGAATAAGTTTTCTTTTTACTACGAAGATAGATTTGGGTCTCAACAGAACGTAGCACGCATTCTCATTAATAGCATTTAACCAACCAGGCAACCATATGCTTTGACTTGCATTGAATGTTGGGCCATTCGTGATTTGTTTCTCCGGAGTACCAAAGGCAAGCATGACATCGTTATGAACATAAAGTCCCAAAGTATGGAACCCAGAAAAAGGCTGACCCACGTTTTGATCTAGTTGTTTTATCTTAAGTAGAATCAATTCTTTTTTGTATTCATTCTTCTTAGACTGTTGTAAATGAGTTTCATTCTTTCGGAAAGTTGATCGTAATTGTTTATATAATCAAGTTCATCTGAAGGCATCTAAGCAAGAGGAATACGTCTTGAATCGCACATTAAAAGGTAGATGTCATGTGTCGGTTAAGGGTACGGTCACAGTTCATCAAGAAGATCTCCCTCCCAATTTGAAGTTTTTTCTGGAAGTTTCAACCTTGTTGACTATGGCAGGCACCTGAAGCCAGGCCGAGTCGGAAAGGTACAGCAACCCTTGTCGCCATGTTTATATCTGGTTCACTTGTAAGTTTTACTGGGTACGCCTCAATTCAGTGGAATTGTTTGATCTTAAAGGAGGTCTTCTATAATTTCGCACGTGATGGGTTAACTTAAAATTATTCATAGATATTCACGACATGCTCCCGGCACCCGACGGGCGCTTAGTGTTATTATGCAATTTCTACTCTTTTATGAGAGGCTCTTTAGCGCTATTGTTCGCGGTGCCTATAGTTCTTTGTCTTGGACTCAGTAGAGTAGCTCCGGAGAATTAGATGGTCTTCCTGAGGAGGCCTTTTATTTGGTAGAGTCTCCTTTTTAGTGCTAGTTGAACGGAAAGTCATGGCTTTTGTTCAACTTCGAAAGGGTCCTGATGTAATGGGTTCGTTCGGATTGTTACAACCTATAGCAGATGGTTCGAAATTGATTCGTGGCATCTGTTATTCTGGCACAAATATTTTTGGTTTTGAAAAAGAAACAATTCGAGAACGGTTCCAACATAAACGAATGAAAGAAGTGGATGGCATCCCAGCGAGATCTTCGGCTCAAACTAAAAAGGGGACTCTTTCTTAGGCTTTGAGTTCTAAAGGCCCTCCTTTTATAGCATCATTAGTGAAAACTCGCTACGCTCATGCTCTAGGTTTACATACAACTACATTGATCTTAATAAAAGGTGCTTTAGATGCACGTGGTTCCAAGCTAATGCCAGATAAAAAGGATTTTGGTTATAGTTTTCCTTGTGACGGTCCGGGACGAGGCGGTACTTGTGATATTTCGTCTTTCTTTTCATCGTAATCAAAGATCTTTTCTTGCCAATCCTTCTTTTTCCAATTAACCGAAGAACCTAATGGACCAATTGCTTGCTGCAATGTGGTGAAGATACGCGATATTATAGGCCCACGATTTTGGTGTCTGATGCGTCTTTGTTGGTATACAATTTCAATTTATCCCTTACGAGTGTAAGCTTTAGAAGAGAAGTCAGAGATCGTGAGTAGGGAAAGGAGACACGACCCTGATAAGATGTTTTTCTTCTTTTATTATTCCCCCTTAACTCGCAAAGAAGTCAATCTTGTATGGGAATGCCTTGTAAGGTCACGTTGAGCTCTTACCTTTTCCTGTCTACAACTCAGTTCATATTATATATTATAGGGATGAACCCAACCCTAATATTTTTTCTTACGAACAAAATTTTCTGTTACCAACGGAATGCAATATAAATGCACCCTTGCTCCGAGATAATCTATTGAAAAGGAGAAGTCCATATCATAAGCAGAGTCTTTTCCAATGCGATAAAGTAACATAGTTATTTCAGGATTACTAACTTTTGCCTAACCAAAAGAACAAGAAGACTTCCACTTTCTACATTTTTGACTCCGGGATCTTTTCTTTCCCGGGCCTCTAGTGAGTTACAGACAGAGTTCGAAAATATCAAATCTTTGATGATTCCATCATGGGGCCATGCCTGTATACATAATGTGCGTTGGAAAGGCCAACCCTCTCCTAGGACACCAAAAACCGGCCGAAATTCAGCAGGCCTGCCTTGTATATCTATCAAGAATGCAAATACTGATTCTACCTCTCAAGCGAGGCCAGGGGCCCATACTTACTATTATATACGATGTTCTAATAGACACTTCGAGTGAAGGTCACCACACTAAAACAAAAGCGATTCTTCTTTCTTAGTTAGGTCTTGGAACAGGGACGAACTGGGGTGGGTTTAGCCCGTAGTTGGATCTCGGTCTATTTGAGAGTCTTTCTTTTCATCGTAATCAAAGATCTTTTCTTGTAAATCCTTCTTTTTCCAATTAAACGAAGAACCTAATGTTCATCCTTGGCCTGCTATCGCCGTCGCATCGGTCTTCAGGACGAAATAGTGACAGGTTTTCTTGTCTCCGTGAGTGAAAGATACTTCCCAGGGTCTACGTAGAAAGCTTCTATCGTAGAACTCATTCGAGAGGGCTTGTTTTATCCGCCAACGCTTTGTTCCCGGCCCAGGCGCCTATTTCCTTGAAGGTCCATATCCGACGCCAAACGCCTGAAAATTCTGTCTGCAAGCTTCGTGGCACTGATCCCTGCAAACATTTTTCATCTCTTTATTTCCAGTGAATCTTTGTCCCATTCTTTATTGGTTGGCAAATCCAACCGGTGATTTCCTGATTTTGATACCTTTGCCCCAGAGTCAGACACGGGTTGGGCTATGAATAAAGTCGCCTTTAGTGCCGTAGACAGAAGCAAAGCTCCTACTACTCATCCTAGAGCCTTGAGCATTGTACAAGGACGTGTTGAACCCGCCCGGATCACATCTAGACAAATAGAAGTAGGGTGACGAGCAATGACACGATATGCGCGTTGTGGTGGAAAAATATGGGTACGTATATTTTCAAGAAAACATGTTACACTAAGACCTACGGAAACGCGTATGGGCTTGGGGAAGGGATCTCCCAAATATTGGGTATAGTATAGTTCATGGTTCTTTCCGGGCATCATTCACAGTATTTCGGTAATCGTCCATGGTATTTCGGGCGGGCATCTCCTGAAATCAGCATTCCAGAGAAGCAAAAGATTGAGAGTCGGGCGGAAAAGACATGTAGAAATCTCCTCCGGAACTGGATTGGCATAGCGCCCCTTCCGTGGGGGACACAGGACACTCGCGGGTATAGAAGTGCACTTCTTTTTATGACTTCGACTTCTCGATCCAGGCCCGGTGACCAACCAGGGATTTTAGTTACTCGAGTGTATGCGAGAGGCTCAAAGAGAATTCCACTTTTTTACGATCCGGTTCCTACACCACTGCGAACCCCAGTTAGAGTCAAGTATTATACACTTTTTCATTTTTGGGAGAACCCAGGTACTCTCTTTCGGATTCATGAAACAACTCTCAGAGATCTTTTCCCCAAGAATTTCTTCGATTTCTTCCGCAAGCAGATGATTATTCATCTGCTTCTCACGTTCCGTGAATAGCCGGGATATTGAGGAATATCCAGAAAGGCATTTCGGGAATCGGTCTGGCCCAGAAATCGGGTGAATAACGAGCCATTCATATTTATTTTTGCAGTATAGGTACGACCAACCGATTATAACGATTTGAAATATGAAAAGGACATCACTTTTAATTTCCTTATCCAGATTAGTCGCTTTCGTTAACTATATAATATATAAGTCTCTTGCTTGAACAGGAATTCAAGATCGAAAAGACTTCATTCCGGTTGCTCCCACTGAATAGGGCAAAAGTGTGTACGAGACAGAGATGGTTCTACCCGTCGATATTTATTCTTATATCTGGAGCACGGAATCCATAGATCAAGAAAAATTTGAACTATGATTCATACCTACTATTTAGACCTCGCGGCCGGACTCAAATTTTTTTAAGGGGCATAATTATCAACCAAAGGATTTTTAGTCATTACATCTATTCATTGAATAAGTGATGATCCACAGGTTCTTACTCATCAAAGAAAAACAGGGTTAACCGAGGTTATTCAAACATGCATCGGTCAACTAAATGGTATTCCCATAGCTATTGGGGTTATGGATTTTCAGTTTATAGGGGGCAGTATGGGATCCATAAAAGTGGAGGGTTTCTTCAAACAACAGGGAGCTGAGTCAACTATTCAATCAAATGAGATTGAACATGTTTCCCATCTCTTCTTGAGAAACAAGTGGGGTATTTCTTTGCAAAGCGTATTATGAGGGACCGTCAAGTACATCCGGCAAGAACCAAGGGAGATCTCCTTCTTGCATAGCTCAGATCGGAGCAAGGTGCCATCGAACGCAATCTCACGATCGGTCATGAGTGTAGGACTCTTGAAGATATTCGCCTGGGATAAACCTTTAAATGACTTAATCAAAGATGACTTAATCAGAGCAGAGTAAACCGTTGTGGGCCAGAAACTGGCTATAAGTGTAAGGGCTTGCAACTCAAACTTTATCTCTCATTGTAGAATATCTAATATCTGTTTTACATCTTCTATGCGAAAATGATCTATTTTCATAAGATATTCTTGACTCTTATTCAAAAGGTCTAATAGTGTATATATATTGGACCTTTTGAGACAATTATAGATCCTGGGAGATAATTCTTGTCGATATGAAGAAACGCTCTTCAATCTTTTAAACAACCAAAATGGGAAAAAGAGAGACGAAGAGAAAGGAATAACCAATCGATAAAGGAACATGAAACTATTTTGTTTCAATAAAGGTACGGGAAACAGGTATTGAGGCTAGAATAGATAGTAGCTAAGAAGGGAGCAAAATTGAACCTATGAACAATTATCGTCAGAAGTTATTTAGATGATACACTTGTACTAATCTTTCTTTGATGCCTTTAGAGTCTCTTTTTCAGCTGCTTAATCGCGTGGGGACTTCTTCGCTAATCGTTATTTCATTTTCTCTTCTTCCAAGCCCTTCTTAGAATCACTGAGTTACATTGATTCAAGTGTCTCTAGACGCAACGAATTCCTAGGATTTTAGGAGGAATGGGTATTTTCATTCTTTCTACTTTTCGAGGTATAATGACAGACTTTCAGGACCCATCTTGTTTTCCGGATGAAGGGAAACACGTTAACTCGGGAGTAGGAACTCGCTTCTCCGTTAACAACAACAAGAGTCACCTAAGGAACACGATCACCCGAAACTTGATCAAACCGTGGCTATATTCTTCATAAATTGATCAAACCTATTTTGTTTCAATTGTGTCTATGAATAAAGACCTAAGCAATTAAACAACTCTTCAACTAGTTCTTATGAGTCATTTGAACTAGTTATGAGAAATATGAATACAGTTAATATGAAAGTGCTCATATGGCTAACCATTGATTAACTATTTGTGAACCAACTAAGTGTACACGTTTAGGTACGGTTACTCAAACCTAAATGAATACATACCATTTGTGTGTGACAAGCTCAGTTTCGATCTAACCGTTGAAATATATTAGCTTGGTTTAATTAGGTTTTTCATCTAACGGTGAATATTGAATGTTTTATTACCAAGGTAACTTAGATTGCAAACCCTGATTTGAAAACTATATAAGGGGAACTCTAGCAACTGGAAAAACTAATCCCCACACCTCCTGTGTGATACTAGTTGGTTTTGCTGGAGTCAGTTCTCCTTTAACCTTAGGTTTCTTCTCTAGACCCTGTAGGTTAACGACTGAAAGACTTCATTGGGATTGTGAAGACAGAACAGACTACTTCTCTTGTAGTTGAGCGATCTGATCTTGCCATTTTCTATCGTACGAGTTCAATTGAATAATTGACTTGAGATTATATCTCCGATAGGGCAAGATAAAAAGAAATCACAAACATCTTCGTCTCATCGTTTCTGATTCTGCAATATCTAGTATCGCTACCATACGATTTAGATTATTGTGAGGTGATTGATAATACTAAGCTGTTCTTCGGGAATATAAGTCCGGGTTATCAATTTTCACCTTGATTTATCAAAAGACGGAACAAAACTCATAGTTTTATCTGTGGGAGACAGATTTATTTATCACCGTAGACTTTTCTGTGTGATACAAATTTGTTTATTGAAGTTTTCGACTTTGGGTCGTAGGAACTCTTAGTTGTGGGTGAGATCAGCTAAGGGAATCAAGTGCGTAGTATCCTGCTGGGGTCGGAGACACAAGGAGCGCAACTGTACCTTGGATCAGTGTGAGATTGATTAGGGTTCAACTACAGTCAATCCAGACAGAAGTTAGTTTGTAGTAGGCTAATGTATGTAGCGGCTTAATACATTGTGGTGTTCAATCTGGACTAGGTCCCGCGGTTTTTCTGCATTTGTTGTTTTCTCGTTAACAAAATTTTGGTGTCTGTGTTATTTCTATTCTGTATTATGTTTTGTTAGATAATTAAAATATCACAGGTTGTGCATTGTGTCGATCAATTGTGAAATTCAACCTTTGGTTGTTGATTGTAAATTGATTGATCCTTGGATATTTGTCTTTGGTACCATCCAAGTTTATATCTCTAGTATTTGATAAAGACTCGCAGATTTCCATTTGCTTGAGTAAAGTTCAAATCGAGAGATAGAGATATTAACTCCTTGATATTCTTTTTATTGAGATTGAGTCTGACTTTCTAGTTGATTCTCTTAAAAGTATATTAGAGTTAGTCCATACAGATTGCTAATCGAAATATTGGGTGAGGTTGTTGTACCCTCGCTTTTTCAATTGGTATCAGAGCAGGTAAACACGTTTAAGACCTCAAAAGTCTGTGTTTGTAGCAATCTGACTCTATGGATAAGAGTACTATCTCTGATAAACGCATCATCAGAAACAAAAGTTCTGTCTCGACTAACTCTATTAAAGAGAAAGATCCTTCAATCTCAAATATAGACGAACCTAGTGTTCTAACGAGACAGACAGACACTGACAGTTTCCTTCCTATTACACTTCAAAGGAGTCTATCTCTATTAATGGAAGGGAAACAACTGAAGAGAGTGAACTGATTCTAAATCTTGTTAGAATCCAAGATGATAAATTTAATCGGTTAAAAAAACATGTCAATGCTCTTTTTGGTATAGTAAAAGACGGAAATTCCAAAAACACGGAAGCTCTGTCTTCACAAATCCTTCTTGAGACTCCCCTTGAAAAGGATGTTTTGGAATTTGAACATCATTTTAATAAACTCTCAATTCAAGGATGCTTCAAAAAATCCACTATGCCATCTACTTCTCTTAAAACCAAAAGTGCTCCTGGTTTAGAAGTAAAACAGGAATCTCTTCCAATTAAAAAGGATGTTCCTGCAATCTTCATTGTTCAAGGATGTTGCACATCACATGGGAGGAAGAAATCTTTAGACGAAGATGTCAGGATGAAATATTTTAATCACTCGTTTGATCAGAAAGTATAACTCTTTTGCATGTCAAAAGAGCATGTTGTGCAAAAAGGGAACCCGATGTTGAATAACAAGTACCTTGTTCAATTTCAACACACCTTGGACTTATTTATCAAATGTGTAAGTGACAATAGTATGTGTAAACCAAATTGTTTCAGTACTCATCTTGTGTATCCTACTAGGAAAATCAGTTCAATGGGTCTCTCAAAGTTGCATAACAGACGTCTGAAAAACCGTCTAAGAAAAGATCAGAAATTATTCTTTTGCTACAGAGGAGACAATAGTTCTGTAGATGTGAACAAAGAGTATCATGGAAAAAGAGGAAAGATGATGATGTAAGAAATAACTTAAAGGAGATAATTAAGGGTTATAAAAAAATCGTCAATAGGCTGTTAACCATCTCTCACCAAAAATATTCTGGTAAGAACCGATACTATAAGTCATACTTTGGTAACAATAATTTTTATGACAACTGTTCACATCATAATGGTTTTTCTCTAAAGTCTCGAAGAAACAAGGATAACCAAAGGCAATGTTCATTTAATGAGCTTAAGGCTCATACTTGTGTAAATTAATCACAAGGTTGAAATCTCACTTACAAAAATACTAGTTGAGTGATAATTGAATAGGTATACTTTTAGCAAAGTGTCTCTGATGATCTAGCTAATTTCTTATCGTTCTTAGATGGATTGTCAAGCACAAACACTTTTACATGAGTATTTCTTTTATGCATGTTCTTTTGTTGCCCTTTGTTTTTATTCTTTGCAACTTGCTTCGGACCCTAAAGCTAAGATGCATGGGTTTTATGCAGATTATCTTCACAAATAGCCTTTTTATTTAGGTATTTGTGGACCCTCCTTACTATGGGTATACATACGGTCTCTAGGTTCTCTCGCAAACCGTGCTTGTAAATCCTAAGTCTGTTCGAAATCGTTTATATACCCTTCTTATTGAGTTGAGATATCTCACTATAGGCCCCTTATTATCAATGATGTCTTCTTCTTGATCTTGGGATTTACCTAAAGACTTTGTTGATAATGCGGTGTATTTCGAGTTCGATAAAGAGAAGGGAACCTTTGTTGAAGTTGAAAGATGCTTTCCTCAATCTCCTGATTCCTACTCAGACATTGAGGATGTTGAAGAGATTTCAGATGAAGTGGTTGTTGACTTTCTCAAAAACTTTGAGAATGCAAAATAACAACTTGTTGATACAATGAAGTGTCTTGATATGGTAAGAACTGAGTTGAAAAAGGTTAATTCTGACCTTGTTCTCATGAAAACTCATGTAAAGGGACTTCTCAACAAGGATATCCACTCTGAAGAAGCAGAGGATGATGTCAATCACAAGCTCAAAGATCTCAAGCTTCTTAAGGATCCCGAATCAGCTGTTTGATGTCTAGCTCGTATTCGATTTTGGCTTGTTGATTGTATTTTATTTTTTCTAGGAAACTTTTTAAGAGAATTTTATTCTTGTTTTTGTTTAAGAAGGATAACTAGGGTTTGAAATAGCCATTATTGTGAGTACACATAGCTATGTCCAACGTTTTCATCTTCATGTTTTTAGATTTATTTATTTAAATTCTAAAGTTGGTTTGGAAGATGATTTTTGCAGTATTAATCTTTATGGTTTTATATATTGCAATATGTTATGGGATATGTATGTTTGCGTTCGTGAACTATTATTGTCCTATACGATATCAAAAGTTATCTCGTTTATATTTCGATATGCATGTATTGATACAAGATCGATGAATTTTTGACGAACAAAAGTTAAGCCTATTATGTCATTTATTGATGGAAGATAGGTTAAAATCTTTTATTTACTAGGATTATGTCTATTGTATGTCATTGTGCAAATAGTGATGGAAAATAAAATGAATCCTTGTATATTTCGCAGTATTGATCTTCCCTGATCAATATTTTATGTATATACTGTGCGGCTCCAAAAGTTCTCTTGTATGAGCATTTCCAACTAGACTAATCATAGATTCGTTTGTGATTATTTTGGTTGTGTATTACGATTAAATTAATCATGGGTTCTCTTGTGATTAGTTTAATTGAGAATTTTGGATACAAAATCATTTTGTGGTTTTTGGTGTCCAAAGAAATCCTTCTTTTCTCGTAAAAGTAAGGTCGCTCTTGTTGTTCTTTCGGGAATGACATCAAATGGGGGAGAGTTCTTTTGAACTTGCGCTTAAATTCCATATCTTTGTGGGGAGTGCAGCTGTGGAATATGTGGGGAGTTATCTTGTATCTTTATAAACTTCGTGATGAATGCATTTAGCTTCGGCTTTATGATTGCATCTAAACAAAGTTGATATGTACTTTTATTTGGTCTTGAAGTGTCTCCATGAAAATTTCATTAGGATCCCGTTTTTGTACCTTTGCCAATTTTACTGACAAAAAAGGGGAGAATTAATATGTAGTTCACACTAAAAATACATATGGTTTTCGGATCATTATGTAAGGGGGAGTGGTTTTCGTGTTAAGACAAAGTATTGACTAAGGGGGAGTGATACATATCACCATAGTATTGTTGTCGAAGTTGTGATATGAGAACTTTGATGATGTGTAATAATACTATGACACTGTATAACAATGATCGAGAGCTTTTGTTTTCTCATTGTTATGGCTACGGAACTTCAACAACTATGATGCTGAATTGAACATCTATGGAATCATAGGAGTACTTGGAAAAGACGAAATTTTCGAGTAACGTTGAAGCACCAAGGAGATCAAGCATGTGGACGAGAAGCTACAAAGTTTTATCTATTTTTTAATCCATATGTATTGATAGTTTTTTCACTAAAATTGACAAATGGAAAGATTGTTAGAGCACTGCTTAGTCGAACTCGCATGTGTTTCTATCTCAAGTATGTTTGTCAATATTAGTGAGCAAAACTATATGTCTTGATTTCTAGTTTACTCATGACTAAGTCTCAGTCTAGGATAGTTAAGTGTAGTTGAGCTCCAGACTCCATGGCGATCATCTAACGAAGACGAAGAACTACTCGAGGAACAAGTGGAACTTCATCCGAAAAAAAGGTATGTGGAGACTTGAACTTATCTATCACTCAAAAGTCTACTCTATCTCCTACTCTTGAGACAATAGTCGTATAAGTATGATAGTTTTCATATATACACATTTGCTATTTCGAGCCGAGTTTACTCGCCTATCTTTTTCTCGAAATATGTGTTGGTGAGATTTCGCTTTAACCATTTTCATCTTTACCCATGACGAAATCCATGATGATGTTTCAATCTTGAAAATAGCTTTGATGAGGATAGTCGTGAATAACGATTGTTATATAACATTATAGAAGAATGTTTCAATGATTGAAATGTAGAGTTGAGATTACCAACTATGGATATAAGCATATATAGTGTGTTGGCACATTAGTGTATAAACACATGTGCCAGAAACCAAGTGCGTGCATATGTGTGCATTCGGTATTGGTGAAGGAGACAGGTTGAGCACGCGTACCAACAGAAGTTTTCAACCGAATATTTCTACTGAGTTTGTAGTTTGCAAACTAGTAAACCAGTCACCTTAGGTACGCGTACCCAAGCTGGTTATTTCTCAAATCGGTAGTTCATGAGCTTAAAACAATAATTTATAAGGAATGCAATCTTTGCAAACCGTGGCTATATTGTTCATGAATTTATTCAAGTGGATCAAACCGATTTTGTTTCAATTGTGTCTATGAATAAAGACCTAAGCAATTGAACAACTCTTCAACTAAGTCATATGAGTCATTTGAACTAGTTATAAGAAAGATGAATACGGTTAATATGAAAGTGCTCATATGGATAACCATTGGTTAACTATTTGTGAACCAACTAAGTGTACACGTTTACGTACGGTTACTCAAACCTAATTAAATGAATACATCTCATTTGTGTGTGACAAGCTATGTTTCGATCTAACGGTTGAAAGATATTAGCTTGGTTGAATCAGGTTTTTCATCTAACGGTGAATATTGAATGCTTTGTTACCAAGGTAACTTAGATTGCAAACCCTGATTTGAAAACTATATAAGGGGAACTCTAGCAACTGTAAAAAATAATCCCCACACCTCATGTGTGATACTAGTTGGTTTTGCTAGAGTCGGTTCTCCTTTAACCTTAGGTTTCTTCTCGAGACCCTGTAGGTTAACGACTGAAAGACTTCACTGGGATTTTGAAGCCAGACGAAACTATTTCTCTTGTAGTCGAGCGATCGGATCTTTCCATTTTCTATCGTACGAGTTCAATTGAATAATTGACTTGATATTATATCTCCGATAGGGCAAGACAAAAAGAAATCACAAACATCTTCGTCTCATCGTTTGTGATTCCGCAATATCTAGTTTCGCTACCATACGATTTAGATTATTGTGAGGTGATTGATAATACTAGGATGTTCTTCGGGAATATAAGTCCGGGTTCTCAATTAGTTCATGTTCACCTTGATTTATCAAAAGATGAAGAAAACTCATTGGTTTATCTTTGGGAGAAAAATTTATCTATCACCGTAGACTTTTCTATGTGATACACATTTGTATTTTGAAGTCTTCGACTTTGGGTCGTAGCAACTCTTAGTTGTGGGTGAGATCAGCTAAGGGAATCAAGTGCGTAGTATCCTGCTAGGGTCAAAGACGTAAGGAGCGCAACTGTACCTTGAATAAGTGTGAGATTGGTTAGGGTTCAACTACAGTCCAGACCAAAGTTAGTTTATAGTAGGCTAGTGTCTGTAGCGGCTTAATACAGTGTGGTGTTCAATCTAGACTAGGTCTTGGGGTTTTTCTGCATTTTTGGTTTCCTCGTTAACAAAATTTTAGTGTCTATGTTATTTCTATTCCACATTATATTTTGTTATATAATTGAAATATCACAGGTTGTGCATTGTTTCGATCAATTGTGAAATCCAACCTTTGGTTGTTGATTGGATATTGACTGATCCTTGGATATTGGTCTATGGTACCATCCAAGTTTATATCTCTAGTAGTTGATAAAGACTCGCAGGTTTTCATTTTCTTGAGTAAAGATCAAATCGAGAGATAGAGATATTAACTCCTTGATATACTTTTTATTAAGATTGAGTCTGACTATCTAGTTGATTCTCTTAAAAGTATATTAGAGTTAGTCCATACATATTGTTAATCGAAATATTGGGTGAGGTTGTTGTACCCTCGCTTTTTCACACTAGTCTTCGATGGCTCAAATTACTTGTGGTGTAAAATTTTTATGCGTGCCTTTCTTCAAGCGCGTGATTTTCAATTATGGGTTTATGTAGTTAATGGCTATGATGCTCCCGTTGTGGCACTAGGGAATGCAACCGTTCCGAAGAACATTGGTGAATAAAATGCTGCCGAGATACTTGCTGCAAAGCAAAACTGCGAAGATTAATGCCATCATACATGCCATTACCCCAGATCTTCAACACCATGTGACTATGTGCACTAGGTCTAAAGATTCTTGGGATATCTTAGAAACCATATTCGAAGGAAATACTAATGAAAAGGAAGCTAGGCTTCAAAACCTTAATTAATTCCGATTGGGAAAACCTTCGTATGGCAGATGAAGATTCATTTGATGAGTCTAATGACAAAGTGTCTGAAATTGTTAATGCATCTTTTGCATTGAGTAAGACTATTCCTGAAAAGGACATTATGATGAAAATTCTCAGATCGCTGCCATCCAGATACGATTCTAAGAAGCATGCCATCGTTGAAGGAAATAACCTTAATATTCTTTCCAGAAATACTCTTGTTGGAAAGCTTAAAATTTTTGATCTTGAACTTAAACAAAGAGATAAAAATCATTTGTTAAGCAACCATGTCGCTTTAACTGATAGAAATTCTGGACGTCTTAAATTGATTGATAAAAGAAATGAGAATTGCTTTAATTCTACTATGTCATTGTTTATTCAACAGCTTAAGAAAGCTCTTAGACGGAGTAAAAGAAAGTCTCAAAAGAGAGTCCAGTCAATCAATATGAAGGATAAGAAAGTTCAGAAAAACTATGTTTGCGAAACTAGTTCAAAGTGCTATAAAAGTATCCATGATACTTCTATAGATCCTGTTACAGAGTTGAGTATGTTAACTAAAGCATGGATGGCTACTCTTGACTATTGTCCTAGGGATGAAAGCTATGAATGTTCGCTTAGACTTATTGCTGATAATTATATTTGTCCTCCTAATAGTCCCGATTATTCCATGATGAACAATCTTGCTTCTCCAGAAGTGTTTCAACTGGAAAAATAAGCTTTAATTAAAAAGATTGAGGATCAGGAATGTCAACTGCTTAATTTAAGACTGGATGTTGTCAATCTCAATTGTGGTTCTGATAAGATTTGTCAAACCTCTTCGGATGAGTCCTTTAGACATTATCAGCAAACTCCTCCTGACTCTAGATCATTCTCAAGTCTCCCTGACAAAAAGAATGATATGAATGATCACAAGATCTTACCAAATATTTTGGTCACCATTTGTGAACATCAGGATCATCTTAAAGCTATTAGCACTAAAGATCAAGAGCAGTTCTCCTCTGCTAAACGAGGTATGCAGAAGAAGGAAAAGAAATCTCTTATGACATCCTCCTTCTTTTCAAAAGAGATTTCCAAAACGCTCCATAGTTTGCGAAAATCAACATTCAAGGTATTCAAAACTGTGTGTAAAGAAGAAAAGAATGATGTGTGTAACTCTTCTTTCATAAAGAAAAAACAAGAACAAGAAATAACAAATACTTCATCCCCTCGTAAGAAATCTCCCAGTCATGTATTGGATTGGAACAATTACATTTTGTAATTTTGTGTTTAATAATTTTTTATCTATCCCTCTTAGACAAGAATCATAATCTTCTAGAGGGTTGTGATGAAATATTTCTGTTAATTTTCTAGGGTTGTTCTGTTTCTGTCTGTTTTAGCCTAGAACCACATATGTTCACGAACGACTTCTTTTTTTTAGATCTTCTCTGGGATAACCGTTTTCTGTTAGGGTTTTTGTCAAAGTTCTTTTTAGAACTTTATCCCATATCTTGATTCCTTTTTAAGATGAAGATTTTCTCCTTAGGATGAACATTTCATTTATCTCTTCTATCATATTATGGATGGTGGTTTTTAGTTCAGGGTCAAAACTGTAAAATCCTGTATTTAATGCGCTGTCATCCTGCAAAGGAATAAAGGCCATTTAAAAAAGTATTGAGTGTTCAAACCTCTCTACTTATATATATATTGAGCAACACAGTATAAATATGAAATCCACTCAGAATGGTGCGCGTAGTAGCAATCCCAAATATTCTGTGAATTCTATTTTCTGCCAGCATTATTAAATAATGCATAACTTGCCTAGTATTTACATATGCTATGTTCCCAGTCGAACTCTCAATATTGAAATGACGTGACGATCAATGCTCACTCTCAGCAGAGTAGCATGAATCTCCCGAAGTGCCAGTATTGGGATCTACACAAAAATACTCATACATGCTTCATCGCTCTCTGACAAAGAGATCAACGCGTTCACACACTTTTTTAATTAAAGTTAGCGTGATCAAACACATGTTTATTCCTTAAAGAAAATCTAGACTGTTAATATCAGTCTCAAAAATAATCACGGCCACACGATTTGGCCACGCGATTTAACAAGCTTATACTCTTTTTAGCGAAACTAGGCAATCACCTTAATGACCACCGGCGGGCCCACTAGTTCCCTAGTCGATCAAGTCTTATTCCCCTCATTCACAAGTGCTTCGAACGCCGACCCAAACATGGGAGTTCACGCTTCATAAAATAACTCAAATAAATTGAGACCAACAAAAACGGTCTCAAAATGCATCATGTCCGTCCAACTTAGCCGGCCTAGTTGGACGACTTGGATAGTATTTCGAGCGATCAAAGAGATGCCGACGTGTTCACCGTTGGACCAACTCCTTCCTTGGTCGATCGACCTGACCACTGCAAAAACATAGCGCATCAAATCGTTCGCCCAAAGTAGGGTGAACGCGCTGCTTTGAAAACCCTAAAATTGCGTTGGCGGCAACGCCCTACTGTCTCGAATCAATCACGACCATCCATCTTCACCGGCCTAGTTGAGCGGATTAGATTCAATCTCAGGCAACCGAAGATGTTAGTGTGATCATCGTTGACCCACCTCTACACATGGCCGACCAGCCTGTTCGAACTAAGGCTCGATTTTCCGGAACGCTCACCCAAAGAGGGGTTAGCCGTGCAGCTTCAAACCCTAAAATATAATCAGCTTCAAACCATGATCACTGGCCACCCCTCCTCCATGATCAGTGATCGACCAAGTGATGGTGTGTCCCTAGAACCACCAAACGATCACCCAAAGGTAGTCGAGCATGCTACCTCCTTTAAGACGCTTATCCGCGACTTATTCAATCAAGATCTAAAACAATGATGCTTCATACACATCTATTAATTTGAGCTGCTTAAATGTGATGCTTCACATGCATCAAATACATACGATATTTTATGTCGGCTTCATAAACAACTTAGTTGTTTCACCTAATAGCACCATATGCTATTTTCCGCGGCAAGTCCCACGACTTGACCCACTTATTCGACACATCAAACATGTCACAAACTGGGGGATACTTACTGGGGTATTGGTCTGGCGGTTTACAGCGTGCGGCGTGCAACACGTTCATTATGAGAACATGTCAGGAAAAGACGAACGATTCACAACGGTGAAAGTAGTGGGTGAAGATGTGACCACGTAATGATCACCATCTTTTATACAACTCCACTACTCCACTACTTAATCTTATCTATTTCCTACGAGATTAGGGTTGCGCTCAAATGACTTGTATAAATAGGTTTTCGACCTATTTCAACAAAGGACACATAAACCAAGGGCTATCAACACAAGTAGCCAGAAACCATTTTACGATACAAGTCATAAAACAACCACACCTTCATAATTCAACATTCTGATATCAAACACCTTCTTCGCTTCCCTCTCTAAGATCAAATCTTCTCCTTCACCTTGTGACCGAATTGAATCTGGAACGGCCATTTCTTGGTTTATGACAGAGTCTTACAGATTAATCTCTCGAACTCAATAGTACTCCTGTGCAGTACATTTGTTTAGGTTTGAATTCGTTCTTCATCAACACACCCAAATTTACCAAAAACAGCTGAATCAATTTTTACCCCAAAACAACTGGCGACCATAGCGGGAGATTAATCTCTCAGTTGCAAGATCAATTTTAAATTTCATTTCAATATTCTCAAAGAATTCAAGATGGTGGATCTTAGATCTGGATCAGCGAAAAATCCCAATGTTACTGGCGCTGACAACACCTCTGGTGTCCATATTCTTGCCGGCGACACTAATGTACCGCCTACCAGCACGATCAACGCATCTCGTGGCACTACATCCTCAACCATCTACACTAGCGGCACTGGAAACGTTCCCTTAGGTGTGATACCTCCAATCACCAGAGACAGAGCCGCTGCCGCCACCCCTAATGTTTCTTCGAGCATAACACACCCCATGTTCTTACTAGAGCTACTGCCACTCCCCCATCAGGACGAGAGACTGCCGGAGCCAGAGAAAGCCAACCCCATATTACCATTATCGATTTAATGGAGAGACAAGAAATTCTCGCTAAGGCTCAGACATACATGGCTTCAACTCAGAAAGAGGTACTCACTTTCCTCAAGACACTAACAGAATGACTACCGCAAGAGTGCGTCAGCCTATGAAACCAATAAGGAGTACCTTCAACACTCTTGGCGCAAGAACTTCAATAGGGCGTGCATTCATAGATGAGGAAGTTCGTGTTGCTCCTGAGCGCTTAAGAGAAAGGAATCAACCATCCAATTTCATCACGCGTGAAGATCTAGAATGACTTCCCCAAAATAGAGGCAAGGAAAACACGATGGACCTGCACTAACACCAGCCTTTGTATCCTCCTGATGTACAAAGAGTTCCTCTCCTCAGTTTTTCCTTTATGATGGTACCGGTAACGCTCACGAACACATTTCTCGTTTTCTGGAATATTTGGGAGATCACGAATACAATTACGTCCTTCGCCTGAAAAAGTTCTCAAAGTCGCTTACTGGAAGAGCATACACCTAGTACAACAACATCGCACCAAACAAAGATATCAAACTGGTGTGAGATGGTCACCGCTTTCTACAAAAAGTATTTCTTCGTGTCTGAGCAAATCACTTTCTCGGACTTGGTAAGAATGTTTCAACCGAACAATTAGCATCCGAATGACTATGTCAAGAGATTCAAAATTCAATCTTTGGATTGTCACGACCCAAATTTGACCGAACAACAAATGGTGGAATCGTGCATCAACGGTATGGTTCCCATCTATCGTGCTTTGCTGGAAAACCTACGCTTCCAGATGTTCTCCGAACTCCATGAAGCTGCTAAGCGATCGGCTATAACTGCACCAGCACTTTTAGAAAGAACCAGACCGGCTAGGGGTGAGGGTGAACGCGAAACTCGAGGAAACAGACATCTCATCAACAAGCAATACAATAGCGATCCTTCTATAAGCGTGGTAAGTGAAGGATGGAAAAGAAAAGATCCAGCAACGGAGTAACAGCCCAAGCGTGCGGCGCCGACGTAGACTCCGCCCAGGAAAGCCGCGGCTAAGGCTCCTGAAGCTGGATATGCTGCTCCAGACTTCCCATTTCCAATAGATGAGGTCATTGAACTCCTGGAAGCTTGGATTCAAGATGACGCCATCAAGCTACCTCCTCTCAGACGTCCGCCAACTGAAGAAGAGATGGTGAACCCTAAATATTGTCGTTATCACAGATTTGTCAATCACCCAACCAGTGACTGCAACAAGTTGAAGCGCATTTTCAAAGAGAAAGTGGATGCGAGAGAACTTCAATTAGGAAATGAAGGAGTACACAAAGACCCTCTTCCTGTTAGGAGTTGCATGATTTCTGGGGACTCTGTCCACAAGACCGTGCAGTCTAAAATGGAGCATTTATGTGAAATTCTGTATTTATCTAAGGTGTAGCGTCAAGACATGTTTGGGGATGTCAACTGTGTCGTGTCAGGAAAGCGTTTGTTTCCAGTTAAGCAAGCTGCTCTCGCACCTCATTCCTTCGTGGGAAACGTGAGATGTAACTGGGGACTCCTAACCATCGCTCGCTTGAAGGATGTCGAGTTTGACAATACACTGATTGATGTAACGTCCGATTTCAATATTGTCACTGTCAAAAACCTGAAAGCTTCAAAGATTTCAAAGAAGGAAGCTTTCATTACTCAACCATAATAAAAAATTCCGAAGGAGAATCTAGAGATGCTTATGGGTACATCGACCTCGAAATCAAGATAGGAGACGCTCTAACACGCGATAAGTTTCATATTATGAAAGATTACCCGAGCTATGACATGATTTTGGGGCTCTCGTGGGTGCATAAAAATAAAGCAAAGCTAGGGGTGTCCTTTGCCAGTGTCTATACCTGAAAGGATTTCCAACAAACCGTCAAACCCCGAAGATTATATGTTGCCGTATCAACAACTTGCCAATGTGACGCAATTACCTGGAGAGATCCCATCAGCATACATTAGAAGATTCCGAACCCAAGTAAGTCTTATTGAACAACCCTTTTTGCAATCAGTCGCTCCTCCTCCCGCTAAGTCTCTGGGACTCACTCCGATCAACAACCCATCCGTCACTAGGAGATGTGAATGAGATGCTGACCCTTTCAAACGCTTCGTCAAAAGTTTTGAAGTTGTCTCGGTCAAAGTCAGTGAGTCCAAGGACCAAGTAATTTTACAACGCCCAAATCCATTTCAAGTTGGAGATTTAGTAATGAAGGGGACCGCGTTTCAAGTTGGAGATGTGACAGTGAAGGTGGCCGCTCAACCTGATTCGCCTACAGAAAGGGAAGATAAGCCATACTTGGTGGCAGATGTTATCTTAGGCGGTTACTGCAAGCTCATCAATGCCGACAAACTGGAAGGAGTGACAATTCAATAACGATGGCTCAATCCTTTTAACACCTAAAACGCTGTGCTACCTTTTCCTCCAGCGTTCTCTTTAGTATTTCCTCTAGCAATTTCCCCTTTCATGCAATATTTGTAATTCCTCCAAAATGATTACACTTCATGCATTCATAATTAAGTTTTCAGTTTGTTAGTTAATCAAAGTATTATTCCCTTTTAGAAATATCTCTACTCCTGAATCGTGACACAAAGTCTTGAACAAGCCTAAACCCTTATCATTACCCATCAGGTCAAACCAGAAAGACAAAAACCCTAGAAAGAAACATCTCATATCTTTCGAGAAACATCGAAGGATTACACGCTGAAAGAAAAGAGACAAAAAAATTGTATGATTATTAGGGCAAGCGCTCTGTCTGAAGAGCATCCTACTCCAACAATAAAGCGACCTCTCGATAACCACATGTGGATTGCAACACTTTATCGACTGGAGGGCAGACAGGTTCGTGGTTAATCTCTGGTTTCCATTATTGCATCCCCTTCATTGTTTTTAGGGTTTCATGCAATCGTCATAAAGACAATATATGGTCACATAAAGACGCATCACCACTTACGAAGTCGCGTTCTCTTTGGTTGTACTATTCGATGGAATGGAGATATTCTATCGCAACCCTACTGGGAGTGCTACAACTAGGGTTCCTAAATATCGTGAATAAAAAAAAAAATCATTCAATGAAAACCAGGCCCAAACGCAAAATTACTGAGTATAAGAGGAAAATGTCTGCAAATTATGGAAAGTGCTCAACTGTGAATGAAAGCAGTAAAAGAAAGTTTAGTCATTAGAAAGATCAGCAGTGTCTTCACTGGAGCCGTCATCGGAAGCTGCTTCAACACCTTCACCACAGGTCGCTACTGCATCCTCTCGGAAAGTTGCATCGACTCCCCTTTCTGATGTTGTTTCAGCACCTCTATCAACAACCGCTTCAATATCCCCTCCAGGAGACGCGTCGATATTTTTCTTGGAAGCTGTTTCAACATATTCTCCGAACGCCGCTACCATGATCTCCTCAGCAGCCGCGTCAGTGTCCCCTCCAACGGTCGCTTCAATATCCTCTATGGAAGCTACTTCAACCTCCTCCTCATGAACTTCCCCAACAACCTTATGAGGATGCTCCGGTTCATCCACATCAGAATCGAAAATTATGATTCCATTGTGGGTAGGGTAATCATGCTTGTTTTCACTGGAAGGTTGCTCATGCTCGACTCTTTGCCACTTTATCCGAGCTGCAAATCTTTCAGCTCTCGCGCTCGGCGGCTGAGACGCTTCTTCTCGCCTCTATTCTTCCCCCATGTCGACTGAAGCCAAGAAAACCTGAACACGCTCCCGAACGAGACATAGGTGCAGAACAGACATACCCTATATGGCACGACCAGCTTCACGAAACGGAGAATCTATTTTGGCCATCACCTCCCCGAACGCATTAGGCTCGGGTTTGTCGACTTCAAAGCTTTTTTCAGGAGAAGTAAAAGAGTAATCATCACCAGTGGTTCCCATCATATATTGCAAAAAGGCGTTATGATCATATCAACATGACGGTATATATAAAAAATCAATCACTATCATCATCAATCAAAGATCAAACCGCATAATGAACATGGAGCAATACATGGAACGAAGAAGAGAAGCAATTCTACGATGGGAGAAAGGCTCTAGCGTCTTCTTTATATATTCCATAAATCACCAAGATCCCGGGAAGAAAATGAGTCTCTACTTACCGTATATAAAGGCTCCATATGCGGGATAGCAATCAAATAGATACTTATTTATCTGAAGACAACCGACGTGCGCTGAAAGGAAATGTATCTTGCTCAAGGGACGATCCAAGCTCCATTCTGGTATGTGCGCTAAACCTCTTCTTGAGAATGTCTTTTACTTTCACCATCTAGTGCTTACCCCGCAATAATGTCACTATTACGTGCTAAACATGGGACTTAATGTTGATGGTGGTTTTTAGTTCAGGGTCAAAACTGTAAACTCCTGTATTTAATGCGCTGTCATCCTGCAAAGGAATAAAGGCCATTTAAAAAAGTAATGAGTGTTAAAACCTCTCTACTTATATATATATATATATATATTGATAAACTCAGTATAAATATGAAATCCACTCAGAATGGTGCGCGTACTAGCAATCCTAAATATTCTGTGAATTCTATTTTCTGCCAGCATTACTAACTAATGCAAGACTTGCATAGTATTTACATATGTTATATTCCCAGTCGAACTCTCAATATTGACATGACATGACGATCAATTCTAACTCTCAAAGTGAGTAGCATGAATCTCCCGAAGTGCTAGTATTAGGATCTGCACAAAAATACTCATACAGGCTACATCGCTCTCTGACAAAGAGATCAACGCGTTCACAAACTTTTTTAATTAAAGTTAGCGTGATTGAACACATTTTTATTCCTTAAATAAAATCTAGACTGTTAATATCAGTCTCAAAAATAATCACGGCCACACGATTTGGCTACGCGATTTAACAAGCTTAGACTCTTCTTAGCGAAACTAGGCAATCACCATAGTGACTACCGGCGGGCCCACTAGTGCCCTAGTCGATCAAGTCTTATTCTCCTCATTCACAAGTGCTTCGAATGCCGACCCAAACATGGGCATTCACGCTGCATAAAATATCTCAAACGAATGGAGACCGACAAAAACGGTCTCAAAACGCATCACGTCCGTCCAACTTAGCCGTCCTAGTTGGATGACTTGGATCGCATTTCGAGCGATCAAAGAGATGCAGATGTGTTCACAGTTGGCCCAACTCCTTCCTTGGTCGATCGACCTGACCACTGCAAAACCAGAGCGCATCAAATCGTTCGCCCAAAGTAGGGTGAATGCGCTGCTTTGAAAACCCTAAAATTGCGTTTGCGGCAACGCCCTTCTGTCGCGAATCAATCGCGACCATCCATCTTTGACGGCCTAGTTGAGCGGATTAGATTCAATCTCAGGCAACCCCGAAGATTTCAGTGTGATCATCGTTGACCCACCTCTACACATGGCCGACCGGCCTGTTCAAAGTAAGTGAAATGCTTCATAGGAGTTGTTTTTGACTATGTCTAGTAAATCTTCTTTTAGAGAATTTATTTCTTGTGTTTTTAGAAGAATAACTAGGCACTACACCAAATTCTGGGATCCGTAACAGAACTGAGCCGTTACTAAAATGGGTTGTAACGGCTCTTGCCTATTATAAAAGTGGGTGCTACATTTTTTTTGTAACGACAATGGGGTCGTTACGAATTTTGGTTGTAATGGCCTTCTTAACAGGTGTGAGCCGTTACTAGTTTGCCACGTGGTAACACCTCAAGGCCGTTACGAATGTTTTTGTAACAATGCATATTTGATAAGTCTAAGATGTAGAAGACAAGGTGCTTGTTTTATATTTGCTGAAAAACAAAGATTTATACTTACAACATGGTATGCATAAGGTGGTTTTCCTTGGCGATCAAAGTGTTTATCCATGATAGCAAACTCTATGGGACCCCACTCTTCCAGTTCAAAACAATTGCCCAAAGCAGATTTATATAACCGGAAAACAAACAATAATATTTTAAAGAACGAGAGAGAGAAAAAATTTAGAAATAAATAACCAACTGCCTATCATACCTTAGCGGTATCAGTTAGTAGTTCTGTCCCCACGGGATAAGATGCATAAAACTGGTCAACTCTAGGGACACCTGCCCTTGTCCTTCAAAAGAAAAGCACCTGATGTAAATAGCTAGAATCTCATGAAAAGTTTCTCTTCACACTAAAGCAAAGTAACTAAAAAACAGAAACATTCATGTGTTGCTTGTGTAAGCACAAGTCAAAACGAAAATGAAGCAATAGAATCCAGTGTAGGATACGACTCTTCCGAATTTCTGAATCTTAAGAATAGCATTCAAGTTTTCATAAATATCATGGCTGATCATGAGTTGCACCAAGGATCAGAAGATTACAGAATTGTTATCCCGCAGTAACTCATAATCATCCTCATCTAAGATATAATTCACTACAACCCAAATCAACACTTCAGCTTCTTCATAACAGAATTAGGACAAACTACCAATCCACCTCCATCATTACAGCTGCAACCCACACCTGTTCTATTTGAGAAACATTAGGTCACACATTGAAATTTCTACTCTAATTTATATAAAACTTTTAATCTATAAAGTAAAACCAAATTGAAAAATACATAATCAAAATAAAAAAAAAAAGTGCAAAAAGAGTATGAGAATTAGAGTTAACACCTTAAGATTCAAATAAGAGTAACGCTGCTAAACGATTCCTAGATACCAAAGGATTTTTCTGCAATTAAACAAAAAAGTTACTCACAATCTCAAAAAAATCAGAAAACAAAAATAAAAAAAATCTGAGATGTAAAGGAGATTTACTCACTTTGTTGGAAGAATCAGAGATAAGATGATGATTTTGGTTCTCATCTTTAACACGAAAACACCCAAAGAAAAAACCCATAATTGTTTTCTTCATCGATTCAAGGATGAACCCTTAATCAAACTCATTACATAACATGTATGGACGATTCTAAATCTTGAGCCAATCTTAGCTAAGGATTGATTTGATTTTTGAAACCCTAGCGCTTCCCCAGACGAGATTTTGCAGAGAAAATGAAAGCTCCACCACTCTCACCTGAAAATTGAAAATCAAAAGAAACCCTAAAAATCGAAAAAACAGATTAAAAAACCCTTACTATGGTTTCATCGACTCATTACGGTTCGATGATTGAAGATTGAAAAACACTCACTAGAGTTCAATTATTGAACAGATTCAAGAGATTTCACTAGGGTTTTATCTGAAGCTAGGAAGAGAAGAGAGGCAGAAGAGAAAAGAGAAAAAAATAATAATGAAACTCGATTTCACTAGGGTTATGTCCTCAAAATCACGCATGTGATTGACACACGCATGGGAAGAAATATCCTCTAGTGTCATTCATCTTGGGTGGGAATTATAATAGTACGCGTGTTAATGGCACACACACAAACTCAGGGTGTTACGACCCAGGTGTGACCAAGAGTGTGACTGACACGCTTATAAAATAATTCGTAACGGCTTGTCTCTGTTACGAATTTTTAAAACATCAGCCTGTTTCAAATATTTTGTAACGGTCATTTGTAACGAGAATTTTGTAATGGCCACAAAGCCGTTACGAATTCCTGTTACGAATCCAGGAATTTGGTGTAGTGAGGGTTTGGAATAGCCATTATTGTGAATACACATAGCTATGTCCAACGATTTTCATCTTCAATGTTTTTAGATTTATTTATTTAAATTCTAAGCTATTTGGAAGATGATTTTCGCAATTTTAATCTTTATGATTTTATATATTGCAACTTGTTATGGGATATGTTGTTTACGTCCGTGAACCTGTGACTATCCCATACTTGTTCAAAAGTTATCTCTATTATGTCGGTATGAATGTATTGATAGAAGTGTTGATGGTGGATTTTCGTTTAAGGTTAAATTTGTAAAAAACGGAAAAATAATGCGCTGACATCTTGTAAAAGATAAAGCCATTTATAAGTGTTGGATACTCCCTCACTTAATTCACCAAGAATGGAGCATGTAGCAACAATCCCATTTACGTGAATACATGAAATTCCTCCAAGATGGAGCATGTAGCAACAATCCCTTCCCGTGAATTTCATATCAGCCTTGTATTTCCGGTACTCATTATCGGTGTGGCATGACGGTAGTGTTACTCTTACAGAGTAACACGAACCTCCAAGCACTATAATGAATCATTATCGATGTGGCATGACGGTCGAGTGTTACTCTTACGAGTAACACGAACCTCCAAGCACTATAATGAAACCATGTACGAAATACCCGTACAGGCTGTCTCGGTGTGTTATACTAGCCCGAGCCCCTCTCGGTGTGTTATACTAGCCCGATTGAGCCCCTCTCGGTGTGTTATACTAGCCCGATTGAGCATCCGGACTGGCCGTATCGGTCCGGATATGATCTGATCGCAGCCATCCAACTCCATAAGCATGATTGGATGACCCCAGATCAATTCCATCACCCCCAAGCGGTATGGAATACCCACGGCCGACTCGCATGGTCGGTCAACGGCCTAGCCTGCCAAGAAACCGTTCATACCAAGCATTATGGACGGAAAACCCTAAATTAGGGTTTGCGGCATATTACATGTGTCGCAAAACAGTCTCAACCATCCATCTTCGCAGGTATATATGGAGGGTGTACATGTAGACTCAAAGGGCCCAGAGCATGTCAACACGATCACCGTGGGCCCGCCTATACACTTGACCAATCGGTCATGACCAACCATACTTGGTTGCAACAAATTCGTACGGCCAAAGAGAGATGGCGCACGGCTTGAAAGCCAAAATTAGGGTTTCAAGCCATCACGAGCGTCCATTTTTTTCGGCACGAATGGAGGGTCCCAGATTAGATTAAGCAGGTCCGGTCATACCAGCATGACCACCGCGGGCCCATCTACCTCCTCATGTGATCGGCCAAGGCATATCATGCCTGGTCAATCCAAAACGCACGCCCAAACTTGCGTGGTTACACCTCCCAAACCCTAAACTGATCTCGACCACTCAACTTCACCGGACGAATTGAGTGGCTTAAATCACATTTTCATTGGATAGTCAGGTATAGGCGTGAACATCATCCTACCACCTACATGCTGGAGTGATCGACCAAGACCGACCAAGATGGGTCGTCTCGAAACGCGTGTAGGAATGTCATGCGGTTTCCAACTCCTTTGCGGCAAGGATTTTTGCCGCAAACCGATCTCAACCACTCCTCTTTGCCGAAATTGAGTGGCCTAGATCGCACCTTCATGAGACGGTGAGACATGGACGTGTACGCCAGCATGCCATCTACATACACGTCCTGGTCGGTCCTCTCCAAAATCCTTCTTATGCTTGGTTTCGACCAAGGCAAGAGTCATGCTTGCGCTCCTCTTCAATATCCATTAACGGTCGCGGATGAGTGTCTCAAAGATCATCTCATCCGTCCGACTTCACCAACTTGGTTATACAACCACAGTCGGGAGTTATTTGGTTAGTGAGGAGTCATTACCCATCGCTTTACCACACCATAATGCAGTACCTGCATAAAATACACACGATACTTCACAAGTATCGACTTCCTGAATAACACAGTTATTCAACTCAGCATTACATGCTATCTTTCGTGGATCCACGATCCACACATTCCATTTATCAATCATGTCACAAACGGGGATACATATCGGGGTATTGGTCTGGCGGTTTACAGCGTGCAACGCGCCATCACAAGAACATGTCAGGAAGTCATGGACGGTTAGAGATGAACTGGAGAAGTGGGAAAGACTGGTCGTGTGTCACCAACGCACAACTCCACTACTCCATCATTCCACTTCCTCCACTTCCCACGAGAGACGTGAATAAGGCTCAATGACTTGTATAAATAGGTTCTCCTCCTTATTTCCAACAACGGGGGAAAAAACAAGGAAAAAATAGAAAAGAGAGAACAACAACACAAGTTCAGACGAGACAGAAAATCAAGTGTTAATACAAATCGTATTCAAACACCCAGAGCTTGCTTGCATCAACCGTGAGTTTGCTAATCTTTCTGTTACAAGTCATAAGCAAGCCAACACCTTCACAATATCAACACCTTCTTCGCTTCCCTCCCTAAGATCAACCCCAACTCCTTCACTGTGTGACCGAAACAAGTCTAGAACGGCCATTTCTTGGTTTAGGCCGGACTTGCACAGATTGATCTCTCGAATCTACAAGCACTCACCGCGCAGTGCATTTGTTTAGGGTTTAGATTCATTCCTCATCCACACCCAAATTACCAAATTCTGCAGGAGTAGTTTTCACCCATAAACAATTGGCGACCACAGTGGGAGGTTGATCTCTCGGTTACAAGAATCGAATTCTCAATTCTTCGATTTTCATCTCACGATGTATCCTCACCCGGAGTCTGCAGGTGGTTCAGATATCATGGGAAGTATAGCTAGAATGCTGGAGGATGTCTTGGCAAATCAAGCCGGTATCACCAGAAGGCAGAGCGAGACATTTCGCCTTTTGAATGAGATAACGACACAACTACAAAAGGGTCGATAGGCATCAACTCGAGACCCAAGTGCAAGAAACGTTGAATCCTTAGTCGAGTCACGCCTTTACAAGTGGAGAAGCAAAAGAGCACGCAGTCGAAAACGAATCAAGAAAGATGGACAACATGGTCCCGACGGAGGAAAAGATTTGTCCTGAGTACTACAATGTCTCGCGGATAAAGAAAGGGAGCTGCGGCCTATGGAGCCTGGCTAGAGGATTTATATCTCAAAACTCTTCCTGAAGCCAGGAAGACTGTCCAATCCGCGTCGACCTTTCAACCGACTGAAGAAATGCTCGAGGAAGGAGAAATCAATCAGGAAATACCTGAGTACAGAGGATGGGAACGTTCAATCCGGTCACTCAGCAGTGACGTTACGACACCTTCCACATCCCTTTACCTAGGCAAGCGATCCGCAGATATAATGGCACTCGCAAATCTTCCAACTTCATCTCCTGTTCCGCATCAAAGCCACGGAGAGACATCACAACGCCCACTAACGCAGGAAAATACAGACTCAAGGTACTTACATTTCCCCTTCCCAATGAAAAAGATTCTGGAGCTACTGGAGGCGTGGGTACGGAATGGAGAGGTGGAGCTACCCCCGGTATGGCGTCCGCCTCGATCAAGTAATGGACCCGAGTCTTGTCATTTCCACCGGTTCCTCCATCACCCCACCAGTGAATGCAACGCTTTGAAGCGCATTGTTCAGGAGAAGCTTGGTCCAGAGCGATAACGCTGAGAGATTGGTGCGGAGGATTTTCTTAGAAAGGCTACTCCGGTTCGATACAAGTAAGGATTCGAAAGCAAGTAAGTTTTACTCAACGATTTTACAAGAAAGATAGTTTAGAATTCACTGGGGACTTAGCATCCCGCACGTGGAGAAAGAGGCTCGGTGATCAAACGCCATGTTTGTTTCCATTCGTACCCCCCTTTTACATAACATTTGCAATTTCATGCGATATATGTACAATCATTCATGACCAAGATGCAAATTCCATTTAAAATAACCTCTTTCAGTCACGAAACTATCTCAAAATAAACCAATTCAATTACCTATTCAAAACCGGAAGCCAAATTACGAAAGAAAATCCTCACTATCGCTCAAAAAGAAGAAACATCTAAAAAAGAAGAGACAAGTATATGGCACGAATCAAGGAAAGTCCTTCAGCAACAACTCGTCCTTCTGGGCAAGAGCGACTTTCATCCTTTGGAGCACGGCCTTCTTCAGCCTCAGTTCCTTAGACAACTTCTCAACCTCTTCTTCCTGGCGAGCAACACAGTCCGCAGAGGGGACTTCATCCTGTAATTTCTGAAGCTCCTGAATCTTGGAGAACCCTTCGAAGAACCAAGGGGCATTGAAACCGTATTGCGCAAACACGTCTCGATGGCACTTCCAGTCTTCAACCATCTCCTCGAAACTGTTCGACCAGTCGTGATGCTCATCCCTTGGACAGTAGATAAAGCTTCTTGGACGCGGTTGACCAATGCAAGACGACTTTTGAGTTTCGTGGTGGTAGCAATGTGACCGTGCTTTTCCCATATCGATGTGTACAACTCTTTGAACTGAACCGGCACGCTGAATTCACCAACCAACACATGGCCTGGATAAGGAATAGTAAAAGGAAGATCGAACAAAGCCCCAGGCTGCATCACTGGAAATTCACCAACCGCGGGAGCCTTGTCAGTTGCAAGAGGCCTTTCAGAAGGAGTCACCACAATAGCCATATTGTCCGGAACCTGTTCAGGATGGATTTCAAGGGGATTCGTCTCAACTACAGCAGGCACTTCCTCTCTTACATTCCTTCCGGCATCTATTTCGCTCTGGGTGCTGATTTTCATCATGACCCCGTCAACAAGATCACTGAGGGAAGCGCCTTGTCCAACCGAGCTTGCATCATCTCTGTCATGGTCTGGAAAAGGAGCGGTTTCACCAGACTTCTCAGCATGAAGATCAGTGTTACCAGACTCCTGAGGATCAGTTCCGCCAGACTTGTCAGCATGAAGATCAGTACCGCCAGACTTATCATCATGAAGATCAGTACCGCCAGACTTCTTAGCATGAAGACCGATCTGCCAGACCTTCTCGTTTTGAATGCGCGCTAACCTTGTGAAGGCATTATCTTTCGAAATTCCCTGATTTCAAGCAAGGATCGTTTTAGAAGAATTTACACTTGGAGAAATGAAAGAACCGACGGAAGAAATTTAAATACCTGCATATTGTAGGAATTGAGGATTACCGGACCGCATGCTTGCCTCTTAGGTCTCTCTCCTACTTGGGGACTGCAACCCTCAGCTCTGGTCCGTTTGGCTGGAAGTGGCTTCAACCGGAAATGCTTCGTCAAGACGTCAGAAGATGGCTCACTACGGGAATTCGCCACAACACTCTCAGAAAATTTCTGGAAAACCAACAGTTGTCTCTTCCAAAATTCCTTGTACTTATCGGTTACCACTAAGTTTCTCCCAATAGGCCAGAAGGAAAGGCTCACCTGTTCTAAGAATACGTCAACGTTAAGAATATTCGGGAGAAAGTCCTTTGGAACCACTGATGGACGGATAAACGGGACACCCTGATCAAATCCCATTTGATGAGCAGCCCTGTCAATATTGTATGGAGTCACAGAAAATTCTCCGTTGAATAGAGACGCGACATATCCTGGGATGCAGCTGTGCAGGTAAACAATTTCCCCAAGTCTCATAGTCTTAACTTCGGTACACAACACATCATCAGGACCGTCAGAAGCGATAGCAAAGGTCTTTGGCTGAACAATGGAAGGGTGGACCGGCCCCCACGGACGGAAATCTACAGAAGACACATTATCAAATATGTCCACAAGTTTCGCACCGCCTCTGGGACGCTTTTTATTCCAACGGAGTATTCTCGAGCCACCATATAAGTTATTGAGCGAATTTCCGGGACTAGGAGCGTAACTTTTGAAGTGTTCCCATAAGAACGCCTGAAGAAAAGAGAAGTGAATGTGCGACTCCACCTTTTTGTACCCATTAGAGGCATGCATGTCCATTGCTAAAGCGTCCATATGAGAATACAGTGATCCAAGGAACAATGAGCCCAGAGGAAGAACTTCACCCTTCGCCAGCCCTTATAGCAATCTTAACAAGGTCACTTCTAATGGTCTTTTTCCGGAACCATCATCGAATACATCTCTGGATAACCATAAAGACAGGAACGCAATCACGCTGAGCTCATTTTCCAACTCTTGATTCAGCTCTGGGTCTGCAGGAGACCACTCCGAAACCCACCAGGTGTAGAATCATTTCATGTCTCTTTTCTCCTCCTTCTCCAGATTGTCGAATTCCGCCACCTTTTGAAGTATAGCAGCATAATTACTCTTTTCCGTATCAGAGAGTTCGTAAGAAAGACTTTCAAGAACAGGGCGGGTTCATTAATGCGGCTACACTCTCCAAAGTAATAGTCATCTCTCCCCATCTAGATATGGTTGTGAGTGGAAATACGCCACCGAGAAATGAAGGTAATCAAACCCGCGGTGTCTTTCCTAATTTCGAGGGTAGCGGATGCCATGACCGCATTGAGGATTTGTGCTTTGGTCAAATTGTCCTTAATGCCCTTATTACTCAACATACGTCTCATCCATCCTTCATAAGATCCCAGTGGAGTATGGCAAGTCTTGAAGTCAATAGGAGAAGGCGGATATTCGTTTCTCTGGAGACAAAATCTCATCACAAGTGCTGAAGAAGAGAATGGATCAGCGTCCATATTTTCTGAATCGGAAAGCAAGACTATCTTATGAGAAGGATGTCTCCTAATGTTTGGAAAAGGCAAGGTGAACAACTCATCATCAATGCTCGGCATATCTTTGAAGCTGTCAACACTTCCTGACTTGGCACCAGCATTATCTCCAGAAGACATATCGACAGGAGTTCTTTTCTTTCTACCGCAATGAAATAAAAGACATGAGTTAGAACTTGTATGAAAGCACAGAAGAAATGTAGTCACACACGGCAAGACACAACTCACATTGGAGCATACAATGGCCGGTACAAACATCATTCAAGTCTGGTATTGATCAAGCTTCGGTATAACTCAAGTTTTCAAGTCTGGGATAAAATGTCAAGTCCGGTACAAGTTTCAAGTTCGATACAAATTTCAGTCAAGCGTGTGTGGGTGAGACCCACGGTCAATCAAGCATGCACGGCGGACCCACGTTCATTCTCACGCATCATAACATGATTTTCCTTATTCATGGGAATCGTGTATGCGAGATTCAAGTCAAGGTTTTCCTTTTCAATATACAACCTAAAAGCTAGGTTTTGCATGCAATGGCGAAAAAACTAAGCATATACATGTCTTACAAAAGGTGTTTACCTAACAAACTAAGGTTTTACCTTCAAAAAAAAAAAAAAAAAAAAAAAAAAAAGACCGAAACTTACCTTGGACGGGCGGACGGCAGCAACGGCGACGATTGCGGCGACAAGCTCCGGCGGGCAGCGGCGTTCGGCGGCAGCAGCAAAGTCACGGACGGGAGCTGCTTTGACAACAAAAAAAAAAAAAAAAAAAAAAATCGTGAGAAAAAAGAAAAGGGGTTTGGCTTCTTTTATAGACAAAAATTAGAAGAATCCCAATAGAAGAAGGATTCCTCCCTTATTTGGTTTCCTCTTTTGATTCAAATACCCAAAGAAAGAAACCGGCCCCACCAAAGGATTCCATACAAGCGTGACGGCGTGGGAAATTAGCGGTCGGCCAACACTCTTCCGGGTAAACTCCTTTTATCCTGTCTTTCTCACATATGTACGTCACCATCTCATGCCTACCACACAATAGTGTAACCATTATGTGCTAGGCAGGGGACTTAATGTTGATGGTGGATTTTCGTTTAAGGTTAAATTTGTAAAAACGGAAAAATCATGCGCTGACATCTTGTAAAAGATAAAGCCATTTATAAGTGGATACTCCCTCACTTAATTCACCAAGAATGGAGCATGTAGCAACAATCCCATTCTCAGAATACATGAAATTCCTCCAGGATGGAGCATGTAGCAACAATCCCTTCTGTGAATTTCATATCAGCCTTGTATTTCCGGTACTCATTATCGGTGTGGCATGACGATCGAGTGTTACTCTTACAGAGTAACACGAACCTCCAAGCACTATAATGAAACCATGTACAAAATACCCGTACAGGCTGTCTCGGTGTGTTATACTAGCCCGAGCCCCTCTCGGTGTGTTATACTAGCCCGATTGAGCCCCTCTCGGTGTGTTATACTAGCCCGATTGAGCATCCGGACTAACCGTATCAGTCCGGATATGATCTGATCGCAGTCATCCAACTCCATAAGCAAGATTGGATGACCCCAGATCAATTCCATCACCCCCAAGCAGGTATGGAATACCCACGGCCGACTCCGCATGGTCGGTCACTAGCCTCGCATGCCAAGAAACCGTTCATACCAAGCATTATGGACGGAAAACCCTAAATTAGGGTTTGCGGCATATTACATGTGTCGCAAAACAGTCTCAACCATCCATCTTCGCAGGTATAGATGGAGGGTGTACATGTAGACTCAAAGGGCCCAGAGCATGTCAACACGATCATCGTGGGCCCGCCTATACACTTGACCAATCGGTCATGACCAACCATACTTGGTTGCAACAAATTCGTACGCCCAAAGAGAGATGGCGCACGGCTTGAAAGCCAAAATTAGGGTTTCAAGCCATCACGAGCGTCCATCTTCTCCGGCACTAATGGAGGGTCCCAGATTAGATTAAGCAGGTCCGGTCATACCAGCATGACCACCGCGGGCCCATCTACCTCCTCATGTGATCGGCCAAGGCATATCATGCCTGGTCAATCCAAAACGCACGCCCAAACTTGCGTGGTTACATCTCCCAAACCCTAAACTGATCTCGACCACTCAACTTCACCGGACGAATTGAGTGGCTTAAATCACATTTTCATGGGATAGTCAGGTATAGGCTTGAACATCAGCCTACCACCTACATGCTGGAGTGATCGACCAAGACCGACCAAGATGGGTCGTCTCCAAACGCGTGAAGGAATGTCATGCGGTTTCCAACTCCTTTGCGGCAAGGATTTCTGCCGCAAACCGATCTCAACCACTCCTCTTTGTCGGTCAAATTGAGTGGCCTAGATCGCACCTTCATGAAACGGTGAGACATGGACGTGTACGCCAGCATGCCATCTACATACACGTCCAATCGGTCCTCTCCAAAATCCTTCTTATGCTTGGTTTCGACCAAGCTGAAGAGTCATGCTTGCGCTCCTCTTCAATATCCATTAACGGTCGCAGATGAGTGTCTCAAAGATCATCTCATCCGTCCGACTTCACCAGCTTGGTTATACAACCCTGGTCAGGAGTTATTTGGTTAGTGAGGAGTCATTACCCATCACTTTACCACACCGTAATGTAGTACCTGCATAAAATACACACGATATTTCACAAGTATCGACTTCCTGAATAACACAGTTATTCAACTCAGCATTACATGTTATATTTCGTGGATCCACGATCCACACATTCCAGACATCAATCATGTCACAAACTGGGGATACATACTGGGGTATTGGTGCGCGGTTTACGACGTGCGGCGTGCAACGCGCCATCACAAGAACGTGTCAGGAAGTCATGGACGGTTAGAGATGAACTGGAGAAGTGGGCAAGACTGGTCGTGTGTCACCAACGCACAACTCCACTACTCCATCATTCCACTTCCTCCACTTCCCACGAGAGACGTGAATAAGGCTCAATGACTTGTATAAATAGGTTCTCCTCCTTATTTCCAACAACGGGGGCAAAACAAGGAAAAATAGAAAAGAGAGAACAACAACACAAGTTCAGACGAGACAGAAAATCAAGTGTTAATACAAATCGTATTCAAACACCCAGAGCCTGCTTGCATCAACCGTGAGCTTGCTCATCTTTTCCATACAAGTCATAAGCAAGCCAACACATTCACAATCTCAACACCTTCTTCGCTTCCCTCCCTAAGATCAACCCCATCTCCTTCACTTTGTGACCGAAACAAGTCCTGGAACGGCCATTTCTTGGTTTAGGCCGGACTTGCACGATTGATCTCTCGAATCTACAAGCACTCACCGCGCAGTGCATTTGTTTAGGGTTTAGATTCATTCCTCATCCACACCCAAATTACCAAATTCTGCAGGAGTAGTTTTCACCCATAAAAAAGAAGATAGAATGAACTTTTGACATTATAAAAGTTAAAGCCTTTTACATCATTGTTTTGATGGAAGGAAGGATAAATCTTTTGTTTACCAGGATTAAGTCTATTATATGTCATTGTTCAAATAGTGATGGAAAATAGAATGAATCCTTGTTTATTCTGCAGTATTAGTCAATCTCTGATCCACATTTTGGTCCACATACTATGTTGCTCCGTAAGGTTCCTTATGTTTAAGCATGACCAACTGAATTGATCATTCTCTCGTGGTTAATTTAGTTGTTGCTCCGTAAGTTCTTTTATGTTGAGCATGACCAATTGAATTGATCACGTTATTGTGGTTAATTTGATAGTGTATTCCAATTATATTAATCGTGGGTTTTCTTGTGATTAATTTGGTTGTATTTTTCGATTGCATTAATCATGGGTTCGCTTGTGGTTAATTCAATTGAATATGTTGGATACAAATTCATTTGATTTGAGTTATCCAAAAGATATCCTTCTTTTCTTGTAAAATCAAGTCGCCTTTGTTGTTCTTTCGGGAATGACATTTTATGGGGGAGAGTTATTTTTGAACTTGTGCTTAATTGCCAAATCTTTGTGGGGAGTGCGGCTGTGGAATATTAAAGGGGTTATCTTGTATCTTTATAAACTCCTTGATGAATGCATTTAGCTTAGGCTTTATGATGGCATCTAAATAATTTGATATGATATTCTATTTTTTTCATGAAGTATCTCTGTGAAAATTTCATGAGGATCCCACTAGTTTTCGTACCTTTGCCAATTTATATTGACAAAAAGGGGAGAATTAATGTGTAGTGTGATACTACAAATACATATGGTTTACAGATGATTATGTAAGGGGGAGTGGTTTTCATGTTGGGATGAAGTATTGACTAAAGGGGAGTGATACATATCACCATAGTATTGTTGTCAAAGTTGTGATACAATTGAAATTTGATGTTGTGTAATAATACCATGACACCGCAGAAAATGATTGAGAGCATTTTTTTTTCTCATTGTTATCGCTACGGATCTTCAATAACTATGATGCTGAACTTACAACCTTTAGGATCATGGAGTACTTGGAAGTGACGAAGATTTCGAGTCGCGTTGAAGATGCCAAGGAGATAAAGCATGTGGATGAGAAGCTACAATTTTTATCTATTTTGTACACTAGTACAATTATGGTATTTGGTCACGGTTGACCTCGCCACGGTTGTATCCATAAACGGGACTAAAGCTTTGTTTGTCCCGGGTAAATGTGTTTCCGGGAGCATTTCACATCTCTTTGGACACGGATGCATTTGACGCGTGTCTAATTCACTCGATCCCCACGATTAAAAGTTTTGAACTGCTTCGGTTCTTAACCTAACTTCTACACTTCCAGAATCCCAGTCTCCCACGATCTACTACAACTCCGTCCACCTTCTTACGTTTTAGGGTAATCATTCCTCTTTACCTCTTCGTCTCTCTGTCATTCAATCGCAAATGAAAACCTTCTTCTATCTGGATGTTCGATCTGATTTCACGGTCCCATGAGTAAATCAATCGGAAGTTCAATCGAGAATCGATCGGTCAATGTTTCTCGTTTCTATAGATCGAAATTACATAGTTCGGGAAGTTTATGGTTCAAATTAGACGAATACGCAAAGAATGAACGGTTTTGCTATTTGATGGTGGAACTGGTGTTCCACTAAGCTTGGGTTTTTTTCTGGTAAGTGTCTGATGTTGTCAATTTTTAGACTCACTTTTGGTTAATAGATGCAATAATTTGCTCAAGTGTTGAACTAGTGATTTCTTTGTATATCAGGGTTTCTGAGATCATGATGACACATTGTTTTTTTCCTATTTTGATTGTGTTTGAGTTTGAAAATACGTACCCTAAGATGAGCATTGCTACAGTGTGGGAAATCCATGCCTTTTCTCTTTATGTGAAAGGTAAACAAGTCTTTTCCTCAATTGTTAAAGAATACCCCAATTTCTCTTTCACCCAATTATTTTGAAGATGGTGATTTATCTATCGATTTGGTTGTTTTTTAAATTATTAGGGATTGCTATGTGTACTTTTGTTATAGTTATGTCTGAATGTTGATGTGAAATTCGAGGCCCTTCGCCCTTGCTGCAATGGGATGTTCAATTGTCGTTATTACCATGATAGAGAAACAGTTGAACAAAAATCCATTCTTTTTATGTTTTAGATTTACAATTGTTCTTATTTTGTTTTCCTGTAATGAATTATTTTTGTTTAATTTAGGGAAATTTATCTACCATTTGGCCGTCATGGTTTTGGCTAAATATTAGTTTTGATCTGGTTTATATAAGTGATTTTCTGAAGTTGATAGTGAATCTTGCGTCTTTGTTAGGACAATGGTGGCATGCTAATCAATGATGGTAGTGTTGGTATCTATTCACTCTATTGTTAACTTAAAATTTGTGTTCAGTCAGTGTAATGTCATGATGGATGCAACTAACTCTGGTGCGTTTGTGCCAACTCGTAACTTGTTACATTCATTATCACAATTCCTTGTTTTTATGTACATTGATTAAATCCTTTGGATGATACAATGTATAAGAAAGTTGAGAAGTTTAGTAATTTGTTACATTTATTTTCCCAGTTATTGAATATCTTTCTTTTGCCCTGTATTTGTAGACACTTTAAGCAAGTTAGGAAATGCATGCAAGAAGTGGGTTTCTGAGCCAATCTCCTCCTTTACTAAGGATATATTCCTTTACGTTCAATCTCTCTGGTATACAGTTGTTGAAATTGAATACTTAGTGTCACGAAATTAAGTTGGAAAGAGTATGCTGGTTATAGGCTACTATTTGCTCGTTCTACTACTATAAATTTAGTAGTGTTGGGTGTGTCTGATTTAATTAAAGGATCTTGATTTTTTGCTTTTTGAAAATTTTTTGTTTGGTTAAGGGATGTAGTTCAGAGAGGAGGCATTTTTTGTTGGTAGGATGCAACATCTTTAAGATTCGAGAGGTTATATTCCTTCGCACATAATGGTTTGGCTTTTACTCCTAAAGTCAGAAAACCGACTTCAAATACTTGACGAGCTTGTAATTTCCCATTGATCAAAAAAAAGAGACTACTCCGTTAAAAACAAAGGACGAGTGCAGCATGTTTTTTTTTTTTTTTTTTTTTGTACTAGTTTTTTTATTAAGTTATTGTATGTTCTTCTAAGTGCCTTTTTGACTTGGGAAGATAAATGAATGAATTAGTGTTTATTTTTACTGCCGGGTTTTGGATATGTAAAGGCGGGCATATACCTCAAAGATTCAACTTGTGTCTTCTTTGATTTTGGTCACTTGGTCTCGAGTTCAGTTACTGTTTTGATATGTTCCATGTTGGTCTATCACTGCCAATTGATTCAGGTTTGAAAGCCATAATGTACTCTTCATCTTTTCTTTTTTCTATTCGCCTTTAGAATTTGTCAATCTGCACCCGGGGTTAATTTGGAGCCTTAGAAGTAGATGTAAAATGGTTTTTTTGTAATGATATTATCATATTTACGCAAAGATTTGGTATTTCACTATTTGATATTCGAATGCTTTTCCGCCATCTCATAGAGTTAATCACCTGACTTGATTTTATAAACGGGAAGTCGTGGCACTTGTAAAAATGGAGGAACATAAAGTTACAGAATCTTACTTTGTGACTTGGGAGTAAAACCTTGCACGTACTGTACAAATTGTTCGATTTGCAATATAAATTTAGGATATTTTTCTGTTAATTCCTTGACTATTTTATATTGTTGGTCTACGGATGTCTCTGGCAACAATGCAATGTATTTGGTTGTAACTTGATGAATATACTTGGTTATCTCACTACGTCAAGCTAACATGAAGCCTTGGTAATATAATCCTTGGTAATATAATCCTGTCCAGTTTTCTGATGCTAGACTAGTATCCTATTGTTGAGCCTTGGTAATATAATCCTATCTCACTACGTGTTCTGTGACGTAGTGCATCAACTGACAGGTTCCCACTTTGAGACAAATAAATGAGTTGTTGTCCTGCTTGCGAAGATAGAAAAGGAGATATTAGCCTGCTTATTAAACTGGTAAAGCGGATTCCCAGTGATACTATATCTTCCTTCTCTGCTTCTAACGCCTTCAGTCAAAACAAACTACCCTCTCTCTCTCTCTCTCTCTCTCTCTCTCTCTCTCTCTCTCACTCAGGGTACCTCTTTATATGTCTGTGTCTATCTCATCATTTATTACTTCATTTTGGATTTCAGGAGTTTCAGCCTTCAGGAAATAATCTTGTAAACAAAGATGTAGCAAGCATTTGTAACTGGCAAACTGGAAATGGGGCATGAACTAGGTAAAGCCATACTAGAACATTAGAAGTTACAGTGAACCCGAAACACAAAACTGATTTTGTTTCTCGCCACTGCCTACTACGAGAAAGATAAGAAAAGTGAAAAATGAATAGCTTTCTTCTTGTTTTTGTCACTACGAAGAGATTTTGCTCCTCAGTTTTGTTTTGTGTTGTGTTGTTGACCTATACACTTGATAGTTGACAGGAAATCTGCTCTCTAATTTCTTTCAAGATATTTCTTTTTTTCAATGTTGATATATGGATGCTTTTCCGCCATCTCACAGGGTTAATCACCCGACTTCATTTTATTATCGGGAAGTCGCGACACTTGGAAAAATGGAGGAACATAAAGCTATCACTTGGGAGTAAAACCTTGCACGTACTGTATAGAATGTTTGATTTGCAATATAAATTAGGATATTTTCCTGTTATAATTCCTTGCCTGTTTTATATTTTGGTGTACGATGTCTCTGGCACTAATGCAATGTATTTAGTTGTAACTTGATGAATAAACTTGGTTTTGCTTTTATCTTTTGCAGCCAAGCGACTCCTGGCGGCAGAGGTTGGAGGAGCTTTGCAGTGTGAGTGTTCACGAGACATCTTCGAAAAACAAGACTGGATGAGGCACGCAAAGGAATTGCAGTTGTCCAGTTGTCCTTCCGAAACTTTGTTGGAGGCTTTGTACTCTTCTATACAAATGCGTTTACATGCTTTGAAACTTGCTGATTTTATTGATGTGTCCTTGATATCAACTCTGGTACAATCCATGTATCAATCCAAGTGTAAAATATGTTGATTTCAATGCAATATCAAGAATTTCTATTATAAAAATTTCACTGTACGTTCTGCCATTTTCTTTTTTGCTAGGCATAAAGATTATCCAAAATGTCCAAGTATCCTAGGTAATTTGGAAATACTGAATATTGCAAATTGGTCCCGGTGTATTTCAGCATCCCGTGACTAAAGAGTGACCTTGTCACGGTGTACAATAAGAGTCTGTGACTGTTGAAGTTGTGGTCACGGTGGATTTGATGAATTAGTCACGAAAACGACCGTGACTAAATGTGTAGACCTTTGGCCTCGCAAGCTTTAGTCACGGTTTTTCAAAAATTGTTTACCGTGACCATAAACTTTTGGACACGGTAAAATACCGTGATCAAAGAACCTTTTTGTACTAGTGGTAATCCGTATATATTGATAGTTTTGTCACTAAAATTGACAAAGGGGGAGATTGTTAGAGCACTGCTCGTTCGAACTCGCATACATTGCTATCTCAAGCATGTTTGTTAATGTTAGTGATCAAAACTATAAGTCTTGATTTCTAGCCTATTTATAGATGTCTCGGACTAGGACGTAGTTTGTGTAGTTGATATTAGTTTTCACAGCGATCTTCATTTGAAGACGAATAACTACTAATGGGAGCTTATGGAACTTCGACACAAAAGTTATGTGGAGACTTGAACTCATATATCACTTGGAAAGTCTATTTCTACTATCTCCTATATTGAGACATAAGTCGTGTTAAGATATAGTTTTCTTTATACACATTTGAGATTTCGAGCTGAGTATATCTCGCTTACATATTTCTTGAAATATGTGTTGGTAAGCTTTCGCTTCGACCAAGTTCATCTTATATCATGAGAAAATTTCCAAGTAACATCTTACATGGTTTGTGTGATATAATAATTTGATGTAGGCTTGGAATGTTTCGATAATTATTATTTTAATATCTTGAAAATTGCTTTGATGCTAATAGTGTGTGAAAACGGCTATTATCATTATAGAAGAATGTTTCAATGATTGAAATAAAGAGTTTAGAATATCGTAACCATCAAGCATAGTGTGTTCGCACATTAGTGTATAAGTCCAAAACCGGGAACCTAAAGTATGCATACTTGTGTGTACACAAAAAGGTTGTAGGAGACTGGGTACGCATACTAGCGGAAGTTCACGTCCGTGAATTTCTGCTGAGTTTGAAAACCAAAACCAAACTCATCCGGTTACCTAAAGTACGCGTATTGGCGGAAAGTTCACGTCCGTGAATTTCTGCTGAGTTTGAAAACTTAAACAAACTCAAATCCGGTTAGTTAGTACGCATACCAATACGCATACTTAAGTGTGTTACTTTTCTAAAATCGGTTATACGTGAACATAAAAATTTATCAATAAGGAATGCAATCTTTGCAAACCGTGGCTATAATGTTTATGTATTGATTCGAGTGAATCAAACCGATTTTTCTTCAATTGTGTTCTTGTTTAATCCATGAGAATATAACAATTGAACAACTCTTTAACTAGTTTCATTTGAGTCATTTGAACTAGTTATGGTTAAGATGAATAAGGTCGATATGAAAGTAATCATTTGGCTGACCTCGGTTAACTATTTGTGAACCAACATGGTGTACACGTTTAGGTACGGTTACATAAACCTAAATGAGGGTACATTTCATTTGTGTGTAACAAGCTAAGTTCGATCTAACATTTGAAAGATATTAGCTTGGTTGAATCAGGTTTTTCATCTAACGCTGAATATTGAATGCTTTGCTACCAAGGTAACTTAGATTGCAAACCCTGATTTGAAAACAATATAAAGGAGAACTCTATCAACTGGAAACCTATTCCCCACACCTCCTGTGTGTTACTAGTTGCATAACTAGAGTCGATTCTTCTTTAACCTTAGGTTTCTTATCGAGACCCTATAGGTTAACGACTTGAATACTTCATTGGGATTGTGAAGACAGGCCCAACTATTATCTTTGTAGTTGCGTGATCTGATCTTGTTGTTTCTATCGTGTTAAGTACAATTGGAATAATTGGCTCGAGATTTTATATCTTCGATAGGCAAGATAGAAAAGTAATCACAAACAACTTCGTCTCATCGTTTGTGATTCCACAATATCTTCTTTCGCTAGTCGATTAAGATTATTGTGAGGTGATTGATATTTCTAGGTTGTTCTTCGGGAATATAAGTCCTGGTTATCGATTGGTTCATGTTCACCTTGATTTATCAAAAGACGGAACAAAAACTCTTGGGTATTTCAGTGGGAGACAGATTTATTCAATCCTACAGACTTTTCTGTGTGAGACAGATTTGTATATCAAGTCTTCGACTTTGGGTCGTAGCAGCTCCTAGTTGTGGGTGAGATCAACTAAGGGAATCAAGTGCGTAGTATCCTGCTGGGATCAGAGACGTAAGGATCGCAACTGTACCTTGAATCAGTGTGAGATTGATTAGGGTTCAACTACAGTCCACTGGTGTTTAATTGGTAGTAGGCTAGTGTCTGTAGAGGCTTAATACATGGTGGTGTTCAATCTAGACTAGGTCCCGGGGTTTTTCTGCATTTGCGGTTTCCTCGTTAACAAAATTCTGGTGTCTGTGTTATTTTTTTTCCGCTTTATATTTTGTCATATAATTTAAATATCACAGGTTGTGCGTTAAGATCAATCAATTAGAATATCCAACCTTTGGTTGTTGATTTACATTGATTGACACTTGAACATTGGTCTTTGGTACCATTCAAGTTACTCCTCTTATATTCAATCAGGCTCACAAATTTTTATTTGGTGATTACAGATTGAATTAAGAGTTAGAGATATTAAACTATTTGATACACTTTATTCTAGATTGAGTCTGACTGTCTAGTTGATTCTCTAGAAAGTGTATTGGAGTAAGTCCTCTCAGATTTCCAAGCGAATTGTTGGGTGTGGTTGTTAGACCCCCGTATTTTCATATAAAATTATTGATACATATATTATCTTCACATATTCTAAACCCAATGCTTCTATCACCTTTTTGGCTTCATGTATATGGGACATGACAGTATGAGATATATCGTGTGGATCTGACAAACAGGTGGAACCGAAAGCTAATGGCCCTACCCGCTAAGCATTGGAAAGACAAATGGGTCTGATATTAGAAACCAGAATGAAACCGAATGAGCTAGTTTCAGTTTGGTTCCGGTCAACATGACAACAGGACAGGGTACGTCCTGGACGACCGATTTTCATAACTGATGTAAAGCATCTCCAATGGAATGTAGTGTGGTTCCTATGTGGTTGAAGTATAAAGACATCCTTTAAGAACTTAAAATCTTATATTTCCAAAATTTTAGGAATATCAAAAAGATAGTCTCCAACCATAAATTTATTTGCACGGCTTAGGAACCTTTTAAGCCCTTGATTCCAAAATTAAATATTTAATTTAATTGTTAATAACCATAGATATCAGCGACTAGGATGTTTACATTTCTAGAAGAACCTCTAAAACTAGAGAATGAGGTTAAGGATGAATTGGTAATCACCTTACATATCACCTTACATTTAATCCTTGCAATCTTGTTCGAGAAGGATTTTTGTTAAAAAGTAAAAAAATCCTATATGACCGAAGTTAAGGATATCCCACTGGAAATACTCTAAGCTTTCTTCATCGAAGTGTTCGTTACTTTGTTGATGAGATTAATTAAAAAGGATGGAAGGTAAATAACTCTAGCAAAGGAGTAATTTGTGCTACCGTAGAAGTCATATAAGCCAAAAATGTTTAAATAAAATCCTCTAGGTTAGGTATGCAATTAACAATTCCAATATACTAATATTTGGATTAGGTTTCTATAATTATGCCACCGCCCCCAGGTTATTATCAGGTTGTCATATGCAGGAGCATCTAGAGAGTAAAAGACATGTTTTTGTCATAATTTAGTAACTTAAGATGTAGCTCTTTACCTAACTTAAGATTTTGGCTGTATCGATGAAGTTCCTGGCATTAATCGGTGATTTATGTATTTTTTATTTTTTTATTATTTTTTTAAACTAATCGGTGATACTTACTATGGCTTGTGGCTTGGAAAATAGAGCAGCCAACATTGGCATGTGCGACCTTGCCTTTTCGGCCATTAAAGCAAACAAAACAAATTAAGATCTAAATAGACACTTCTCAAGCATCGGAACTATCAGTTGGTAAAAGTGCCATGGTCTAGATAAGACTCGGAGTAGGATGAATAGGAGACGAGCAAATGAATGATTAGTGTCTATGTTGTCAAAGGGGCAACAGACACTCGCCTAAGGCTAACACCTTCCTTGTTTGCAGCTGACTCATCTGGATCCGAGTGAAATCACCTGACTCATCTGGATCTGACTCATTAAGGTCTGACTCAGAAAATGTGTTTGTTTTGTGAGTCAGACCTGACTCAACTGACTGAATTTTATGGGACATAAAATATCCTTGTACACATTTTAGACCACAAGCATTTACCAATACCAACTTATTCAATAGTCTCTTAACCATCTTTCTTTTTCATGTAATCTAACATATCAGACATCACCAAACAATAAATTCTAAATTAAATTTCAAGTTTAAAATCCTAAAAGCATAAAGAACCTTGTTATCCTCCAAAAAGTTATAAGCAGGTACTACATGTTCTTCGGTGCTGGGCCCTTCCGAATCCTGCCTGAAATGTCGTAGTGAAAACCATGGCATGGATAGAACAAACTGCCAAAATCCCCAGGCATTAGGCAAAGGGATGCAATCAAGATGGGTACAGACACCAACAACAATATGCCATTCTGGGTTCTTGACTCTAACTGCATCGTCCTCTGGATCACATAGTCACAGTAGAGTCACAGTAAAACTGCTTTCTCACGCCACTTGACAGTCACAATATAGCCAGGCTCGATGCTATTTTTTCTGGTTTTGATCTTCAAAACCTATTTTTTCTGGTTTTAATCAGTCTACTTCCGGCACAGTTATCTGATTTTCGAGCATGCCGGAACTACTTGGAGTAGTTTTTGCTTAAATTTCTATGCCTAACATGATGAAAAGTATCCGAGAAACTTCAATTTTTTTTCACTTGACCTACCGCATTGATAGGTTTCTATCGAGCATGCCGGGTACAATTTTCCTAAGATGGTTCTTCACCAATTCGGCATGGTCTTCATCACTTCCGCGATGTAAAAATATTCCGTTTTGAGTTTTTTTTCGTTTTAATCGGTCCATTTCCGGCACAAGTAGTTAATTCTCGAGCATGCCTAAGACCGGTTTCCGGCATAGTATTTTGCTTAAATTTCTATGCTTAAGCACATGATGAAAAGTATCCGGAAACTTCAATTTTTTTTTTACTTGACTACCTAAGACGATAGATTTCTATTGAGCATGCTTGGGTACTTTGTTACGACATTGAATGTTAGTTACCAACCATGCCGGCACCAGTTTCCGGCATGGTCTTCATCAATTCCGGCATGGTCTTCATCACTTGCAGCATGATCTTCATCACTTCCGAATAAAAAAAAAAACCAAAGTGAGGAGCCGGCAGAGAAGGAGAAGAGAATTTGAAAGATAGTGGGGAGAGTTTATAATTTGAAAGGGAATGGGGAATATTTGGGTTTCAAAGCTCTAACCCTGAAAGTGATTAATAAGAAGTGGAGATGGAAATGGGGATATGATTTTGTTTTTTGATTTTAAGTTTTTTAATTTTATTTTGAGGGAAGGGTATTTTAGTATTTTCATACCCAAAAGTCACCCCTTAGCAGACACCATGGGTTGGGAGAAGTAATCAATATCCCCCAATTCCTTTTTCTATCCCCCAATTTCGCGTTCTTTATAAGCGTGATTGGTGGGATTAGTTGTTATTTCCTAATCAATTTACAGTAATATGGAAGCTTAATAAAACTGGCGGGATTGGGGTATACCCAAACTAATTGGGGTATAATCAATAAGACAAAATCTGGTCATTATGAAGTAAAACCAAGCCACCCCTTAACCTTGTATTTTCTAAATGGCTAATATACCCTTGTTTAATTAACACTAAAAATCTGATTAGCTTAATTAATTGAGTTTAGATTAAAACTTTTGAAATCATGAATTTAAGTGTTGAAATTTTGTTTTTGATTGGACTCATTTGGGAAGATTTTTGATGAATTTTTTTTTCTTTCGAGAATATTTTTTTCAACGGAAATGAAAGCATAACACTTCTAAAAAGAGGATTGCAAAGGTGGGTATGAAACATACTCAAAATTAAAGAAGAATTCAACACTTTCAGTTTTGAAACTATCAAAAGTCGGCAGGGTCGACGAATGAAGAACATGCCGACTAACTTTGGCCGGCAAGGTCTGCGGATGAAGAACATGCCGACAACTTATGGCCGGCAAGGTCAATGAATGAAGAAGATGCCGACTTTATTATTTTTGACACACATGAGACTGTTGTAAATGCTTCACTAGTCGGCATCTTGTTGATTTCTTACCTTGCCGGCTATCTTATAGTCGGCAAGGTCGATAAAAAAATACCCCGCCGACTATAGAATTTTTGACATACAAATAAAAATGATTAGTCGGCAAGGTATTAATTTCATAATCTGAGACTAAACTATAGCCGGCAAGGTATAAGGATGAATATCGTGCCGAATAAAATATATTCGGCAGGATATAAGGTTGAATACCGTGCCGACCATTTAATTACTGATTTCAGAGATGAAAAGTCGGCACGGTATTCAACCTTATACCCTGCCGACTATATTTTAATTAGTCGGCAAGGTCGATAAAAAAAACCTTGCCGACTTTCGATTTTTTTTTTTTTTTTTTTTTTTTTTTTGATTTCATCATGTATGGTTAGAATTTTGAAGAAAGATTTTGATTTTTTCTTTGAATATGTTTTAGTCGGCATGGTTATTTAGTATGGAAAATTTGTTGTTTTAATACCTTTTAGACACCCCTTAATACACTAGTTTGGATGAGAATAAAATGGGTATATCCAATTAATCTGGGTATACCCGACCTCATCAGATTAATAAACGAGCAATTTAATAATACTCTGTTTCCTTTACCAAGATTATACTAACATTGTATGATCAAAAGATGTTAAAGCAAAATAATATTTAAGAAGGCAATTAGATTGGTACAAACGTGACTAAGATTAAAAATAATAATGTATTTCCTTATGTCACTGTCAATGACCAAACTATAAAATTAAAATTGAGATTTATTATTAATTATTAACGTGAATGACGAAACATAAAAAATGATTGATCTTAACATGATTAGTGTGATTGTTTTTTATTTCCTAAATTTCGGTCATCGATAGTAAAACATTTTTCTACGACTTCATCCAATTTGTGCTGATAAAAAAATCATCATCCAATTATCATCTTTATCATTGCGATATCACTTACTTCGGGGGAAATCTACAAATCAGTCCTACAATTAGGACCCGATTTGCAAAATAGTCATACAGTTACAAACCACTTACAAAACAATCACACTTTCATTAGTTAGGGTGTTAAGCCGGTAGGTCCCACAAAATCAGAATTAAATTGAGTGGTAGATTTACCTTCCAGTCCCTAACCTAACTACACCAAATCTGTAACCATAGATCTTTGTAATATTAATCTCGAGGACCATTTAGACGAACATGATTATTTAGGTTTGGTTAATTTACCTTCATATCCTTAACCTGACTATAACAGATCTGCTACCATAGATCGTGCTAATGTTAAATCTCGAGGATAATGTCGACGGATAAGATTGGTCAACACAAATAAAATGATATAACATTAGGGTTCTCATCTCCTTCTTCATTATTGACCGCCGTTTCTCACTCCATTTCTATTCTATAAGCTCTGCAACAATGGCGATTGAGTAACCAAAAGAGATTTCTAGTGAGTTTTATTATCAACAGATGCTTCTAAGAGCACATAGTTTGTGTTTATGATTTGATTTAACTTTAATGGTGTTTTATGACAGATAATAGCTTAAACAAGTAACTGGTTATGGAAAACCCCAGTTTTTTTTTACAAGAGAACGTCACAATTTTTACAAACATAATGAGGTTGGTAATCACAAACCCATACTGTAAATTTTTAATTTTTTCAGAAACCCTAATTTTTGGAATTTAGGGATTTTTATCATTAACCGTAATTAGGAAAATTGGGGATTAATACTAAATGTTATCTGTTACAATTGATGGTTGTGTTAATAATTGATTGTGTAAATTGTATTTTGTTACGTGTCTGTGCAGGAAATATGTGAAGAATCCAGTTAGAAATTTTAGGCTGAAATTTGTGCTACTAATAAGGTTAGAGGTCTAGTTTCTGGTATTGAAGAAATGGGTATTTGTGTGTTTGAAAGTTTGGGAGAATGGGTTTATTTTGGCTACCAGGGTATATGGTTATGCTTGAGATTCCAAGAGGTTTGGATGAAATATGACTCAACAACACCATTACTGCCAGTTGCAAGGCTCCATCATCACCTGTTCCTGCTATATCCAAGTATAAGGTTAGAGAATGGGATCAATCACAAGTATATCCATGCATGGCAGAAGAAGAAGAGAAACTAATTACTGCTATCATGGCGAAGATTTTATCCCAAAAGGAAGAGGATATACAGAAAAGAGCCAATGGTAATTAAACACTGAAACCCTCTCCGAATCTTCTTTTTTTGTCATGTTTTTAGATTTTCTAGAGTTTGATTTGATGTTTAGGACTTGTGGGGTTGTTGTTAAAATATGTCACTATGTTTGGGTCTGTGCGTAAAAGGATGGATTAGTGTTTCTTTACTAAATGATTTAGTTAGGGGTTTTGAACCAATGAATGACATGTTTTAGAGATTAAATTATGATTTTTGTAGGATACCGCATGTATGTTATTGTCTGTAATATAAACGGTTTTAACTGAAACCTATAGAAATGCAAAAATTGGTAATGGAATTGTACGTCTTATTTCCTTCGTCTATTTGATAAATCTTATTGCTAAGACAAACCAGTTTATCACAGAAAATCAAATGGATAATTAGCTTGCATTGATGTTTGTTGTTAACACACTAGAAGGACTGTTCAAATGAAAATTTTCCTTGTTTATGACAGAAAAAATTCAAGCTAGGTTTCTTAGTTTGTCGAAAATGATGATGCGTTCTTGCTTTTCATTTACGATGTTCTTTACTCTTGTAAGTGTCTTGTGTTGCTAAATTGAAATCATAGACTTGAATGTTTTTAGAAGAGCATGAATAGATAGTATGTATCTTTGTTATGTTAATGAAGATGGTTGATGTTGGTGTTATTTGTATTGGTGAAAGTACATTTATATACATATGTTGGTTGGTTATAGTTTTCTATTGAGATTATTAATGGTTTTGGTTGTCAGGTATTTACATTATAAACCTTGGAAAAATATGGGAGAAGCTTATGAAGGGTTATTGTTTCCATTGAAAACCCACAAGAGACCAATGTTCTGTCTTCTTGCTAAGACATATGGCATATGGTTGTTCTAAAGTTTGCTCGCTACACCGGTGCTCCGCTAGCAAGAAGATATGTAGTTGTTTCCAAGTGTCAGAGTTGGTCCACGTCAGTTATTTCCACATGTGTATGTTAGTCCATGTTAGCAGCTGCCACATGTGACATTTTGATTATGGTTAACAGTAGCTTGAGTTAAAAGGGAGGGCATTTTGAAGACAAGTAACATCGTTTTTTTCCCCAACTGTTATGTCGTCCAATGTACGACCATTTTGTAACCAAATTATAAAAGTATGATCAATTTGTAACTGAATTACAAAAAGTATGACCATTTTGTAAATGACCCTTACTTCAACTCCTGCTAGTAAATTTCAAAAATCTTTAGGTAGGATATTTGACAATAAGAAAACTCCAGGTAAAGAAATTATTTAATCATCTATTCCAAATCTTTAAAGATACCTGGTACTGACGGTGATCTTAGAGCATCTCCAACGGAGGGTTATAATTTTATGTTTATAGGACACTTAGGATTTTAGACCCCCATTCTAACTAAAATTATCTCTAACAGTAGATCCTGTAAATCTGGAGGGGTGCCATATTAAATAAGAAGGCCTTGAAGAAAGTGTTAACTACACTTTCAGATGCACCTCCACGCCACGTTTTCTCTTTTAATAATTAATTCTAAGGAATGGAAATCTCTAACTATTAGAGACAATTTATTTAGGGATAAGGTCCTAAATTTGCTCTCTTGATAGACCCCATAAATAAAAGGGCTAAATAATAAATCCACGTAGGATTTTTTTTCACCTTTGGAGATCCTCTTAATTGATTTAAGCATCAAAAAGGTTTTGTTAATAAAGGATTGATACGGGTTAACTTGGAAGAAGAATCAGAATAAGGGTTTTCTTAGATTAAGCCCCGATTACTCTTTAAGGAAGCCCATGAAACTTATATGTAAAATTAGAGTACTTGGTTCAAGTTTTAGTCAAAAGTTAATGATTAATTAAAAGTTCATGAGATGTTTTTGAGATAGAAGTCCACGAGGAACATAGAGAATGTTAATAGAATACTTTTGTCATATGTTTTTGAGATAGAAGATAGCGACATGAGTTCAGCTTTAACCCTTTCGTTGAAATAAATTGTTAGATTTTGGGCTGTAGTCAATTTAATTAGTCCGGAAAGAGTTTGAATTATACTTCAAGTCGCAGACAAGAAAAACCTTTATATTTCCAAGTGTAACCATTTTATTTTTTATTTTTTTGATCAGCTTTCCAAGTGTAACCATGAGGCAACTATTTAGTATCTATGGAGAGAGTTATCTCGGTTATATCATATGGACACATTAATCTTGATTCTAACCGAGTTATATATACGCGATAAGGTGTGAAGCGACTGGCTTAGCGCCACGCCTCACCTTGCCCCTCATACAACATAGATTGGTATGTATATGATGTGGTGAAGCAGGATTGGTATGTATATGATATGGTAGTGTAGCACAGATAAGGGTAACATGGATAGGTTTAAGTTTCTTCAGAAACTTAATAGAAAACTGATTCTAGGATCAAGATTCTAAGGTAAAAGATTGATAAACAAACTTGACAATAATATTGATAATAAGATGTGTAATAAGATGTGTGTCTAAACAAGAAGGCAAAGCCTTTAAATAGGTTCACAAGAACCGACTAAACTGAAAAGAAAAGGAAATCAAAACAAACTAGGAAAGAATTGGACTTGCCAGGTAAGTTAACTAAAACAAACGGATGGGATCAACTGTAACAGTTGATACACGTAGTAGGGATCAACTGTCATAGTTTATACACGCTTCAGGTGTCAACTGTCATGGTTGATACATAGTAAGATGTACTACATCAGTCCCCCCTTCTTGAAAGAAACTCGTCCTCGAGTTAATGAATAGAAAGAACTTCATTCTCTCCATGAAAATTGAAAATTTCTTGCACATTGAATATATTAGAGATGTTCCAAGTTGATGGAAGATCAATAACGTATGCATTATCACTGATTTTCTTCAAAATCTTGAATGGTCCATATTTATTCATCTTGGTCTTGTTGTAAGTCCCAGTAGGAAATCTTTCTTTTCTGAGATGAATCATAACCAATTCTCCTTCATCAAAAGTCTTAAGTCTTCTATGATTATTTGCATCTTCCTTGTATTTCTTGTTAGAATCTGAAAGCTTTGACTTTACTTCTTGATGTATGAGTGAATCTTTCTCAATAAAGTTATCTGCCTTAGCATTTGATTTACGCAGCTTTGGAAGCACCACGAGATCCAAAATATAATTAGGAACCTTAGAATAAACAATCTCAAAAGGTGTCTTACCTATGGATCGATTGACTGAAGTTCTATAAGCAAATTCCATGTTGGGAAGGAAATTGTCCCATTGCTTCTCTTTTCCACCAATAACCTTTGCTCTAATCAGGTTTCCTAGAGATCGATTGACAACTTCAGTTTGTCCATCTGTTTGAGGATGGGTAGTTGTACTATACTGAAGTTTAGTTCCCAGACGCATCCATAAAGACTTCTAAAAGTAGCTTAAAAACTTAGTGTCTCGATCAGAAGTAATTATCTTGGGAATTCCATGCGGACGTACTACTTCTTTGAAGAATAAATAAGCAACATTGGAGGCATCTGTAGTTTTCTTGCATGCTATGAAGTGAGCCATTTTTGAGTAACGATCAACAACCACCATAATAGAATCATTCTTTCTGGTAGTACATGGTAAACCAAGCATAAAGTCCATGCTAATATCCACCCAAGGTGCATCAAGAATTGGAAGTGGAGTATATATATAATCCAGTGTTTTGAATATTACCTTTAGATTTTTGACAAACCATGCATTGTTGTACGTACTTCTAAATGTCTCATTTTATGGAAGGCCAAAAATAACGTTCCTCAACCAAAGCAATGGTTTTATCACGTCCAAAATGCCCTCCTAAGCCACTTCCATGTAATTCTTAGATCAAATGAAGACGTAAAGAACATTGTGGTATACATAAACGATATCCTTTAAAAAGAAAACCATCCTGAATGAGATAATCATCAACACTGCCTGTTGAAGAACCACACTTTTCCCATAAATTTTTAAAATCTTTATCTTCACCATACATATCTTTCAAGAAATCAAAAGCTAAACTCTCATGTTTAAGAGCAACTAGAAGATGATCTCTTCTACTCAAAGCATCAGCAACTCGATTAAGTTTTCCACTTTGATGTTTAATGGAAAATGTATATTGATTGATAGTTGATAACCACCTATCATGCATCCTATTGACCTTTGGTGAAGTTTTCAGAAACTTGAGAGCTTGACTATCAATGTTGACAACAAACTCACTGTGAATAATATAAGGATGCCAATTCTTAAGAGCTTGAACTAGAGCAATTAATTCTAACTCATAAGTAGACCACTTTTTCCTTGTATCTGAATTCTTTTCACTATAGTATGCAATTGGATGTCCTTATTGAGATAACACAACACCAATTCCAGCAACAGAAGCATCACAATAATCTCAAAAGGTTTATCAAAATTTGGCATGGCAAGAACAGGTGCACTGCACAATTTTTTCTTAAGAAGATTAAAGCTCTTATCTGCTTCTTCAGTCCATTCAAAAGTATCACACTTCAAACAATCTGTCAAGCCAGCTGCAATAGTACTAAAGTTTCTCACAAATCTTCTATAGAACGAAGCTAACCCATGAAAACTTCTTACTTCACGTATAAATGTTGGAGTAGGCCAATCCACAGTTTCCTTAACTTTAGAATCATCCACATAAATACCAGTATCTGACACAACATATCCCAAGAAAGTGACTTTGTTTGTAAAGAAAGTGCACTTCTTTAGATTCACATACAAAACATTGTCCTGTAGTTCCTTAAAGACTTGAGATAGATGTGAAATATGCTCTTCTTCATTGTTGCAAAAAATCAGTATGTCATCAAAATATACGATGACAAATTTTCCAAGAAAAGGTTGCAAAACTTGATTCATAAGGCGCATAAAAGTACTAGGAGCATTAGATAATCCAAAAGGCATGACTAACCACTCATACAAACCTTCTTTTGTCTTGAAAGCTGTTTTCCATTCATCACCTTCTCGAATGCGTATTTGATGATATCCACTACGCAAATCAAGCTTTGTAAACACTTTAGAACCAGCAAGCATATCTATCATATCATCAATTCTTGGTATGGGAAAACGATATGGTATAGTAACTCTGTTTAAAGCTCTACAGTCTATACACATACGATGTCCACCATCCTTTTTGTCTACTAAAAATGCTGGACTAGCACAAGGACTCTTGCTAAGTCTTATTAAACCTTTTTGTAACAAATCATCAACCTGACCTTGTAAAATCTCATGTTCTTTAGGACTTAACCTATAATGAGGTTGATTAGGAATAAAAGTTCCAGGTATAAAGTATATCTGATGTTGTAGATCTCTTAATGGAGGCAATAAAGATTGTACCTTGTCTGGAATCTCCACCGTTGGTTTATCAGCTTCATGAGAACTCAAATAATGATTTGGTTGTAAAGAATGAACAATGGTAGCAACTAGTGCATTTGTCTTCTTATCTGTTGGTTCCTTGAGTAAAGTAGGAGATTGTAAAGGCTATAAAACTTTAGTAAACCCTTCATGAACAAAGGTATAAGTATTCTCATAGCAGTTATGAACAACACGAATATCATACTGGCATGGTCGTCCCAATAATAAACTTGCTGCAGTCATGTTAATAACATCACACAAAGCATAATCTGAATACCCAGGGAAAGAAAACTTCACCAAACATTGATGTGTAATTTGCTGAGTGGAAGAGTTGTTTATCCATCCAACTGAATACGGCTTTGGATGAAGGGTAACAGGTAAACCAAGTTTTTCAACTAATTTTGCAGAAATATAGTTTTCTGTACTTCCACTGTCAATGATCATGGTGCAAAGCTTCTCTTCAATAAAAAAATGAGATTTGAAAATATTATGTCTCTGAGTAGGACATGGTTCAGTGATTAAAACTGGTCGAATCATTCCAAGGAAATCTGCATCATAAGTCTCATGTTCTTGAAGATAAAATAACTCATTATCTCATAATGCTTCTTCTTCTTGTGTTTCTTCTGGAGTTTCATTAATGTAAGGGTGGAATTTGCGACAACCACTAGAAGTATGGCCAGTTTGGTTGCACTTGTTACATTTATCTCCTAGAAACTTTGAATAAGGGTTAGAGGGTTTAGATAATGGAGGAAATTCTTGTGGAAATTGATTACTTATAGTATTACGAGCAAAGTTACGTTGTGGAGGAGCCTAAAGTGGTTAGCAGATGATATATGCATTGTAGGAGCAGGTTCTGAAAGAACAGAAGTAGTTTGTTGTTGCTGAAAAGGTTGGTTCACATTTCTATCTTGTGGATCAACAAAGACAGTTGATCCCTGGGAATATGGATCAACAACAACTATTGCTCCTTTTTTACCCTGGTAACCATAAGAGTTATATGGTCTTGCAGCTTTATAAAAGTGTTGATAACGAGCTTGTCTTGGATTAGCCTGGCGAGAAGTACTGAGTACACGCCTTTCAACCATAAGAGCTTGTTGTATCGCTTCAACCATTGTAAAAGCTGATTGTGTCATTCCTTATTGAATTAAATTGTTCAAACCATCTATAAAACGTGCAACTAATTGCTCTTCAGTTTCATTCAATTGGTTATGAGCAACTAAAGCATAAAACTCAGCTATATATACTTCGACAAGTCTAGCTCCTTGTCTACAGTTTTGAAGTTTAAGAAACAACTGTTGTTTGTAATCTTTTGGTAAAAACATATCTCTTAATAAACGTCTCATTCTATCCCAAGTGCATATAGGAGGTTTGTGATACTTAGCTTGATCTTCAGAGAGTGTTTCCCACCAGGCTGCAGCTCCACCTTTTAGTTTGTATGCTACCAACTTCACTTTAGAAAAGTATGGAACATCCATAAATTTGATAAAGGATTCCACTTCATAAAACCAATCTAGTAATTCTTCGATGTGTAAACCCCCATGAAAACTAGGAATATCATCTTTAAGTTTATATTCTGGTATACTTCCATAATGACTCATACTAGACGTTAATCGTCTTTCGTTTATCCACTTTTGTCTTTTACCTTCTTCGATTTGGTCTTCCTCATCACTGTTGATATTGACAGGAGTAGGTTTTTTGTCAAGAAAACCTTCTAACGGCTCATTGTGGGAAAGATGATGTGAGACGTTCTCAGGAATATAAGTATACCGATAAAAAGTATGTGGTTTTACTTTTTTTGTTTCATCAGCTACTCTTTCTTCTCCGTCTTTTATATCATCCTCTGTTTCTCCTGTCTTCTTTTCTCCTTATTCTTCATCATCAGTTAACTTAGGCATCTCCAAATCACCAAGACCAACATGTTTCCATATTTTGTCGATACAGTCTCCATGCAAATTAAGTTTTGTTTTCAACGAATTTATAGTTGAATCCATCTTAGTTTCAAACTTGGTTTCTAAAGAAGTAATGGAAGTTTGAAGTTCATCAAATTTGGTCCCAATCTTGGTGTCAAGGAGTTTTTCAATGTCAGCTAAGGTGATAGGTTTATCTGCCATTGGAAAAAGGAAAACTAAAATAGCTTTGAGAAAAACTAAGGTGATAGGTTTTGAATTTATTGCGGAAGCTGTGTAAAGGATCTGTTTCTAGATAAAAATCTAAAAACTCTGTATCTGATACCAACTAGTGTAGCACAGATAAGGGTAACAGGGATAGGTTTAAGTTTCGTCAGAAACTTAATAGAAAACTGATTCTAGGATCAAGATTCTAAGGTAAAATATTGATAAACAAACTTGATAATAATATTGATAATAAGATGTGTGTCTAAACAAGAAGTCAAAGCCTTTAAATAGGTTCACAAGAACCGACTAAACTGAAAAGAAAAGGAAATCAAAACAAACTAGGAAAGAATAGGACTTGCCAGGTAAGTTAACTAAAACAAACGGATGGGATCAACTGTAACAGTTGATACACGTAGTAGGGATCAACTGTCATAGTTGATACACGTTTCAGGTGTCAACTGTTATGGTTCATACATAGTAAGATGTACTACATCATATGGTGAAGCAGATATCTGGATATGCTGCAGGTCATTGTGTGACACCATGTTTTTGGATGTTTTTATAATGTTTTCCGCTACGAAAGTGGGGTTCGGGGGCATCTCCATCGGATGTGTTCGACAAAATCCTAATTCGGTTTTCCAGAAAATTCCACAAATGCGTCTCTTTCCATACGGTGTCTTTCCCATGAGACGCCATTAATGGATGTCTTTTGAAGGCGTCTGTTACAGAAAAAGAGACATTTTCAATAGACATGGAACCCTCAATACATGGCAAAGCCTTTCTCCCATTTCAACACATCAAAAATCTTTGATTTCTATTCTTTTCAAGCATCATCAAAATCTCATAATAATGTGTGTTTTTGGTTGGGTCAAGGGAGTACAACTCTTGAATTCAACAACGTCGTTAGGACTTCATTATATCCTGTATTTCATTGACCGAATGTACTCGCTAATTACTCTGAAGGGTCAAAATTAGTGTTACAACATTCTTTTATGTTCTCTATTTTTCATCCTCTGGTACCAATTTCCAACAAATATATGGCTTACTAAGGGACGGCCGTGAATTATTTAACAAGTAGCCTAAACTAGTGCATGCATAACAAACAAAAAAGAGAAAGGAAGAAATTCAGAGTAGCTAGAAAAACATAAACAAGGTAGCAAATGACTAAAAAATGGCAATTTCTTAATCAACTTCCAAACAACTGCTCGAATAGATTCGGAATGATTCCTACATCTCCACCATAAAACATGAAATTAAGAACAAGCCTTCCTTACACCGGAATGAACAAACCACTCACTTCAGCTGTTTCATTTTGTAGTCTTTTGGTTAATCTAAACCCCCGACTATGAAAACACAATTTTGTACTTCTCCGCGGAAGAAAACCAAATGTGTTCTAACTCCCTAGTAAAGACCTCTTTACGGTTCAGGATTAGGGTACTGTGATTAGCATTAGGTATTATCCGAATTTCAGCAGAAGGTACCTTCAGCATTAAATTGTGAGTACATTCTACTGGAACAACTTCATCTTTATCACCTTGGAATACGGTTAGCATAATTGGTGATGAACTCAGGGCCTCAATATACCCATCCATTAGTTTCGCTCCTCCACATAGAACATTATGCATGGTATGCCAAGCTGAATGATGGGTGTGCTTAGTGAAGTCCATAAACATATACGAAAGCTCCCTATAACACGCATATACACATAATGAAACAAGTGAGACTGTTTACCATCAAGCAATCCTAATTTCTATAGATCTATTGTGAAAAATCACTCCACAATAGATTGATTTACGTAATACTCTGTTCGTTTATGGAAAAAGGTTGCTATCATTTTTATATTTTAGCCTAAAAAATAGGTCAAATTGGGAAAGTGATAATAACTCTTTTCCAGAAAGGAAGGTATTATATTCAAATACTTCTGAACCGAGGAATATTTACTTTTTTTTTCGAAATTCTTAGTGAATTCAAATTTGTCAAAAAGAAATCTTACCTTTTTCGAGTGACTAGCTTGAGAAGCGATTCCCATGTCCTATGATGTCTACAAACAATGAAACAAATGCTTCGCCCCAAATGTTCATACCATGACATTATTGAAGAGCCAAACGACAGTGGTGGCCATAATTTTCTCTCAGCTATCTTGTTGAGGGCATTTAAACTTGCTTGCTCTTTTGATGAAGGGAAGTAAGGCTAAAAATATATTTAAAAAAAAAAAAAAACATGAATTAGGTTTTGGATATAAACCGCTAATGGTTTAGTTGCACATGAAATCCTGAAAGCAGATGTAGATTGTAGTGCTACTTACAGGCGCAACCAGCGTTAATGATTTCACTGATTTTTTGTATTTAGAAGCCAAGGCCAATGCAATTATACAACCCATCGAGTGAGCAACTAAATGGAACGAATCTAACTGAAACTGAGAGATCACAGATTTCTCTACCATTTCCATGTGATCTTTGATTGTGTATAAACAGTTATTTGGCTTGGGACTCTTTCCAAACCCTAAGAGATCCATTGCAAACAACCTGAAATTCTGATTCCCACTTTCGGAGAGATTAGAAAAAACGTTTTCCGTCCAAAGGTGTGAAGAAGAGAGAAATCCATGTAGAAGTATGACATTTTCAGCTGACTTCAAATTTCCTGTAGAAATAAGTATAAATTGAGAATCAGATTATTAAATCCAAATTTATTTATTCATATGCAAAGAAAAGAAGTTTGGTCTTGTTTTTCTTTGTTGTTGTGTGTGTGTGTAAAGGGAGTACCTCCTGCTGATGGTTCTTTTATAACAACATGAAGATTATGATCTTCACACTGCTGCCATGAGAGACAAGATACACAGTTACAATCAGACCATCTATTTTTCACCATTAGAAACCCAGCTTTCTTAATTGAACCCTCGTCACTGGCTGCTGCCAATTTAGGAAAACCCAAATCTCTAAAAATATTTTTTCTTTCATATAAAGTCTCCGACAGTTCATTGTTTTCTTCACTCTCACCATTAACAGACTTGTTTTGTGTTCTACTGTTCTTACAGTAACACGGGTTTATATTTCTTTCTATTAATCCATCAATAAGTCTATAGAACAAACATAAAAACATGTCTAGCAAATCAAAGAATGCAAACACAATGTAACTAATTGCTGGAACTATGGTATTCACAGCTATTCTCAGCCATTTACTAGTTATCATGGATGGAATCTTAATCATTTTCAGCACACAAAGTGATTTATTTAACTCGGAATGTTGGGTTTTAAACATGAGCTCGGGGGTTCACTATATTTATACTCCTCGTATAAGAGAGAATCCTTTTAGTTGACGTGGTGGCACCATATTGTTAGAGCCCCACCTGGAAGCTTAGAGCATCTCCAACAATAGTTCGGAAAAATCCTATCATTTGCGTGAGTTTTATACCTAAGAGTCCGAGTAAGACCTTTTTGTTTAAAGAGGAAGGATCCATGGACAATATCATACATGATTTGTGTCATTTTCTCCGCAAAATCCAAACGACAATGAATTTAAATCTAATATTTTGATGATACATTCCTCTTATAAGACTCTTCTACATAGTAATAAATTATGAGTATCGTGGGATCATGGATCAAAGAGAAATCGTGACATGAGATAGATATTTAACGTGGTTCGGTCAACTCGACCTACGTACGTCCACGGACAAAACCCCGAAGGGTGAAATATTATTGATTACCAGTTTTGATGTCACTGGGATTATTTACAATTACAATGACACTCTTTATTTATAGAGTGAATATGTAAATAATTAATTAATCAAGATATTATCTTATTCTTGATTATATCTTAATTAACTATAACATATCCTAATTAATTAGAATATAGAAAATATAGGAAATTAATTAGATATTTTCCTATATAGAAAATAAGCTAAATTACACAAGATCTCCTATTCATGTAAACTTAGCTCGATCTCCGTCAATCTTCTGTATTGTTTGATCTCCGTCGATCTTCTAGTAGCTTGAGTCTCGACTATTTCATTTTGGCCTTTGACGCATGACTTGAGTCTTGGTGACTTTATCTTGATCGTTGACTCCCTCGATATTCATCTCGGTATATATATTCTAACATCCCCCCGCAAGTTGAACACAGAGAGAATCGAAGTGTTTAACTTGAACACTGATTTATCGACCACAACTCGATTTGAGAACCATCTGGTGAAGAAAAAAAAAAACCGATGATCTCATCAAAAACAGATATGATGAGTAAACTTGTTGACACGAAACCAAAATATGTTATGAATAACGGTGCCAAAAATGGAATCGAGAAAGAAAACAAAAATTCTAGCGTATATCTAATAATCTTCAGACCCGTAGTAAAGATGTTTTTTGTTTTTTTTGTTTTTTTTGTTTTTTTTAATAATCACTGATATATATAAAAAAAAAACAAACCACTATTGATGATTTGCCTGAACAAAATCGATGAAAATGATATGCAGAAGCAGTTTGAGCGGATCTCCCCGCTCTGATATCATAATAAATTATGATTATCGAGGGATCATGGATCAAAGAGAAATCGTGACATGAGACAGAGATTTAACGTGGTTCGGTCAACTCGACCTACGTATGTCCACGGACAAAACCCCGAAGGGTGAAATATTATTGATCACCAGTTTTGATGTCACTGGGATTATTTACAATTACAATGACACTCTTTATTTATAGATATAGAGTGAATATGTAAATAATTAATTAATCAAGATATTATCTTATTCTTGAGTATATCTTAATTAAATATAACATATCCTAGTTAATTAGAATATAGAAAATATAGGAAATTAATTATATACTTTCCTATATAGAAAATAAGATAAATTACACAAGATCTCCTATTCATGTAAACTTAGCTCGATCTCCGTCAATCTTCTGTATTGATTGATCTCCGTCGATCTTCTAGTAGCTTGAGTTTCGACTATTTCATTTTGGCCTTTGACACATGACTTTAGTCTTGGTCACTTTATCTTGATCGTTTACTACCTCGATATTCATCTCAGTATATATATTCTAACACATACCTACAAAAAACGAGCACAATTCGAGATACCAAACCTCACCATACATTCCTTTAAATCTGATCTCCTTAAATATACCATATATTTTAGATTTAAATAAATATAAAAATATCTTTTATTAATACGGTTTTATATTAGATATTGACATTTTTATCACTATATTTATTAATGACGCGAAGGTGCATCCGAAGGTGTATTTAAGAGTTTTTATAACACCTTCATATTTAGTATTTTATGAACTACTTTATCCCTCCTAATTTTATAGGACCTAATTACTGAAGATGAAATCACGTAAACTGAGGGTATAAAATCCTATGTGTCACGAGAAAATAAGATTTTCACCCTCTATTAAAAGTTCTACAAAGGTTTCCATGATCCAAAGGAAAAATAAGAGTCGGATCCAATTTTTTTAAGTAAATATATCATTTAATCCTATTATGAAATATGAGTGTCACTTTGGTCCTGTTGACTTGGTTAGAGTGCTCTTAGATTTATTCGCGAAAAGAAAGAATGAAAGAATGAAGACATGCGATAATTTCGCAGATATAATATCTATCAAGATAGAACGAAGACATGCGATAATTTCGCAGAATTTATGAATATTACAAAAGAAAATCAAAGATTGAATGAACAAAGAAAAAAGACAGAGGCACCCAACTTTGGCGTACACCCTAGTTCGCAGATAAAATTTTGCAAGAGTCAAATGTAAGACCTAAAGTGCGTCATTGAAGAGGAGAACCTATTTACATGGCTCAGGGAAAGGTTACACCGCCCCAGAACCTGGGTCATGGAGACTTGGGGTTATTAAACCCATCCAGGAGAGGCGCCTTGGATTCTTAGCTTAAGCTTATGACTTAGGTTGGGCGGCTAAGGTGAGAAGGTCTCTCCTAAGGAGTGCAGAACTCGATCAAGGCACCGAGGTACACGGTTGAGCCAAGAGTGCCTGGGGCATCTGGAGCGTACCTGGCTATTCTTGGCAAGTCTTGGCTATGATGCACTCGGCCCGAAGAAAACCCCACTTAGGGTGCCGTCTTGTAACAATGAGCCATATCGGCGAAGGGATAAGAGGACGCGAAAACAACTGGTTGTTGTTAAGACCGGATGGGAGGAGCCAACCTTGTATGGTAGAGGTACGCCTCCTTTAAGGGGCAACCAGGGGGATGATAAGGGCGGAACCCTCCATTAGGGAGTTGATAAGTGTCAAAGATGCAAATGTCATGAGGCTTTTTACTCACGGGAGTATTAAGGCTTGTCATATTTGTGCAACGATCTTGCAGAGGCAATAATACTAGAGAAAGATAAGACGAGATCAATGGGTCGGTGCACGAAAGTGTAAAGACGTCCTGCGTAGGGTGTTCATGGTCGGTTTTGGTTCGGTTTCAAGCCAAACCAAAACCGAAACCAATACTATCGATTTCTAAAAATTGAAACCAAACCAATCCATTAACCATTGGTTAGGTTTCCAAATGGTTCCAGCCGGTTTCGGTTTTTCCCAGTGGTTTTTGGTTAACCAATAATTATCTCAAACCAAAAAAAAAAAAATTACACTAATTTACAGAAAAAAATAGTATTGGTTTACAAAAATTTACAGACAAAAAATAAATAAAAAGAATATCAAGAATAGTTAAAGCTTACTCTAAATCTAGAGATCAAAAGAAGATTTAACTAATGACAGTGACATCTCTAATGAAAATTTAATCAATGATTTTTTTTATCAATATTCGGTTAACCATTGGTTATTGGTTCGGTTTCTCTATCATACCAAAACCAAACCATTAATTTCGGTTTTCATCTTTTCTAAACCAAAACCAACCATTAGTTAATGGTTCGGTTCGTTTTCCCCCTAATCGGTTTGGTTTGGTTCGGTTTCTCGGTTAACCAGTAACCATGAACACCCCTAGTCATGCGATTTCGTCGCAAGACGACAATGTTACGGGGCTTTACGTTCGCAAGAATATTTAGTCCTGTCATATTGTCGCATGAAAAATATCCTGCAGAGGCAATAATACTAGAGAAAGATAAGACAAGATCAAAGGGTCATTACATGAAAGTGTAAAGACGGCATGCGATTTTGTCGCAAAGACAAGGGGTGGCAAAATAAGACCACATAATAAAGTAAGCAAATAAGCTTGCGAAAATGACTATATGATAAATTTGCAAAAATGTACATGGAAATGAAATTGAGGCAATGAAAATGCTGCACACTTGATATTATGTTCATATTATTATGCGATACTAATAGTGCAGGAATAAGGAAAGATGAAGCACAAGTAAGAACGTGGGAGGAACAATAAATACGCGAAGAGGAATGCATATACTAAAGACAAAGCCAGGGAAATGAAGAATGGAAGCAATTTAAAGCTACATCAATTTTAGTGCGCCAAATGAGCTAAGTAACACAAACATTAGCTATACATTGCAATAAATAAGAATTCTCATCATGAAAGCATCACACTCGCATCATTAAAGCATCGCATAAGCATTTCATGGCATAAACATCGCATACACATTGCATGACATAACCATCACATAAGCATTATATTCGCACAAATAATTTACAAAACTTTATGGACTAATATCGCTTGATAAAGGTTGAGGCAGGATAAACAAGAAGACATCGCCAAAGAAGTTTGAGAAGAAATTATTTCACCATATCAAAGAAAAACACGAAGGGCAGAGGCATAGCTATTATACCACATTCAACACTTTCTCAAGGATTCTACCTTCGTAGATAAAGAACAGAGGAAACTATGGATTACCAAGAAAACATTTTATGTTCCTTATCTTGTCGGCAAGAATCATTTCCAAAGAAGATGTTCACCAATGAATAACAAGAATCCTCGCTAACAATGGGGGAGAGTAAAGGATTTATCCTACCTGTTCGTTGATTCAAGAAAAACTTGGAGAAGAAGGCAAATGTGAAAGAAATTAAGAAAGGACGAAGAGAAGATAAGAGGCAGACGCTGTGATTTCTATCACAAACATAAATTCTCACAGATTGAGTTGGAGCGAATAAGCAATAGGTCACGAGTTCGAATTCGCACACATACATATTTTTCATTTTCTTCTCTAAGGGAGAATCTAAGAGTAAGAGAAAACTGTTGTGCGTTTATTGCACACAAAGGTGGTTGAACAGTTGGTCAAGAGAACAGTTTGTACGTTCGTGGTCGCAAGTTCGAATTCGCATGCGAGCATAGTTCTCTGATAGGGTGTAGAATACATCCTATTTAATATCTATTTTTTATGCTTTCTTCGCTATTTTTATTGTAAATTATGTATTTTACGCTTGTTTTGAGTTTTGTAGCTACTTTGGAGTCACACGGAGGAAAAGAAGAAGAAATTACCCAATTTGAGCAAAAAGGGCAAAAAGGTCATTTCGGGCGAGCACTATCCGGAGCCCAGTCCGGGTTAAGGGTAACTCTTGGAGGAGTACTAAATACAAACCAAACCAAGGTTAAGGGGCTGTCCACTAGGGTATCCCTTATCTAATGAGTGGGGTGGTCTTTATCACCGGGGTGTAAATATCCACCCAAATCATTACAACCCTAAAATCGATTTCTCTCACTCTTCACTTTCACCGAATTTAAACGGCTAACTCACTGAGTGAAATCGAGAGGAGCTGAAGTTTACTGTGAATCGAGAGCTGTTGGTGAGAAGAACAATGGGTTTTGAGTAAAATCACAAAGTGATATTGTTCTTGAGTTCGATAGATCGAGGATTGAATGTGTTTGTTAGAAATCGAGAACTCAGTGAGAAGAAGATGAAATTTGTGTAGAGCTGCTGATGTATAACCAGATCGAGAATGAATTTGCCGCTGTTATGAAGCTCAGGGAGAGATCGATTAGGGTTCGATTGATCGAGAGAAAGGGATCAAGAGCTAAGAGATGAAGATGAGAAGCAGTGAAGAGATTGAAACCAAGAACAGATTTGGAAAATAGAGATGAAGGAATTGAGC